>OX457043.1:46925741-47125741 GCA_949752735.1 Lumbricus terrestris
ACAAAATTTTAACGTTTATTGTCTATTTTCATTTAATTTGCTGAAATAATAATAATAAAATTAATGAACCATAGTCTGCTATAAAACAATTTATTACTTGTATTATTAATTTTTAAAATAAAATGTATTATTACACGTAATTACAAAGAAAATTATGAAAGAATTAGGAAAAGAAAAAAACACTAAGACCTTTTGGAAGTAAACCATTAAAAAACAATATATAATTATTTTAACTAAAATAAAATGTTAATAATATTTTATATATTGCTCCCAACCCAGCATGGTCAAAACAAAAAATAATAATAATAGTAATAAAAATAATGAAACATAGTTTTGCAGTACATGCATCCGATCCAAAATCAAAATTAAACCATTACATAAATTTTCAAAATTTAATTTCCTTTTGATAGATAAAAGAACTAGGTGTCTGGCTTCAACCCACTGCAGCCTGGAATTTTCAAATCTCTCTAGCTCATCAGATTCCGACATTGCTTCTAAGATCGATCACAAGCTTTTTATTGTGATTTAACTCAACATGATGATCAACTGATGATTAATGTGGCACTATAGAAACGACTAGAGTAGCCTAGATCATAAAAAAATAGAAAAATAACTTTCATGGCTTACGGTATGGCATGATGCCGCATCATGTCCGTCATTTTGCTGGCATCTTTCTGTTTGCCATCTCTGATGTTAAACGCGAGACTGCTGAGTCGCTGAGTATTCACCATCAAGGGACTGAAACACACATAAACAGATGTCCAGAAGAGTCATGTCCACTTACTGATAAACAGATGTCCAGAAGAGTCATGTCCACTTACTGATAAACAGATGTCCAGAAGAGTCATGTCCACTTACTAATAAACAGATGTCCAGAAGAGTCATGTCCACTTACTGATAAACAGATGTCCAGAAGAGTCATGTCCAATTACACATAAACAGATGTCCAGAATAGTCATGTCCACTTACTGATAAACAGATGTCCAGGAGAGTCATGTCCGGTTACACGTAAACAGATGTTCAGAAGAGTCACATCCAATTACTCATAAACAGATGTCCAGAAGAGTCATATCCACTTACTCATAAACAGCTGTCCTGAAGTGTCACATCAACTTACTCATAAACAGCTGTCTAGAAGAGTCACATACAGTTACACATAAACAGATATCCAGGAGAGTGATATCCACTTACACATGAATGGCTGTCCAGAAGAGTCACCAACATATATAATTATAAGCATCAGAGACAAAATAAAAAACAGCTAAAAAGGAATATCGTAAACAGGTTGTCTTCCACTGCTGATGCAGTTTACGATATGCTTTGCTCATACATATCCATCTGGTTATAAAGGACTATAGATGACACGCCCAGCAGCATGCTAGATTATAAACAAAGAGATGAGGACTCCATTTCTGCATCACCTGCACTCCGAGCCAACTCAGCAAACAGCTAGCACTGATCGTGTTTTCGAGATATTGTCAGCTTTATGATTGGTTTATAGGACATGAAAGTGCTCTTGTTCTGCTTTTGACGTCTGTGGTGTTGCCTTATACGTGCCAGTTTTTTGGTTCAGCCGTCTTTGATTATCTCTGCTGCTTATTTGTCTTCATGCTTTATGGTGGCTTTTTCTTCTTATGCTGCTTTACGGTATTTTATTATACAGTGCTGTTGGGAGATCAGACGGCAGGAGAGAGTGAGAGGACTGACCAATGGCCATGCACCATCATCACTAGCTAAAGCAAAGAGAATAAAGTCGTCAACATGTCATACCCATGACTGCCTCGCATGGCTAGTTCATGGGACCGCTCTTCTCTTTCTCCTTATCCTCTCTCCACCCCTATTCCTCTTCCTTTGCCTCCCTCTCCTTCTCCTCTTCCAAAGCCTTCCTCTTCCTCCTCTTCATCTTCTTCCTCCAATTTATTCCTTCCTCCTTCTCCTTCCTCTCCTCCTCCTCTTTAATCTTCCTCTTCCTCCTGTTTCTCTTCTTACTCCTCCGCCTCTTCCTCCTCCTCCCTCTTCCACCACAATCACAAATCACCCTGCACATGAGGAGCAGCCCTCCCTCCTCCCTCCCTACCACTCCCTCCCTCCTCTCACCCGGTGATGTCCAGCGTGTACCCTCCATAATCGTAGATGATCCGATAGGAGTGGCAGACGCAGAGGTAGGCCATCGCCGCCACCAGCACGACCTTCTCCATGAGTCCCGGCTCAAGACATCGCATCAGCACAAAGCAGATGGCACTCTGCGCGATCAGATGAAGGATCTGTCTGAAAAAGAAAAGAAAAAACAAATCCACTCAATGACATAATCACAAACCACTTCTGCCCCTCCCCACCCCGAGGACTCCCTATTACAGGACTGGGTACTCATGAAAATTGCGTGTACGTCTATATCACTCTCAACCATATTTATTCGTTTTAGCTCATTTATGTCTCACATTTGCTATGGCAAATTTGCTATTTGCTTCAAGCTAACTACTCAGAGGCACTCCTGACTACAGCGCATACACTGCATCAGTTTCATGTCGAAGCGCAGGAGCAACTGCGAGTGCAGGACTTCTTCAAGGTCCCTACATGACAGCCTAAGGAGGATTCGAACCAGGAACCCTCCAGCTCCAAGGCACCGAATCCACCACTACACCACCGTGCCCCTCCATAGATATTCCACCCCTCTTCAGATTCCGCGTTTCCAATACTGAAGATTACGTTTTCAATCACCAAATGCAATTTTTTACTTTGCAAACACAATTATTCCTCAATCCATCTTCCTAAATGTAATCAACTTAATGCGTTTCTTACGCAAACAAGATGAGAAATTTTCGCGGACGACAATATAATTATCGTCGAAAAAACTCTGGACACAACTTCACGTATTGAGTTTCCAGTCGTGTGTTTGACGAGGCGTTGCATCTATGCAATCCAATCGAATATTATTCCGAAAAGTATGTAAATAGCCGCAGTACTTTTAGAGGCAAAGCTTTATAATCGTGACGTACCATCACGAGGCGAAATGGAGTGGTCGGTTGGCCCATCGTTTGGGTTTGGAAACAAGTGAGTTAATGCAATAACGAACTAATCATGAATGAATGAACGAATGAGTGAATGAACGAATGAGTGAATGAATGAATGTGAATGAATGAATGGATGAACATGAACGAATGATGGAATGAACGAATGAATACATGAATGAACAAATGATGGAATGAACAAGTGAATGAATGAATGAATGAATACATGACTGAACGAATGAGGAATGCATGAACAAATGAATGAATAAATGCATGAATTCATGAATGCACAAGTGAATGAATGAGTAAATGCATGAATGAACAAATGAACAAATGAATGAATGAGTAAATGCATGAATGAACAAATGAACGAGTGAATGAATGAATACATGACTGAACGACTGAACGAATGAATGAATGCATGATCACACGAAGAAATGAACGACTGAACGAATGCATGAATGAACGAACGAACAAGTGAATGAATTAATGAATACATTCATGAACGAATGAGAGGAAGCATGAACAAACGAACAAGCGCATGAATGCATGAATGAACGAACCAACGAACAAACAAATGAACAAGTGCATGAATGAATGAATGAATGAACGAATGAGTTAATTAATGAATGCATGAATGAACGAACGAACAAATGAACAAGTGCATGACTGCATGAACGAACAATAAAGTGCATGAATGAACGAATGAGTTAATTAATGAACGCATGCATGAATGAACGAACGAATGATAGAATGAACGCATGAACGAACAATCGAGCGATATGAACGAACGAACGAACGAACGCACGACTGAACCTCCTCCGACCTGCCGAAGCAGAAGTAGGTCAGCGGAATTCCGATGGCAATCTGGATGAGATGGCGTGTGACGGGTGAAGCTCTGTGCGGGCCCAGATACTCCCGATAGACGAGCCCAACGGCCAACGCAAACAGCTGGCAGGCGAGAAAATTGATCTGGAACATACATTGCAAACATGCGAATATTACACACGTAACGGAACCGAACGCTTAAGGGACAGAAAAAATGTAATCGCACTTCACGATCTTATTAATAGACTTCGCTTCAACTAATTGGCTTTTAATAATTAATTCTTCAGTTGGACGCTGGGGACTTTTTAACGATCGTCATTTCCAGCAATTCCTTCCTTTAAGCTTATATAATAATATGCTGTGCCACCCGATACCAGCCCTACGCTGGCTCCCTTGAGACCAACAGTAATCTCCCACAGGTTTCGTTAAGTACAGTCAATGAACGCGGAACAAGAAGAGTTGCCAGAGAACAATTTCGAGGGGAATAGTTTGGGGGAGGGGAGATTGGATATTGTAGCCTATATTTATATAGCGTCACTTCAAGAGAAACTCCTCAGAGGCGCTTCTGACCTGGCAGAACCAAACCACAGTCAAAGAGAATGGTTTTCAAACGCTTTTGTGGAAAAGGGGCAAAGAAAAACCAAGAAGTTCATTATGAAGACTGCTAAGGAACTTATTCCAGAAAAAGATGAACTGACCATATAGCAAGGCTTTTATGCAGCACAGTCATAGGCCATATTTCAACATTTTTAGCGTGTAGACTTTTATTAACAGTAAGGTAATGCCTTCATTTTTTTGAGGGGGTAGAACCCGTAACCCCCCCCCCCCCAACTCCTACAAGTACACCAAGCATGAACCACGCATCAGTTGTCCAACAGCGGTTGTCTAGGTAACAGCCACAGTCAGACCAAACACACGAGCCGTTGCTTAGCGCTCAGGCTTGGAGAAGGGCTTTCTATATTATATGCTTGGAGTTTACGATTACAATCTTGCCTGACTGCCATAAATAAAAACAGGGAGACATTTAATTTGTACCCATCGTCAACAATTGGCTGGCCGCTGGCGTCAATATATATAATATATATATTGGATGGCGTCAATATATAATATATACATATACGGTACACACATACATAATGTTATATATACATATATGTGTGTGTGTATATATATATATATATATTCCTTCATCACACTTTTGTTCCTCCTATCTGTTCTGTGCGTCTGCCTGCCTGCCTGTTTCTCTGACTCTGTCTGTCTGTCTGTTTGTCTATTTGTACCCGTTAACAATTGGCTGGCGTCAATATATATATATATATATATATATATATATATCAATATATATATATCATCATCATCATCGAAATCCTTGGGCTAAATGCCCGTAGGTGTCCGGCACCACTCTCTGTTTGAGTCTGTCTGGCGTCATGTTGCCCATCTTCAACCTGTCCGGTCTGCAGGTCCATACCATTAACATCTTGAACCAGCTAGACCACCTTGTGTGATGAAGAGAATATGGGGAGAGATGCACGAAGGACAACCTGGGCCAATGCCCGTATGTGTCCAAAGCTCTCTCCCTCCCCCACCCCCCCCCCCCCCCCGACTCTCTCCACTGGTCTGTACTGACCGGCCTGTGCATGTCAGCTCCACATCATGACACCTTGAAGCATCTGGGTCGCTATGTCACTTGTGTCGTGGTTTTTTGCGGATTTCTATGGTCTTGGTCTTTTACTGCCAGTGTATCTCCACCCATCTGGCAAACCTTCCTCATTTATATATATATATATATATATATATATATATATATATATATATATTATACACACACACATATATAATGTTATATATATATACATAAATATGTGTGTTTAACTGTTTATATATTATTCTTCATCACCCCTTTTGTTCCTCCTATATCTGTTCTGTGCGTCTGCCTGCCTGCCTGTTTCTCTGACTCTGTCCATCCGTCCGTCCGTCCGTCCGTCCGTCTGTCCGTCCGTCTGTTTGTCTATCTGTTTGTCTATCTCTGCATTTATTATTCCATGCTTGTTCTGGTTTGAGGATAATTGCTTTCAGGTGCAGCAGTCTCTCTCTCTTATCACATTTCTCATAACAAACGGCAGATCCAACTTTTCCCATGCAGCCACCCATGCTTTGAAGTGAACTCATAGATAAATAAATAAACTGGCACAATACTCCTATAGCTGATTAACAACAACAACAAAAGCAGCAACAACAACAACAACAACAACAACAACAACAACAACCACCACAACAACAATAATATGCTCATTGTCCAATACAATACAATACAATACAGTACCAAAAAGAAGTTTGTCCTGGGCTATATCAAGGAGAGTGGTTTATGGTAATGGTAAACATTGGCATGAAGAGCGCACAGATGCGGATCGCTATCATCGCTTCCCACTATCCTCCAAAAAGGTCCACTCAACCTTCTATCTTCTTCTTTTCGTGCTCTGCCCTTAGGCAGGTTCGAATGTTTGACGTCTCCAATCTTCTCTGTTCTGCGCTTTCATTTTCAGCTTCTGGTAGCCCTCTTTCATCATCCAGTCTAACAGTTTTTGTCTTGGTCTGCCTCTCGTTCTTTTTCCATCCATTTTCCCCTCTATGATTGTTCGCAGCATCGAGTCTCCTCTGAGTGTGTGCCCGATCCATCTTCTTTGTCTTTCTCTAATTGTGTGTATCATCGCTCTCTTTTCTCCGACTCTTCTCAATACCTCCTCATTGCTGATATGATCCCTCCAGCTGATTCTTTCTATCCTTCTCCATAACCACATTTCAAATGCCTCAATTCTCTTGATGTCTTCCATTCGCATAGTCCATGTCTCTGATCCATATAACATCACACTCCATACTAAGGTTTTTATCATTTTCTTTTTCAGCTCCTTATTGATTCCTCTTCTCAGTAGCTCTTTCCTCTTTTCAAATGCATCTTTTCCTAATACAATCCTTCGTTGTATTTCTCTGTGGCATCTAGCATCTTCCGTAATCGTACTGCCGAGATACGCAAATTCCTTGACTTGTTCTAATTCTTCTCCATCTATGAATATTTTAACTGCCTTCTGCTCTCCTTTGCTTATTCTCATAACCTTTGTTTTCTTTATGTTGATTTTCATTCCGTATTCTTTTGATGTTGTATTCAGCCGGTCCATCATTGTTTGTAACCCTTCCTGACTTTCTGCCATCATTGCTTGATCGTCTGCGAATCTTAATGCCCTGATCCACATTCCTCCCACTTTTATCCCTTCCTCCAGTTCTTCCAATGCCTCCTTGATTATCTCCTCTATATATATGTTGAACAGTAGCGGTGAAAGTGGGCATCCCTGTCTTACTCCCCTTCCTACCTTTCCTTGTTCAGAATATTCACCCTCTATCCTTATCTGTACTTTTTGTCCCATATACAACCTTCTATACGGCGGTAGAATGAATGGCTTTGATAAATTGAGCAGTAGGACGTGATGGACGCCTTGCATGGCTGCCAAACAGTTAAATTCGAGATTTTTTAATAACTTGTGATCATCCATTCATTACTGATTGTAATCATACGATGTCGTGTCACATTAAAGATTATTATTATCATTATTATTATTTATTATAAACAAATTCCTTTATTGTAAAACAGACAGGTTCCTATTCTAACATCTATTCCAAAGAGGAATAATTGCAACTATGGTTATTGGTCCTCGACCACGGTGTCATTATTGTTTATTATTATTATTATTATTATTATTATTATTATTATTATTATTTTATAATAATCATTACTATCGATATCCAAGGTCATATATACGCATGCCAAGTAACATAATTATAACAATTTATGTAACTCCCTTAGTTGCAAGCAACTTCTACGGTGCCTTAAAACCGTCAGCACAAATTGTGCTACATGTAAATGGCATTATGCAAAAAATGAAATTGCCAACCGTGTTTTAGAAATTTGGACACTTGCACAAGTATCTACAAGTATGTATAACCATAACCATCAATTTTATTGCACCAAAATAACAAAAACAGTTTTACAAAGTATATATACATAACAGTTGGTTACAACCGGAAACCCAGAAGAGATTAGAAGTCCCACTGGTAGGTCTGGAAAGCAGATGCATCTGAATGCATGTGCATTCCAATACATACTTGTAGTATGCATGAGAATGTACGTGTGAGTATTTACTTTATCCAAGTTAGGGTTGTATAGTGTATATACGGAACATTGGCTTCAAATTCGCATCCCGGCCGAACATTGGGCCAAATACAAATAGCGGTCATGTGACATCTTTTTCTGCACATGCGACTGCAATAGCCAGTGTACGCAAACTGGCAGAAGGATGCAATTTAAATCATATGCAGTTAAATGTTTACTTTTAGTTTATGTATTAAATTCACTGAAGTGAAACGTCTGCGTATACATTTTAAATTTTTAATGTTGTCTGTAGACCTATTTTGTACACTATTCGTATTCGTATGAACAGTCGGTCCAGTTATTCGTATTCCACCGAATAGAATAGTGATAATCATTTATTCTGTATAACCCTAATCTATATAAAAAAAACAGGACTAAATCAACAACTAGGATGCCTACTCTTCCTACTCTTCCATTTCTTCTTCCTCCTCCTCCTTCACCTTCTTCTCCTCCTCCTCTTCCTAATCCTACTCTCCCTTTTCCTTCATTCTTTTATTCCTCTTCCTCCCTTTCGTCCTCCTCCTCCTCCTCCTCCATCTTTTCCTTGTCCTTCTCCTCCTCCTCGTCTCTTTCTCCTCCTCATCTTCCTCCTCGTCCTACTCCTCGTCATAATAGACTTATATGGATAAATACATGTCTGCGTGTGCAACTGTGCATATAATATACATGAGTATATATATAATTTTATATACATATATAAATATATAATTATATATATATATATATATATATATTATAAACGTAATAGGTTTAATTAAAGCCAAATGACCTTGTCATCAGTTCTCACAGCTGAAATCAGTCAACGGTTCAAAGGTGAAAATGACAGTATTAAACAAGAGAATAGCAATGGCAGGGACGGTAGGTTGGAGGGGGTTACCATCACAACAAAAGCAATGGGAAATACGGGTGAATCGATCGGCCTAGATTTAGCCAGGCCACGACCCACCCGCCTGGTACTTAGGGGTAGTGGTGGTGGGGGTTTATAGAGAGTGGGCCTGATCGTGGACTCCGTGTTTGAGACCTCCATGGCCTGATAGACCAATATCATTTCAAGTGGAAGGCTGGCACTTTTACTACCTAAATGATCTCAACCTAAAAGAGTAGATTGGAGGAGGAGGAGGAGGAGGAGGAGGAGGAGGAGGAGGACAAGGACAAGGAGAAGAAGGAAGAAGGGTAGGAGGTGGAGAAGAGGTGGTGGTGGCGGAGGAGTAGTAGGAGAGGAGGAGTTGGAGGAGAGAAGGAGGTGGAGGGGGAAGAGGAAGTGTAAGATGAGGAGAAGTCCAGGTGCAAGAGAAGTATGAGGAGGCAGATGTAGAGGTAAAGCCGAAGCAGAAGAGGAGTAGGAGCAGGAGGAGGAGGAAGTGGATATGGACTGGGTAAAAGAAGGAGAGAGATAGAGATATAGAGATAGAGTGAGATATAGTGAGATATAGTGAGAGAGAGAGAGAGAGAGAGAGAGAGAGAGAGAGAGAGAGAGAGAGAGAGAGAGAGAGAGAGAGAGAGAGAGAGAGAGAGAGAGAGAGAGAGAGAGAGAGAGAGAGAGAGAGAGAGAGAGAGAGAAGAATTAAAAGGAGGGGGAGCGACGAGGAAGGAGAATTACGTAATTTAAACAGGAAGAGGAGGACGAAGAGTAGGCAGCAGAGAATGAGAGGAGAAGTGAAGACAAGGAAGAAGAGCAGTGCTTAAAGTTTGGAAAAATATGTGCCTAGACGCCCCTTGCCTTTTCAGGCTGTGCTGGCCAATAAGTGGCTTGACGGCGTTCATATTTTTAAATAAGTGCATGGACGCCGTCCATGACCGTCCAGCCACACTTTAAGCCCTGATTAGAAGAGTAAAGTCAAGGAGAAGGAGCACATTGCAGGAAGATGATGGAGGAAAGAAATATACGGAAAAAATACGATAAAGAGAAAAAGATAAAAGAGGTGAAAAGAGGATGAAGATAAAAAGTAGGATGGTTAATATACAGTCCATCACTGACTCAACTGCACAGCTCTTCATATAAAAAGTTTCTGCACGCTATAATAGTTCAGCAAAACCGTCTCTCTCTTGCTCCCAATAGGAAGGGAGCCAGGCAATCAGTTGCCAAAAGACTATTTCGCAACAGATCATCGTCGTCGTCGTCGTCATCATCATCATCATCATTATCATCATCATCGTCGTCGTCGTCATCATCATCATCATCACCACCACCACCACAACCACCACCGTCGTCATCATCATCACCGCCGCCACCTCCGTCGTCGTTATCATCATCATCATCACCATCGTCGTCGTCGTTTTTCTCATGTTAATGGCGTGTCAGTCGGCGCCAGAGTTCGCCATCAACTAAAACGCATCACCATCAGCATGCCACAATTGCCACATAGATAGAAGGTAATCGTCTAAAATGGTTATCGTTGGAACATGCCCCACTCCTCCATTAAGCACTTCTGGCAGCCGCCCCCTCCCCACCCACCCGCCCCATCTCCCGGCGATGCTCTCAAGTAGAGGACCCCTACAGTTGGCTATTTGAACTCTGACGTCTATGGCACAATACTCGCTACAGGGCAAGGCATCACCAATCCATCCATCATCCATCCATTCGTCTGTCAATTTTTAATCTAGACGTCTCTGCATGGGGTTGGGTGGAAAGTTCACCCCCCCAGGAATGAGAATGTCCCCTCCCCAAGAAGAAAATCGACAGGTATTGTACTATTGCTCACATGTAGATAGGTACCAATTTCCCACCAACCACTTCCCGAAAAATTATATAGGCAACATTCGTCCCCACCTCCCGAAAAATTCGACAGCTCCTGTTTACATGTATAATATGTAGTTTTTCCCGACAGCAGAAGACTTCGACTGCAAGTTGCAGTATTGAAGTAGGTAGCGGCCTACTAAAAACAAGGTCGCCAGAAATTTCCGGTCAAAGGTTGTCAACCTCGTCGGCGTCTGACTCAGCGATTGCCGCCCAAAACGGCCGAACCCCTCCCCAACACACCCCCCCAGAAACCCGAATCCCCATGGCAAGCAGACGGACTAGATTAGGACTTTGGTCAGTCAACAGTTGCTGCAAGCGAAACCTAGATACGTGTATTAATGAAAAGCGGGAGCAGTCTAACTTCGACGCCCTGGTGTAGCTATGGTAACGGTTGTATCACTCATTCTGTACGCTGCCCCTGCACCGGTTGAACTCCTTGTCACTTAATGAGGGGCGCTTTGAGTCATTGGTTGAGGGACGACTGCTAACACGTTCTACGAAGTTTGCTAATCCCCCCCCATAGTTCAGTTCCCTTATGACCTGCGCCTCATGCCACACTATTTTAAACTCCCTGATAAAGGTGACACTAACAGTATAGGCAACTATAATCTATAGGTCTATAGCGTAATACTTCAACCAGTATTACATGCTTCGGCTAGGTCATAGTTCAACTCCCTCACCTTACGCATATTTTTACAAAATACATGCTTGAACCCGTATACACAGGCTAACTGTCACTGCACGCATTCACTACGAGATCCCCTGTCTGGTCTTCAAATCCATGGGCGAAGACCTAGCGGGGAGCAGGTCCCCCCAATGGAGGTGTTGGGGGGACGGCCCATGCATTTGTCCCCCCCCCAATTGTTGAGCGTCAAGACTAAAAAAAGGTCATTAACTTTTTTGGCGGCGAAAATATAAATTTTTTCGAGATTTCGCCGGATGACTAAAAAAATAGGTCATCAACTATCAAATTTTTTGGCTGCGAATATAGACGTTTTTTCGAGATTTCGGGGGTGGGAAAAGGTCGTCAGAAAATTTTGCCTCTTCCCCCTCCCCTCCCCCTAAGTCTCCGCGCATGTTCAAATCACAGCTGAGATATGCCCATAAATACCTCTCAAACTATATAAACTATATACGCAAAAGCCCTTATCTGCATCTTCATCTCTCTCAGTGCGTTCTGCATATCGTCTTGATCTTTTTGTTCCCATGACTATAGGACTGTTCTTGCCAAACATCGGGCGTTCGCTGTGGTTGGTCCGTCCATTTGGAATGACCTTCCTTCTGCACTAAGGGGCTAAAGTACTGACTCCTCGTTTACTTCATCTGTCTTCTCACTCTGTAATGACATTTCTTTTCTCCTCGGAGTATTTCGTGCTGAGACTGATTTTGAATAGTCAATCTGCGAGAGGTGCTATATAAATGTTTCAAGATACAATACAATACAATACAATATGTACCTAGGAGGTCACTTTATATAGACGATAACTTCTATCTAACTCTCATTTTTATTCATCTCCATTATTGTCACTGATTGCGGTTTGTCGGCGAATTGTCGCTCAGGTTTAATAAACTAAAATAAATTATATTATATAGATACACATACATGCATACATACATACATATACATACATACATACATACATGTACATACATACATACACATATATACATACATACATACATATACATACATACATATACATACATAAATTATATATGCATAATTTTACATATACATATTTTGGACAGCACATTCTTGCTAGTTAATTAGGCAGTTCTCCATTAATCCGCTTTTACCCAGTATAACGACCCTGGGCGATTCCATGGTATAACTAGTTAGTTAGCTACCATAGTTTGTTAGTGTTTCATACCGTAGTTAGTTAGCATAGCCTGTTAATTCATTTGGTATAGTTAGTCAGCAAAGTATAGCATAGCTATAGTTAGTTGGCAATCAAGTTAGTCAGTTAGTTAGACTAAGGTTAGTCAGTCAACCAGTAACTTAGTCAGTAAGTAAGTTAGTAGGTCTATAGTTTGTTACCAAGTGAGTTAATTTGTTATATTTAGTTAGTAGTTGCTAGTTAGGTAATTACTTAGTTAGCACAGTTAGTATAGCACAGCATGACATAGTTAGTCAGTCAATCAATTATATAGACAGGCAGACAGACAGATAGACAGCACTTGATGCATAGGAACAACAGTATCTGTTTCTAGCAGACATTACTTTTCGACATGCACATGCATGAGTGTGGCCTGTTAAATCAATTCTGACATGTTAATTATTTCACAGGGTTAGGCTGGAACCATTTTTATTTCATATCCAAATTGCCTGTTGTTCTAATCAGGAGAATTGTATTGTTGATAAATTCACAGACAACAAGTGTATTTGTCATTATTTCATATGGAATTAAAATGACACCAATTTGCATTTACAAAGGATTGCACAGGAAGTTTAAGGAATGCAAAATCATTCTAGGGAATGTCTTGTTTTGGAGGGGTGAAAGAACTCTAAGGAATACAAAGGAACTTTAAGGAGAGGTGAAGGAATGTACTGTTAGGAATACGAAGGCAAGAACTCAAAGCAACTTGAAGAAAGTTTGAAGCAGGGCTGAAAGTGAGCCGGGTCTGTCCGGGTCTCAGACCCAGCATTAATTCGTTGGCACTTGAATAAGCACTGACAAATAGCACCTTCTGGAGTAGAAAGGGACCCGCAATTTTTCAAACCACTTTCAGCCCTGCTTTGAAGTATGGATGAATGGAAAGGAAGCATGGATTTGGTGGATGGCTGGGCGGAAGGAAGGGCATTGAGTTCGTGGAAATGATTAATTACGGAAAGACATATTAAATATAGAAGAATGGAATGGATGGAAGGATGGGTTGATGGATTGACATGGAAGTTTATACAGCACCATTATACGCCTTTAAAGAACATAGGCACATGGGGTTGCTGAAAAAAGATTTGCTTTAAAAGTATGTACATAGTATCCTGTTCATGACAGACCCCCATCCTTTTGGGTTCACTTGGTTACTAGGCTGTGACTGACCCAGTTTAAAGACCTTCCTCTTTCCAGGCTAATTAAACAGATCAACTGATCCTTTTGGTTTCTGCCCAAACTACTATCAATTTTTAACCACCCCACATGTGCTACTCTCATTACCTTAATTAGTTTATCTAACCCAGTTTTTAAATGCTTAAATATCTCAATCATCCTATCTGATTTTCATGATACATGTAGGCCTAAACACACTATAAGTTATATATATATATATATATATATATATATATTAAACAAGTGTTGTAAATGATATATAAATATATACATTGTATATAAATACACTAAAATGTGCAGTGCATATGACATTGCCCCGACAACCACAGAGATCAAGGCCAGGCAAGAAGGTATACTTTAAGCCCAACTGTCATGTTTAATCAAAAATAAATAAATGTAATAACCGATAAATACATAAATGGACAGATAGGCATAGATACGTAAAAGCATGACAGTGATTGCTGACCTGGCTGACAAAAATCTTTTACAGACTTCCAGCGTTCAGTGTGCATCTCAAATCCAGGGTGGCAACTTGGCTAGTCCTGGCTGGACCGGTAACATAGTTAATCCCTGGATGGGTGGGTGTGGGAGAACTAGTTGCCGGGGTCACGGCCACTAATCGAGTCCATCCAACCAGCATGCAAATTTAAACACACAATAGCTTCTATAGCGCCCGTATTTCCTCGGTCCTGTTTATTTTTCAAAGAATTGATCGGGTGCGACCCTGGGCGATTCCATGGCAACGACCCTCAGCGTGGGCTACAGGTAGACGGTCGACGTACCCCCCCAGACGACTCCCGCCCAAAGGTCACCAACGCACGCCAGCGGTAACCCCTTCGGCCGCACCCTCCCTCCCTCCCTCCCTCCCTCCACTTCAACCATGCTGCGATCGAAACATTTGCGACACAATGAAAAGCACGCACACACGCGCCGCACAGCCTCCCTCCCATCATCCGCCGACCTACGCCGAATAGCCGTCTAATTTCACTGATAAAACGCTTCGATTTTCGTCGGAAACGTTTCTAAATTTCGCATCGCTCACCTGATCAATAGCCAGACCCGTGATTTCTGTAAAAGGTCGCAGCAGGAGCGAACCATCGTAAAATTCGTTGACTTCAACCGACGCGTTCATTGTGGGATGGAAGCGGCCTGCAGAGCTCATGAACAGCCGCTGAAGACATTATGGAGTGACGCTGCCTCCCTGCTTCTGCTGTCGGAGCGGCTGTGAAGGCTGGGCCACGCGAAGCAAGCCAGAGAACCAGCCTCGCATCAAATCAATCGCTGATGCTGTAGCGCTATCAATCGCACGAACGTTAGAAAGTCTAATGCATGAATTGGAATTTTAGTTCTGCCTTTAACTGTGAATGTAGCCTTATTAAGTAAACATGGGACTTCAAAGCGATGAGGCTACTTGAAGCGCATCGTGTTGGGAATCATGCGTATACCCTGTGCACAATCTGAGTAAAAAAGGCACATTTCCGAAGCACACTATGTTGCAAAGATTTAAGAATGGAAATAGCATAGATTAGGACTATTGAAGCCAAATACCAATCTCGTGTCTCTATAAGGTCGTTGCTCTATAGTCTTTCGGAGTCATTCCCATTCATTTTCTCAGTAACACACTGAACCAAATATTAATTAAGTCTACATTAACATTGCATTGTGCTATCCTAAAATTTATTGACCTAGCCAGAGCCTTGTATTTCTGCCATAATGCCATCTTTTGAAGTCACTTCAAAGTCTCCAGTTAACTTTAGTTGCGTTCGGTGAAGGCTACTGGTCTGTCACCCAGGTGATGTCTGTCTGTAGTGCATGCATGAAATTATTATAAAAAAAATCTTCGTTTAATAGCTCAATCTGACACACCGCAGAATGGTTACATGTACAGGTTATACGAAATACGGCCCACTGTAGCACGACACGCAGATCGGCTTTAAAGCAGTGGGTTCGGTAACTTAACTAATGGCCTAAGTACTGGATCATTTCTGGTCGGCCAAGCCAGAAGTGGGAGGGGCTATCTTTATTTTTAGCAGAACCCGAGTCAAACAACGCAACAGAAAGCGCCACTGGCAGCTAACAGAAAATTCAAATAAATTTTTGCCCTGAGCGCGGTTTGAACCCGGGTCCGCGCGGCTGACTCTCAGTTTAACGACCAGCGCTCTCACCACTGAGCTACGGGACCCCCCCGTAATGTTGGGAAAAGTAGTTTCAAGCTTGTTCATGTTAGGCATGGCACTTTGATTTCTGCATCTTAGCTCAACCTGATCTTATTAGGCTAATTCTTGCCTGGCGACTTTGATGTCTTGACTTTTGGCTACAGAAAAATGTTGAATGTAATGTAGGCCTAATCTATGAATACTTTTTAGAAAATAAATATTTTAAAATTGGAATAATAATAATAATTATTTATTAATTTTGGCTACAGGATATATTATAGGCCCAGTTATTGCCTACCTCACTCACGCGCTGCCAACGTAATTTTCAACAATAATCAGTATATAATATTAATTTTTATTTTCTTATATATTATTTTATCGATATAATAATTATGTTAAAGCATTTTCGCAGACAGTAGTCTAAAGAGATATGCTAAACATGAAAACTCAATTACTGAAAGTTGAAATATATTTTACGTTTTTGGGTAGAGAATAAAAAGCGAAAAAAACACGTTTTCACAACTAGGTGTTAAAGTATCATTCACCGCCATAATAATTGTATCATGTTTGTTTGTTGTTTTGGTTGAGGATAAAATAAATAAATAAATAAATAAATAAATGAATATTAGTTAGTTGTGTTCCACTCTTCGAACCACGGCGCTCCAAGTGTTTCGTCTTGTCACCAATCCCTCAAATTTCTATGGTCTTCAGTGTCTCTTCCGCTGCCGCCATTGAAGCGAGGAACGATTCAGAAAGTCGTTCTTCGTTGTTTTATTTCGTCGTTTTGTGGTTTTGAACTGAGAGGACTCTCTCGTACTAAAGAATCCAAACCGAACTGTTGAGTCTTTAAGCCGTGCGGTACAGTTACGTCTACCATGTCTTCGAGCATCGATCAGGTACTTCACGTCTTTGCGATATCAAAATGACTCTTAGTGGGCTTGGCCATGCGGACACGCGTGCCAGTGATTCATTTATATGCTACGTGGTCGGACAGGCAAGAAAATAGCTGAGTTGAGTCGAGAAGAAAATGACCCAGACTTTGATTCGACTAAAAAGTAGGAAATTCTAGATATATAATGCTTAGCAATGAACGAAACTGCACACTTCCGACACCATTAAAAACTCCCGATACCTTAAAACTTTCTGCTAATATTTACCACAGTTAACGTCGTTGGGTGTTGATGCAACTGTTTGTCAACCAGAAAAGGGAATTAAAGCTTGACAGTGTGTTTAATTTTCAAACCAATCAGTTCACGACTGATTCATTATACAGTGTAAAATAGATTGCTATTTAATCTGTTGTTTGTTTATTAGGTTGTAACCTATTGCATCTGAAGCCCCTGCTGGTGTACATGTGTTTATCAATTACTAATCATTCCTGGTATTGATGTGCTCACAGAGTATTGTTGTGGTTTTTGATGATGTGTTTACGAGCCGACGTGAGAGGAGAAGTTGGCAATTTTCTTCTTTAAAATAATCAGTTTGCTTGTATTTCAGCGATCAGCTGCAAAGGAGCAACAAGAAGCAAACAGTGCTGGTATGAAAACACGCTACCAATATCCAGTCTTCTTTCTGTTTTAAATTGATAAAAATCCTTCAGTTGCCATCTCGTTGGTCTGAATTAAACTTTACGGTAATTGTGAACAACTCAGCAATTTCGAAGGTACTAAAAAATTCTATGATCAGACTACCAGTGTAAACACAGACACATTGGTTGCAAGATTGATAAATTTCTGGGTTCCCATGGGCATGCACACATAGGGGCAGAAGCTGGAACTTCCCCTTGCCCCCAAACCCCACCCGGAATATTGGCACCTATTTTTTTAATTACTACTTTTGGTTTTTAATAAATTTCTGCGCACTGAAGTGCTAATTATGCTACTGATGCACAAAGAGCAACTAGGGGATTTGCAATTAGAAACCTCTATTAAAAATGCCTATGAAAGACCACATCTATAGTGTACATTGATGAACATTCCTAATTTTCTGCCTTGCATTTATCAAGCTCCTGCTAAAGATTTAACTGTAAACATTGCAAGTGTTTTGCCCCCTCCTGCGGGCGACCACACTGGTTTCAATGATTAAGAGCTTCAGAATTGCAGTTATGTACCTGGTCGGCGGTACACTGGCATTGTGATTATTGCCCAGTTCGTGACACTCTAAAATCTAAATATTGGCGTCTCAGAAAAGTCGTGTGAAGCAGACTAAGTGAAAACTGAACAATGTTGAATTTGGTGCAGAACGTCTCGTATATAAAGTTCTGCAGACGTATATAATAGTGGCATTCTAAGAAACTCTTCATAACTTGAGAACAATAGACCACAGGCCATCTATTCCTGGATCATCAGCCACCGGCTAATAAAGGCCATGGATGGTCAATATTCCGCAAAAGGTTAACTGGCCACAAAAGATCAACTGGCCACAAAAGGTCGATACTTAAGGTCATGCCATCGGATGCTAGACATCAGATGATGAGGTGACCTCTTCTCACCTGTCTAAGAGTTGCTGAACGAATCATTTATTATTATTATTACCATTTTATTACACATATTTAGAAATTCCACTCGGAATACGCTTGGTTGATTGGCTCGTTGATAAATATTATTTATAATCAGCATTGAACATTATTATTATTATTATTCCGGATTGATTAAGCGCCACAACCAAGCTTCAATCGGCGGTGTTTGAGCATCTGCGAGCAAAGGGCTCATGATCCCTATGCAGCAACCATCTCACGAGAGGTTCGAACCCCTTCTATCCACGTTGCAAGTTGTATTGTATTGCATTTATAAATTTATATAGCACCTCTCTCAGCGCGCACCAATCGGAGCCGCTCAAGTTCAAAAGACCCAGAGAAAGGGACGAGTGGTGGCATAGTGGGTATGTTCATTGCCTTGCAGCCTGAGTGTTGCAGGTTCGAATCCACCTCAGGCCGCCACGTAGGGACCTCGGGCATGTCCCTCGTTTGCAGTTGCTCAGGCGCTTAGGCATGAAACTTCTATGCAGTGTCTGTGCTGTAGTTAGGAGTGCCTCTGAGCAGTGAGCTTCAAGGAGCGCTATAGAAATGGAGAAATAAATAAAGGGGGTCTCTTGGGGTTGCTATGTACCACAGTTGAGTTGAATGACAGCTGTTTTTGCAATTGACTGGTTTTATTTTTTCCAGAGGGAAGCGGGCAGCCGAAGAATGTCGACTACAGCGCTTACATGTCTGGCCAGCAGGCGGCAGCAGCAGCAGCGCTTCAGGTGAAAGAATTATTTTTTTAAATTTCTAAATTCTTTTACCTTTATTTGAAATTCTAAATTACAGTCTGTAATCATTGAAGTAAATAAGTTAGTAGGTAGGTAATCACTATCACAGGAAATAAACAAATGCTTATCCTTTACAAGAACTAGATTTACATGGCCTACAATGGCAAAAAGTGGTGCAATAGCACGCTCATTAATATTCAAACATATACAAAGTTAAAACTGACGCAGACTTACTACAAACAGTTAGAGAGAGACTAATTTTGAACAGTTGAGTGTATCCATCCATAGTCCTTTTATCCATCTATAGTCCTTGTATCCATCCATAGTCCTTATCCGAGGCAGATGAACGTTACTCGTGTCTAAAAATGGAAGCAGGTCAAATCTTGGGAGAAACATTAATAGACCTACTAGTATTATCCCAACTTTTATATTATGTACAGCGAATGATAGCTATGACTCGTCTGGCGATATCTCCTTGGTAGCGCCTCTGCCTACCTGGTTGTGCTTTGTCGTCCCGTCTCAGACACAGCCGTCGCTCAGACACAGCCGTCGTTCTCCTGCTAACGGGGATCTTCTGGTTCCCTGCGCTTGCACCTCGACTGGGCAGCATCATGCATTCTCGATTATTTGCCCATCCACTTGGAATGTACTTCGTTGTAGATGCGCCATGGAGCCTTGTCCCTAGAAATAATACCTTTTTACAGGTTGTTGAAATCTCATTTATATATCCGTGGTTGGGCTGGGAGCGACTCTGAGTGGGTTTCTTGAAGGGAGCTATATAAATTTTGTAAATGATTGAATGAACGAGCGACCAAGGATTTCTTATGCTGCGGTGTGTGTAACTGCGGTAATTCAACATACTGGGTATATGCTCCCTTTCTCTTAGGTTTGCACGCTCCTGGCTTACAAACCATACTCTTAACCCTTTACCCGTTCATTTTTAAATTTTAAGCCCGTTTTCAGCGGATATACTCGGGGCAAACGCATAAAGGATTAATGCGCTTTTTTCTTTATTGCTATTTGCTTGATTATGTAAGTAAGTAATGTTGGTAAGTAGAATGAATCGATCCCTAAAAAACACATTCTGGTGTACACAAAATATTGTTGTTCTGAGTAATGCAATTGCGTGCAAGAAATGTATTGTAGGACTAAATTTATTGACTATTTCAGTTTTGTCCGTTTTATGCTCTGCGTGGTTGGCAACTTGGCATGCTGTGCCATCAATCCATGGATGACTAATATTAACAAACCTGCAGTCTGCTTTAAAATGTGTAATTGAATGTAATGTAATTTAGAATTTATATATAGCGCTGCTAACAGAAGTGATCATTGAGTAGCACTACTGGAGAAGAAATAAGTTTTGAGGATAGACGGAGATGTAGGAGAAGATCTAGAAAGAATGGAAACACGTAAAGAGAAGGGGAGGGCATTCCAGAGAGCAGGCCCAATGATTGCAAACAATCTAGTTTGGAGCAAAATGGTCCCTGGTCTCCGGGTGATGCGCATTGCGTGCGTTGCACTGGACTGATGTGCATTGCATGTGTTGCACTGGACTGATGCGCATTGCGTGCATTGCACTGGACCACCGAGACATTCAAACCTAACTGTATGACCTATTTGACCCAGGTTTATATGGTTGACGTTCATTGGGAAAATCCTTTTAAGGTTGAGTGGAGAAAGTCTATATACTTACTGACCCATGTAGAATGTAGATGGTGGTAGATTAGTGTGGCAGAAGTCGAGAGAATCTGGACTAATGTAGCAGCAGAGTGACACATGCCTATTAGTAATATACAGACTTATATGAAGCCAGCAGATGGTACACGCGTAAAGAAATATGGACTATTTCCGCAGAAAGTGGGCAGAATACGCTCGCACGCACACACACACACACACACACACACACACACACACACACACAAGATATAAATATATATATGCTTTGGACAGGACCTAAATCAGTGTGTTAACTACTGACACAAAGTGAGGTATTTATTTGTATAGTTGAGTGTGCTGTTGACTGCCTGAAGTACATGCATTATGTGATGTGAATTTTTGACTTGAATTCGTCGAAGTCAATAATGACATAGGGGTTCTCTCTAATAGGTTTTAATTTCCAGTTCTAGTACAGTCCGAGGTTGATTTTGCCATTGACATAAATTCTGAGTGTTTCAGTCAGTGCATGTAGAAGTATTGGGATACTAGTAAATGTATTGTAATAATAGTAAATGTATTGTAATAGTATATGTATTGTAATAATAGTAAATGTATTGTAATAATAGTGAATGTATTGTAATAATAGTAAATGTGTTGTAATAATAGTAGATGTATTGTAATAATAGTAAATGTATTGCTACACTAAGTGACCCTTGTGTCAAAGACTTTTTAATCCCCTTTATTTTCAATGTTCTGATTGGTTTATTTTCAGAGCAAGGTGCCCTGACTAAAAGTTTTTCCAGTCAATGATTCGTGGCCTTAATTTAAAGAAAAATTCTTCTAGTTCTTCATTTTGATTACAGGCAGTGCTCCTTGCATTTATTTTTGTGTTGTGACTGTTTTTGTACACTACAGTAAATTTTATAGAATAGTTATCAGACCATAGATTGAGACTTGCCCTACATGCCAGGTAAACCCATCCCTGCTCTTGCAGACCCATTGGCTGAGATGATAATTATGCAAGGAAGACATTATCCAAAATGTTCCGAAAAAAACAGCAGAAATGCATATTAATTTTCGAAGGCATACTCAAACCTTACAGTCATGGAATAAATTGCTCCGCAAATTCTGCATCTAGTTTAAACAATCTACCGAAATGACACCTGTGCGAACCAAGTAATGTATGCAGATTTGTTTATGCTTTTGCAAGAGAAACTTGTAACCTGTTTTAATCTAACTTGACTGACGTGTACCGCACTGGGCACCAGCGGCTAGTAACCAATAATTTAAGTAATTTAAACGGGAAAACCCAGCAGCACCACGATGGTAATCTGTTGAATATAAAATTATATCGTTGTAACCTTTAATGGCCAAAGTGTACTTAATGGTATATACGTGAAATCCAATAGCACATGGTCGGTATTTAAAGGGTTAATTCTTTGACGACAAGCATGTACTGAATCGCATGGAAAATCGAAAACCATCTTGTCTTTCAAGGGCTAAATAAACAATAGAAATAAACAATAGAAATAAACAATAGAAATAAACAATAGAAATAAACAATAGAAATAAACAATAGATGCTGCTAACACGCGATTGTCTTTTATTTACTCAGCAGGGCGGCTATTCGTCGTCGCAGGTGCCAGCGTCGTCGGTCAACGACCCGTACATGAACTACTACGCGTGGAACATGCAGTACCCGAACCAGGTGATGCCCGGCGGACTGTGGGGGAGCCGAAACAGCGCGTACAACTACGGGGCGATGTCGAACGAGTACGTGCACTCGCAGGCCCTGTTCGGCCAGTACGATTACGTAGACTGGTACCCCGGACTGGACCAGAACGCGGCCACCTGGGGACAGCCGGTCGTACCGGTTCACAAGAGCAATGACTATGTCAACGGATCGTATTATAGCGCCGGCGGGGCGGGTCTCGTGGAGAACTCGTTCAGCGCGGAGTCGGAGAACGCCAACGGAGCGGTGATGAGCGCGATGGAGCAAAGCTTCAAGGGGATGCACGTGGCGGACGACGACGGCCGGGACGGCCGGCTGTACGCGCCGGTCAAGAACCTCGGCGGCGCGCCCACACCGGCCGTGAAGAAGAGCTGGGCCAACATCGCCAGCCAGCCGGCGCGCACCTCCGTTCCGCGCACGAAGGGACTCATCCGCGGCCCGGTCCTCATGACTAAGCAGGGCCCGGACGGGGGAGCCGGGGCGTCCGCCTGGGACAGCAACCCATCGGGCGGCGGCAAGCACGGCCGTAACGCGGGCGACAACGGGGAGCCGTCCGGCGTCTACTACGAAGTGCCTGCGGCCGCCGGCGGTCAGAGTGCCTACGCCGCGGACGATGGGGGAGCGACGGGGAAGTCGGCAGAGCCGTCGGCCCCCACCGGGCAGTACAACCCAAAGGAGTTCGACCTGAGCCCGAAGGCGGCACGCTACTTCGTCATCAAGAGTTTCTCGGAGGACGATATCCACCGGTCGATTAAGTACGCCATCTGGTGCAGCACCGAGTACGGCAACAAGCGGCTGGACGCGGCGTTCCACGAGCGCGACGGCAAGGGACCGGTCTTCCTCTTCTTCAGCGTCAACGGGAGCGGGCACTTCTGCGGGATGGCGCAGATGACGTCCGCCGTCGACTACCACTCGTCGGCGAACGTGTGGGCGCAGAACAAGTGGAAGGGCCAGTTCAACGTCAACTGGATCTACGTGAAGGACGTGCCGAACAGCCAGCTGCGCCACATCAAGCTGGAGAACAACGAGAACAAGCCGGTGACGAACTCGCGCGACACGCAGGAGATCCCGAGCGAGAAGGGCAAGTCGGTGCTGCGCATCATCCATCAGTATCGTCACACGACGTCGATATTCGATGACTTCAGTCACTACGAGAAGCAGCAGGCCGAGAACACGGCCGGCGGCAAAAAGGGTGCGTTCTAACACCGACACTTTTCGATCTTTGTTATTTACTGTTGAAGTAAGTATTTATTTCAGAATTTTATATAGTGCCTCTTCAAGGTAGGCTACTCAGAAGCGCTCCCGGCCCAACTACGGCTAAATAAAACAGTTTTTAGGTTCTTAAGGAACAGTGTGTAGTGACCCCTGGGAATTAAGCGCAGTGTAACAGGGAGACCATTCCAAGTTGTAGTAGGCGAATATGTTCTTTGTTGGAAGCATGCACACTGTTTTCATAATACGTTAATTACCAGAAGTGACTGATTAATTACACTTGTTAGTCATTTCTGATATAGATATTAATATCTCAACTAGAATGAATTGGCGCTCTAGATAATGTGCGATTTATTATTTTTATTTATTTTCGAACTCTCTACTCAGAGGCACTCCCGACTACAGCGTGAACACTGCATCAGAATTTCACGCCAAAGTGCACGTCTTCACGAGCAAAGTGAAGGACTTGCCCAAGGTGCCTACGTGGTGGCTTGAAGCGGATTCGAACCTGAAACCCTCCGGTTCCAAGGCACCGAACCCACCGCTGCACAACGCTCCTTATACCATATCTGTACATGTATCAAAATGCGGATTGCGAGCCTATTAAAGAATATTATTTTTTTCCCAAAGATTGATGCTTTGGTGAATTAATTGCTCAAGCTTGCCATTCCTATTTAGAAATAAGTGGCCTTTTATAAAGTGATCTAAGAACATCGTAGCATCCCGAGTAGATATTTTGAAGATGTGCTATATAAATTCTCAGAGGGAATGAATGATTGTATCCAACGCAATGAAATCTTATTGGAGACTTGAGCCTGCTCTTCGGTGCTAAAATGCCGGCTATCAAGAAATTAGCCGCGGTTTAAAATGTCGCATACGTGTCCCTTTGATATCTGAGATTAACAATTCGGAAAGCTGTTGTGGTTTTCTGCTTTAATTTCAGAAAGTCTCCCGGTTCTGTATTTTATTTTTGAAGCTACATTTTCATGCTAACTTATCCACCGAGTCCTGAATGCAAGAACTCTGTTGTTCCACCTTGGTTGTCCAGCGTCAATCCACCCTTCGGTCAGCGGACCAAGCTCAGCTTCTGATACCCCTCGCTGGCTGCTATCCTTCCGACTGCCGTTCATATTTGGTCGCTGGTCCTACAACCTGGAATGACCTCTGTTACATTGTACTTAGCGCCCAGGGGCCACTCCACCGAGTCCACTCTGCTCCTGAAGAATCTCAAACTGTCCTATTTAGCCGTGGTTGGCCCGGGAGCGCTTCCGTGTAGCCTACCTTGAAGGGGCACTGTATAAAACTTCCTTAATAACGGAATGATGTGAAACTGTCTTGGGCTCTCTTACCAATGTTATTTCACATTTTTTGTTTGTTACTTCACTGGCTTCCTGCTTCTAAGTGCATCAAGCTGGCGCTTGTCGGGTATTTAGTGCGTGTGTAAATCATCTGCCATCCGTCCCACTTACGTTTGACTTCACCATTTTGCTATGCTAAGTCCAGGCTATGTCTTTGATTTTCATGTATTGAGGACTGTGGTACATGGCTGGTGTTCACTCACAGTTGCTGCCACTTGCTGGTCTCTGCATTTTCACGTTTCAACTCTCCAAGCAGCATTGGACTATCTGTCATCTTAAACTGTTAACTTCATTTATGGTTTGCAAAGTTTTCTTTGCAAGCCTGGCATCAGTGTTGTGCACTTTGAAACTTTGTAAGGAAGGGTATTTGTCAGATTACAAGTTTATTGCGCCCTAACGTTCTTGTGGGATGTGATAATGATGCACTGTTTATTTGCAGGGTGAAGAAATTTCGTTTTATAGTTGCTTTATTTTAGTGACTCTACTTATTTACATATGCAATTTAAAACTTGCTTGCTCTTTACGGCTTATCCCGCCTGCTAACTTCTTTGTGAGGCGCCTTTGTAATGGCATGGCCGTGTTAAGGCGCTATGCAAATTATCGTTATTATTTATTGCTCTGCTTACTTGTAGTTACTTTATTTTGTGCCTGTATGGGAGATGTCAAGGTATTTGACTCCCCATCCAACTTGCATTATAAGCCACTGCGTTCTGCTGTTCATGGTGACTTAATGGTTCCTTTCACTTGCTCTGCGACAATGCAGAGCCGTTCCTTCTCTGTGGTTGGTCCAACAACATGGAACAAGATTCCCTTGACTATGCGACATCTCCCAAAACTGTTCTCAGTTTCACAAACTACCAGTGAAGACTGCTTTTTCACTTGATCTCGGCCGGGAACACCTCTGAGTAGGTATATTTGATGGGCGTTATATAAATTCTGATAGATTGATTGATTGATTGATTGGCTGATTGATTGATTGATTGTAGATCTCTGTTCTTGTGTATTGGAGATGTACATGTGATGCCTGTGATGGGTCATGTATGCTTCGTGTTGCTAAGTTGCAAAACTTACAGGCATGTGTAAACTGTAAAAGTGTAGGGTTTTTTTTACTGCATAATCTACAGTGTGTCTCTTGAAACTGGTTTTAACGTCTTTTCTGTGTTGCTTATCTTTCAGCTAACTGATTTTGCTGCAAACGGACAATGCGAGAGAGAGAGAGAGAGTTCAGCAGAAATTGGTGAAGCAGAAACACTGTGTTGGGGAATCTATTTAATGAACTGTAACGTTGAAAATTGATTCTTGATTGAAAAAACGAGGCTCCTCGCCCGCAAGCCGACCTTGATTGATCGTAAAGCGCTGATTGGAATTTACCGCATTCGGTTTTAAGTTCTATTTTTTAACACTTCAATTATTCATAACTTGGCTGTCCATGTGTATCAGATTGGTTTGTGCATGCGCATTGGACATATGTATATATATATATACATATATATATATATATGTATATATATATGTATATACACAAGTGTCTAGCCCCTGATCCTGATGAATTTTGCATGCATACTTGTATATATGCGTTAAAATATATATGCACACACACACACACATATAATCACCTATTCCAGGGCTTGCTATATGTATATATTGGCATATATATATTTATATGTATATTGTATGTGTTTATATATATATATATAAATTTATATGTATAATTGACCTACCATGGCAAAAGGGTGCTTGTTGCAAATACCAGAAATTTTACTGTGTGCTGTTTAAATGAGATTTTTTACTGTTTATACAAATTCGGTTAATAATTCAGTTTACATAATTTTCTTGACCAACATTCTCGATTTGTAGGACTTCTGTTGCATTAAAAATTACAAGGACTTCAAAGTTTAGTTGTTTCACTAAAAGAGTTTTCAGTCTGAGGACCTGTTAGAAATGAATTTAAAATGAAATTTATCGCAAAGATTTTGAGTAGTGCAGTACAGAAAGTCCTGTCTTGGACTTGCAATATGTTGCAGTAAGCTGTTGTCGATCAGGTATAAAGTTGGCAAGACGACTTGATCTAATAGCATTCGCATATGCAAGACGTGTAAATTTTCAGTTTCGTTTTTGCTTCTGCTAAGCCAAAATGCCTTTTGCCAAAATAGGTCATGTATATATATATTATATACACACACACATATATATATATATATGCAGCTTTTTGCCAAAATAGGTCATGTGTGTATATATACACACACACTCATATATATATATATTTATGTATATATATATGCAGCATATATTTAGCTGTAGAAATATTTTGTTTAGCAAAGTAGAGTAGTTTAAGCAGTAGGTCTTAATATTACTTTTAATTCTTTTGGTCATGTTCTTAAGGACGGTCCTTTTCAGAGTGGAGATGCACTTTTTTCGCATTTTCCTCGTGTCATATCGCCGCTCGGGTTGTGAATCGCTTCGTGCCAAGTGCGAATTTCGAGGGTCTTCAGTGCACTTCCGTTGCAACCAGTATTTATAGAGAGAGACCTTGAAATACCGTTTAGCCTGCTAGTTGGTTTGTGATTGCGTTTGACGCTTGTTCTTCTAAGAATATTCGTCTTTGTTGTTGCATTGTTGTTTGATGGGTAACTATATAGATGCAATGTGTTGGGTGATGCGTTGGTTGCCCTGCTGCAACTACCGTTGATGTGGTAGTGGCATTTCTTCATGATTTTTTCCTGTCATTTCTTTATGCGAAAGATCCCTGGCGGTTTTGTGGAAAAGGTTTTTGATTGTTTTTTCTGCTTCCTTCCCGTATTTTTTCGGCTGTGAAGCGCCCGACTTCCATCTCGGCCGATCACGGTTTCGCATCTTTATTCACAGTTCAGATTTTGTTTTAAGAGGTGCAAGTCCTGTAGTGTTTGCATATGTGTATATTAATAGATATATAACATATTTATATATAAATCTATATATGATATGAAGACATATATAAATATATATATACATGTATATACGGTATATGGTGAGTGCATTATGTACACTTGCACGCTTACGATGTACACGTATGAATAATTGCTTCGTTAGATTTAAAGGTGGTTTTTATTTTTCTTTTAAGGAATTTTTCTGTCGAGCCGTAGGCGACGCTCGAGTTTTGTTAGCAAGGTCCATGTTAATAGAAACCAGGTTGAGCAGATTTAAGAGATGTGCTGCTACTGCTGCTGCTCAATAAAATTAATTCAAAGAGGTCTTGACTATCTTTATTGAAATTGTTGACCTATTTGTATCTTCATTGAAATTGTTGCCCTATGTGTATCTTCATTGAAATTGTTGCCCTATATGTATCTTCATTTAAATTGTTGCCCTATATGGATGGTGGTGTTATAGTCCATTAAGTTGCCATTTTCCATGGACTTGTTGTAATTTTTCTGCTTGATTTTCAATGCCAGTCACTAAACTTTCTTTGTTAGTGTTCTTCCCTTGTGGTGTCGTTGGAATCGTGGACCTGCATTCTCATCTAGTCTGTGCTCTTTCCTTGATTTCTTTATCTCCTCGTCCCTTTTCCCCGTTCTTTAACTAGTCCATCATCATCTGTCTTGGTCTTCCGGGTGTGTCTTTCCCTCCATTCTTTCTACTATCCTCAAGAGCGAATCTTCCCTCAACACGCGCCCAAGCCAGTTTATCTGTCTAGGACTCCATATTGTATAAATCAGCGATCCTTCCTCTTGCACCAGTTGCAGTCCCTTCCATCCAACTAACCTTGGTAATTCTTCTCCATAGCCACATTTCAAATGCCTCGAGTCTGTTCACTTCTGTCATTCCTGTATTCCGCTAAACAAGGTCGTTGTATTTTACCGTTTTGAGGCATTGTACTCTTGCCTCATCTGACATTTCCATCAAATAAGATATGCAACATTGTGTTGATGCCCCCTCGTGTAGATCAGTACCAGGGTTTCTTTTAACCCCTTCTTCCCCTTCCCATCCTCCATGGTAAATTACTTCCAATCGGATGACCAAGACTTTTAAGTTTTTACTATTTTTAACTGCACAGAAGTGCTTCTACAACTGCACAAATCCATTTAGAACTGCGCATTTTGTATAGCACTGCAGGCTAAAAAAGCCCTGATCCTAAAATGGGTTGGTGCATAACATGTATTCATTCTAGAGGGGGTGGGGCAGTGGGTGAATTGGGCAGCGTGGTTCAGTGCATAAAAACATTTGTAAGGCGGTTTTCAAAATGAGGCTCATCCAAAATATAGTCTATTTTGTCGCAAAATGAGTCACCTGGCCAATATTTCCATATTCGTTACGAATCTTCATATTTTCTTATGTTTTCAAAGTAATTTCCGACAGCAAATATGATTAATTAGCCTGTTTTCGACGTCAAGTGGTGGTTAATAACCGGACATCCGTAATGAAAATGGCAGTGCCTGAGCGGCACGTTCTAGTTTCTTAATAGGTCATATAAATTATGCTAATGAATTAATTATTATAGGGTATTGAACACATCGAATATATACGGTAGTATATTGTACGATTTTAATGAATAATAACGCTTTTTCCACACTGCTTACTGAGTCAGACTCGTGATCAGAATACTATCTTGGTGTGTAAATGTTCCCTTTAAATCTGTTGACCTGCAAGCTCAGTTTCAACAAAAAATACTTTAAATGGTGTGAAAATGGATCACGAAAAGAGTGTGGAACAGTTGCTGAACAATATAAGCAATTTTGACCTCTTAAAAATCGAGATGCTGGCTGTTTTGTCAAATATTATAAGCGATAACTTTTATCAATCGGAAAAAAATCTTTAAATGCAATTTTCAAAAAAATTTCTGCTGAGTTTTTAAGTTACATAGTAGTCATAACGTCAAATGACAGCCAACTTTAATAAATGATAGCTTGTTTCAACGAGACTGATGTATTATACTATCGTATTGGAAAAACCTCAATTTTTGGTTTTCTGTTTACATAAGCCTCATTTTGTAAAAGTGCTTCACTAAATATTTAGTCATACGAATTGCAATGGCTTGGTGCATTAATTTCACTTGAAAGGTTCATTGCAACGTGACCAAGACTTGATCAAGACTTGAACCAAGACGTGACCAATACAAGACTTGATCAAGACAAGACTTGCACCAAGACTTGACCAAGACAAGACTTGAACCAAGACGTGACCAATACAAGACTTGATCAAGACAAGACTTGAGCCAAGACTTGATCAAGACAAGAATTGTACCAAGATAAGACGTGACCAAGACAAGACTTGAACCAAGACAAGACTTGCACCAAGACAAGACTTGACCATGACAAAACTTGACAAAGACAAGACGTGACCAAGACAAGACTTGACCAGGACAAAACTTGACCAAGACTCTGTAACGAATAGGTTTGGTACAATAATAATCACTCGGGCTATTAAAGCCATCCATTCAGCTATCCTTCGACTGGGAAAACAATGCAGGTCATTGTTAAAGTGTTCAACTAAACACAGATCACCTACAGAGATATCAATGCAGACTGATGAACATGTGGCTCGTTAAACCGATCGAATGCAAATGCAACACACATTTGCATACCTTATTTACATTTGTACATAGCACCAGAAATTTTTAACACGTCTGTTTTTCTTTACTTGATGCTCAAAATAGTCGCTTGCTATGCTGAAGAAAAACATCGCCTTTGCCCTCCAAGAATGCGGGTGTCCACTGCCCAGCGATGCAAATAGGAATGCATTCCAATTTGCCATCAGCGTTTGAATATTTAACCAACAATTAGCACTTGTTCAATCGTCAACTGCTAAATTCATCAAAAATTTTAAGAAAATGACGCACAAGTACAGTAATACTATTAATCTGCTGTAGTTGGAACCGAAGTAGAAAAATTTATTTCGTGAGAATAGAAACATCAGGTGAGATACTGGAAAAACGTGCAAAAAGCTTTACTGGGCCTTGCACCCAGTGTTCACAGTCCAAAAATATGCACATTATACAGTACACTACATGTATATAATGTATATGTTTAGCAACATAGGCAACATGCAAATTGTTTACATTTTTATTATAATTATGAGCCTATTTGTAAATCACAAGATAATAGAACTAAATGCACAGCAAATGAGCTAAAATAGCTGCAAACAATAGGAGATAATATCAATATCCGGAAGAGCTATCCAGCAATACTTCAGGATACCGGCAGTATGTCATACTCTTGGGTCATACATGGTGAGTGTCCTTACCCTAGAGTTCCTTATGAACTAACATATGTTCCCCAACATAGATATTTTACTTGCATGGTCCTTACAGCCTGGGAATTAAGTAGGTAGTGCTAACCCAGCGTAGAGAAATTGTGAAGCCCACAATTTCCCATACTTGCTGTTGAAAGTTAATTTGTTACATAGATTAGTAAGTACATTGTGCAATAGGTGAAAACTGTCCACTCTTGAGAAACTGGCCATATCGGTTAAAAAATGTGCCCTGCTTCAACAAGGCCTCTTTTAATGAATTTTTACAACTGCATAACCCCTTCTTTCCCTTCCCATCCTCCATGGTAAATTACTCCCAATCGGATGACAATGACCTTGTTTTACTATTTTAACTGCACAGAAGTGCTTCTACAACTGCACAAATCCATTTAGAACTACGGCACATTTTGTGTAGAACTTCATGCTTTAAAAAGCCCTGCTCTGCTTATTTGAAAGCCATATAATTAAGAATCTGATTCACTTAATTAAAACAAGGTTATTCTAATGCGCTAAACAATTTATGTACAGGAAAGAGTTAAAACACGGAAAAATAGGATCAAGCTCAAGTTATTTGGTGCAACAATTGGTCCGAAGAATCCCAAGATTTTGTTGTGATATTAGATTACCCTTTCCAAACAAATCCGGCAGTTAGTCATGTGGTCAGTCATTTAGTCATGCGGTCAGTCATTTAGTCATGCGGTCAGTCATTTAGTCGTGCGGTCAGTCATTTAGTCATGTGGTCAGTCATTTTGTCAGTTAGTCATTTGGTTAATCAATTACTAACGTGATCGCTTAGTCAGCCATTTACATAGTCACTTATTCATTGCTTGTCAGTCACCAAGGCCATAGCTAGGGGGTGCTTTGGGTGTTTGAACATCCCCCCACCCCCCAAATGAAATAATGTAAAAATGAAATAATGCATTTACTAGCACATAATGTAAGAACTGCAGTGTGCAATATAATATGGAGCAGAAAATAGGTTTTGCACCGCCATGAACGTATTACGAGACAAAAAAGGTCGGAAAAAGGGTCGTCAGCAAATTTTGCCCAAAAAACAAAACGTCGGCTGCAACGTGTAGGCCTTTACATACTCATCTCAAAATTCACGGTCGAGAAAACCCTCCCCCTCCCAAATAAAATCCTGGCTATGGCCTTGTCAGTCACACAGATAAACGTTTAGATAGTCACTTTGTTAGTCACTTGACAGTCATTTAATCATTTATTCAGTCGCGCCTATTCATTTATTTAGCCATTCGACTATTTAGCTGTCATTTAGGAAGCCATTTAAACAGCTACTGGCACAGCAGTCTAGAATAGATACAGTGTATTAGGATGAGTCGTTGGCATAGAAAAATCTATTTACAATCGCAAGTTCACACTTGTTAGGGTTAGACACTAAACTCGGAGATTAAACCGGCAATAAGGTCATTGCAAAGTCTGCAATAAACAAAACGTGGAATTTTTTGTTGTTAAAGATCTTGCAAGGTAAAATAGGTCATGTGCTCTTTGTCTTGTTGCTGTTTGCTTTGCCTCCTGAAAACCTCTTAGAACACTCCTGACATCCATATGGAGGTTCTGGTAAACCCCATATCAAGTCCAATATTGTACAGATTTTACATGGTGACGCACTACATCTTACCAAGTCTCGGTCCAGAAAAAACAGCAAAATTGCTTTTTTATCTACACAAAATCAACACAGTGACGTTCTGCAGAGCAGAAGACCCTACTCCGGTCAGCGAAACCTCAAAACGTTCCACGTCCACATCAGGTAAATCCTCAGTAAATACTGACATGGAATCAACCCAGACATTCAAACTATCATTCCACACGAAATTTAAGCGTCACAAACAAATGGTAACAAATCTATATTAACGTCAAGACCACACGTCGTCCGAATTCAAGAAACGTCGCAAATTTATAAAAGCTTCCACTATACAACAAGGGAAAAAAGTAAGGGATCTTTTTTACCACAAACCGTTTCACCTGTTTTCATCAAAAATACTGCAAAAACTCAAAAAACAATATATTTCTCCAAAACGCTTTCTAAGTTACAGATTTCTTAAACACTCGTTGAAATCAGCAAAACATTGAGACTTGGGACAGGACACCAAAACTGGAATACACTTCAAATCCAAAAGCCATCTATGTGTATATATATATATATATATATATATATATATATATATAATTTATATATATATTTATAATGTTCTTGGTGTAATATATATACAATGCATACATAAGTATATATATATATATATATATATATATATATATATATATACACACGTGCGTGCCATAAAGCTACCAAAAGATGTCAGAATTCTGATAATGTCGACATCATCACAAGCCCATTCTTCAACAAAGATCGAAGACAGAAGCAGCAGGAAAAACGCATCGAAATGAAGCTGACTTTTTGCAAATCCACGATTGGCAACAAACTCCGTGGAAATGGCAGAATGCAGACGAAAACACGAAAATCCTCAACCGCCCACGACAACATCCACGCGTACAAACTACAAAACGCATCCAAGTACAAACTACAAACGTATCCAAAAACTGGTCCGACTCTCTTGATCCATTACCTTCGTCCAAGAAAGAAACAGGGACTCGACATATTGCCTTCGCGGAGACCTTGTCAAACGTATATCAACGTATTTATCACATTCATCGCAAGCGAGAAAAGACAAACGGCAAAATAATAATTATCACGATTTTGAATAGTCAACAAAGTCCATAAACAACTTCGACCACAAATGAGACTGCTACAGTGATGTGAATAATATAGCATACATACATTATATATATATATATAAATTTTATATATAACCAATATATATATATATATATATATATATACTAGTTGGGTACCCGGGGCTGCTCGGGAAATTTCTGTTATTCACCCCCACCGTTCCCCTAAATTCTCCCATATGGATAAATTTGTAGGCCTATATGTATGTACATGTACAAATAGGAGTACCTAACCAGATGTACATAATTAGGTCCTGTATATGCAATCATATATATATACATATATATATCCATGTATTATATATATATAAATAAATAATATATATATGATGTATGTAGTGCATTGTAGGTCCCTGGTCGTTGGTTACAAGTGCAAAAGATGAAAACGCTACAAGTCACAGGAACAAAAACAAAACAAAAGCCAACGTTGAAAAACGATCGATCGTATGAAAAGTGAAAAGAAGAAATTTCACAGCAACAAGAGACGCAAATCAGTGCTGAACGCGTATTCACAGACCAAAGCGCAAGCCGTAATTAGATTAAGTAGAGTGCTATTGCCTAATTTAATCATCGTAGTCTAATTATTTGAGAATTTGCACAGCCTCGCTCGGTTACACTGTTGTTCAAGGCGTTGACAGAAAGTTAGTCATAGAAGTTTCACTGAATTTTACCCGTTAAATGGCGTATCATTATCAATTACTATTAATTATTAATAATCAATTATTAATATTACTATTATCCTAATTATTATCATTATTATTATAATAACTATTGTTATATTTATTTTTGACAGTTGAGTTAATGTTCAAGTATAGAAATGTGTATTCTGCATAGGGTGGCCTGTCATTATTATCATTACGCTGATTATTATTATTATAATTATCATTATTATTATTAGGCAACTATCTTTATTATTACAACTACTGCTATTATTATCACACTCCTTTTACTCAATAAAAATGAAAAAAAAATTGAAATGGATCAAAAAATTAAGACGTCAGGAAAATCTGTTTTGGTTCAACATAAATTCAGGCGATACCAAACGGCTTGCCTCCTCTCACACTGTATTATTCTTACGCCTAAAACAATAATTTCATAATTCACATCAAGTGATGCACACTCATGTTAATGACATGTAACCAAAAAACACATGCAAATACAGAGAATGCATGTGTAGCAACGACACTCATCAAATTCTCCAATTTACCAAGGATACTCGAAAATCATTCCCACCACACTGGTCACGGCTCCTACCCCGAAATTGCAACTGGGGTAACACACCCCATACCAAGCCCCCTAGACCAGAACCATCTCTGTATAGCGCAACTGCAATCAACAAATATCGTGAAACTTTAAAAACATACATATGCTAATATCGAGTTCCGTTTGTTTGTTCCAAGTTTGAACATTTATCCTGTGGTCTCTAATTCGAAACTAATATCACGACCGGCAAAATGGAACAATGATATCGGGGGAACGCTTAGTCTAGCAGTCAGCAGTTGGCTCTGTCTGTCCAAATATCTCGCGTCTGAGCAGTATCGCAATCATTTCAAAAAAGGTGCAGTGCAATTCAACACAAGGTAACTAAAACAAGGTAAGGACTGGAAATGAAAGGAGAGAGGCAAGGTAAAATATGGGAGGTAAGATTACATAAGATTAGGTAAGTTGAAACATGGAATGGAGAAAAGATAAGGAGGAAAGGTAAGAAGGACAGGCAAGGTTATGAAAGGTAAGTTAAGAATAAAAAATGGAGTAGAGGTAAGGCAAGATAAGATTGAGACAGTAAGATAAGATTAGGTAAGGTGAGACAGGGAAAGGAGGAACGGTAAAGAAGAAAGGCAAGGTAAGATAACGAATGGTAAGACAATACAAGGAAATGTATGGTAAGAGATGGAAAGGAGGCAGGTAAGTAAAAGCAAGCACAAAGGGAAAACTGAGGAAAGGCAAACAGGGAAAAGAAAGGTGAGGACATTCAAGATAATTATCACCCATTTCACACGTCTCTATCTAAATCAGTTCCCAGCGATGTGATTCAGGATCGAGGGCTACTGGGGTGAAGCACAAAAACATCTATCAAACAACCAAAACTGACAATGAATTTAAACAATATAATAAGGAATGCCCCCCTTCCATTCCCTCCTCTTTCTCTCACCATCCCACTTTTCCACTCTGTTCTCCATCCTCAAACCTCCATCCTTTCCATCCAGATATGTCGAAAACTGGTCCTTCCTTCACCAGGCAAACCTTTCCGAACAAAGATGGCCATGCTTAAATCCAACAGAAGACAATAAAGGGCCAGACAATAGCCAACAGCAATACCATCAAAGAGATATAACAGTAGCATGACAGGCATTAGTACTAAAGTTAGCCGCGCGAAAACAGTATTAATAATCGACATAAGATAGAAAAACAACTACAGCATCAATTAATTAATCTCAGTAATAACGAACGAAGTAATAATAAAAGTAGTAGTACTTAGTAGTTGCAGTAGTAGTAATAATAAGTGGCAAACTATTAACAAAATAACTGCTGAAAGTAATAATGGAAATTGTAAATATCAGTACAAACGACGTTAGCGATAATAATGACGGTAGTTAACGATAATAGTAATAATTGCGTTTTTGCTAGACAGAATTTGTGCATCTGGTCCGACAACGAGTCTTTGTGGTTGAAGCGTTCGAACAAACGTCATTTTTCGTGGATGAAGAGACGCCTCAACGCGCGAGGCACTGATGATCCGGAGACAATGGCGAAAGGCGGTTGCTGCAACGGGTAACGATGGAAGGCGGCTTCGGAAGATGGTGGTGATGAGGATACGGATGAGATTGGGAAGGATGGAAATGGGGTTGGGAAGATGGGTGTGGGGAAGTAAGGCGGAGAGAAAGTAAGGAGGAGAGAAAGATGGAAATGAGGAGGATAGACAGATGATGGGGGGTGAGTATAAAAAAAGAGAGAATGACAATGACAAAAGAAGGGTGAGGAGGTGTCCCATCTTCCACTCAAGACCAGTGGCCAAGTAAAAAGTAAGTTCCAGAAACGAATGTGAATGAAGAGAGGAGAAAGATGAGGAGGTAAACAAGATGATGTAAATGCAGACAATGGGATCACTTTGCATACATCATCAGAATGAATTCTACAACAAGAGAACAATAGAACAAAGAGTCATAAACAGCGTAAGCAATAGGTCCAACATTGGGAATCGTAAATATGTGCTTTATATCTACAAAAATTATCTGCCATTTCTACTCCAGGCAACCATCACCATGACTACCCCACAACCATCACCGCCACTACCAACAACAACAAAAATAGTGAAGTTGTTCCAGATTTGGATGAAACATAGCCGTTCCAGGCAATATCATCTCCGGACATTTTTTTGCATTCTACAGAATTACACAAACTTTCAGAAAATTACAAAACAACTGCTTCAGGCAGAAGTTTTGCTATTAAAAATAATAATAATAAATAACCAATTTTTTCTCTGCAAATAAATATACACTGTCCTTTGGTGCTTCAAAACAGATCAAATAAAAGAAAATAACAGCAAGAATATAGAAGATAAGACAGGAAAATTCCTTATATAGACCAATTGCTATTCACATTTTGGTGTACAGTCATGGCATAGTAAATGCACATCATCCATACAGCCATAGGCGCAACCACCCCATGGGACCCACGGGACGCGTCCCCCCCAACTTTTGAGTGGTCCCATTGACTTTATCATTATGGTCCCCCCCAACTTTTAGGACGTGTTTCATTTGGTCCCCTCCAACTTTTAGGACGTGATTGCGCCTATGCATACAGCCAATCAAGAATCTTTAAAAAAAATAACACACATAGTCCGCAATCCAACATTTGCATGTTCCTATGATGACCAGTTATTTATACTGCACTTTGGTTTACACGACATAACATTTAAGTAGGATAAAAGCATCCTCGTAAAATGATCTCCTCTTTAGGGATAATTCTATTATGCAGTCTGTCTTGGCCTCATGGAAGAAAGGCTGTGGCCTCAAGGGTGGGAAGATTGGGTTCAACACATGTCCTTGATCAAGCAGGACATTGCGAAGAGAAAAACCTACCAACTCATAATAACAGCTAAACCTACCAACTCAAATAATAACAGCTAAATCTACTGACTCACAACAACAGCTAAACCAACTAACTCATAACAACAGCTAAACCTACCAACTCATAACAACAGCTAAACCTACCAACTCACAACAACAGCTAAACCTACTAACTCATAATAACAGCTAAACCTACCAACTCACAACAACAGCTAAACCTACTAACTCATAATAACAGCTAAACCTACCAACTATAAACTTATTATTACTAACGAACAGTAAAACACAGACAAATTCTTAACGGCACAACCGATAATCAACCAATTCATCGTCCACCTTCGTAGTCGATCTTTCCATCGCCGTTCTTATCGGCTGAGCGTATCATGGCTTCGATGTCGCGCTCCGATAGTTCCTCTCCGAGATCATGCATAGTCTGTCGAAGTTCTTGAGCGTCTATGAAGCCGTTGCCGTCGATGTCGAAGACCTTGAAGGCCGTTCTCATGTCCTCCTGTTCCGTCTTGGCTTTTGACGATGTCGACTGCCTGCTGTCCTGCCGAGACTGAGATCGCGAGACCATCATCAGGAACTGGCTGAATCCAACCGTCCCGTTTCCTACGAATTAATTAGCAATAAAACAGTAATTACATGTAATAATGATTACGACAATTTATACGGCGGCGTAACAGATTTTAAAAAATAAACGAAGATTAAATGAAGATTACTAAATTGAGGTACATGTAATCCCACAGGTTTTTAAAAGCCATCCTAAGATTAACATTCTGGAATTAATCATTATTATTATTATTATTAATTATTATTATTATTATTATTATTATTATTATTAATTTGTTTTAGCCCCTGAGTTAATATATATATGATCCCTCAGGCTATAAAAACTAAAAATTGGAAAATATTCTCAATTAAATCTGAAAATATCATGCATTAAAATTGGAACTGTCTGATCCAATTCTCACCTGAGCCGTATTTTTTAACCATCGCATCCGCCTGCGTGCCTGAAATGCTGAGACCACACGACCGGAAAACATTCTCCAGCTGCTGGGGGCTTATTACACCGGTTTTCTCTTGATCAACACTGTCAAACGCTGCCTTCAAGTCTAAAAATCATCGTACGAACGCATATAGCAAAACAATTACACATTTATCATAGCACCCAAAATTACAACCACAATGTTGCTACCTACAAAAACAATGGTATGCTATTAATTACAGCTACAAACAAATGCAAGTTTACACATCACAATAACAACTGAACTGCTAATGTTAATTAAAACTGCAAATGTAACGTAACTAATAACAATTACAACTGCAATTATAATTGCAAATGCATAAAAACACCCAATGGTCGGTCGCAAAGTCTTGTTTTTTTATATCTATAACCAGCAGATTAATTATAACCGCACAAAAGAATGGAACAATAAATTCCGTTAAACTACAGTTCTGTACGGTCTCGTCCGCTCACCTGCATCTGTTAGTCTTCTCTGAATGACTGCCTCGTAGATCGATTTCTGCTCGTGAAGCTGTGCTGCCTGCAAATCAAGAAGTAAGGTCAGATCAAGTAGAGTTCATAAAAGAATAAGGTCAGGTTAAGCAGAATTCATGCAAGCCTCTTCGCTCTACAGATAAAGTCCCGAGTAAGCTTGATGAAACTTCAACCATTGGAGCTCACTAATGACTTATATCATCCCCTACTCTATGAAACCAGGCCTACCAACAGTATCCGTCGGTCAGTCAGTCAACCAGTCAATCAGTCAGCCAGTCAGGCAGCCAGCCAGTCAGTCAGACAGACACGCCATTCCCTCAGTCACTCACATCAGCCAGTCACACCAGTCACCTGAAGCCAATGGCCAAACTGGTTAAGAAGAAGAAGAAGAGGAGCAGTCCCTAAAGTGCTGAGGCACCCACGAGTAGTCTATACAGATACCCTTGACCCAACCTATGCCCACTTAGTGGGGTGCAGTGGTGGGTTCAGTGTCTTGGAGCCGAAAAGTTGTGGATTCGAATCCACCTCAAACCACAGCGTAGGGATCCTCAGCAAGTCCTTCACTCACAATTGCGCATGCACTTCAGCGTGAAACTCCGAGTTAGTGTCCGTGCTGTATAGTCGGGAGTGCCTCGGAGTAGATATTTTGAAGGGGTGCTATACGAGCTCATGCATACATAAATTGCAAATGGCAGAGAAGAGCAAAAGATTAATTTGACAGGTTCTACCTGCTTGGCAAAACTTTCAAAGGCACCTGTCATCAACTTGGAGAATTCTGCAACAGAACAAAAAGAACAAACTGCAATCTCCAACTAGGCATTTGTTAGAAATCCTGAAGATTTGATTCAGCTAAATTTGAAAAATAAAAGCTCCAGTTGCAGATAAGAGAAAAGAAAGGCAATTGGATGACCTACTTCTATTGGATGACCTACTTGAACTGCATGACCCATTTGAATAGCAACAAGACTGAGTAGCAAGAACAGATTTCAAATAACACAGTTGTAGGAATTTAATCATACCAGTGTCATGGGAAGCGAACCAAACCAGTGTATACATATGGCAAGGTCTAAATGATGACGTCAATATCTACAATGAGTTTCATTGTGTTCCATCCTTGTAACAGTATACAATTACATGTATCATCCCAATTCCTGCTTAGTCAACAAAGAGAATTCTCTGAAGGATCACATGACCCACTAAATTCAATCTAGCTGTCAAACCACAACAGGCTCAAGCAAACTCAGATAAATTAACACCAGGAAGAATCGGGGACTTTATGTTAATCATTTTATGGGTACTATGCATCAGTTGCACCCAAAATGGGTTGGGCTACTCATCGAATATACGTACAGGACACGAGGTATACAAAGCTGTTATAGTCCTAAATCGAGGATATCATTTTTAACACGGATGTTTTATCTGATTTAAGTGTCACGACATGTAAACCAAAGCGCAGTATAAATAGTTGGTCAATTATAATAACATACACATGCTGGAATAGGATTATGTGTGTTATTTTGAAACTTCTGACTTAAATTGATTGATCAATGTTTATTGTTGTACCATATCTGTACACCGAAATGTGGATAGTTTAGAATATTTTTATCTGATCTTATCTAAGGTGGTAGCTCAGAGTCATGAGGTCAAGGGTGGAGACAACGGCATTGGCACCGTGCCCTGGGTGGAAACAAGTTTCGTGCACAAGGGGGGGTATTCCAGCAAACAGCTCACAGTTCAGCTGGCTTCTCTGCATTATCCCCCACTGCCCCCCCCCAGTCAGTTTAGTTCTGAAGCGGAACTGATCTGGGGTTTATGCATCTGACCGTATCACCAATGCAAACTGCTGAATGGAAGGTTGAGTGGACCTTTTGTGATTGAACGAAGGAACGAATGAGCTGTGGGGGGGTGGGGTGGAAGGTTACCGGCGTAGTCGATTCTTCCGTCCTGGTTGATGTCCGCTTCGTTCATCATGTCGTTCAGATCCTCCATCGACAGCTTCACTCCGAGTTCCTTCATCGTCTGGTAGAGCTCCGTCTTTGATATGTACCCATCGGAATTACGGTCAAACACCTGGAAAGAAAACAATCAATCAGTGTCAGTCAATCAATCAATCAATCTGTCAAATCAATCAATCAGTCAATCAACCAGTCAGTCAATCAATCAATAAATCACTTAATCAATCAATCAGTCAGTCAATCAATTAGTCAATCAGGCAGACGCTTTAATCAGTTGATTCGGTTTCTTGTCGGCTTGCTCAAGATCCAGTAAACACTCTGAAACAAAATCCTGAGTCCCACAACTGCAATACCACTAATAACAATAACAAATGTAAGACCAGTTCACAGGAAAGAGCTACGAATAGAATGAAGAACCATGAAGAACAAAGAGTACAGTCGTGTGTGGTAGAACCACATTACCAAATGAAAGACAGTGCAGATTGATATTGGTCAGAGTAGACAACTTCCTTGGGATAGGTAGAAGTAGGTTAAAGTAAATTGAATTAGGCTGAAGCTGGTTGAAGTAGGTGGAAGTAGATTGAAGTAGGTGGAAGTAGGTTGAAGTATATGGAAATAGATGGAAGTCTGATACCTTGAAAGCCTTCCATGTGTCCGGGGGATTCTGCGTCTGTTTCGTATGCTCCCAGCGCGTCACTCCGTCCGATTTCGACTTCATCATGTCGTGAAACTCGTCAAACCCTAGAGTGCCGTTTCCTGTCGGCAGAAATCATAAACATCGTTTACGTCCGATGCCAGTGATCTTATCCACTATCCACGTGAACAACAACAACATGCATTTACATTGATATTGGGGCTGCAATCATGCACTCATACAGTAAGTGCATGTATATTGTTACATATATTTGATACTTATATATAATATTTATGTCTACAGTCCATTCGCTCATTACGAGGATATACATAGCACCCCTTCAAGGCAACTACTTGGAAGCGCTCCCGATCTGAGTACGGCTAAAAGGGACAATTTTAAGATGCGCAATGAAAGAATTGGAGGGGGCCTTGGGGAACAAATGCAGCGACAAAGTGAGCCCCATTCCAAAAGCCAGGTGCCAACCACCGAGAAGTCATTAATCTGTTTAGTGCTGTCAATCAATCAACCGTAATTTATATAGCGCCCCTTCAAGATACCTATTCAAAGGTGCTCCTGTGCAAAAGGGACGATGAGCACACTCTGCGTCATCGTAGAGAGCAGAGAGCGATGACTCGGTGCATTCAGTGAGGGGGCAGTAGAAGTCGAGAAGATAGGTCGGAGCAAGACCCTACAAGGACCGTCAGACCAAAACTATGATCAGGAACAAGATCCACTTTTAATGTGACTGCTGCTGCTACTACTAAAACTACCACCACTACTATTACTGTTACTGCCACTACTACTATCAATCAATCAATCAATCATAATTTACATAGCGCCCCTTCAAGGTATCTACTCAGATGCGCTCCTGGCCGAGATCAAGCAAAAAAACAGTCTTCAACAGTTTGTGAAATTGAAAAACTTCTACTAGTATCAGAAAATTCTAATGTACTGGAAATACAAATTTATATTGCACCCCTTGCAGCAAACATAGACAGCAACAATAATAATAACGATGCTATTTAACAATAACAAAACCAACCATCTGTGTCGTATTTGCTGATCATCTTCTTGACAGTCGCGTCATCCGACTTGAACCCAAGTCTCGACAGAACGGCCATCAACTCACGCGCCGTGATCTTCCCATCGCCGTCCTTGTCGACCATGGAAAACGCGACCTTGAGCTCTGCAAAAAACAAAACTTTGTGTCAAAAAGACAGCCGGCAGGTTCCAGATTCGAATCCACCCCAAGCCATCACGTAGGGACCTTGTGCAAGTCCTTCACCTGGAATTGCTCGTGCGCTTCGGTGTGAAACTCCAACTCAGTGTCCGCGCTGTAGTCAGGAGCGCCTTGGAGTGGAAATCTTGAAGGGGTGCTATAACAAGTGCTCATACATACATATCAAAATCAAATGATGTTGAAATTTATTTATTTCTCCATTTCTACAACGCCCCTTCAAGCTCTCTCCTCAGAGGCGCTGCTGACTACCACAGCACGGACACTGCAATGGAGTTTCACGCTGCACATGAAACAACCGAGATAGATTAGCTTCCTAAAAATAGCCACAAATTTTCAGTTACTTAGAGGAGGTAGCGAACACAGCAAACAAACGCAAGTTAAAACCTAACAATGTTTATATGCTGCACACAAAACAACTTAGAGAGTTTTATTTCCTAACAGCCAACATTTTCGGCTGAGGTGCTGTGTAAGTATGTGCACTTGTTATAGCGCCCCCTCAAGACTTCTATTCAGAAGCGCTCCCGACTCGGAGTTTCATGCCGAAGTGCTGAGCAATTGCGAGTGAAGGACTTGCCCAAGGTCCCTACGCGGCGGCTTGAGGGTGGATTCGAACCTGCAACCTTCCGGCTGCAAGGCATCGAAATACCCACTATAGTCTACCACCGCACAAATGGCTAGATGAAATGCCAGAGGAAGTGGTGCAAATCTTGTCGCACAACATACCATTGGATTCTGCAATAACATGGATTCCACGAATTTAGATCAGCATCAGAAAAACCTCTCTCTGTAGAACAAAGAAAGTTGAGAGGTAAATTACCTCGTAATAATTCGGTAGAAATTTCACCGGATTTTCCCTACAGAAGAAAGAAACACAAACTTTGTCAGTGGAATTGTCTCGAAGATTTATTCTCCTCGATTAAAACTACAACAAGAATTTCGAAGATATATCATCGTGAAAATCATGTAGTTGCGAAAAAGAGAATAAAATTTTCTACATTTTAAACACGGACTGAATGGTCACCACAAATTATGTGACAAATAAAACAACAATTAAATCCAGTCTTGTAATATATACAGCTGTGCACGCATTGCATCGCAATCGTCAATTTATATAGCACGCAGACCAAACTAAACAGTGACACTCCGAGCATTGCAACCCTCATGGACAAAGAGTCTCCAAAATGGGCGCCAACAGGTCCAGTAACTAAACAAACTTAGGAATCAATGCTAGTAAACAAGGAGCTAAAGATACGGTAATAATAATAATAATAATAATTACGACAATTTATATGGCGCAGTAACACAGCCATGCCATAGCTACCTTTGACTGGGAAGAATGCACTTCCTCAATCATCAGCTTCACGAATTCTAAAATTTAAAAATGAATCTGTATTACACAACCTGTCAGCTTTTGGAGAGACACATGGAAGGACAGATAAAGGACCAGGAGCAACATATTAACAGACAGACAGAGACAGACAGAGACAGACAGAAAATTTATATAATTCATATATTAATTTATAATTTATACATATTTTATAATATTGTGATAGAAGAACAGACGGCAGGACATAGAGAGAGGCATATGTAGGAAAAGCTAGAGAGACCAGAATGGGACATATAGAGGAGGGACCAATGACGGGGCCAGCTGAAAGGACAAATAGAGGGACAGATGAAATGATAGATAGAGGAATAGATGGAGGAACATACGAGGGAAAGACAGACAGCCATATACAGGCTATATGGAAAAACAGATAAAAGGACAAATAGAGGGATAAATAGAGGGACAGATAAAGGGACAGATGAAATGATAGATAGAAATAGATAGATGGAGGAACATACGAAGGACAGATAGAGAGGAGGCTATATGAAAAAACAGATAAAAGGACAAATAGAGGAATAGACAGAGGGACAGATAGAGGAATAGACAGAGGGACGGATGAAGGGACAGATGGAGGGACATACTACGAAGGACAGAGAGAGATAGAGAGAGCCATATGGAGCAGGGGACCTTCGTAGTAGATCCTGCCGGAGATCTGGCAGCCAGCCTTCTTCATCATCGCTTTGATGTCATCCATTGACAAGAGAACGCCGAGTTCCTTCATCGTCTGATGAAGCTCCTGTTCGTCTATGTAACCGTCGCGGTTCTTGTCAAACACCTGCAACAATGAGAAAAAAGACACACCATACATCAGTTGCTCCCGACCTTTTTTGACTTTGGGGCCATTTTTTCTAAGTTGGAGGACACGTGGGCCACTTTTTCTTAGATGAAGGTCTTTAGGGGCCACAAGGCTAAAATTTAATTAACTAAAAGTTTATAAAATTGTTATAATTTATTCAAAATAGAATGTTTTATGTTATTTATAGACGTCAAAATAAAATAATTTGTAATGGCAAATAATTATGTGTTCTATCCTGTCCAAATTGTCAATTTTGTCATATACTTTTGTTAATTCTTTGAGGGATGAAGGCCATTTTTTTAGGCCTGGCGGGTCACTTTTGGCCCGCGGGTCACGGGTTGGGAACCATACATTATCGTTCATCATATCTACTGAAAACAACATCATAGCTAACAGTACCGACGCACCATCACCCCAACGTTGACAAGATTTCAACATACCTTGAACGCCTGTCGTGTCTCTTCCTCCTCCTGTGTCTTGGCGTTGTGAAGCGAATTGGCATTCTTCTTATATTGCTTCATCACACGACAAAACTCTTGGAAGTCTATCCGGCCATTGTCTGCAAAACAAACAGAAGAACAATAGCCAATCACCCGAGTCCACATCGCCTGTCAATTCAACTCATCACCTTAAATTGATAAATAATTTAATTATATTAATTTCAATTTTATCGCCTTCAGCCCCTTGCTGCTTGACGTCTTGCTTATTTCCTCGGGGCTGTCACGCCCAGAGCACCTGCCTCTGAATAGATAGTACTGTAAGAGGCGCTTTACAATTCTCATATACAATACAACACAATAATCAGACCAACCAACCAACCAAGACTTTTGCCTTAAGAATAACCATTGATATGTTTGATACACTGATTGTTCTTTAGAACAATAAATGACTCAGTGAGCTTTGAGAGATCGCTTGGGCTTTATGGCATGTCAGTAAAATTGAAATCGAAACTGAAAGCGAAAGTAAACTGGATTTTCGTATATATATAGACTTTCTACTTAACGTACAGTCAAGATCGGTTTTCTGAATGATCCTTCTGATTTCATCTGGTTTGACGTTGAGCCGCAGAGAGGTCATCACCTGAGTTAGTTCTGCGCTCGTTATCAACCCGTCAGCATCTTTGTCGCATTGAGCAAACTCTACGCGCAGCTCTGGCAAAGGACAAAAGCAGACAAGAAACAATATATAACATCGTCAGCAGACTATCAAAATCAACCAAATCCAAGAAAACAAAATCCAAGTCTATTGAATTCAAGTTTACCAAATCCAAGTCTACCCAGTGGCGTAGCCAGGAATTTATGATGTTTATTTTTATTTTATGGCCTGGCCGGGTGCCCTTTCTGGCACAACCCAACAGTATTACAGTAAATAAAAAGGGAATAAAGTAACAAAGGGAATAAAGTAAGAAAAACAATTGTTACTACAAGCAATTGTTTTGTTTTCTTATTTAATTGGATAAATAACCTTTCAAAATACGTGTTTCCTAGGCCAATAGGAGGGGGCTTAACCCCTGAAGCCCCCTTGTCTACGCCACTGAGTCTACCACATCTATTTCAGCCACGTCCAAATCCAATGTCAACAGAGCAAGCAAGTCTCATCAATAACACTAACCAACCACTTGCACCAAAACTCACCATTCACCTCTGCTTCAAGTACTGATGAGTGACGACAAATCTCAAACTAATCATTCTCTAATTCAGCGGTTCTCAACCTGTGGGTCGCGACTCCCCACGAGAGTTGCCTAAGAATTTACCAGGAGTCGGCTGGATCCTTCTTAAACTCGTAGACAAAAGATGTTGTCAGCGAAGTTTCGCAATATCTAATATAATATGCAATGCCGATTTCGACACTAACTATATTACACTGCAGCAAACTATAAATTTATTTCACTTCTTTTTCTGTTAAGATTCATTTGATAGCACTTAATTTAATTTTTGCCATTTTATTTCCATATGTGGACTAAATTTCATGTCCACTTTTGCCGTTAACTACTTAAAAAACGAAACATCTCATCTGCGAAAAGCTATGTGGTCAGCTAGTTAGGCCTATACTCTAAGGTGCTTCAAAATTCAAAATTAATAAAGAACACAAAGCACAGTTTATTGTATTGTATTATTGTACTATTATTAGAGCAATGGATAACATGCTGGCCAAGAGTGCGAGAGGAAGTGAGTTCGAGCCCCCATTGGGTGGATATGCTTTGTAGGTTGCTATTACTGCCATGTATTGCAGGCTGTCTGTTCAGTTAGTATAGTTTAGATTTATGTATTCTGTAATCTGAGTTCCTGTAAATTGTTTAAACTGAATAATTGTACACTGCAACCGGCTGCAGTCTGCCAACCGGATTGTTGATTAAACGAAAATTATTATTATTATTATTATTATTATTATTATTATTATTTTTACCCGAGGTATCTCAGATCCCTCGGGATTTCAAAAAATTATCCGGAGACATAAAAAATTGTATTCTGGAACGGCTTATTATTATTATTATAATTATTATTATTATATTTTAGCATTTGTAAAGTGCCTCTAGTAGGGTGAACCATTCAGATGCGAGACCTACTGACCTGCAAGTTCCGCATCTATCGGCCCAGACTCACTGCTAGCAGCAGCAGCAGCAGCAGCAGCAGCAGCATCAGTAACATCAGCAGCTGAAGCATCAGCTGCAGATGAGGGAGGACATGATTTGAGCAAATTGCTTCCATTCGATTGTTTAACGATGACAATGTCGGCGCCCTCGGTTCCTGTAAACTAAAAACCAAAACGACGACTCATCAACAATCCAAAGAACACAAGTTTGCCTCAAAACCAAGTCAGCTAACAGCGAATAACTACTAAACCAGTTGTATATTTAATATTAACTAGGGCTGTACGAATAGGTGATTATCACTTTTCGGCACGAATATGAATAACTGGACCAACAACTATTCCACCAAATATGAATATTAATACGAATAGCGTAACCTCTACCGACAACATTCAGTCAATGTACGCAAAGAATGAGACTGTACTGACACTGTAATACCATGGTCCAGGCAATAGTCAAGGCCTGGCTGCAACCAGAGCATGACATATTATGTTAACGAGAAAGTTACTTCAGTCCCACTTGCCATGGCAGCAGCATAAGCAGAAACAGTTTGCAATCCAGAAAGAAAAGTCCCACTTTTTTCTTTATGGGTTCCCATCCACGTCGCTTTCTCTTCTTAAGACCTAGTTTTTTTCTCGAGATTCACCTTCATAAAGGCATCATATTGTCTAATGATGATGACCTGAGATTTTAGTTTTTCTTTCATACCTCTTTCTGAGCCCTGCCGATTTCACCCATCATTATCTGAACGAAATCTGGAAAACAGCAAAAAGTTACACAGTAATTATCTGCAGATCAATGATGATGATGATGATGATGATGGCGATGATAATCTTATCTGACCATTTATAAATAATAGATAATGATGATGATAAACACAGGTCTTCAGACAGCGTCTTAAAGCTTGAGAGATTACACTTAGCCTACCTCAGGCGGAAAAAATAATGACGACCACAATATACATAGCGTCGTAAAACATTAGAAGGGCACCTACATCACCAAGCAATCAATATGACGATGCCGATGATGATGATGTTAATGCAATAGTATTAATAATAATAATAACAATGGGGATGAGCAACGCTGAACTCTAGAACAAAGCAACTTTTCCTGTAGTTTCATTGTAAAAAGTGTTGCACTTAAAAAACAATAAGATTATTAATAATACAATGCCTCAAGAAAATAATAAAAATAACAATAGCATCTTATAATAATAGTATAAATAATAATTTAAAAATAAAATATGACAAAGACTAAACCATGATGATGATGATGATAATGCTCATTATCCTTCTTAAGCCATAATATCCGAACCCTATACCAACCCTTCACGACCATCTAGTTTTCAACCAAACCCTTTCCATCCATATCTTCCATCCATCCATCCATCCATCCACCCATCCATCCATCCATCCACTCACCTTCATAGAAAATTCGATTTCCTTCCACTCCAGCCTCCTTCATCATGTCCTTAACGTCCTTGTCCGTCAGTGGAACGTCGAGCTTTGCGAAGGTCGCCTTCAGCTCGTCAAGGTCGATGTACCCGTTATGATCCGTGTCGATTGCGTTGAACATCTCGCGAATTTCCTGCTCCTCGGACAACGGCTTCTCGTAGTTTTTGACGAGCAAAAGGAATTCGTTGAAATCGATCTTGTTATTTCCTGGAAAACGTACAAAAATAATAACAATTACATATTGTCAATGTCAATTACATCTCAGAATATATAGTATAGAATGATTGAGGGATTATAAATAACCTGGGACAAAAATAGTAAAATAATAATAATTTTAATAATTGCATTTATTATCATAAGGGAATATTAATGTACCTGGGGCAAAAAATTTAACAATAATTCTAATAATTACATTTATTAATTCTATAATTCAATAATTCTAATAATTATATTTATTATTATGAGGAATATAAATTAATTACATTTACTATTACATTTACTATCATGATTATTCTTTGCTGCTTATACTGCAGTCGATATTGATCAATCACGACTTTTGAAAATCCCTCAGGAGAAATAAAAGAATCTCTGGATCGAACCAAGCCTAGTAAAGTTTACGCATTATTGTTATGAATATTTAATACTGTCGTGTGAAACATGCCAAACGGCTGTGCGAAATCAATCCGAAGAAAAAAAATTATTCCAATGGTTATCTCAAAATTATTGTTGTTGTTATTTCACAGCTTAGCAGCAATCCTTTGGGATTTGAAACATGTGGAGAAATTGTAAATAAAGTCTGCAGCATATTTCCATTAGGAAAAATCCTAGCCGTCACTTTCAGCAAAGCATAGACACTCAACCATACAAATTCACCTGGTGGAAAATGACCGCTTACCATCCAAATTCACGTGAAGGAAAATGATCGCTTACCATCTAAATTCACCTGATGGAAAATAACCGCTTACCATCGAAATCTACTTGATGGAAAATGACCGCTTACCATCCAAATTCACTTGATGGAAAATGACCGTTTACCATCTAAATTCACCTGATGGAAAATAATCGCTTACCATCGAAATCTACTTGATGGAAAATGACCGCTTACCATCCTAGTTCACGTGATGGAAAAAGTCCAACCATACAAATTTAGGCGATGGAAAATGACTGCTTATCATCTGAATTCACCAGATGTAAAGTGACTGCTCAGAATCCAAATTCACCTGATGGAAAATGGTCGCTTATCATCCAAATCCACTTGATGGAAAATGACTGCTAACCATCCAAATTCACTTGATGGAAAATGACCGTTTACCATCTAAATTCACCTGATGGAAAATAACAGCTTACCATCGAAATCTACTTGATGGAAAATGACTGCTAACCATCCAAATTCACTTGATGGAAAATGACCGTTTACCATCTAAATTCACCTGATGGAGAATGACCGTTTACCATCCAAATTCACCTGATGGAGAATGACCGTTTACCATCTAAATTCACCTGATGGAGAATGACCGTTTACCATCTAAATTCACCTGATGGAGAATGACCGTTTACCATCCAAATTCAAATTCACCTGATGAAAAAATGACCTCCCACTATCCAAATCTACTTCATGGAAAACACAGGCATACCACCCAAATCAACCAGATGGAAAAGAAGCACTAACCATCCAAATCCACCTGCTGGAAAATCTCTTTGATGTAGTCCTCCGATGGATGGATGTTCATGGATGTCAGAACCTGGATCACTTCCTCCATCGTTATGTAGCCATCACCGTCCTTGTCGAATATAGAAAAGACCGGTAGCAGTTCTGAAACAAACAAACAATCCCACATATATCCATTAAATCAACTAATAATAATCTTCGTTTAATTTAGGAAAAGAGACAAATCCAGGTGACACACCGCCACACCCAGCTACACGTCAAAGCACATTAAAAATCAACAACGGCAAAAATATTGTGAACATGATAGTGTCTATCATTAATTGGCGGCAAAGGGCAAATCCTCGAAATAAAATTTCTATCAACTTTAAATGGTAGAACAAAAGGATGCAGTCTAGGGCATAAGTTATAGGTTGTCTTTGCTAGAGGTGGGAAAAGGTTCCTCAGGACGTGATTGACATTTAGCATTACATTATGAAGCAGCCCATCATCAATCAGCTCCAGCAGCTAGTTCAGTATGTTCGGGAACAATGCGAGAAGGTAACCAAGTCGTTGCATGCTAACTATACTTTTGGCAACGCTGGAGTCGAGAGCACCTTTGAATAGCCTAACACCTCTGAATAGCTCTAGCACCTCTGAATATCCCTAGCACCTCTGAATAGCTCTAGCACCTCTGAATATCCCTAGCACCTCTGAATAGCTCTAGCACCTCTGAATATCCCTAGCACCTCTGAATAGCCCTAGCACCTCTGAATAGCCCTAGCACCTCTGAATATCCCTAGCACCTCTGAATAGCCCTAGCACCTCTGAATAGCCCTAGCACCTCTGAATAGCCCTAGCACCTCTGAATAGCCCTAGCACATCCGAATAGCCCTAGCACCTCCAAATAACCCTAGCACCACTGAATAGCCCTAGCACCACTGAATAGCCCTAGCACCTCCGAATAGCCCTAGCACCTCCAAATAACCCTAGCACCACTGAATAGCCCTAGCACCACTGAATAGCCCTAGCACCTCCGAATAGCCCTAGCACCTCCAAATAGCCCTAGCACCACTGAATAGCCCTAGCACCACTGAATAGCCCTAGCACCACTGAATAGCCCTAGCACCACTGAATAGCCCCATTCATGAGATGCCATATAAATCCTAAAATGAACGAATGAATGAATGGATGATGAATCAATGGATCCCTTTTACAAACATTTTTTCCCACAACCACAGAAAGTTTCTCGGAAACATGACTCGAACAACATTTGAATAAATTTATATCTGGCGAGTAAACATTTCTACAACACAAAAATCCTGCTGTTATTACGAATATTTCATATCCAAGATCGCCATGGCTAAAACTCGAGCCATTGCCTTACCTATACTGAGGTTCGCCAGCTTCCTCCTTCAACTCGTTCTTCCTTATTAACTGGTTGGTCAAGTGCCTCTTTTCGCTGTCTCAACACCACATACTTTTCTCTCTTGGTCTCGTGCAATGATCGGTGTGACGAGAGGTGCTATATAAATGTATAGATACAATACAATACAATACAATAATGCGAAGGCTCTCACCTTTCTTCTGTTGGCTGGAGAAACTGTCGCTTGTTCTTTGCCGAACAGACCGCGCCTAAAATTAAAATTCCATCGCAAAATAAGATACTAGAATATTATTAACATGAGTGGTGGTGTAGTGGGTATGTTCATTGTCTTGCTGCCAGAGGGTCGCAGGTTCGAATCCACTCAAAGTCGCCGCGTAAGGACCTTGAGCAGGTCCTTCACTCGCAATTGCTCAGCGCTTCGGTGTGAAACTCCGATGCAGTGTCCACGCTGTAGTCGGGAGCGCCTCTGAGTAGTGAGCTTGAAGGGGCACTATAACAAGTGCACATAAAAACAAACAAACAACACAACGATAAAACGCTATGCTGTATGTACATAGATGTGAGAAACTAAAAGCTTCAGCAAGATTTTCAGGTCGATGAACAAGACATTCTTACACACATGAACATCGTTTATAATGACATTGTGAACACAGCTGTGTGTATGGAAGAGAGATTGGAAAGAATAGAAATGAACAGACACAAAGATACAGAAGGAAGACAGGGATAGACAGACATGCAGTCAGAGAGGGATAGAGAGAGAAAGAGAGACAGAGAGATATAGATTGATAGAAGGTAAAAAGAGAAAGTCAGAGAGGCAGAGGTAGACACACAGAGACCCAGAAAGACAGCATAACATAAAAGAGATACAGAGGGAGAAACACAGAGACAGACAGAGCAAGAGAGAGAGAGAGAGAGAGAGAGATATATATATATATATATATATATAAAGTGACAGGCACAGAGACAGTGAGCAACAGTAAGTTAAAGAGTGACAAAGACAGCTAGCTAGAGAGCGACAGAGACAGATCTGTGCATAGCTACATCCCAAACCATATTTTAAACTTGTCTTTCCTTGTATACTCAACACTAACCATTACCCCACATTAAAAAAAACAGTTAAAAAACTTTTTTTAAACATTCGATAGAAAAGTCTGGCTTCAGCAGAGTCGCAACTACTCAGCCCGTTTACCTTAGAGTCGCAATTCGTCTTTCCGCTTAGGTTTTCCGTAAAAAGTTTGCAGAAGTCTGTGAAACAAAAGAAAACGCACACACATTCTCCATGCATGAATACTTCAGAACAGTACAGTTTCTTAGCACAGTTCCTTCTCAAGGGCGTCTAAAAGTGCTGGCATCACGACCTCTCAAAGCCACTTAACACCTCCAAGCAAGTCATCGCATGCGTATAAACAACCACGTAGAACAATAGAAGAAAACAATGGGATGCTGGCACAAGATCACTAACACGCAATGAGGAGGAATTATTGTAACTCGCAATTTACTATAGCAATGATAATAGCAATAATTATACCTAAAAGGTGAAAAGAGCAGAAAACATACAAAAGACACACTTTCGCTGGCATAAATTTCTCTCTTCTGTCGTTGTTCATGTTAGTCATTTGATGTTAATAACGCCATAGATGGACCTAAGCAGTGGCACCATTGTCCCATCCGGGTCACTCTTTTGTTGCAAAAACAGGAAAAAATCATTTTGCCACTTCCGCTTCAGTAAAAAAGGTAGATTGTTTGATTGAATGTCTGTTTGATTGATTGGATTGAGATCTGTGTAAATTCCATAAGAACCAGGAGATCTGAACATGTCATCAGCCGGTCAAGGATCAGAAACACTCTCTGACTGGTCCTAGACCTAATCTAATCTAATCTCTACTGACCAATCATAGACGAGACCTACTTTGATTGGTCCTGGACCTAATCAAATCAAATCCCTACCGACCAATCATGGGTGAGCTCCTCTTTGACTGGCTCTGGATCTAATCCAATCTCTACTGATCAATCACACACGAGACCCTCTTTGACTGGACCTAATCTACTCAAATCTCCACAGACAAATCATGGACGAGACCCTCTTTGACTGGCTCACGACCTAATCAAATCAAATCATGCCACAAACAAACAAGTACACAAACCATTGAAGCAGATTTTGCCGTTCGGACCGACCCCGACCGATCGCATCATGGCATGGATGTCGTTCTGCGAAAGCTTCAGTCCGAGCTGCTTCATCGTACTCCTACAGTACAGAACAGATCGACATTGCACTTTCAGGGAAAGGTGCTACATAAATTCCAGGGTTGTAGGACATTATCCCCCCCAGACAAAAGCACCCTGGACAAAATCCCTCTGATTTTGCGTTAGGACATTGTGTAAGGGGATAATGTCCATTATCACCCTAGACATTATCACCCTAGACATTATCCCTTCATACAAAAGCACCCCGGACAAAATCCCCCTGATTTTGCGGAGGGGGATAATGTCCAGGGGCATAATGTCCGTTTCCCAAAATCCAGATATACATGCAAGCGTATGGACTACCAACAAAGCTACGCATAGCTGATAAACAAAGACAATCCTTGAAGGCCCAATTATAACAGGTGTCATATAAATAGTTGATATATAAATTCCACATAATCAAATTCATGAAGCTGGACTGCCAACAAAGCTACGCACACCTGATAAATAAATAAAATCCTTAAAGGCTCGATATAAATGTCCAGATAGATACATAGCTCTGTTTGGACCGTCATATGGCAGCTTTATAGCTCCTTTTACGACTCTCTCAGAAGCATTTAAGATAGGCTAGATTAGGATTATGTGGGGGTAGATTAGCTTACTCACAATAAATCATCTTAAATGCTTCGGCTAGGCTCATAGCTCAACTCCCTCGCTTTGCGTATTTTTCTACATATTATATGCTTGAAGTATTACACTGGTTGCCTATCACTTTACTCATTCAATACAAGATCCTCTGTCTGGTCTCCAAAGCACAGCTGGGAAATGCCCCCAAACACCCGAGTTTTAAACAAACTGCACTCCGGTTTAAACAAAGTGCACCCCATTTTTAAACAGAGTGCATCCAATTTTTAGACAAGGTGCACAAATTTTGAAACAGACTGCACAGAATGTACCTTGGTTTCAAGAAAGCAGTACCCTGGTTTTAAGCAAACTGTACCATATTTAAGGACTATAATCAACCCTTCTTTTAAAGTAAAAATTGCACATTGGTTTCAAACTGATCTCACCTCGAGTTTAAACGAGAAAAAAAATTCATGGTGAGCTAAGTGTCTTTGAGTTAGCATCTTGAAAGGAAAATGCACAAATGCATAGAATGAATTAACAAAAATAATAATTAATTTGTTTAAATTTGATTAATTTGTTTAACGATTATAATTCATAAATCAATATTAATTAATTAATTCGTCTAATCATGTAATTAACATATATGTATTAATTAATATATGAGCAGCTCTTGACAAAAATGACTTAGGCGGTTTAGCTCAGAGAGTGCAATATCAGTATATATAATGACACAGTAACACAAGAAACATCATTAGTATTGCCCTCCTCCTTTAACCAGGCTTGGGACTGGCACTGCCAGAGTGCGGCGACCAGTGTTGAGAACGTACCTGAGGTCCAATGCGTTGAGAAATCCATCCTTGTCCTTGTCGAAGATCTGGAATGTTTGCTTGAGTTCTGCGTCACGGTTTGTGTCGTCCTTACCCTTCTCCTGCTCCACCCGTTTATACCGCATCATCAGCTCCTGGAACTCCTCGAAACTTATCGTTCCATCTCCTGTGGAAAAGACAACCAAATATATACATATATATATAATACTGAGTATGCATTACGTAATTGTATTTCATCTATAAATATATACACGGACTTCACGTGTGCTAGCTTCTTTGGAATTTTGTACGGTAACAGTTTTATTTAATAAACGGTTTAGTTCTTCTGTCAAACTTAACAGACTAATTATGCTGCCTTGGATTAACGTTGATTTTATGGATCAAAGCACCGTTTCTTACCAGATGAATCTGAAACTTTCCAGTTTAAAAAACAGTACTCTGCCATGTTCTCTTTTTGAGCGCCTCTGAGTAGTTTTTTGTTGTTGAAGGAGCGCTATATAAATGTCCGAATGAATGAATGAATATATATATTATATAGTTAGTTAGTTAGTGCTTTCGGCTCGTAGAGCCCTAGCGACCATCATGACAAGCGACTTTCGCCTCTCGCCATGATGGTTTTCTTGGCAGGATACAGAGGTGGTTTGCCATTGCCTTCCTCTGAGACAATTATGGGTGAGCAACTTGTCCAAGGTCGCTACGCAGCGGCTTGAGGTAGGTTCGCGAACATACCGCCTAACCACCTCGTCCCATACCCTGCAGGAGCAGGGGGTTGTTTTAGGCTAACCCATAGCCGGATGCAGATTCACGTCATGCCCAGGACCTGCCGGCTGCAGTTTAACGTCATACCCAGGACGCGGCTGCAGTTTAACGTCATACCCAGGACAAATATATTATATACAAAACATAAATATATAACTGCAGCCATTAGTATCTGAGCTACACTGATCGAAAATCAACTTGCCGTCTGTGTCGACTCTTTTGACCATGATCTTCACCTCCCGAGCGTCGAACTTAACCCCGAGCGACTCCATCGTACCCATCACTTCGTCGGCGGTTATCTGGCCGTCACCATCTTTGTCGAACATCGAAAACGAAACTCGCAACTCTGAAAGTTACACAAGAAGCACTTAAGCAAGATGATTTATTTACAAACAGTGCACCAGCGAAGACTTGATTCATTTCTGCCTGACATCAGGAAGTGTTCTAGTTTCAATAAGCTCTGAGATGGAATTCTGTCCAGAACACCTCAAGATTTGTTTGTATATGGTCATTGTGGGCGCAGCACTTGGTGTAGTGGGTACGTTCGTTGCCTTGCAGCCAGAGGGTTGCAGGTTCGAATCCACCTCAAGCCGCCGCGTAGGGACCTTGAGCAAATTCTTTGCTCACAATTGCTCAGCGCTTCGGCGTGGAACTCCGATGCAGTGCATCTGCTACGTATGTTGAACGGCATGAATGATAAATTCGTAGCTCAGTGCACTAGGCCCGAAAAGTGCACTACGCCCGGAAAAGTGCACTACGCCCGGAAAAGAGCACTACGCCAGGAAAAGTGCACTATGTCCGAAAAGTGCATGGTGCCAGGAGCGCTTTTGAGTAAGAAACCTGGAAGGGGCGCTATAACAAGTGCACAAACATATATACATTTATATAATTAATGCCTTATCAAGAAACTCACAAAGGTGCTCAATGTGGCTACACAACAGATCTAAAAAAATGCGATTTAAGATATTTTGAGGATGTTTCCCCGACTTGCATGCTATGCAATGTTGTGAATTGTTAATCGAAGACTTTTCTACTATGAAGGTCGCTAGTTATACAGGATATGGAGAGCTCTCTTCTTTGACAATATGCCACTTCTGTAAACCAACCCTACTTGCAATCAGCTCTAACTGCTGCCAAATAGTTATTACCGTTTTCGCCTAGCCGAGGTCAGGAGCACCTCTCAGTAAGAGTCAATCTTGAGGCGCTATATAAATTATGACTGAATCATTGCTGGAAGTTGCACCACTGTAAGAAGATGTCCAGCCTCTTCTCATGAGCCACCATGAACATCTCTTCATCGTCACTTCCATTTACCTCGATAGGTCACACAATCTTAAAACCTCTCTCACCTTGAATGTCGGGATCGTCATTTTCGAAGTCGTTTGGTAAAAAGACGCAGGAAGAAGCTGGAGTCTGAAAAAAAGAAAAGTGCAATTACAAGCAAATACACTTCTTTAGACTGCACAGTCTTTGCCCAAGAAGACTCATCGATAAAAATGCCCACCCCCCATCCAACTACAATGGTAGAACAAACCCCCAATTCTGGTCGACATACATTAATTTTCCTATTGCAGGCCGCTACTGATTTCAGAAATCAGCAACCACTCCAACCACAATGTCCAAAAGTTAAACCCCCTCACTTCTGGCAGCCACCTTGGGAAATCGTTCTCTCAACCACCCTGTCCCAAAAATCACTGGTAATCCCCAGAAATTCACTGGTAGTACCCATAAATTCACAAGTAATCCCCAAAAATTCATTGGTAGTCCCCAGAAATTCATTGATAGTCCCCAGAAATTCACTGACAGTCCCCAGAAATTCACTGTAATCCCAGAAATTCACTGGTAATCCCCAGAAATTCACTGGTAGTCCCCAGAAATTAACTGATAGTCCCCAGAAATTCACTGGTAATCCCCAGAAATTCACTGACAGTCCCCAGAAATTCACTGACAGTCCCCAGAAATTCACTGGTAGTCCCAAGAAACTCACTGGTAATCCCAGAAATTCACTGGTAATTCCCAGAAATTCACTGGTAGTCCCAAAGAAATTCACTGGTAATCCCCAAAAATTCACTGCTAGTCCCCAGAAACTATTCACTGGTAGTCCCCAGAAATTCACTGGTAGTTGTAGATGCCCCAATGCGGTATTATCATTGCATTGTCACTCTTCTAGTGTCCGGTGCAGTACTCATACCCCATCTACAGGCCAGCGCAAGGAGCGTCTCTGGTTAACAGTCCCCTCAGTGACGCCACATAAATTTCTAATTACAATAACAATTAGCGTGATGGACCATCATCAGACCTGGAGGAAGGATGGACATTGAAATTCCCAATGGAACTGTAAATTGCATGGAAAGTAATTAATTCCCACAATGCACCTTTGATTAGCTTGTACCACGGATTGTCCAGAACAACAGAATCTGACTCTGTCATAACACGAATCTGATATACCGGTATATATATATGTACACATATATATACAAATATGTGTATATATATATATATATATATATATATATATATATATATATATATATATATAGTAGACAGAGGCCAACATCCAGAAACAAGCTCAGCTACAGAAACTAAACACACAATAACAACACAACATGTTATAAGACAGTCCCTGATAAGGCTCCCAGTCTCAGACACAGGTACATAGCCAGAAAAATTTGGGGGGGGAAGGAGGAATATTTCATTTTGGGGGTTTCCCAATGGACATGGCTGGAAAATACACATAGAAATTGGTTTTACAATTCTGAAATTATCTATTTGGAGATTTTAAACCCACAAAGCAGCCTAAATATGCCTAGTCTCGGATAGCTTAGATGTTCAATGACTTTTCGGTGTGTAAGAAAAACCAGGACTTCCCGTATAAAAACCAGCAACAGACCACAATGTACGCACAGTGCAACACAACTCAAAATTTACATTTACTTAAAACCTCAAACACTCGGTTGTAGGACAGCCGCCGTCCATCTGGAATGACCTCCCGGCTTCATAGTTGCATTTTTCTCCATCCGACTAATCAAACTTTGTTCAATAAATCTCTCAAGCCTTTTTTCTTTGCCACGGTTAGGCTGTGATCTCACATGAGTAGGTTTCTTGAAGGGGTGCTATATAAGTCCATAATTATACTGAATAAACAAATGAATGAATAAACACATGCATACATAAAAACATACATAAAACATACATACAAATGAACGAATGAATGCAAGTTCATGTACGTACGTACGCGTCGTACGTACATACGTACGTACATACAAACATGTACATACATAAATACAACTGACTGACTGACTGACTGACTGACTGACTGACTGACTGACTGACTGACTCAATGACTGACTGACTGACTGAATGAATAACTGACTGACTGACTGACTGAATGAATGAATGAACGATTGAATGAATGACTGAATGAATTTAGCAGAGGACACACAGAGAAGACGAAACGACACTGACCACTTGGTTCTGATCGAGGCTTATGCATTGTGTCATCATTTTCACAAAATCTAAAACAACAGCAACAGCAAGAACCAATAAGAAGAAGACGAAGAACCAGAAAGACGAGCAAGAAGAAGAAGAAGAGCAAGAAGAAGAAGAAGAAGAGCCGTCCCTTGAGTTAATCCCATGATAGCAACAGGATTATGAAGTGCCAGTAATTTAATTTTCTCTCTCATCTGGCTTCCTCTTCAACGCTTGTATATCAGAGGCGAACATCATCGCCACAATCAATCAAATCAATACGTGGCAGGGGACACACCGGACACAGTCACATCTGACAAGTGTGAGCGTGTATGCGTGCATGTATATATATATATATGATGCTGTAAAAATTGTCATTTACATTACATCACAATCCCAAGTACCCAAAACGAACCTTCATGTGAACCAAGTCTACAATTCTACATCATAATCAAAACCATAATCATACCTGAGCCCTAACATGAACCAAAAATGCAACAGCTGAACCACTCTATCCGAACCAAATATCAAACTTTAACCAAACTAAAAACTAAACGAACTTTAATCCAAAAACTGACCAACAAACGTCAACCAAACCCCAAACTAACTGTAACTGAACATCAACTTAACCAAAAACTCACTGAATCTCAATCAAACCTCCAAAATTACATTTAAAACAACCCAATTGCATGGGCGTATTTAGGGAGGATTTTACAAGTTCAAACCCATTGATGAAACACACACACACTTTTGAATTTAAAAATAATTATGCGTGCGCGCGCACACACACACATTTTATGACCAATGGTCGTTGGAATAACACTCGAACTCATCATCTACTTAACCAAACCATAACCTGAAACTGGAACTCCTCCCAGTATGAGCATTGCACCTATATCGCGTCTATGAATTTATATAGTGCCTTATGCACCAATCAGAGACGCTCAGTATTAAGTAAGTAATCCTATAAATTTATCCATGCAGGTTGCTCCAAGACAATGCACTGAAACGAGCAGATTTTTCGTCTGCGCAGAATAAGCCAAGTGGCTACCTTGCACTACGGGTTCGCTGGATTAGATAAAATTATTATCCTCAAACCTCCTCATCCCTGTAAACGCTGTCTAAGGCAGGACTCTTATCACCCACCGACCTACACGGAATTCCTGCCTGCTATAAAAACCTTATGTTATACATCTAGAGTCAGACGGGGGGCGGGGCCTGGATGTGACGGACAGCCGGGAACTGAAGACTTCAATCGTTTATCGTTTATCGAGTATTGTGCTGTAGCATAGAGATAAGTTTTTTGCTCTTAATGAACTTTAATATCACATGGGCAGGAGGCATTCATGGACAGTCAGTGAGTGAGTGGATCTTGAAAGAACTTAAAATGTGCCATGTACATCAACTGACAAGGTAAAACATGTACACACACACACACACACACATCGATATGTACACATATATATACAGATACCCAGAAAAGCACACACATACATCATCCATACATGCACACATGCACAAATACATCCATACACATATATCCACACTCACATACATACATGCACGCACACGCATGCACACACACATATATGAATAGATACATACATCCATACATACTGGTATTGCATACATACGCGCACACACATATATACCGTACACAGACACATAAATCTATACATATGTACAACACATTCGTATATACATACAAACATACATACATACATACACATCACCACATATATACACATTATACAAGTATATCTAAATGCATACCACTATACATATGTACACACATACATACATGCATCCACACATACATATTACATATATAAATATATATGTACATATTTCAATACATAATTATGTACAGCTGTACACACATACAGACACACAAGTCACACATTCATACATATATGTACACAAACCTCCTACAAGCAAACATTCAAACCTGCACAATGTGCAGTGCACATAATATACATACATACATACATACATACAATGTTCATACATACATACATACATACATACATACATACAAAGATACATACATACAAAGATACATACATACATACAAACATACATACAAACATACATACATACATACACACACACTTACAGGCACATACAACCAAAGCTGAATTGAAACTACTGGGAGCGAAGCCTCTAGCAGCATTTTTTATGCAGGAATTTGTATAATAAAGAGACGTGTTTATAAAGATGCAGCCACCGTGTGGTCTTAGAGGCAATATTCTTACACAGCGTGGAACAGCCAACAGAGACTGTATCAATATCATAAATCATACATTACATATCATATCGTGACCGAGTTCACTTAATCCACCATTACTGCTACACGAGTATCGATACCATACACGATATATCACATCGTATATCGAGACCGTGGTGCATACTTAATCCAACAGCATTGCTACACCAGTATCAATAATATCATAAATCATGCAACGCGTATCATATCAAGCCCGAGGTCACTTAATCCAATGACACTATGCTATGCAAAGAGCAGAAATCCTACGTCATATGCCACCAGGAGGTCCAAGAGTCAAAGTCATAAGTCATATCCTACCAAGAGTCAATGTCATATTTCATATCCTACCAAGAGTCAATGTCATAAATCATATCCTACTACCAAGAGTCAAAGTCATAAGTCATATCCTACCAAGAGTCAAAGTCATAAGTCATATCCTACCAAGAGTCAAAGTCATAAGTCATATCCTACCAAGAGCCAGTCATAAATCATATCCTACCAAGAGTCAAAGTTAAATCATATCCTACCAAGAGTCAAAGTTAAATCATATCCTACCAAGAGTCAAAGTTAAATCATATCCTACCAAGAGTCAAAGTTAAATCATATCCTACCAAGAGTCAAAGTCATAAATCATATCCTACCAAGAGTCAAAGTCATAAATCATATCCTACCAAGAGTCAATGTCATAAATCATATCCTACCAAGAGTCAAAGTCATAAATCATATCCTACCAAGAGTCAAAGTCATAAATCATATCCTACCAAGAGTCAAAGTCATAAATCATATCCTACCAAGAGTCAAAGTCATAAATCATATCCTACCAAGAGTCAAAGTCATAAATCATATCCTACCAAGAGTCAAAGTCATAAATCATATCCTACCAAGAGTCAAAGTCATAAATCATATCCTACCAAGAGTCAAAGTCATAAATCATATCCTACCAAGAGTCAAAGTCATAAATCATATCCTACCAAGAGTCAAAGTCATAAAGCATATATCCTACCAAGAGTCAAAGTCATAAATCATATCCTACCAAGAGTCAAAGTCATAAATCATATCCTACCAAGAGTCAAAGTCATAAGTCATATCCTACCAAGAGTCAAAATCATAAATCATATCCTACCAAGAGTCAAAATCATAAATCATATCCTACCAAGAGTCAAAGTCATAAATCATATCCTACCAAGAGTCAATGTCATAAATCATATCCTGCCAAGAGTCAAAGTCATAAATCATATCCTACCAAGAGTCAAAGTCATAAGTCATATCCTGCCAAGAGTCAATGTCATACACCACCTAAAGTCGAAGTCATGCATTATAAAAATAGTAAAAGATCAAAGTCTAACATCCTATATTATATAACCAAGAGTCAAAAGTCATACTCAATGTGCCACCAAGAGTCAAAGTAATACATTGGACACCACCTAAAGTCTAAGCCATACATGTAAATATAACCAAAGGTGGAAGTCGATCAAACTAGGATTTGAAATCATACATCATATATCACCAAGAGTCAAAGTCATGCATCATATATCACCAAGAGTCAAAGACGCATATATCATACATCACCAAGAATCGAAATCATAAATCATATAGCCTACCACCAAGAGCAGATGTCACAAACAATACAACACATACATGAAAAAATCGTAGAATCAAAATTTTTAAATTAAAATCTTCAAATAAAAATTTTCAATTTAAAAACTTCAAATTAAAAACCTAAAATTAAAATTTTAAAATCAAAATCTTAAACTTAAAATCTTGAAATTTAAGTCGTAAAATTGAAATCTTCAAATTAAAATTTTAAACCTCATATCTTAAAATTAAAATCTTAAATTTAAAATTAAAACCTTAAAATTAAAATCTTAAATATAAAATCTTAAAATTAAAAGCTTAAAATTAAAATCTAAAATTCAAATTCTCAAAATTAAAATCTTAAAATTTAAATCTCAAATATAACATCTTAAAAATAAACCCTTACAACTAAAATCTTAAACTTAAAATCTTAAAATTAAAATTTTAAAATCAAAATCTCAAACAAAATCTTAAAATAAAATCTTAAAATTAAAATCCCAAAATTAAAATCCCAAACTTAAAATCTCAAAATTAAAATCTCAACACTACTGAAGAAGTCATATATCATCACAACATTAAAAATCGAACGCTGTATATACCTTCGTAGAATATCCTATCTTGTATTGCGACGCCCGCCACCTTCATCATCGTCTCCACATCCTTATCGGTCAGGTCCATGCCAACCTGCTTCATCGTATCCTTCAGTTCCACCTTGTCGATGAAGCCATTGTTGTCCTTATCGAATGCCGTGAAAAGCGCTCTTATCTCCGCTTCCTTCGAGTGACGAGCCGCTCGTGAGTCCATCATGCCGAGAAATTCCTCAAAATCTATCAGACCGTTGCCTGAAACAACACAGAAATACGTTGGTCAACGGTCAAGTGGTCGAACAATATGTCGGCCGTGTGTGCGTCAGAACTTGTTAATGGACGCTCTTCAGAAGCTGAAGTTAACTACTTATTGAGCCACCCGAACACTCAATCTATTCGATGTTATTATTATCGAATGCATTTACTATTATGTAATATACGGTCAAGTGCTGACATTCATATTAACACTTTTATTGGTACTTGCTCTTATTCAGCAAATAAGATTGTTCCCTTTTTAATGGTCCACCCTTGTGATCCTCTTAGCTGGCCTATATTTTCTGAATTGCAGGACTGACATTGAACCTAGGAGTTAGTTTTGATAGAACACATTCACTCTCTTTTATTCTCATAATCTACATGCCTACCTAGTAAACCTAAACAAAATTAATGAGGCCTATCAACGTAAACAGTTGTATACTGGAGATCGTGTCCCAACCCTGTCTAAGCTGTTGCTTTTGTATGGCTATGTTTGTACTTAATGATTGCTTGTATGATATGTACTGCTGATATGAGTTCAAGTATACTAAACATACTTTCAAGCAGCTGACAACATCTCTGCAAAAAAAGTCGAAGTGATTATGTATCAACTACTACCCCTTCACAAACAAATTCACCTGCTGTTCCCTCCACCCCTCCCCTCGGGACCCCATGTCGATAACCACATATGGTAATTGCTCAGTTGTAGGATGTCATGCACCTTCTAACCGTGTCAGATCATTAACTGTCCTTACGCCAAAGAGTGATTACAAATCGTTTAATTATGAATGCACCTACTGAATAACATACTTTACCTGCATACTTACATACATGTATACTGATATAAACATCCCAGTATCCATATACTTACTTACTCACTTATAACACGCCTGCGCTAATTCCGACATCGTTTACTTAGACTGTAATGCCTTCAAAATGCACTTTAAATGAGCTACATGATTCATATACTGATACAATACATCAAATAGTAAGACGCAGTTATCTCCAGAAACACTACAGAAGCACTCTCAAATTGTTGCCTTAAACAGCACGCCAACAATGCAACAACAACAACAGCACTGTTCTACTGTTGTAATTGACCAGCACATTTTCACAGACAGCCACAAACACAATCACATGGCATCAGAGATATGCACACATACAATCGGACGGCATCAGAGATATAGGCACACATACATTCAGACGGCATCAGAGATAGGCACACATACAATCAGACGGCATCAGAGATACGCACACATACCAGCAGACGGCATCAGAGATACACACACATACAATCGGACGGCATCACAGATACGCACACATACAATCGGACGGCATCAGAGATACGCACACATACAATCGCATGGCATCACAAATACGCACGCATACAGCCCGAAAGACACAAGCACCACACAGATGAATGTATGGGCCAATTTTCAATTCCTGACACGACCAAGAAAACGGAAGAGAAGCGTGTCGATGACACGTATTCGGCACACTCTCCCCCTCCATTCGGAAAATTTCGCCGTCGTTATTATTTCAATGCAACGACGACCAGGTCCAATCAAAAGCACATCTATCGTCGTTTAGCCGACAGCAATAACCAGTAACCATCCGTGCACCAACATCTCCACTAGAAAGAGGAAAGCACCGGGAAAAAAACCAGTGAACCTCATCCTCGTTCGGATCAGAATCAAGTCGACTGGAACGTCGTCGCGCTGACTGCTCATCCGTGACCTGTTCCACAGAACTCGCACGGTCGTGGAACACCATGTCACTTGGTGCAATACGACGCCAGAAACTATAACATCTTGATACAATAAATTGAACGTCCTCGGTCAATGTAGGGCCGCCCAACCGGAATGAACTCCCTTCAAAGCTGTGCTTATTACATCTGACCAATCAAAAAAATAATCATAAATCTCTCAAGTCTTCTTTCGTTTGCCGTGTCTTGGGTGGGAATACTCCTGAGCAGATTTCTTGAAGGGGTGCCATCTTATAAGCCCAAAGACTGAATGTCGTCTGGTGTGCATCCGTGCCCTGCAGTGCCAGTCCCAAGCCCGGATGAAGAGGGAGGGCAACATTAATGATCTTTCTTATCAAAGTGTCGTTAAACTGAAAGTACTAGTCTAAATACTAGTCTACAAGTGGGGCAATCCGAGCTGAGCTCCACAGTCTTGGCGCCAAGGTTAAACTCTCAAGATGTATTGAGCAAGGCCTTGGGCATATGCAGCAGCAACTCCATGCATATGAAGCATGGCTCTTGGTACATGTTTTGCATTGAGACTTGCTCTAGAAATCACGTCTGAGCATTGGCGACGGCTGCTTACAGCCAAAATGGAACCGTCTTCATCATAAACAATGCAGCCAATTGAAAATTGGAGAGCAGACTAGATAAAAGCAGTTATACAGTGTAGAGACCAACTGAAAAAGAAACTTTATCGTGTGAACAGCAGAAAGTAGGAGCAGGCGAAGACAGAGGAGTCGTAGATTAAATCAGGGAAACACGAGAGCAGGCTTTGAAGCGGTCGATTTATTAGGCCTGGAAACAGCGACCTGTTGAATACAGTCTCCGCTACACAAAGAACTGAGAATTCTGCAGTCTAAGATAAAGTAGAAAGAGAGAATACGTAACACTTGCACTTAGCCGAAGCCGATAGAAACAGAAAACCTTGAAGTTTTTTGGCCATTAGGCTTGACAAGCAGCAACGCAAGTAAGTCTTTCGTTGTAGTTCACAAGTCCGTGAACCACGGTCCCCCTTCTATTCATCACGAAACGAAAGTCGGATATAATCTCGACATGTTCTCTGGGGATGAAATACTGCAATGAATAATTAATATAAAACGAAAGCAGGCAAGTTGTATGGCTTGCTCCACGATCCAAGCAACACAATATCGGAGTAACAAATCAGTCACCGCCACGGGCGGAGACTTGGTCTACAACTTGCAGGGGACGAACAAGCGGCCGAAGGAAAAACACGAGATTTTGGGCGGACGAATGGCTGAGTCGCCGACGAAATTTTCCATCTTTTTGCCGACAAAAATTTCTGACGACCTTTTTTAGTTTTTTTATATTTTGGTCATTTGCCCGAAAACCCCAGGAAAAAATTTAAATTTTTCTGCCAAAAAGTTGATGACCTTTTTTTTAGTCATTTCGTCATTTGTTCGAGGGGGTTAACTTATCTTCTTTTAACGTTAAAACCGTTTACCTTTATAACATGTCACCAGTGTCTTCGTGAAGTGTACATGTCTTAACACTTCCCGATTGGGGGGTAGTGGTAGACAAATGCAAACCACATACATTCAGGGGGACCGTCCCTCTGTCCCCCTCCTAAATCTCAACCCATGTCAGTCGCTAACCCACCCACCAACCCATGTATACGTGCATGTTCTTCTTTCTCCTTCCTTCTGCCTGTCAGTGTCAGTGCAGAACAAAAAACTTCAGCAGCAGCAGCAGCAACACAGCATAGAACTATTTACGACAAATTCGTTTATCTGTAAATTTTTCAACCGACTGATGAAAGCCGCCTGCGTTCTATCGTGAGCACTGCGATTGGCCCGAATTAAGTGGGTCGGGTCCGTATTTTATCGTCTGCTGATTGGCCGGAATTAAGTGGGTCAGGTCGTGGCAGAGGGCACACGTGCTGGCAACTGTTTGTTGACAGGGCCTGCAGCCGCAAAGCAGTACGTTGCAAGCAATGGCAGAGTTGATATCGCGAGCTATCGCCTTGAAAGAATCAGGCACCGCAGGGATTTTCAATATATTATGTCTTCGCAAGTAAGTCGCAGATTGCTGGGACGGCAACAGAGCTAAACAATTCGTAAACCAGAAAGTGCTACTTTCTACATTGTTTTTCTTGACTAAGGACTAAGACGGTTGATGATGACGACGATGAAAATGATTGTGAATACTGTTTTGTTTGTAGGTTTGTTTGTTTGTATGTGCATTTGTTATAGCGCCCCTTCAAGCTCTGTCTACTCAGAGGCGCTCCCGAATGCAGAGCGGACACTGCATCGGAGTTTCACGCCGAAGCGCTGAGCAATTGTGAGTGAAGGACTTGCCCAAGGTCCTTACGTGGCGAGGTGGATTCGAACCTCGAACATTCCGGCTTCAAGGCAACGACGCCACCACTACACCACCGCGCCCCACAAACTGTTGCAAAACAGGTACACATACATTTATACACAGTTACGTCCATACATAATGGGATGCGGTGGTGTAGTGGTAAATTCGACGCCTTGTCACCAAAATGGTCGCAGGCTCGAATCTACCTCAAGCCATTGTTGCGTAGCGACCTTGGACAAGTTTCTCACCCACAATTGTTTGTTAGGAAGGCAACGGGAAACGACATCACGCATCTCAACCCTTCGGGCAGAGAACTCATCATCATCACCTCCATACATATGTACACATACACATACACATATCCATGTATACATATATCCACACACAGATACATACATAAATAGATATGCCCACACACATACATGCATCCACATGCTCGTAAATACATGGATGCATACATCTAACCATATACAAAGAAACATTCACCACACCATACATTTATGTAGGCACACAACAAGCCCTTATTTAAATAAGTAGGTCAACTTCAAATGGCCAACTGAAGAGCTGCTTAAACAATCAATATCAATCAATGTTCGTAATATAGGTTGCCATATACACCATGTTTACGTCTAGAGTCTATCAATATCTGTAGCTTGTTGCTGTTTAACTACACTGAGTCATATCAAAGTCGATTAGTGTTGCCCTCCTCCTTTCTCCAGGCTTGGGACTGGCAATGTCAGATAACGAACACTGACTGAGTTACACACCTCAATCTGCAGCACGTTGCAGTTGACTAGTACTACGAATATAATATATAATATTATCATCCCGATTACAAAAGATTTGCAGGTCATTATGGTCAAGCCATAGTTGCAAAAAACGTTTTTTCCGTTTTTTATTCTCTCCCCAAAAACGCCGGTTTTTTCGTTCTTATTTTTCTCATCGTTTTTTTATCGTTTTTTATTTTTATGTAACTGCATTCATTTATTTACTGTCTATTATTATTTTCCTTAATTTAATTTTTGTCTGATATTCCATACGTTTTCACCGACACTCTCAAGGATTCATCTAACTATAGTGTCATTATGTAATTGTTTAAGTCATCATTTCAGAAATACATGTAGTAGGTCCCTACAAGAAATGAAATTTGTAAGAATTATTTTGATGTAAAATTCTTGGGCCTATACTTAATATTTATAAGTAACAAATTTTTTAAGTACAAGTGTACAATATATAATTTAGAACACATCTATGGTCTTTGCTTCTGATTATATTTTAACTGCGTTATGTCGATCAGCATGAACATCAGCATGAACTTATGTTTACAATTTAAATTTGAAAGGATTTCAATACCTTTAATTTTTCTGAATTTCTTATTAAACCAAAGCTTTAAGAAAAAATAACTGTGGTAGATTAATGTTACTTAACTTATACCAATCAATTTTGGCCTAATAATAAAGCTGCGCTATTTGCAGATTAAGATAAAACTGCATAAGCAAAGTTTTAAGCTTAAAATGAAGTTTTAGATGTAACAAAGGCACATTATTTTCCGTTTCCGCTTGTTGTCGTTTTTTTTAAATTTTTTTAATTTTTCGAAAAACGACGTTTCCCCCGCTTTTTAAATTTCATTTTAATCGTTTTTTTACATCTATGGGACAAGCACGGCACATGCATTATGTTGTTTACAATGGCCTGAATTAGTTGATAGGTTGGAATCAAGTGCACTTACTTACTCATGATTGTATATAGGCCTACAGTCTGAGCAGGGCTGAAGAAGGGACCACAGAGCTGTTAAACAGCCAGGATGTCAACTGCAGGCCACTTACATTTCACAGCCTCTATAATTATAGCAAAGAAATGCCAGCTCTCACGTCCAGTCCAGCATGCTATTAAACCCATAGAGGATTCTAGACTACATGGCAGACTCCATTACAAGTGCATTAGCATCCATCCATCCATCCGTCCGCCCGCCCGTCCGCCCGTCCGTCCGCCCGCCCATCCATCCATCCATCCATCCATCCATCCATCCATTCATCCATCCATCCATCCATCCATCCATCCATCCATCCATCCATCCATCCAAGCTATATGAGGAATTTATATAGCGTCCCTGAAAGCTAATTATCCAGGGGCGCTCCCGACCAAAGAGGAAAGTCTTGAGTACCGGTAGCTTATAAAAAAGAGTCAGACAAGTCCCGCTAGTCTATCATTATTAGTGTTTCCAGAAATATATCGCATTAGCGTTTCTCGAATATTGATTTTTGGGACTATCTTCAACAGCATCAGGACCACAAGAAAAGTGCTTTTTATCCATCAACCGAAAGAATGTTGCAACATTAATGCCTGCTCAGAACATTAATGCCTGCTAAGAACATTAATGCCTGGTCAGAACATTAATGCCTGCTCAGAACATTAATGCCTGCTGAGCCTGCTCAGAACATTAATGCCTGGTCAGAACATTAATACCTGGTCAGAACATTAATGCCTGGTCAGAACATTAATGCCTGCTCAGAACATTAATGCCTGCTCAGAACAAACAACACTTCACTTTTCATGATAGTTCATAACCACACACTGCAGATATGCATACAGTGAAAATAATGGCATTTCCAAGTCGGCTGGGGACATCAACTGATTTAACAGTTGCAACATTTGTTGTTGGGGGCATGGTGGTGTAGTGGAAAGTTCGGAGATTTGGAGCCAGAGGGTTCCAGGTTCGAATCCACCTCAAGCGGCCACGTAGAGACCCTGAGCAAGTCCCTCATTTGCAACTGCTCGTGCGCTTCGGCGTGAAACCCGATGCAGTGTCTGCACTGTAGTCGGGAGCGCCTCTGAGTAGCGAGCTTGAAGGGGCGCTATAGCAAATGCGATTAAGAAAGAAAATTAAATAAAATTAACAGTTATTTTAGTTCGTTCACATACTATCCTCACGACATGATACATCTTACAATTAATATAATTACAACTAGTCATGTAATGTAATGTAGTAACTTCTATCATGACGATGTCCAATGCAAAAGACATCAACTGATAATCAAATCAAATCAACGTGATCATTCGATATTTATACGGACATTTATATAGCGCCTTACAATAAAATCACAAAGGCGTTTTTCCTCAAGCACAATTGCATTGATTCCACCATAACACGTTGGTCATCGTCGTCGTCGTCGTCGTCTACTGAATTCGTGGAGACAATGGCTGACGTTTTGATGGAATATTGAGCCGCTGCGGTGATGCTGTTTTGTTCTGCGTTTCAACGCTGTTTTATGCTCTTTTTTATCTCTTTTCGTCGTGTTCTGCTGATATATAAAAGAGAAAATTAGGCTGTTCATAGCATGGTTGGGATATGGATAAAACATTTAGTTCCCTCGTGTAAATTAAGTGTGTCACAACACAGTTGTGCAATAAGGTGTAGGAGTGTCAGGTGGGTCCCATTTGGGTGTTATGCAGGTCACATGTGGGTGCTATGGGGGTGGGGGCCATATGGATGGGTCTCAGATGGGCTCCATAAGGAGTCATGTGGGTCTTATACGGGTGCCATGTGGGTTCCATGTGAGACTTGTGAGTGTCATATGGGTGTCATATGGGTGTCAAGTGGGTAAGAATGGGTCTTAGATGGGCTCCATATGGGTTGAATATGGGTGTAATACAGATCCCGTTAAATGGGTGTCACACCACTTTGGGTCTGTCTTACATTGACAACGCTTACCCTACCAAGACATCTATTAATTTCTGGAACCATATTTAATAGTACAAAACAACCACACATAAACAAACATATATGACACAAACATACATGAGCAAACACACATAAACAAACATAAACAAATATACATAAAAAAATAAACAAATATACATAAACAAACATGCATAATACAAGCAAGACCAATTCTCCTTCGGCTCACTCCTCCGCAACATAAAATACATACAAAACACACAAACAGTTAGAAAAATTGTACGAATGCACACACACACACGCAAGCACGCACAACCCCCACCCCACCCCCCACCCCCACACACACAAACCACGAACCATCCTCCTCAACCGGATACTGATGCAGGCGAAACGAGGGAGGATGGCGAGCCTGAGTTATTCGTGCTATAACGCTGCTGCTGCTGCTGCTGCTGCTGCTGCTGCTTCTGCTGCTGTCAGCGAAGACGAGCCGCCGCCGCCGCCGCCGAGACCGGACAACAATCAGAGGAACAAAAGACGACGACGCCACAGACGACGATGGCGACGCCGCCGCAGCAGTTTAATGAGGCAAACAAGCCACGGAGGAAGAAGACGAAGAAGGGAGAGGTGGAGGAGACCGTCCTGGAAAAAGGAAGAGAAGGAGGCCGCCCTTGAAGAAGGGCGAGGCGAGGCGAGGTCCGTCCAGGATGTTCTTCGATCGAAGGAAGCCAGTAGCCACGCCGACCGACCGACCGACCGACCTAGGCCAGACACCCGGTGCTCCCGATGCGTCCGGCCATCGCTTTTAAGTCAGCCAGCCAGTCACTGGGTGGTGTGACGATAGATCACTTCACAAAAGAAAAAGGTTCCGCAAAAATAATAAAATATAATAACAATTTATGGTAATAATATGATAACAATATAATAACAATATGATAATAATAATATAATAACATATAATAACAATATGATAGTAATATGATAACAATATGATAATAATAATATAATAACAATATAATAACAATATGATGATAATAATAATATAACATACAATAACAATATGATAATAATATGATAACCATATAATAACAATATGATAATAGCAATATAATAACATATAATAACAATATTATAATAATAATATAATAACATATAATAACAATTTATGATAATAATATGATAAAAATAGTCTTCATTTGACTCATCGCCGGACTATGATATAGTAGTGTAATTAGCAAAATTGTAATTAACAACTTCTATAGAGCCAGCTTGTCTAGTGCATGTACGTTTGTTTATTAGCCTGTATACATTGTCTGTATACACCAAAATGCAGATAGCAACTGGTATATTAAAGAATATTCTTATCTTATCTTAGATATCGCGCCTCAGATTCACACTTTGGTGTGACCTTGCGCGCGTTATAAATTTATGTAATAATAATTATCTTATCTTATCAACTGCCAGTGATCTAAAACAAAACCTGTAATAAGAAGAGGTCAACATCTTCAAACGGACACAACGCAGAATGAGATCACAACAATTCATAGTATGATGGACGATCACAAGTTATTATGTACAGGAGTCGAATTTAACTGTCTGGCAGCCATGCAAGTCGTCCATCATATCTTACTGCTACATTTACCAACGCCATCTGTTGAATGGAAGGCTGAGTGGAACTTTGTGAGGATATACTGGGAAGCGATCGTTTGTACGTTCTGCATGCCAGAGTGTTACCATTAATAATACTCTAAGCCAATCACAAGCGACTAAACGAAGCCCACCGTCAATCACAGAACTTTCAAGTCACGCTTGCAAAGAAAAACCTGAGGGAACAGAACAGGCCTATCAATAGGGGTGCTCAATTAAAATCAGATCCCTAGGCATGTATAAAGCTCTGGTTCGAGTCAAGGGGAGGCCCAACAGGAGTGCTCAGTCAAAACAAGATCCCTAGGCAGGTATAAAGCTCTGGTTCGAGTCAAGAGGAGACCCAAGGGTCACGTGATGAAAATTCAAACATCGGTCACTTACATGTGATTGGTCCTTCTATTTGGATTGAACTTCCTGCTTCCTCCCGCAATAAAGGCTAGCAATAAGGGCTATTAAACTAACCACGGTTTTTTCCCACTCTTTTTTACCTCATCTGTCTCTCACTCACTAAAGTAAGTAAGTAAGCAAGCAAGCAAGTAAGTAAGAGTAAGTAAGTAAGTGTAAGTATAAGTAAGTAAGTAAGCAAGCAAGCAAGTAAGTAAGTAAGTAAGCAAGCAAGCAAGTAAGAGCAAGTAAGTAAGTGTAAGTATAAGTAAGTAAGTAAGTAGGCAAGCAAGTAAGTAAGCAAGCAAGCAAGTAATTAGCCTTTAAGTGCATCAGACAGGCGTACATGCATCACATTGTATAAAATGGTTATATACATTTAAAAAAACTATGATAGATCATATACGCCCTCCCACCCCCATCCGCGGAGTTTTCGCGCAGAGTAGCCCTTCTCTGAGAGGCGCCATATAAATTTATACAATACAATACAAAAGAGGTATACGGTTCAGAGGGATCCAACTTCGACCAAAGTAACGAATTGCGTCGACACCATGATGAGAAGCTGATAGCTTTGGCGACGACGCCAATATTAAAAGCATGCGCCCGAAGGCGTGTCGCCCAGAAATCAATGTCGTCGGGAATTTCATTGGCACAACAATGGTCTACTCAGCGACTTACCTACACACATACATACACACACAGCTGATTAGCCAGACAGAGACGCAGACGGTCCGCCATTGAAATGAGCTATATATATAATACAATATATTATATATTATAATATAATATAATATATAATATATGTATATTAAACATATAATATATAAATTATATATTGTATAATACATATATAAAGACTAATAAATATATACATAATTACATACACCTATCATATAAATATATATAAAGACTAATAAATATATACATAATTACATACACCTATCATACAAATATATATAAAGACTAATAAATATATACATAATTACATACACCTATCATATAAATATATATAAAGACTAATAAATAAATTTTACATAATTACATACACCTATCATATAAATATATATAAAGACTAATAAATATATACATAATTACATACACCTATCATATACATGTATGTGTGTGTAGTGTATATCATATATTAATGTCTATATTATGTTATGGAGGGCTTCTTCTTCTTCTTCTTCTTCTTGCAGAGTACACTAATCAGAGGCGCTCCCAGTGCGAAGGACTCCATCAAAAGGAAGTGGTTTTGAGACAGACGAAAGAGGCACTTGGGAGTAGGGACATGGCAGTGGTATGTGCATGCATACGCATATACATAGTAACACACACACATACATATATATTTAATTATATATATATAGCTTCTTACAGAGTATACCAATCAGATTTTTGTGTATATATGTATACATATATATATATAGATTATACACATAAATACACTTATTTTCATAGTTGCACTTATTGAACTACAGTAGCATTCACACCTGACACGTCTGCTGTATAAATTTCAATACATTATAGGCCATACAAGACATCCAGTGGACAACGGCCAAGTGGTAAGCGTGCTGCACACTTTCAAAGCCTGGTACCCGGGCTGCCAATCCAATGCCCAACACCCAATTGTTTATGAATTCATTAAGGTTATCCAGCAGCCTACGTAGGTGGGGATACCAGTAAACAGCTGTCCGTATGCAGGGGCGGATATAGAAATTTTGGAGGGGAAGGGGAATTTCTGGTATTGGGTTAAAAAAATTAAGTTTCTTTGGTATTTCGCCAAAAAATCTGATGACCTTTTTATTTTAGTCTTACCCCCAAAAATGTCTAAAAACCGTGGCAACTCCGTTTATTTGAAAGCTGATGACCTTTTTTAGTCATACGCTACTTTTTTTATCTCTCTTACCATTTCCCGCTGCATTAATAATTGAAAGCTAGAAAGCTTGAAAATTCAATCGCTGATGGGGGGTGGGATGCTCTGTGCATATCTCTGAATGGGGGAGGGTCACGGCCGGATTGACCCCCGGTTCCCCCTGCCATAAGCAGCTGTGGTGATCCCAGTCTGAGGAGCTTGGGGTCACCACAGGTTCGCAGACTTCACCCTAATTTACCTATAGGTGTGATAGACTATAGACCAGCGGTTCCCAACCCGTGGCCCGCGGGCCAAAAGTGGCCCGCCAGGCCTCAGAAAATGGCCCTCATCTCTCAAAGAATTATCAAAAATATATGAAAAAATTAACAATTTGGACATGATAGAACACATTATTATTTTCTATTACAAGTTATTTTATGTAAATGTCGATAAATAACATCAAACATTATATTTTGAATCAATTATAACAATTTTATATGCTTTTAGTTAATACGATTTTAACCTTGTTGCCCCCTAATGTCCTTCAACTAAGAAAAAGTGGCCCTCGTGTCCTCCAACTTAGAAAAAGTGGCCCTCAAGTCAAAAAAGGTTGGGAACCACTGCTATAGACAATGTAGGTGTATAGTACCATAAATAGGACTTAATGGTATTGTGCTTGGAACAATCCTACTTGTTGCAGTTCTTCAAGCCAATATACAACTGACAAAGTTTTTCCAAAAACGATGACGCTAATAAATGTCAAAAAAGTATTGATACAAGAACTGTTTTAATTTAAAATCCCACGATATTATAAAAGCTTTATTAAATTCCTTAGGACAATGTTTGATTGAAAAACCATATTCTAAACTAAAGCTTATAACCTTCCTTATGAGCACTGCTTTAATTCCAAACTCTATGATATTGTAAAGCAAAACTTAACCAGTGTGGTGCTGTACACATTCCTTTTTATTGAACACAAAAATGGTAATTTCGGGTGTGGTTATTAATAGTACTGCAGTCCCAGTTCAACATATAAATGTATCTAAAAAATATATATATATACAATAAACAATAAATATATATTTCGGTCACTCTTGCCCTCCTTCTAATGGGCATATGTTGACCGTACTCTGTCAGTATGAGGAGGATCAGACTGTGAGGGAGAGGGATGGATATCAATCCGCCTTCAGATGCATGGGTAAGATAACTGAAGCAGCTCATACTTTATGATCATGGCTGTGACTCAGACTACTTTTCTTCTGCATGCATACAGAGACAGACATGGAGACATATACATACATACATGCATGCATACATACGTATGCACATACATACATACATACATACAATCATACATACATACAAACATCCGTACATACATGTACATACATGTACATGCATACACAGTGGCGCCCGCAGGCGTACACACTTACGCAAGTGCGTACAGCGCTGAAAGGCTAAAAAAAATAATGGCTGGATGACTAAAAAAAAGGTCATCAGTTTTTTCGGCGGATGGAAAAGGTATGTTTTTGTGAATTTCGAGGCTGATGACTAAAAAAAGGTCAGTTTTTTCGGCGACCCTGACAAAAAATTTTCCCTTTTGGCCCCCCCATCGAAACTTTTCCGCCCTTGGCTGTGCGTACAAGAAAAAATCCTGGGGGCGCCGCTGGGCATACATACATACATACATACATACATACATACATAAATACATACACACATACATACACGCACACATACATACATACATACATACATACATACATACATACATACAGACAGACAGACAGATAGATGATCACACAAAAGAACGTTTAATTAAAAACATGAAGAAACGACTGACTGACGTTGCAGCAGCAGCTTGAATGGTGAAGGAAAGGAGCATAGCAGCAACAGCATCACCCATCTGCATCAATAACATCACCCACAGCAGCAGCAGCAGTGACTCGTGGCATATAAATGATGCCAGGGGCAATGCCAATAACTAGGTCAAAACACAGGAGGACGTCTCTGAAGTCCGCGTTCCATCAAAGCCTCAGTCTGTAAATCATGCAAAATCTCCTGTCTATGAATTACGACATCAGAATAACTCAGACACTGGTTGCACTCTGACAGTGCCAGTCTCAAGTCTGGATGAAGGGTGAGGGCGACACTAGTCATCTCTTAAATGGCAGTGTCTTTAAACAGCAACAATTTTTTCCCCATCATTCACTGTACATCACTGTAGAACTGTACAGTGTACATTAACCAAAATTGCCTTAAAATGACCTGCATAGTTTTGTCTCAAGAATCCGCTTTTAAATGTTTTGAGTTTGATTGACATTATTAACTCTGGTATTTCATGTTATAATACAACGAACATTTGTGACTTTGTAGATGATTTTTGACGTGTCTTTTGGAAACTGTATAATTATGATTTATGTTTTCAATGTACTGTATATAATTTCATTTGTCGCCAACCACCATTGATGTCGTATGACGACGTTAAATATTGGAATAAAAAACTGCATTTGCTCAAGCAGTTGGATCCGGCAATCTCGCTGCCTGAATTCTGTGCCTAGGGCTAATTACCATGCTCCTTGAGCATGGTAATTAGCCCTACACTGTTTGTATGTGCACTTGTTATAGCACCCCTTCACACATCCTACTCAGAGGTGCTCCCGACTACAGCACGGACACTGAATCAAAGTTTCACGCCGAAGCGCTGAGCAATTGCTAGTGTCCAAGGTCCCTACGTGGTGACTTGAGGTGGATTCGAGCTTGCAACCATCCGCAAGGATGGTTGCAAAGCAAGGCAACGAACATACCCACTACACCACGGCGCCCACAATATATGACATATGACAATAATTCATTTGATATTAACATTTTAAAAAAACATCTCAGAACAGAGGCCAGGGTTGGCCATTGAATGGATCAATAAGAATTTAAGAATTCGAAAGAAAGTGCTGAAAAATCATGTGGCACAATCTGTATTTTGAACGACGTGTATGAAATAATATCATGTGCAAAAAGACATTAAAATTCTTTGGTGTACGCTCCATGCTTTCTTATGTGTGCTCATCTCATTGACCTGTGAGCTCGAGCACAACTCCGGGAGCACATTGACGACAACACAATAAACTTTAATGCTTTATACTTTGGTCGCTTTACGTACGATGACTTACGATTTGACTCATAATTCCTTGAATAGGCTCTTCCCTAGCAAATAATAATGTAAACAGACTCGGTCTGCTGACCTAAGAAAAGGCTATCGATGATGAATGCGCGCTGAAGCAGGGCCAGGGCGTCCTAGAGGCCTAAGACCAGAAGGAGGCCACCGGCGGAGCTTGGTCGGTGGCCCAAGAAACGCAGCCCGCCACACAATAGGCAGCCACATAACAAGACGAGTCACAAGTAACAGCGGTCTCACTAAGATCGATGACCTAATTCTTTAAAGGTTCTACTGTAGTTTGTCACACTAGCATACACAACACAAAAAACACACATAAACAAACATACAAACACACACACATATATAAAGTAGCCTACACACATAAGAATACACATACAAACACACACATACATTACAAACACACACACACAAAAATACAAAAATACACACATAAAAATATACATGATTGAATAGAAGAGAGAATCAAAAATGTGTCACATTGCGACGAGACAGGTCACAGGCAGACACATGAAGAGACAAACAGAGAGACACAGACAGACAGAGACACACACACACAGACAAGGCAGACAAAGGCCGTTCATCACAAATTTAAATCTCCGAAATACGTTACTGACGAGAAATGAACTGATAACCATCAGATAGCTGTAGTTATATCTAACACAAACGTTTAAGATGATGATGACGACAATAACGAAGATAACGATGATGATGATGATGATGACGATGATGATGATGTAAAGAGGAGAAGGAGGAAGGACGAGGATGGAGGAAGAGGAAGAGGAGGAGAGGGAAGTACGGAGAGAATAGGACAAAGAAGAGGGGAAATAGAAGTAAGAAATAGACGATAAGATGCTAATGAGTCTACAGACACACACACTTCAGAAAGCCTCTTGCTGCTAGACGCGCTTTATAAGTGATCAGATACAATACAATACAATTTGTGAGGCGCGGTGGTGTAGTGGTGGCGTCGTTGCCTTGAAGCCGGAGGGTTCGAGGTTCGAATCCACCTCGCCGCGTAAGGACCTTGGGCAAGTCCTTCACTCACAATTGCTCAGCGCTTCGGCGTGAAACTCCGATGCAGTGTCCGCTCTGCATTCGGGAGCGCCTCTGAGTAGCGAGCTTGAATGGGCGCTATAACAAGTGCACATACAAATACACACTGGCACGCACACACACACACACACACACACACACATACCCGAGACCCTCAACCAGAGTACAATCGATTCCTGGGTCGCCAATAAAGCTGTCATTTTCCCTCCTATCCTTTCCGCTCCATCCATCAACTTCCAGCACTGGAACACACAAACCATCCACAACAATCCTCCTCCACCTACTCCACCTCCATCTCTCCTCCCTCCCGCTTTCACGCCGACCAAAGTCGGTCACCGACATATCATCCCCCTCTGGCGGTAAATCGTTACCCGCGCGAAAAAGCGTTGCGTAAATATTATGACCGGTTCGTATATATCAGATAAATCCTAATGGCGGGAATTCTAGCGCGTCCAGAAAAAACAAATCGCATCGCGGTCGATCCAGTTTATTTACAGCCCTCACAGGCGCTTAGTCAAAACTGCGCTGACAGACAGGTAGACATGCAGAAAGAAGAGATAGACATGTAGTTTTTGAAATTGGAATGACCAAATCGACATCATCATCATCAGTTCATGGCGATAGCCATTTGATGGCGATGGGTAAGAATAAATCAGCTCCATCCATCAACTTCCAGCGCTGGAACACACACCATCCACAACAATTCTCTTTGGCAACTTGCAAAATCCATTGCTTCCGTTTGTGTTGGTCCAAGTTATGTTATCGTGTCGCTGCATCGCATATGAGAATTTATAAAGCGCCTCATACGGTACTATAGCCATTCAGCTCCCCCCCCCCCGAGGAAATAAGAAAGTGATGTCCTCATGAATATTAATTATCTAGCTTAGGTCTGTCCATGTTTCGTTTGCCTGCGAATAAGCATGAGTGGTGACATACGTATTGCATTGCATCTATAAATGTATACAGCGCCTCTCATAGTGCACACTAATCAGAGGCGCTCCCAGTGCAAGAGACCAAAAGAGAAAAGTGGTCTTGAGACAGCGAAGAGTCACTTGGCCAATCACCAGTTAATAAAGAGGAACGCATCGAATGAGGAAGCTGGTTCAACAGTGATGTATTAGTAAGAAATGAAGTTAATAAATAGGGGACGTGCTCGTTTCCATCCCTTCACCCCTTGATCCGGCAATGGACGAATCCAAAGGTGTTACGACGCAAGGTCAACGCATCGCATGACGTGCCGTTTACCCAGCTTACAACGCCGGTTCCAAATTACATTGCTTGGTGACAGGGACACGCATGTCTGCAAACATCAGTGGGTATTTTTACGTGGAATGAACAACACGCAACTGCATGATCCGTGACCAACATGATCCGTGACCAACCGTGTTGTGGATGGAGCCTGCAGCCGCTTCACACGCACACACAATCACGCGTCGTTCTGTTACGATTATTTGTAGCACAGATGCACTCCATGGAAACTCCGCCATTGCTCGTACGATGGCGGTGCCAGACCCGACGATGGGTGAAGGAGGAGGACGACGGTAATTATCGTTGCTATCACGCAATGTCGTTAAGATGAAACTACTTGGGCTTCTAGTTTTACACTGACGGTATCTTTGTCTTTGTCTATATCTGTATGTCTCTCTCTCTCTCTCTCTCTCTCTCTCTCTCTCTCTCTCTCTCTCTCTCTCTCTCTCTCTCTCTCTCTCTCTCTCTCTCTCTCTCTCTCTCTCTCTCTCTCTCTGCCTCTATCTGTCTAGCGGATATCTCCTCGACATCTCTCAACAACTCCTTTGACACGACGCAGCGCTCGTGAATACACAGGTGCCCCGGGCTTAGCTTCACAATAAAGCCTTTGAAATGTCGAGAACGATCAGGATTTCGCATCACGAATCAGTTGAAAAATTCGACTCAACGTCTTTTGTACTTAGCCAGCATATTATTAAGTCTCTTTGCCTGACAACCAAATCTGGCACCACACCTGCAGCGCGTGGCGTACAGCAAGGTAAGTGATCTGAGAATCTATAGATTGGCTAGAGGTTCTGTTTCCCTCTGCCCCCACAGCAGCAGCAGCAAAAGGAAGCCAATTCAAAACTCGATCCTCTCCAATCTTCTGCAGTTCGTTGTGCTCTTTATTCCCAGAGGAAATCAGGCTGGTAAAAGCCAATGACTAAATTGGTCGATATCGAGGGGCACAGACGGACGGACGGATAGACAAGTCAGTCTGAAGACCGACAGACAGACAGACGGACATATACAGACTGAAGGACACGACGTGCTCGATTCTGCAGGGTCGTAGACAGACAAACAGACAGACAGACACGCAGACAAGACGGACAGGAACACAGACTGATAGGCAGACAGAGACATATATCGTACAGACTACAGACTGAAGGACACGACGTGGTCGATTCTGCAGGGTCGTGGCCAGACAGACAGGCAAACAGACAAGACAGGCATACAGACAAGACAGGCAGGCAAACAGACTGATAGGCAGACAGACACATCCATTGATGGGCAGACAGACAGAATGACATCAAATGGTCAATTCTGAAGAACATACAAGTAAACAGAAAGCCAGACAGACAAACTCGGAATGTTTCAATAACGGGAAAGATAAACGACGAAGAATTTCTGGAACTGCACTGAAGCTGAATAGTCGTCGAAGGAAAGTTATACTTCCTTCTTCGAATGATGATGACCTCCAACAAAAAAATGCCTTTCACAGCAGAAGCATCAAATTTCCCGAAGAAGCCGCAAGACATCAGAGTCGATAAGAACGTTTGGCTTAATTTAGCAGACTCAATTATAAAACCGTCTGATGTGCATGTGACGAACACAAGCAGGGGCGGATCCAGGGGGCCAATCCGGCCATGTCCGCCCCCATTTCAAAAGTGCATGGGACGTGCCCCCCCCCCCCATTTGGTTTCAACAAGCAGATGCATAGACGTCGACCAGATGACTGATGACTAAAAAAAGTCATCAGTTATTTTGGCAGGGAAAATTGGGTATATATTTTTCCAGATTTTCCACACATTTCGACCAAATGACTTTTAAAAAGTCACCAGAATTTTTCTGGCAAAGATCACCCAAGGCTTGGGCCCATTGAGGTGCATGATATATATAATATACACGCTAGAGAGAGTATGACGTATCTGCCCTGCAGTCAGATATGAAGTCACACATTTAGCCTACATCGCTTGCATCTTACCGACCAATCATAGGCGATTTCTCATACCGACCAATCACACACAGTCTTACAGCATCGATTTGAAAAATAAACAAACGGACATCAGCATTTTTAATAATAAAACGAAAATGTCGATGCTTGCTTGTTAATTTTGCAGTTTCTTGCAATATTGACAAGTAAACATCGACAAGTTCGTCTTATTATAAAAATGCTGATACTATTTTAGTTATTTTTCCAGATCGATGCTGTAAGACTGTGATTGGTCAGTATGAGAATCGCCTTTGATTGGTCGGCACGATTGGACAGATATGATGTGATTGGTCGGCACTATTAGATGGTGACTTCAATTTGGAGACGTGATACTCTCTCTAGCGTATAATATTATATATAGAATACACCTCAATGCTTGGGCCCCCTTTGAAAATTTCTGTGTCCGCCCTTGAACACAAGGGAGCTGATTTATAATCACAAGTATTTTGGAATAATTAATTTAGGAAAATGGAGAAGTATATAGACTGCAGATATTTTCGCAGCAGTGGGTAAAACACAATTTTACGCTAAGACAATACACAATGGATATAAATAGATGAAGACACGAAAGGAACATTTATGACAGAAACTTTTCTGAGCGTGACTTTAGAATTTGTGACAAATGTAACAGCTGATTTGCATCAACAGCCAAAAAATGCAAAGCAGGAAATTAAGATTGTGTTTATTTTGTTAAGAAGTAATTTCTATATGCAATTACTTTTATTGTCACTTTGTGTATCATCATTCATCAGTGCCTTAAAGTTCAATGCAAAGAAATTAGATGAAAACCAGAAATAGTTGTTTAAAAAGACAGGTTTCAATTTTCGGGGGGTGGGGCAAGTGCCTCCTGTTGCCCCTATGTGCGGGCACAAATGGAAGCATAGAATTCACAAAAACTAAAGTATATGAGACCATTACAGTTCTGAATGCTGGACAGTGCGAAAGCACAATTAGAGGAGAATTTCTGCAGCAGAATTCAGTTGGTTGCAGAAGTTCGTTGGGGTTTCAAGATTACAGGGCATAAGAATTATACACAAGTCCGTAATTTCCATATTTATAGTGCATATATAATATATACCGGTATATAAATGTATTATATATATTTATATTTATATATATATCATATATATTTATAGAATTATATCTCATATATATTTATATAATTATTTCATATATATATATTTATATGAATAAATATGTATATATATATATATATGTATGCATGTATGTATGTATGTATGTACGGTGAGAGATTGAATCCCTCAGCCCATGCCTCAAGGCAAGAAGCACTCACGCACAATGCACTCAGCCTTCGTTTCTCAGCGTCATGCATGTTATATGGAAGTGATGATCATAAAACCCAAGGCTTCATTCATTCTCTATACATGCATATCTCAAAGTCAATCAAGCTGCTTATAAGTCGCTGTTTAACGACACATGTGTCATAAAACAAAGATGATTAGCGACGCCCTCCTCCTTTCTCCACGCTTACGACTGGCACTACGAGAATTCGAGCCCTGTCTTATGTACAAAGAGGCTCGTATAAACGTAGTAAATATATATATATATATATATATATATATATATATATATATATATATATATATATATATAGAAACATCAGACATTGACGTAAGGACGGTAAGACCAATGCAACGCATATAAATCAATTAATTATCTATAGTGATAAAGCACAGACGGAAATAGTGCACTACAGTCAATTTATATAGAGCCTTTGTATGGCTAAAACGAATGCTCTTTGACATTACAAGAAGACAGTGCTCAGTCCTTTAGTCCAGACCTGAGCGGCAACCATTGGTATGAAATGTTAGCGACTTCATTTTCTTAGCCTCAGCATATGAAGATGGCGGGAGGTGAGCCCTCTCCCCCGCCGTGTCATCTTCCCACCGACAGTGTACAGTTGGTGTACTCATCATAGTTGAGTTGGTTAGAGGGCGCCAGTGTAGCCGAATTCCAGGGAAAAATTTCTGCCCTGGCAAGGATTTGAACCCCGTACCTCTTGCCTGACAGTCCAGTACACTAATCACTACACCATCGAGCACCTTTGACATTTAGTCCTTTAGAAATACCGTCACATATAAGATGACCACACTGTCTATATATGATCGGAATAGCCTGTACGCTGTACAGTAATAGCCGCTGTTAGCATACACGTGTGTATTATCAGTAGGAGCCGGAAAATTGCTTTTTCCCCGAGTTGAAAGGAACTGTCGAGCAGTGCGGTCGCGGAGTGAGCGAAATTCAAAAGACGCAGGATCACTGAGGTCATGACGAACTGAAAGACACTGAAATGCACTCACCTCTGACATTTAAGATTAGCAGACAGAAAGAGACAGACAGACAGACAGACGGACGGACGGACGGACGGACAGACAGACAGACATGTCGGCAGCAGGCAGAAAGAGACAGACAGGCAGGCAACAAGACAGAAAGACAGACAGACAGAAAAACTGACAGACAGACAGACATGTCGGCAGCAGGCAGAAAAAGACAGACAGACAGGCAACAAGACAGACAGACAGGCAGAAAGACAGACATACATGTCGGCAGCAGGCAGAAAGAGACAGACAGACAGGCAACAAGACAGACAGACAGACAGACAGGCAGAAAGACAGACAGACAGACATGCCGGCAAACAGGCAGAAAGAGACAGACAGACAGGTACTCAGTCAAAACACAGAGATAGAAACACAGAAAGACAGACAAAATATAGAGACCGAGCGACAGATTGTTTCGTATCTAAGAATTTATATAGCGCGTCTCGCTGCATAGACAATTCAGATGCGCTTTCTCCCCCCCCCCCGGGAGAAAGGGAAAGAAAGCCATTCCACGTGGAGGGACCTATCAAGTCTACTTCTCGGCACTACATTGGGGTCATACATATATGTCAGACACACAAATCAGTCAAAAACGCGTGAGAAGCCATTGTTTCCCGTCAAGGGTCAGACACATATAAATCATTCAACCATAGATGTAAAAAACGTTTTTTTCCGTTTTTTATTCACTCCCAAAAAACGTCGTTTTTTTCGTTTTTTATTTTTCCCATCGTTTTTTATCGTTTTTTATTTTTTCTTTAACTTTATTTATTCATTTACTTTCGGTTATTATTTTCCTTAATTTTAATTTTTTCGGATATTCCTTATGTTTTCCGCCAACTCTCAAGAATTCGGCTAACTAAAGTCATTATTTCATCCTTTAACATCATCATTTAAGAGATAGCCTTCGTGTAGTAGGTTCCTAATGAATGTTTTCAAGGTTAAAATGCGGTTTTAGATGCAGCAAAGTCAAATTATTTACCGTTTCCGTTTTTTATCGTTTTTTTGTCGTTTTTTATTTTTTCGAAAAAAACGACGTTTTTTTCCGTTTTTTATTCCGTTTTCATCGTTTTTTACATCTATGCATTCAACAACTTGTTAGAAATCAGTTTCCTAGAAAACCATTGTTTTTTTTAGAAACCACTGTTTCCTAGAAACCCATGTTTCGTGTTGACATCAACATTAGAAATTATATTCCTGTCTACGTGATTTTATATCTATCGTCACTTCATCGATATTAGGCCTATCGACTCTGATCGACATATATCACGATTGTCATTAATTCAGACTAGTTATCCTTTGATCAACATATTTTGTTGTTATCATATTACATGACATGAAAGAGAAAGCCGCACAGGTAAGACGGCTGTCTACGGCAGACCCCACCCCACCCAAGAAGCTTGGACGAATGTATTTTTCAGCCGAAGTTCAACCACATAACCACGATGTGCCCAATCAGGCACTGAAGCAATTTCGTTTAATCATCTTTTGCATCATCCATGAAAATTGCATTAAAGGCACTTCACAAATAACCTAACAGATATTAATTTATTCACGCGCACACACGCACACACACACACACACACACACAAACACAACGACGTTCAGTCTGGCCACTCGTTCTCACGCCGAGCCCAAGAAATGGAAGTCGCCAACGCCTCGTATACCACGGCCATCGCTGGTGCATATATATATAGCATGTTCGCAAGAATCTGTTCTTCGTCCCATTTCTTTGCACCAGCCAACCAAAGATACCGCAATCTGTCGGGAACACGAGCTCACAACACCGTGGTCTGGGCCAATGATGGGGTTAGGGAGGGAGGGAGAGAGCAAAGCAGCCCATAGCTCAGTAAACCGGGCCGAGAGGGGGCCAAGGTAATAAGCAGCTCCTTGACCGAGAAGAAACGTTACGAGCCGGGAACTCCACCGATTCCACACCGACAGATGGATTAAGGTGCAGATGGAAGACGCAGATGGAAAAGGGCGAGTGATAATGAAAGATAATCCACCATGCATGGCTTTTCCATCAGCCCCACGTGCAACTCTCCAAGTGCTGCACGACCTCTCAATTAGGACCAGGCACCGAAGCATTTCTACCATTGAACAACAACGACGATGAGCGGAGGAGATTCATGGCGATGATTCACGAGGATAATAAACAACAGTTACGCAGTATTGAAAACTTCAGATGGTACACACACGTATGCTGCAGTCTGCAAAAAAGTCATTCTGCAAGATCTGCGCTATATAAATCTATACACACACAGTAAAAAGTTCATAAATGCAACTACGGTAGTCTAATGAAGTCCTCGATGCCTAAACAATGGAACATACTTTAACTTTACTAAGCTTAAGAAAACAACGAAAAAGGCGCAATTACTCGCACACAATAACACTAAAACATCAGTGATGGCTATTCCACGCACCATAATAATATGACAAAAAACACTCATGATAATAAATATACACATGTGTTCATTACAAAAGAGAGCATCCATCCACATATATATATATATATATATATATATATATATATATATATATATATATGTACATATATATAATTATGACAGCTGGCGACACTCATGGTCAGCTTTTGCAACGGCACCCCGGTCTCCCATTACAATAACAGCACAGCATCGTCACATACATCAAGAGTTGGCTGACCCCGGACAACAGTCGTTAACCGTCCTCTGAGGTTACAGTTGCAAAAAAACCGGTGCACAGGTGTCGCCAGCGTGTGAAGCTGTCTATTGCACATTGGACACCACTATTTCTAACCCTGCCACAGACTCGCCTACTGATGCATCACACCTCTTTTAAGCCTCTACGTCGCCCTATAATCGCCCGCTGTACGCTATGTATTGAAGCTCCTTCCAAGACTGTTCTTACCGTATGACCTGACCAACAACCATACGATGTCACGTCGATGTGACTAAAACCCAACATATAATAATTATGCGGCTCTTCTTAGACACCTTTAACTCATTTTTTCCGACGCTATTTATTCGGTCATCTTAATAAGCCAAACTAATATTTTGTAACGGCAACAACCAAGCTGTTGTTAAACTAAGGATCCACCGATCCATCTTGTTAGAACTCTGCTGCAAGCGATTTTCAGTGGTGCCAGTCCCCACACAGGCTCAAGGAGGGTGCTGCTCATAACCATCGACAACTGAAATGGTTACAGTGCAGCGTTAAATGAATCACCCAAGTGCACTTCGTAAGTAAGAAATACGCACAGAGAGAGTATAGGCCTAGTTGCAGTTAACAACTTTGTGGTAACAAAGACCATTAGCGTCACCCTCCACATTTATCCAGGCTTGGGACTGGCACTGAAATAGTGCAACCAGTGGCGGAGTTTTAAATGCACACACGTTGCACAGTGCATACTAATAGCCTTATAGTGAGAATTCAACAGCTGGTACTGATTAAGACAATGTTAATCGATAAATCTCCTAAATCTAATCACCATCTATTGATTAATCTTTAATATTTGGTTTCTATAAGTTAAATAAGTGTGGAAAAATGGCCAAATATGTTGCCAATGAATTATAGTCACCACTTTATTTCTTTATACAAAAAACGTCAATTCTTGAATTGTTTACTGCATTGAAAAGCAATTAACTGTGTTGCCATCTGGGATCTTTCTCCATCAGCATTAACCTAAAATTCAAAATGATTTTGCTTAATTTCCACTCCATACATTCACTGTTCACCATGTCACTTTAAATACTCCGGAAACGGCTCCTTGACATAATGAAATAAGTGAATAAATTAATAAAAAAATAAAAATAAATCAAACAACTCAAAAATTAATTGAATAAAATTTCAATGATAAATCTATCGTCAAAATACACAGAATATATATTTGCAAGATTCAGATCACAGCAGGGCTTTCTTTACGTGCAGATGTACACAAAATGTGCAGTTGTAACTGAATTTGTGCAGTTGTAAAAGCAATCTTGTGCCGTGAAAAACAGTTTTAAAAAGATCACTGTCATCATCCGATTTGGAGTAATCGAGGACCAGAATGGAAGAGAAGGGGGAGTGTGCAGCAAAAAATATGCTAAAGGGTACATTGTGTATTTCTGGTTAGTTCATCGAGAAAGACTAAAAAAGAGTTTTCAGAAATTCTTAAATTTTCTGGCCAAAGGGCACTAGATTAAACATTGCTGGTTGTGCAGCTATATCAGCGGTTCCCAACCCGTGGCCCGCATCTCTCAAAGAATAAACAAAAAATATATGAAAAAATAAATGACAATTTGGACAGGATAGAACACATAATTACTTTCTATTACAAATTATTCTATTTTGGCGTCTGTAAATAACATCAAACATTCTATTTTGAATCAATTACAACAATTTTATATGCTTTTAGAGCTCTAGCTAAATTTTAGCCTTGTGGCCCCTAATGTCCTTCAACTAAGAAAAAGTGGCCTTCGTGTCCTCCAACTTAGAAAAAGTGACCTTCGTGTCCTCCAACTTAGAAAAAGTGGCCCTAAAGGCAAAAAAGGTTGGGAACCACTGAGCTACATGAATTCCTTTAAAAAGTCCTGGGTCAAAGTACGATATGACAGAGAAAAACCAGCAACCAGACTATGTGGTTATCTCAACAGCCTCATATTATACAGCGGCCCATGCATGATATGCAAGTTGCAAGAGATATATGGAGATATGGTATGGCATGCAAGTTACAACCGATATTGCAGACGACAGACAAGACAGATATCATATGTCAACAGTCTGTTGTATATTATGAACATGCAAGTCGAGATTCTAACGACCCTGGTGGTCGTAAGATGTCACTATATAATGAATAATTCCTCACCCACTTAACACAGGTTTCTTAATACTATTCTTTATTGCCTCCGAGTATATATATAGGCATCGTGTACCGTTTGCAAAGGTGTTGATTGTGCAGGCTTACTTTTATCAGATGTGTGTGCTTCAACTGCTTCATAATAGACGAAATGGATCATGAGCCAAAAGAAATAGACTTTCAGGGCTGTCTTCTGTCTAAGAATTTATCTAGTGCTAGTGGTATAACTGTCTGGCTAGACAGGGTTAGAATTGCCGGGGAGGAGGGGGGTTGTGGGTTCAACTCCTCTAGTCTTTGTTAGAACCCATAGTAAACTCTTTATTGCACATCTCAACTCCAGGAAACCAATGACTGACCCCCAGTTATCTTTTTGCAATTCTCAAACTGGTCTGTCTGTCTGTCTGTCTGTCTGTGAGTCAGTCGGAACAAATTGCGTTTGTTTGACTATCAAAGACCATCAAAACACCTGGGGCCGCTATGAACAGCAACTTGGCCTTCCAACCTAAACAGCAAACCATTGAATTTTTGTTTCTCCCACATCATGACAAAATCTGATTTCTACCACATCCCGAACAATACAGACTCAATTGACCGCTCTTGCCTTCATCATGCCAACTCTCTCTGTTATCATGCATATCAGAACTTCCGGTGAGCACGCTCCAACACCGTTAAAAATTCCCTGGCTATAATAGCATGGTGCTGCATGCATCTTCTGACTTCTTGTTCAGACGCCTTCACCGCAACTCTGCATTGGCTTTCTGCTGAATTCAGAAGAAGTTTGAACTGCCCCTGACTGACCTATAAAAAACCATCGCATCCCTCCTCTAGTTTCTCTCTGTACAAATCGCCCAGAAGTCTGAGATTTTCTGTTAAGATGGGTCCTTTGGTGTATACCATACCTCGAATTAGCTGTTATATATAGGCTCTTGTTCCAACACGTGTTGCCGCCCCAGGATATGGAATTAACTGCCAAGCCATTGCTTAATCCCCATTTTTTCTTTCCAGAAATGCCTTTAGACTCAGTTTCTCATCAGCCTTAAAACGTCAGGTGTTTAACTAATTGTTCTCGATTAGCTAATTGAAGTAGACAAACACCCAATTATAATTCGAATTCATTAGCAATTTAACTCATCATCGTGCTTCTATCTGCTGATCTACAGATATACTTAATTGCTCCTCCCATGACCGCTGACTAACAACATCTCAGATTCGCATTTCTGTGCGACTTTGCACGGGTCAAAAATGTATGTTTAGTAATAATGACTACAACAGTAATTGCTGTCTCTTGTTCTGTGTAAACAAAGGGACAACGAAATAATTACAGAAAAATTAAAGCAGCTATTATTTTGGAGTAGGGCCTATACAAGCTGAGAGTAGCTGCATGTTTGTCCTGTTTGGATAAGCACTTTATGCTTGCATGCTCACTTATTATAGCGCCCCTTCAAGCTCGCTACTCAGAGGCGCTCCCGACTACAGCGCGGACACTGCATCGGAGTTTCACGCCGAAGCGCTGAGCAATTGCATACGATCTGCCTCAGTGTCTGTCTCTTGGTGTCTCTGTCTGTCTTTCTTAGTTTCTGTTATGTCCGTCTGATGCTATTCAAGCTCTCTGTATAATTAGTTACATTTTCTGATGTTCCACACTGCATTTATTACATCTGACCAATCAAACTTTGTTTCATAAACCTCTCAAGTCTTTTTTCTTTCACCGTGGCTGGGCTGGGAGCACCCCTGAGTATAGGAAGTGCCCCCCCCTGAGTAGATTGAAGGGCCGTGTCTGGAATGGGAGCACCCCTCATTATGTGTCTGTGCATGCCCTCTCCTCCTCTCTTTCTTTCTGTCACTCCATCTCATTCTGTCTCTCTCTGCCTGTCTGTTTCTGTCTTTCTGTGTGTCGAGTCTTTGTCTCATTCCATGACTGCCTCTGTCTATCTATATGCCTCTGTCTAGATCTCTCTCCTGTGCATGCCTGCATGTACCTATTGGTCTGTCTTCTGTCCACTGCGTCTTTACACACTGCCTGCGTCTATATAAATCCGGTCATTGAGTTGCTTCTGCATGTCCCTCGCTCTCTCTCTCTTCACCGACCGAGTGCTTTCGAGTGCCTTCCTTCATTGGACCTCTGCATGCAGGCCTCGCTGCACTTCTTTATTTGCTCGCCTTTCCAATCGCTATTCATAATCGTCTTCGTTCGTCTTGTTTTCGTTGTGTGGGCGTATATGGCTGGTGCTCGGCTCTTGAGCAGGGACAAGGCCTCTCTATGACCATCCACCCACCCACTCCCATAACCATCTGACCCATCGAACACATTCATCATCAAGCCATCCCCATCCACCCATTTATTATTTGGGTTTACAGAGTGAATATGATTGTGTAAACTTGTCAGGCTTTGTGAACTAGAAGAAAAGTTAATAAGACTAAGACTTATCCAACTAACTTACAGGGCATCCAACTATTACACCTGCAGTATGGGGGGAGGACATTCTGCAGATTTGATTCTGATGTTGAAATAACAGATGTGAATCTGCCCATCAGCCCAACTGACCAATTGACCCGTTCAGTCGCATCTGGCTGCATAGATATTTCAATATCGCAAATTCACTTATGTATACCAATTCACTGACTCACTTGCCGCTCTGTTTAATTACCCAAACGCTACCTTACCCATCCGTCCACTTACCCATCTGCCCATTTAACCATCCGACCTACCTACCTATCCATCTGATCGGCCTACCCTTCCGCCCACTTACCTTCTGCCCACTCACCCTTCCGCCCACTTACCCATCCGCCCACTTACCCATGCATCTGCTCGTTTAACCAACCACCCACTTACCCATCGGCCCACTTACCCATCCATTCCACTTACCCATCCGGCCATTACCCACCCGCCCACCTACCCATCCGGTCAACGTACTCATAGTCTCATACACCCACCTACAGCGGTAATCAACTGTCCATGCTCTGGGAAGCCCAAGTAAAATGAATATTTATCACCCGAAAGATCTCGTATCACAGATGAAACCCGTCTCAGCCACGGAACTATTTATATATTATTGTGCATCATGTGAGCATCTTAAAGAAGATCCCAAAGGAGGGCCATCAACATCACGGAGATGAGGAGAATTCGTTTCCGGATAAGATGGACCGCATCAGCATCATCAGCATCGTTTCATCATGACAACTGCAGCAGCAGCATGGCCATCCATGGTGCACATATAGGCGGCAGAGATTGGAGATTATTTCTCCACGGAAAATTAACCCAGTTGGAGCGGAAATAAGATGGCTGGAGATTTCTTTGCACTTGCGCACTCAATCAAAGTCAGTCATAAATGAGCTATATAATTATATATATATAATATATATATGCTCAACTATATATATATGCTTCATGCTCCACTATATATATATATATATATATATATATATATATATATATATATATATATATATATATATATATATATATGAAACGACTGCATATCGTTTGGGTTTCTGCCAGCGCGTTTTAATTACTTCCGGTCGATAATGCATTGCCGTTCGACGCGATAGGCCTACGTAGCGGCGCGCCATCTTGCGACGATCGGTGCGTCGGCGGTCGGCGACTGATATAAATTGGACTACGGCCAGCGCATTATAATCGTTCGCGACGTCTGGCGGTCGGCGCTTAATGTCGCGAATTAATCGTTCCCGACATGATAGGCCTATATCGCTGCCACAATTGTCGCGAATTAATCGTTCGCGACATCTGGTGTCGTCGCGGCGATCGTTCGAATCGACGCTTGGAAGAGAAAGAAAGACAGCGTGTCGTCAGACGGCGCGTTTTAATGGGCATAGAGAGAGAGAGAGATAGAGAGAGAGAAAGACCGATCCTCTCAGACCGACAGGATGGTAGTTACAAAGACACGTAGGAGTGATCCTGGCAGCTATTTCCGCTGCGTAGAAGACACAGCTGGGCGGATGTTGGCCGTATTTCCTGCTGCGTAATATTTTAAATGCGCAGTTTTAAATGCGCAGTTCGGTGACGTCAGGGCGTTGGCTCTATATAAGGCCCGCGCACTCTCGACAAAATGCGCAGAAGGCCGTGCCGGATCGTGAAAGGGCAGACGACAATGTAGCTCCGGACAGAGTGGAGACGCATCAGGTGCGCACAGATGACAATGGGGATCGAAGCGGAGAGACGACAATGTAGATCCGGACCGAGTGAGTCCGACGTTAGGTTAAATGCGCACTGTCGACGATTGCGGAGAAGACAATGGAGATCCGGACAGAGTGAGTCCGACGTATTGCGCACCGACGACAATGTGGATCTTTGTCAACAGAGTGGAGAAGCGTTCAGTGGAGTTGCTTAAATTCGACGTTGAAGTTAAAATGCGCCGTTGCGAGTTATATAGAAAGTCTTTCGGATTCTGTTGGCGATTCTTTCTTCGGCTGGAGCCGTAATACTATATAGCGTCGTTTCGGAGTTCTGCGCATTTGTGCATCGGCTGTTCGAATAGCGACAAGACCTCCCTTCGTTTCTTAGTTCAGTCACATGGAGTGACCTACATGATCGGAGTTTTATTTGCGAGCATCTTCTGGATTTCGACACGCTGTCGCCATCTTCGTACACTGTTGGCCTTGTCCCTTGTCTGCGAAAATGAGGTACGCTTTATGAGGGGAAATAATGTGATCGGTTATCTAGGTGTTTTTGGGCTATTGACGAAATTGGCCTGGGGACTTAGAGAAGAAACGGGAATATCAATAGATGATACTCTGGTCCATGTGTTGTTTGCCATAGTAGTATTTCTTGATTGCTTAAGTTGTTCTTGATGATTGTATAAGTTGTAACTATTGTTGTTTGAAGAGTTAACCGAATGACAATAATAAGAAACATTACTGAAATTACTGACTTTGTTCATTGCTAGTATTAGAAAAACAAGTAGGTTTAACTAAAATACACTATGGAGGACTCCCGGGCTGCGACTCCCGCACAGCATTCAAGGCCGCCTTCCTCGATGGAAATGGTTTTAGAGGCTATCCAGCTCAACGCTAAGTCCTTCCAAGAAGCTATGGAGATGCACGCTAAGTCCTTCCAAGAAGCTATGGAGATGCACGCTAGGGAAACACAAGAAGCGATCTTTGCAATACCGTCAAAAGTTAGAGAAGCACTGACAGAGGTTGTGTCACGTCCAAAAAGGCTAGAATCATCGCCGATATCAAGACCTGTTGTGGGTTTGAACCTGGGACTGACGTTCCCCGCTTTCATCATGGCGGACGCACCTTACCAGTCGACCATCAGTCTGGCAGAATCTTTAGGCGCTAGGCCTAAAGAGTTCACCCACCTGGGCACGCTGCGCAGAAGGGAGCGTCTGGCCCACAAGGATCCAATCTCATATAGAGAGCTTGGCAGCCGAGATGGTTGGCAATCATTCCATCGGTTGGATTTGAACCCGAGAGTTCCCTCCTCTTTTCCTCGATCCATATCTCAGGACCATGACCATGACCCACAACAGCACGCGGCCTCCTTACCGTACGGTGATCCGGAAGTGGCGACTCCGGGGATGACGGTGGGGGCGGGCGTTACAATTGGTACCAGAAGTGGGGTACTGGTACAAATTGGTTCTAGAGATTTTGGTGATGATAGTTTAGAGGAGGAAGCTGATGATGTTGGAAGAGGTGAAATAGCAATGTCTTTTGAAAGAAGGATGGAAATGAAGGAAACTGAGAGGAGACTAACGGAATTTGCTGATAATGTGGAAATAATGTCTGATGTTGATAGTGTAGACATAGAGATCAGTAAAATAATGGACTCGAGACCCAAGACTGTTACAATAAATGATCAAAGAATGCAAACAGCACAGCAACCAGAGGTTCGACATGTAGAAACAAACAAACCGATCGCTAATAGATTGCCACGGGAGGGGGGTGATAAGGTCAATCCACTTCCTTTGGCCTCTTCGTCGCTTCCTCACGTTGAGCGTCCTCGACCTAATCCGCAATGGAGGATGCCAGCGTCGCTCGCCTATGTCGATCAACCGCGAGCGGAAATGACGACGAACCTGGTCAACAGCCTGCCATCAACGTCAGGAAGGCCGACCTACCTGTCGATGCCCGACGACGCCTTCGACGGCCGAGCAATTTCGACCTTGGTTGGTCGAGACTACGCTCGACCTGACCTTCATCCTGGACTAGCGGCGATGGCGACGGTCGACTGGATGCAACCGCGCTCTCGCCCCGACTATCCTTACGTCTCGTGGATACCTGCTGCTCCGACCTACGCTCCGAGCGCGTTCTACGACAACAGCGACAACCGGGTTGGCTTCGATCCGCGTCGACCAAGCGACGCCTACTTTCCTCGGTGGCCTGCCGTAACGGAATCGGTGAGAATGAGCTCCTGCCTCGGTGCGCAGAGTTTCGGATTCGGCCGTGACATCGAAGTACCTCGTTCAGCACTACTGAAGCCGACACTTCCGGTGAGGATTGAAACGACTGGCGATTGGGCACTACCGGCGACCTGCTCCGGTGGAACAATTAAAGAACCGGAATCTATCGTCGTAACAGCTAAAGTACACGAAGTCATCCGTCTGGGACTTGTTGCCATCTGGGTAACTGTCCTTAAGGATCGTGACGGCCGTAAGTTGGAAGGACAGGAACTCGCTTGTAACACTGGTTTGATTTTGATGATACATTTTTATTATTACATGTGAAAGAATTTACATGTTGGTTTACTGTGACTATTGTATGATTGCACTGATGATGATTGCTGATGAATGCGTGAAATGGTGATTAAGATTTATATTGCAGTAGTATTCGTATTGTATTGCATTATATTATTGCTATGGACAATTTTAGTATTGCATTGCTATAAACAGATATAATGGCTGTCTTTGCATAGTGGTGCTATATAAATGTTGATCTGACTTGAGGATGAATGATTAAGGTTGCATATTTTAATTAAGGCCATTGAACATGATGATGTGACCTGGTGACCTTGATTTCAGGCTGGGTTACATTGAGGTAATGTGAGGCAAGATTAACCTCAGACGAATATAGCCTATTTTGTTTTCGCCATATAATTATGTTGATTGATACTGTCATTGAAATAATATTAAGAGATTTTTGCAGTTAGTTTTGATGCTAAAGGTTTTAGATGATTAGCAGTTTACATTACTGATATAATATTGTGTTCAACAGTGAATAGATGCATATTAATTAGGCCATATAGCACCTATGTATATATACTAAGTGTATAGACTCACAATTAATTATTTAATGAGGCGCTAAATAAATATTTTGTAGGCCCCATAATGTTCTAAGGCATTACTAAGGTCCTGCTACTGCGCTGGTTTCATCAGTGACAGGATATATATAATATTATTTGTCTCCCTTTAATAATAAGGTATAAGTGTTATAAGAAGCTTCGTTTAGTATAATAATATTGTTCATTGTTTTAAAAGAGGCGCTAAATGAATGCTTTGAGACCCATATGGCGCTTAATTGTATTTTCTAGGTTCTGTCGGGACTATATATTATATAAGGTTTTGCCGTGTAGGCCTACACTACTTGTGCTAGCAGCTTAACGCAAGGCATAAGCGATAATATAATTTTGCAGTGTTGGCCATGATTAAACTGGTGGCCTAATAATATTAATTAGGGCTAGAAATAATAATAATAATTAGGATCTCTGTGCGTGTGATGAATAAGACTGGCTATTTTATTTTTCATTTTAACTACAGAGGATGTAGTCTAAACGTGCCATGTAAGGTTTATCAATAATATTAGCTTATTAAAGTTTTGCTACGATTAACTGACCTAGTAATTTTGCGATGTCGCTTTATCTTGCACGTGGGTGTACGCTGCGTGGTCCTGTATACATGGTTATTGGCAGACCTCGCTTCCCGACTTCAGAATGATATGATGGAAGAGTGGTGGGGAGAAGTCCATGCAAAGAGTCTCTCGTCTAATTATCATTGGCAAAAATTGTTTCCCGGATGTCAGTTATCACTGTGTGGTTTCCCTGTGCAAAGGATTAATGTTGGATTAAAAGAAAGAAAGAATGAATGAATGTTGATGCAATGATACTAAGTTAATGTTTTAGCCTAAGAATAGACTAACATGGTCTAGGTCTATATAGCTACGATTAAATGACATTCTAGTTTTAAAATTATGACAATCTTTCTACAGTAAGCTTATAATTTTATGGTTACGCTGTAACACAGACCATGTGTAACCAATGATCGTTTTGCAGTATATTTAGTTGATTCAGTTAAGCCTTGTTATCGTAGTTATATTATATTTTGCATTGGACAATGAAGCCTATTAAATAATATACGGCTTACTGGACTCAGTCATGTCTATGTACGAATATAGGCCTAAATTTATACACGGTTATGTAGTGTGTGTAAAATATGTAATTGCTGCTGTTACGGTGCCCTAAATAAGTTCCTATTATCCTGTGAATAATCGGTTGCATTTTAATTTAGGATTGCATAGCCATACTAGTAGGCCTACCGAAATATGCTATGTTGAAAGCAGGCCTAGGTCTAATTGCATAATTATTATTAAGATAAAGTTAGGCTTGGTCTTTTACGGTTAAACATTGATGAAGGCCTATGAGATAGTTATAATAATCATAAGCTATGTAGAGATTTAAGCTGTGTGCACAGTCTCTGATAATTTACCGGAAATCTGTTTTGATGTGATAGCAGGCTATGTTAAGATTAATGGGATCCGAGAATTAGGTTTAACTGCTTAGAGTGTCTTTAAATGTAGACTTTTCCTACAGTGAAACGCCTAAAGGAGTCTCGATGATAATTGCCATAGGTGGCTTATTGATAAGATGACCCGTTGCAACGGTAATATAGACTTATGGATTTTGTAGCTGTGTCGTAGGTTCCTGAGTCAATGTTTGCCGTCGAATTCTTGGTGCGTAACTGAACTAAAATAAGCTTGTAAAATGTAATAATGTTTACATCGCTGTCTGAACGCTTGAAGAGAGGAGCTATATAAATTCAGTAACATTTAGTGAACGTTTAGCTTGAAATGACCATTGTGAAACTGCTGATTGCTTATCGCTTAACTTTGTGCGCTATCGCTATTTTGGACTGTTCATTGCATAACTTGACTCTTTGCATTTAATTTTGAACTCTTGTTGTAAAGACCCGAGTATCAACTTAATTATGCATTTCGGAATGTATTTTTCCACTTAAATAAATTCCGAAATAAGGGTGGAGGGAGGATAGTGAAACGACTGCATATCGTTTGGGTTTCTGCCAGCGCGTTTTAATTACTTCCGGTCGATAATGCATTGCCGTTCGACGCGATAGGCCTACGTAGCGGCGCGCCATCTTGCGACGATCGGTGCGTCGGCGGTCGGCGACTGATATAAATTGGACTACGGCCAGCGCATTATAATCGTTCGCGACGTCTGGCGGTCGGCGCTTAATGTCGCGAATTAATCGTTCCCGACATGATAGGCCTATATCGCTGCCACAATTGTCGCGAATTAATCGTTCGCGACATCTGGTGTCGTCGCGGCGATCGTTCGAATCGACGCTTGGAAGAGAAAGAAAGACAGCGTGTCGTCAGACGGCGCGTTTTAATGGGCATAGAGAGAGAGAGAGATAGAGAGAGAGAAAGACCGATCCTCTCAGACCGACAGGATGGTAGTTACAAAGACACGTAGGAGTGATCCTGGCAGCTATTTCCGCTGCGTAGAAGACACAGCTGGGCGGATGTTGGCCGTATTTCCTGCTGCGTAATATTTTAAATGCGCAGTTTTAAATGCGCAGTTCGGTGACGTCAGGGCGTTGGCTCTATATAAGGCCCGCGCACTCTCGACAAAATGCGCAGAAGGCCGTGCCGGATCGTGAAAGGGCAGACGACAATGTAGCTCCGGACAGAGTGGAGACGCATCAGGTGCGCACAGATGACAATGGGGATCGAAGCGGAGAGACGACAATGTAGATCCGGACCGAGTGAGTCCGACGTTAGGTTAAATGCGCACTGTCGACGATTGCGGAGAAGACAATGGAGATCCGGACAGAGTGAGTCCGACGTATTGCGCACCGACGACAATGTGGATCTTTGTCAACAGAGTGGAGAAGCGTTCAGTGGAGTTGCTTAAATTCGACGTTGAAGTTAAAATGCGCCGTTGCGAGTTATATAGAAAGTCTTTCGGATTCTGTTGGCGATTCTTTCTTCGGCTGGAGCCGTAATACTATATAGCGTCGTTTCGGAGTTCTGCGCATTTGTGCATCGGCTGTTCGAATAGCGACAAGACCTCCCTTCGTTTCTTAGTTCAGTCACATGGAGTGACCTACATGATCGGAGTTTTATTTGCGAGCATCTTCTGGATTTCGACACGCTGTCGCCATCTTCGTACACTGTTGGCCTTGTCCCTTGTCTGCGAAAATGAGGTACGCTTTATGAGGGGAAATAATGTGATCGGTTATCTAGGTGTTTTTGGGCTATTGACGAAATTGGCCTGGGGACTTAGAGAAGAAACGGGAATATCAATAGATGATACTCTGGTCCATGTGTTGTTTGCCATAGTAGTATTTCTTGATTGCTTAAGTTGTTCTTGATGATTGTATAAGTTGTAACTATTGTTGTTTGAAGAGTTAACCGAATGACAATAATAAGAAACATTACTGAAATTACTGACTTTGTTCATTGCTAGTATTAGAAAAACAAGTAGGTTTAACTAAAATACACTATGGAGGACTCCCGGGCTGCGACTCCCGCACAGCATTCAAGGCCGCCTTCCTCGATGGAAATGGTTTTAGAGGCTATCCAGCTCAACGCTAAGTCCTTCCAAGAAGCTATGGAGATGCACGCTAAGTCCTTCCAAGAAGCTATGGAGATGCACGCTAGGGAAACACAAGAAGCGATCTTTGCAATACCGTCAAAAGTTAGAGAAGCACTGACAGAGGTTGTGTCACGTCCAAAAAGGCTAGAATCATCGCCGATATCAAGACCTGTTGTGGGTTTGAACCTGGGACTGACGTTCCCCGCTTTCATCATGGCGGACGCACCTTACCAGTCGACCATCAGTCTGGCAGAATCTTTAGGCGCTAGGCCTAAAGAGTTCACCCACCTGGGCACGCTGCGCAGAAGGGAGCGTCTGGCCCACAAGGATCCAATCTCATATAGAGAGCTTGGCAGCCGAGATGGTTGGCAATCATTCCATCGGTTGGATTTGAACCCGAGAGTTCCCTCCTCTTTTCCTCGATCCATATCTCAGGACCATGACCATGACCCACAACAGCACGCGGCCTCCTTACCGTACGGTGATCCGGAAGTGGCGACTCCGGGGATGACGGTGGGGGCGGGCGTTACATATATATATAATACATAAACATAATGACCATGAGAAACTCGGCCACTGCACTCGTACTCTTGCAGTGCCAGTCCCACGATTGGATAAAGAAGGAGGGCGACAGTAGCCATCTTTGAATTCATGACACAGTGTTGTTAAACAGCAACAGGCTACCATACAGTGAGTCGCGGTGGTGATATAGATAGATATCATGTGTACCGCCATACTTTCATCATGACGTGGGTTTCTACCCTGATGGAGATTTGACCCCACCACCAACACCCCCTCCCCGTCAACCTCCTAATCATCAGACCCCCCACACTGGTTGCACTCTGCCAGTGCCAGTCCCAAGCCTGGATAAAGGAGGAGGTCGTCGCTAATGGTCTTTGTTACCACACAGTGACGTTAAACTGCAACTACTACTACTACTCCTAATCATCAGACCCCACACACTGGTCACCACCTTGAATTATGTGTCACAACGTTTTTACAGTGCACTGTTGCTGCTTAACGTATCAAAAGATTAGGGTCGCCCTCCTCCTTTATCCAGACTTGGGACTGGCACTGTCAGAGAACGAACGGTGGCGTATAGTTCACCAGCTGTGGTCGTCAACGAACACTATTTATACGATCCGCGATCAACTGTGAAAGTCGTTTTGATCCGGTTTGGACAGAATAATCGCGTCGGGAGCACCCCTGTGTGGTCCATTTGAAATTCACTGCAGCATGCACGCGCACTTACACAGAGCTCACAGAGGTCAATTCGTGTATATTCCCAGCTGTTACGTAAAGGCGTCTAAATAGCCGGTGGCATCAATATTGACGAGCCAAAGCTAATAATAAACCTCCTCGCGTCGTTATTTATAAATGAACACTCATATAGCAGCTATCGCTGTGAATGTCTGCGTGAGTTTCGTGGGTCCAGGAGTGTTATGCATCAGCATGTAGACTAAAATGAATATTAATAAGCTTAGACGTCATCAATATTCATAAACGTTGACTAATTCGATTTGTCAAGACTTCCTTCAACCTGTTTCTAAACTTCTCCTATAGCTTCAGGTGATATTTGCATAAGTATGCATAACCTGATCAGCACAATGACGTCATTCAGTCACAAACCTTACTAATACAAATATTTAGCCTTCAGCCATCATTATTATTATTTCCATTCGCACTTAAAAACTGCTTTATTTAGCCGTGGTTGGACTGGGAGCGCTTCTAAGTAATTTTTCCTTGAAGGTGGCGCAGTGGGTATGTTCGCTGACTTGCAGCCGAAGAGTTGCAGGTTCGTATCCACCTTAAGTCGCGGCGTATAAAGGGACCTTGGGCAAGTCCTTCACTCGCAATTGTTCAGCACTTCGGCGTGAAACTCCGATGCAGTGTCCGTGCTGTCATCGGGAGCGCCTATGAGTACTGAGTATGAAGGGGCGCTAAACAAGTGGACATACAAACATAAAACACTGATATAGCGCCCTTCACAAACCTCACTACACCAAATATTAGCCTTGCTTTATCCTTATATCCTTTACACTCAAAAGCAGCCTCATTTAACCGTGGTTGGACTGGGAGCGCTTCTGAGTAGCCACCTAGAAGGCAGGGCCGTCTTATCCAGTAGGCACAGTAGGCACTGTGCCTAGGGCCTACGAACTTACCAGGGGCCTACGAAATCCTGAAAAAAATATATTAAAAAATAAATGCATTGATTGATCAATGACCGGGGAAAAAACAGAAAACGAAAACTTGGAAATTTAATTTTAACGAGCTAACTTTTTAAGGCTAGAGTTAGCTAATGAAACACTAACATTGGCTAAGTTATTATTATTATGTTAACTTTGCGGCTCTTTGCATTCGCGAAATCGCTTATAACGTCTTCAAATGTCATTTCTCGCATTAAGTCGTTTTCAATTGAAAGTAGGCCTAATGCAAGGGAGGATAGGCTAATCGTGCCTGTCCCATCGTTGACCGAAGGTAATTTTTGATAATTTTCAGTTTCGAAAAAGAACGTTCACCTTCACAACTTGTTCCAACAATAGAAAGATAAATTTGAAAAGCAATATTGACATTTGGAAAACTGGAGACTAACTTGTCAGCTATTTGTGACCTAATCATATCAGCTACAGATTTATTGTCTGCAAACATTCGAGAAAACAAAAGAAATTCGTCAATAAATGCATCTTCTAGATCACATGGATATAGGGGCCTATCTCAATTAATGCCTTTGCTCTAATCACTAGGCCTATTTCTTCAGTTGATAAAGTTCTGTCAAGAAGAAGCTTGAATCTTTCATGTAGTGTTGCGTAAGCTGCTTACCGCTTTCCAATCTCAGTTATAATTATGTCTGTCTATGATCACGTAGAAAGTCTGGGTGCGGAATTAATCTATTCGTAGGCCATAGGGGCCTACGAATAGATTAATATGCAAAAGTGCCTAGGGCCTACAATGACCATAAGACGGCCCTGCTAGAAGGCACGCTATATAAAAACTCATAACAATAATAATATTCTATCCCGCTCTACCTACTACACCCTACCCTACCGTAAACAGTGATGTCTTATCATATATCCACCTTGCTTATAAAAACCATCCCATTTAATCTAATAATCTGCTCCTATGTAATAGGGGTCCATTGTCTCTCTACTCCCTTTCATCTGCTCACACAGAAGGCTTACTTCCCAGGATGTCTGATAAGCACTATCCGCATGCATGTACATGTACCTGGGCATATTACAGGTGTCGAAGGGATCGCGGCGACGCCGCCGCGCATTCCGAAGTACAAAGATCTATCCACATACAAAGAGATCCTTTCTTCGCGCATCAGTTTATCTCCTCCGCACGGCATGCTCCACTACCAAGCACATTCTTCAATGACGTAAGAACGTATGCGTGTAATTGTGTATGTGTATGCACTTTGAAAACACAATAATGTATGTGTGTATGTATGTATGTATGAATGTACATACATGTATGTATGTATGCATGTATGTATGCATGACATTGTATGTCTGTATGTATGTATGTATGTATGTATGTATGACATTGTATGTATGTATGTATGCATGTACACATGTATGTATGAGCACTTGTTAAAGCGCCCCTTCAAGATTTTATACTCGGAGGCGCTCCTGACTACAGCACGGACACTGAATCAGAGTTTCATGTCCAGGCGTATGGGCAATTGTGGTATAATGGGTTTGTTCGTTGCCTTGCAGCCGGAGGGTACCAGGTTCGAATCCACCTCAAGACGACTCGTGTATAGGACCTTCAGCAAGTCCTTCACTCACAGTTGTTCAGCGCTTTGGCGTGAAACTCAGATTCAGTGTTCGTGCTGTATTCAGGAGCGCCTCTGAATGCTCATCTTTGAAGGGGTGCTATAACAAGTGTGCATGCATACGTACATACCAAGGTACATACTCGTGATAGCCTCAATTGGTACAGGCCTCATATTTCAATATGCCCCGGCTCCTCTCAACGCAAGCACAAGTCATTTTATGTCCTCTTTATTATCAACACTGTCTATCCATTCTTGTAGGCATTCTTGTTTTGCGACATGGGCCACAAAATTAATATAAATCAGCTATTATAGCAGACGATCATCTCATAACAAGACCATCTCCTCTTCATTCCACCACCGAATCATCGGGCCTGGCGCCTACAAGCAGCAGAATAAACAAACACCGTGTAGTCTACACGAAGGCTTGTTTTCATTGAAGACGTAATCACCATGACCCACGTGTGTGTTTGTGTGTGTGTGTGTGTGTGTGTGTGTGTGTGTGTGTGTGTGTGTGTGTGTGTGTGTGTGTGTGTGTGTGTGTGTGTGTGTGTGTGCGAGCGCGCGCACCTTTGTACCATCGAAACGGGTGCAGCCTGTTACATCCTGTTTTACTGTCCACTACTTGTCAACCTACTACTACCAGTGTGCTACTGTCAGGGCACAACTTGTCAATGTAAGTACTACTATAAACTACCCGTGTACTACCTGTCAGTGCACACTACTTGTCTATGCACTACTTAATATACTACCACCAGTAATGCACTGAAACAGTCACAGGCATCTCGATTTTTCTAACCTAGTCATCCAAACATATATACTAACCGCATTCAAGAAGTCCATTATGCACCACAGCAAAGCAACATGTTTTGTTCTGCAGTGCGTCGTGCTAAGTAACTTACAGCATGTGTTGTATCATCTAATATATATGTAAAACTGTCCAAACTGCTGCCAAGTTCAGTTTCAATCTCTGTTTGGCTCGTTTTTCTGGCAAATGCTTGAAGACCATTTTGCTCAATCATCATTTCGGTGCCTTAGAAGTGATTTCAATATAAAAAAAAGATTAGAAAGCACACACACACGCACGCACTGCATGAAGACTTCTCACTCTCTCAGGTCTGTCACTAAATAACTCATACTGCAAAAGACGCCATAAAAATTCACATATACAATACACCGCGTCCAGGACAGACAGTGATCAAAATCGCCCAGATATCCCATAATTCCCCGGACCGGAAACGAAGACAGCCGGGGCATCGATCGGTCCCCGGTCACCCAGCGCATAATGCACCTGGTCCTCCTGGGGCGGCTGCTGCTCCAGCTGATATGCGCATCATAAATACCGAATGGCGGCGTTTTCCAGTGCCTCTAATTGGCAGAAGAGGGTCGGAGACTCGGAGGGAGGAAGCCCACGGTGCGTCAACCGCCTCCAGCCAGGATTTACGACCCGAACGACGGAAGACAAGAGTGGAAACTGGAAAAGCGCCGCCTCCAGCCACTATTCCCGCGGAGGAGGAGGTGGAGGAGGACAGGGAAAGCAAACGATGCCAGCTGTTCAGCTTTTTAAAGGAGAAAGGGCAGGAGACGGAGATGACCGCGCGGATGACAAAAGACGGTCACAGATGAAAGCCGATGACTTTAGATGACTGCTGCAGATGATGGATGGACACAGATGACTATTGACTATAGGCAATGCACACATAAGTGCAGTCTGATAGATTTAGATTGAATATTAATTTACAGTTAATTGTTCAATGTTAGTATACTATAGTACAAACACAAATGACTATATATATTGAATACACACACATATATATATACAATATATATATAGTATATATATTGTATGTGTATTATATATGTATTGTATGTCTTTCTTTGCCCCTTTTCCGCAAGCGTTTGAAAACCATTCTCATTGATTGTGGTTTGGTGTCAGGTTGGGAGCGCCTCTGAGGAGTTCTCTTGAAGGGGCCCTATATAAATGTACGATTACAATTACAATTAAAATACAATATATATATATTATATATATTCAATATATATTTGTAAAGTATCCTAGAAGCAGTTTTCTACAGACGATGCCGTAGAAATTGTCGTAATTACATTACATTAATACAATCCAAGAAATTATTATTTGAAATAAGACTCTGATGGTTTGGACACATGTAGAAAGAACGCCTGTTGGCCAAATCTCAAACAATGCACTACATGTAAGATTCGAGTGAATGAGAAAAAAGCAGACCAAGACTGTGCTACCCTGGACAGATATTTAATTATAGATAACACAAACGAGGGCAAAATATCACTTGAACCAACGCTTAGCAGCACTTGACCGAAGACAATAGAGATAATTTATTAGCACTCATCATCACTAAATTGCTGACATCAAGAACTGATGATAGTAATTATCATTATCAAATCATCATCATCAAATCATCATCATTATTAACAAATCACCATCCCCACCACCAAAACCACCACCATACATCATTGGCCCCTCTCTTTGGAATACGCTCTCTCCTTCTACTCGATCTCAACTTCTGACAGGTAATCCCTCCTCCTCATTTTCTTTTCTTAAAACCTATTTTTTCTCTCGTGGCCTTGCGCACTGGGAGCGCCTCTGAACGGTTCACCCTAGTAGAGGCGCTTTATAAATGTTTTTATACAATACAATACAATACATCCCATGATATCATCATCATCATCATCATCATCATCATCATCATCATCATCAAATCATCATTATCATCATCAAATCATCATAATTATTAACAAATCACCATGCGCACCACCACAACCACCATCATCATCATACATCCCATGATATCATTATTATTATCATTATCGCTATTACTATCATTGTTACTATCATTATCTTTATCACTATCTTTATTATTATCATTATCGTTATTACTATCATTACTATCATTACTATCGTTATTATTGTTATTATTGTTATTACTATCATCATCATCATCATCACCACCACCACCACCACCACCATCATCATCTTCATCAGCATCATCATGACTCTACAATGGGTCTCTGCAGACACAGATTCGTCCTTAAAAACGGTCGAACCGGAGACGAAATTAAGGTTGTAAACAAACCTTTATCACCAAAAAACCATCGACGTCTGTGTGCAGTACACATCAGAAACTACGTCATCAGCCATCAATGGGGTGCAATTAAACGAACCCCAGTTTCAGTAAATCTTCATGACGGTGACAGGCGACAGTGTTATAAATCAGTTAAGTTGCCCTGGTTGCCCCTTAAAGCCATGTGGGGTTAGTTCAAAGTCCTGCTGAGATCTGTTTCCACCCCTCCAGCTAGTGCTAGGCCTACACAAAAGCTTGCCCTTGTTAATGTCTGGAGTTTAACGTCACCCTACCACTTTCTCCAGACTTTAGACTGGCCCTACCAGTTTTTAAAGCATAAAAGGAAGTGTTTGGACGCCCTTACCATTCAGGCTGTGCTCGCCTAACAAGTGCGGGCAGAACGGTATTTAGATTCGAAAATAAGTGCCTGGACGCCGTCCATGACCGTCCAGTCACACGTTAAGCCCTGTGCACTACCACGGGTGGACCATAGTGCATGCTGAATTGACTGTTGCAACTCACTTCGTATAAGCCTCACCCAGGATCGACCTTGCTCCTATCAATTTTGTCCTCAAAATGCTGTTACAACGTCTTCATACAAATTATTCTCTCACATCTCCTTGTACACGGTCAACCATCTACACTGGCTTCATCTTACGGCCCCTATTCAGTTCAAAGGACTCTGTACTTGGTCACTTATAGTTCAAGCAGGTTTTGTTCAAAGGGCTCAGTATTTGGTCACCTAGTTCAAGCAGAGTTATTTTCAAAGGGCTCTGTATTTGGTCGCCTTGCTCAAGCCGGGCTTCACTACGAAATATATCAGATTTCCGTCACTGTCGCCATTCTACACTCAAAACAGGTTCTCTCCAACCTATTTGCTCTTCGGACTATATATAAAGCGTGATCTCTTTGTCAGGTGTGTCTTTTCAAGTTTAGCAGAAGACTATATCTACAGCTTAAGTACCATATAAATTATTTCTAATATGAATCAGGTTGACAAGCCACAACACGGTTAGAGGTATACATGTAAAATTTGGTTAGTATTAAAAGTACTGAAAATAGCTTTTCAAGTTTTATTTTGACTTTTTCTTAGCAGGCTCCTATAGAGTACCCATGGCACGTAGATTTTATCACCCTTTGTCCGCAGTAACTCAAAATCATGAGCTCATAAACATAAATCATAAACAGTGTCCATCAACAGTAGTTTCTAACATGAGTAGACATGACAAAAACAACAACAAAAACTCTATAGACGGATCGGGAAGTGTCCGTCCGTCTGATCACTGCTTTCGACGCCTGTCTCTGCAGCCTCTCTGGTGGAGGCGGAGGAGACTGCTGCCATAAATTCCTTCAGAACAATAAGACCACTCAGAGGTAAAGACCAAGATAACGGGAGCATCATCCTATATCAGAAGCTGCAGTCAGTGCCTTCAACAGCAGCAGCAGCAAAAGGCATCACCCACCATTCATCATCAGTTCATGATGCAAACCATTTAGTGGCGACGGTTACGTATAAATGTCCTCCATTGTCCTCTGCCAGAAGTCAAGTCCAATGCTCCACACGGTGTTAAGTTAGTCTCCTCATCTATGTTGTCTATCCAGTAGAGTCCTCGTCTGCCTTTCTTCCTCTGTCTGTCTGTCTGTCTGTCTGTCCAAACCATTGGAGTCTTTGCTGAACGACTTTGTTTACCAGAGTTGTTTGGCTATGTATACCGTAATGATCTTCTCATATTATGTCATCATTTCTTGTTTTCTGTATATAGTCTCGAAAACTCTGAATTCTAACCCTGCATTAAAATGACTCAGACTTGTGTAGTCTCTGCACATGTGCGTCCATCTAACTCTCTCACCGTCCCTCTCTCTCTCTGTCTGTCTCACCATATCTCTGTATCCCTCTATCTCTCTCCCTTCCTTTCTCTCTCTCTCTCTCTCTATCTCTCTCTTTCTATTTCCATCTCCCTCTCCTCTCCTCCTTTATCTCACTCTTCCTTTATCTCTTTCTTCCTCTATATATGGCTGTCCCTCTCATTTTGTTTTCTCTCTCTGTCCCTCTCTTTCTTGATCTCTGTCCCCTCTTTTCCTAGATCTCTCTCTCTCCCTCTATTTCTTCCTTTATCTCTTCCTCTTTTTCTCTCCATCTCCCTCCCTCTCCCTCCCCATTCTCTCTCTCCCTCTTCCTCTTCCCTCGTCCGCACCCATTAAATTCCGCTGCTCCGCCTCGCCCCAAGCCACAACAGCATACCTCATTCGGACTGCAGAGTATACAACCAAAGCCTTATCACCCAACGGCGATGTATTCCTGAATATCGGGTACCACCGGAGTTTATCCGAACCTTATCCGAATGTTCAAAGACGACCGAAGCACTGCCTTTCTTCAGGCCTTCATTAGAAACTTAGAAGTGGACAGTTCGAAAGACAGCTATAGCCAGCTGAAGCGCAGTCAGCTGGTCGTCAGATAATAATAATAATAGGAATAATAATAATAATAATAATAGGAATAATAATAATAATAATAATAATAATAATAATAATAATAGGGAAATTGAAGACACAGATTTAGGTTATGTCACCGTTACGGTCAATTTCAATCCCATTCTTTTAAATGTAGTCAAAATAGACCTCCAGCTATATGTAAAATTAAGAATTTGTTCTTATTTTTGTGTAGAAATATGCAGTTTTTGACTTTAAAAAATTTAAAATAATAATAATAATAGGAATAATAATAATAACAACAGGAATAATAATAATACGATTTTTTACGGTGTTGTCGCTCAGCCGAGGCCAAAGGAAAGGGCGCTGTAAATCAGTCAAAAACGTTAATTTCAGTCAAACGATTGTTTAAAAAGATAGGTCTCGAACTGCGATCTATATGCCTCCAGAGATGGTGGTGCGTTCCTTACATGACTGGGAAGACTGTTACAAGCAGTGGGTCCTGAGACAGAGAAGGCACAGTCGCCAAACCTCATACAAGACCGTGGAACTTGTAGCAGACCCCACGATGAGGATCTTAGCCGGTTGCCCGAATGCAGTTCTAAGTCAGAAATGTAGTCCTGCAGCAAAAGGTGATGCAGTGCAGCAGTCGGGTATCTCTAAAGGAGTCAAGACGAAGCACTGACTTATTGCAACTCCGCCACTGGTTGCACTCCGCCAGTCCCAGTCCCAAGCCTGGATAAAGGAGGAGGGCATCGCTAATGGTCTTTGTTACCACACAGTGACGTTAAACTGCAAATACCACCACTGCTGACTTTTTGCAACCTTTCTTTAGAACTCACAATTCGAACGACAGACAGACAGACAGACAGTCAGCTGAAGGGGAGATGTCAGGTGTCTATTGCTCAAACTCGACAGCTCTAATACTGTAAGCATCAACAGAACTAGGAAGGATTGGGTTGGGTGGGCAGGAACACAGAAGAAGAGACGCACACAGAGACAAAGAGAGTGGCATTCAGAGACACGAAGCGCCACCAACATGACCACAGAATCATGTGCACCAGCCACTTAACCGAATTTCTTGTGCTGCTGTCGGTCACATCATCTGGACTATGGTGATGAGGACAGCCACTGAATGATGCTAATGGAAAAAGGAATTGCGTTAGTTGATACTTTAGCAGCAGCAGTAGGATCAGCACCAACACCCTCATCATCATCTTAATCATCATCATCACCACCATCGTTGTCATCATCATCACCACCATCATCATCTTAATCATCATCATCACCACCACCATCATCACCATCGTCATCACCATCATCATCACCACCACCATCATCACCACCACCATCATCATCATCATCATCACCATCACCACCATCATCATCATCACCATCATCATCATCATCATCACCACCATCATCATGTTGTTGTTCTCTGTCATCATCATCATCACCATCATCATGTTGTTGTTCTCTGTCATCATCATCATCATAATAACAAAAAAGTAATAAGCATACAAGTGGGGCACGGTGGTGTAGTGGTGGCGTCGTTGCCCTGAAGCTGGAAGATTTAAGGTTCAAATCCACCTCAAGTCACCGCGTAGGGACCTTGGGCAAGTCCTTCACTCGCAATTGCTCAGCGCTTCGGCGTGAAACTCCGATGGTGTCCACTCTGCAGTCGGGAGCGCCTCTGAGTAGTGGTTGAGGGCTGGACACTGAATCGGTAACAAGATAACAGTTATCCATCATAACCACAAGCATCATCATACTTGTCATCCGTTTCTTAAAACCATGGCAACCTCTGCATCGCATATAGATAGGACTGCTGCCTCATCAACACATCACAAGATCACCCACAGTGGCACCGTCCATGCATCCTAGACTGCAGCAGCCAACGTCTCAAAGACCAACATTCAACCAGATGTATACCATCGTATAGTAAATATCCTATTACAGATCAAATCCAAGAGACCATGCAGGGAGACGTCTCTGGCTCGTTTTACAAACAATACTTAAGACATTCCTCTCTGACAGTGCCTGGGTCAGAAGCGCTCTGGCTTGATAGATCTAAATTGACTACAAGGGGCACAATAAAAATTTAAAAGATAGATATATCATGCACCATAAACACATTATATATGCATGTGTGTATATATAATATGCATATATATATGCACATATATATCCATAAAAATAAATATATAAAAATTCTGGAATGAATGAAAATATATATTAAATAAATAAAAATATACTGTATATAACTATATATAATATGAACAGCATAAAGTATGCACCTGAGAAGTTCAGAGCTCAACAGCATGCCATGTGCATATGAAAAAGATTTATTGAATAATCAATGGGAGGCTCCAGGTATAGACAGACGTTAACACACACACACCTCAGAGGTATTTACGGCACTTAACATCAGACCTTTGGGATAAAAAAAAAACAATTCAGAAACACGGAGTGAAGAACTAAATAAGTATCCCATGAAGTCAGAAAAGACTAAAGAGGTACATAAAAGACAATTAAAGAGTTACAAAAAGACCAATAAGGTACATAAAAGACAATTAAAGAGGTACAGAAAGACCAATGAGATGCAGAAAAGATCAACAATGTAAAGAAAAGAGTAATGAGGTACAGAAAAGACAAAATTGACAGAAAAGAAAATTAAATAAGTACAAAAACGACCAACGAGGTACAGAAAAGACAATGAAATAGGTACACAGAACCAAAGAGGTACAGACAGATAATAAAAGAGGTGCAAAAATACCAACGAGGTACAGAAAAGACAATAAAAGAGGTACTAAAAGACCAATGAGGTACAGAAAAGACAATAAAAGAGGTACAAACAGACCAACGAGGCACAGAAAAGACAATAAAAGAGGTACAAAAAGACCACTGAGGTACAGTAAAGAGAGTAATCAGTTAGAGAAATGATCAATACTGCATAGAAAAGAACTCAGTTGCCTTGTAAAACTGGGCTGAAGTGGTCTGAAAAATTGAAAACATCTTCAACCGGTTGTGTTCACTGTTCTGTATAACGTCCTCAATTGCTCATTTCTATTGATACTAAACGACTCACAGCAGTGCAGGAAAGGAACAACAATGCTCAAACATGTGTCATAAAATGAATGGAAATTACCTGACGCCACAGGCCAATCAGAACTTTCGCATTTAAGGTGAAGCGAGGTTAGATCAGGCAGGGTGAGTTGGGGTAATATCATGCAGAGCAAGGTGAAGTAAAAACGTTCTAAAGCTAGATGCACTGAAGCAGTAGCCTACAGAAAAATGAGATAATGGTAAGGACAGGTCAGGTGAAATAAGCCCAGTAAGGTAAGGTGAAGTAAGGCAAGGTAAGTTAAAGCAAGGTAAAGTAAGGTAAGGTGAAGTAAAGTAAGGTACCGGTAAGTTAAAGCAAGGTAAAGTAAGGTAAGGTGAAGTAAAGTAAGGTACCGGTAAGTTAAAGCAAGGTAAAGCTAGGTAAAGTATAAGGTAAAGAAAGGTAAGGTGAATTAAGGTAAGGTAAAGCAAGACAAGATACAGTAAGATAAGTTAAACTCAGATAAAGCAAAGTAAAGAAAGGTAAGGTGAAGTTAGTTAAGGTAAGGCATGATACGGTTTGGAAACGGCAGGTGAAGTGGTTATTAGGTCAGACAAGTAAGAACCAATTCAGAAACACGGAAGATCTACGTATACACACTCGTGCACGCACACACAGAATAACACACGAATAAGGAGAAGCATGCCTTGCCAGGGTAAAATTCTTACTGCAACGTGTACAGTGCAAAGCAGTAGAACAGTACAGAAGACAGTCTAAATGCAGACCAACTGACTAAGGCCCAGTCAGTCAGGTTGCTGTCCCACGTGCCAACCTGTGATGAAACCCCCAGACCTGACCCCGACACCAGTTGTTCCCCGTCCACGTATCTCCAAACCCAATCCATCCTTCCACCCAGATCATTTATATAGCGCCTCTTCAAGACAGCTACTCTGCAGAGGCACTATACAAGCGCAGCAACCTCAGCAGAAGTGTGCAGTGTTTATATTTAAAGGCTTTCAACCACTAGCCTCAGCCTGTTTTTTATAGACCTCGGCCACACGCAGAATGACCCTGGCGGAGGGCAACTTTCACCGGGGGGGGAGGGGGGAGGGTAAATGTGTTGATGGGTCACAGCAATCACGACCACTGCTCGACCTAGAATTCTAAATCTTCTTCCCTTGACAGTTGACACCTCCTGACAACCTCTTCTACACGACACAGCTCGTGAATAAGCTGGTGCCCTGCACTTAGCCTAAAGAGTTTACAATCACCATTCAATGGTCGTGCTGCACCTATTCGTATCCATCGCCGGTGGTGATAGAGATAGTGGTAGTGTTGTTCAAAGTGCTGGTGTTTCTCAAAAATAGTAATAATGATAATTTTTTTTCCAAAGATATATTTGTCACAGTTCAGCGATTCAACGAAGTCTGTTGTTTAGAGGAACAGAATAATAATAATAATTTGTACTTGGGCGAAAAAATAACAACAATAATAGCAATAGTAATTATAATATTTTAATGATTCCAACAATTTCTATGATGGTGTTACACAGTACATACCGTTACAAGGGCGCCTCAATAAACATAAGCACACAATCAGTCAGATATAGGGAGGGGCTTAGAGAAGAGATGTGTGTCTGTACTATAGACTTGAAAGACTCAATGAGTCGGCTGTAGGGATGGTGGTAGGCAGCGGAGGAGGGGGAGTGGGAGGGGTGACAACAGTTGAAAAAGGCCCAATTTATCTAGTTACAGGCAGTAGACAAGCTGAATGAAATACTGGTGACAAAAGACGACAGCAGGCAGTCGGCAGTCATCCAGTCCGTAGTGATATTTCCAGACCAGATATTGTTTTCTGACAAATACTACAAGCTGCGCCCCAGCAGGTCTCATCCATTCTTAACTTACCCCCAAGAACAATAAGAACGTCATCACACGAAGGCTGACAATGTTCAAAACCGTTTAACGGGCTTTATCCGCCCATGCATATCTGGGAGCTTGCTAACTGTTGCGTTATGACGACCAGCTATTTTTCCAATAAATCGACTATATATATATAATATAATTATATATATATATATAACAAAAAGATATATATACATAATCATTTGCAAATATATAACCATATATATATATATATAATTATTTATAATATAATTTATATATATATATATTATACTTAACGTCTCAGGTGGCTTCCTTTTATAAATGCGGCCACCAGTGACGCACCAAATCGTCCCCTACGTTCAGGAACCATCCCTCCCTCCGTTGGGAGTGATGTCATACGAACGACGTCACTGACATAAAAAATAGCCCAAATAACATCTTAAAGATACTTTCGAGTACCTGATGGGCGAGTGTAAACCAGATGTTAATCGCCAAGGTCCCTCTCGATGTGTCCTATCAACTGACTCTTGACAACAGATCGAATGTCCCTCACCACCCATTAATTAAAGGACTTGGCTCATGAGTTGCAATACACGGGCATGATGAACACAACGACGTGGTTCGAAACCCAACAGTCCCAAAAGTCATATTCGGCCTTAAACTCCCTAGACGCATTGGTAAAAAAAGCATTTATAGGACAGATAAGCCTTAGTATAGCTATATCATACAGTTATGAAATCGACTCTTCTTTGGCATAATCATGTCTTCCTACTCTATTTCTCTCTCTAAAGCAATCAGATGCGGTTGGCTATATATATATAGATAGCTTGAATTCGTACAAAACAAATTCATTCAAATTCAGTCATTCAAGAATTTACATCTAGCATATTTTCAATGATATCACTTAGAAGTGTTCCCAACTCTAGAACGGCAAAAATGTGCAGTTCTGAGCAAAAAGACAAAATTCACTGCAAGCAGACGTAGCTCTTGTGGCCCTGTGAGAGTCCATTCCAGACAAATGGGCCACCATGGAAATGGCTAGATTCTGCGTAGTTGCAGTTCGTGCGAAACGGAACCAAGGGCACCACCTTCTGTGCAGAACGGAGGGGGCGGTGGCCATGGATACCCATGGAGCAGCAGAGCTCTATCAGGCATAGTCTGTGGTAACATCAAGCTGACAGTACCGAACCAAAGCAGTAGACACAGACCGCCACACTCACAATTAAACTTGCGCTATACAAATCTGGAGTTAACAAGTACTCGTTTGGCCGATTGCCATTCCCATTTCGCGTGAGGCACACTGGTGTAGTGGTGGGATTGGTGCCTTGGAGCCAGGTTAGAATCCACCCTCAAGCAGCCGCATATATACTGACCCTGAGCAAGTCCTTCACTTGCAAAATTTTGCTCGTGCGCTTTGGCATGAAACTCAAATGCAGTGTCAGCGCTGCAGTCGAGAGTGCCTCTAAGTAGAGCGAGCTAGAAGGCGTGCAATAGAAATAAAAATCAAAAATCAGTTGACTGATAAGAAGCCTTGACAGATGTTGCTTACCGTCTTTGTCGACCCTCTGGATCATCTCCTTCGTCTCTCGGTCAGTTGTCGCCTGGCCAAGACTCTTCATGACGGTCAGCAATTCGGCCGATGTAATACATCCATCACTGTCCTTGTCGAATAAGGCAAACGCCTCACGAAGCTCTAGAAGAGTAATTTTAACATCATTATATATATATATATATATATATATATATATACATATATTATTCGCCCATACATCCATATATATATATATACTCAAATTACTCATATATATATATATTCATACATATATTCATATATATATATTCATATATAAAATCATATATATAATCAATGCATATATATATATGCATGCAATCCTCTGATCAACATAAATTTACTAATTAAAAATCATCTACCAATTAATTTGCCACAGAGTAAAAATCATCTCATGAATAATTAATTTAAAAATATTATAAAAATCATCTCCAAAATAATATGCAAAATAAGAATTTTTCCAAATAATTTTCCCCCAAAAATCGTCTCATTATTAAATTACCAAAAAATTCTAAAGCAAAAAATTCCAAAATAAAATTATCAATTAATTTCCATGCTAAAAATCCTCCATAAATTAATGTCAAAGATAAAAATCCTCTCCAAATTAATTCGCAAAATTACAAAAAATCATCTCCAAATTAATATACAAAAATAAGAATTTTTTACCAATAATTTTCACAAAAAATAATCTCCAAATTAATTTTTTAAAATTATAATGCAAAAATTACCAAATAAAAGCATCAATTAATTTCCTAAAATCATCTATCAATTATTCTCAAAAATAAAAATACTCTCCCAATTAAAATTTACAAAAGAAAAAATTTACATTACAACATTGAGTTTCAAAAATCCACTGTAAGACAGGCCAATGAGCTCTACAAGAACTCATGATCCAATTTACAATACACTTAAATTCAAAGCAACAGTAAAAAAGAATCAAAAGTAGCTAGATAAAGTTCTGAAATCATTAACACAATACCACAGTATTGAGCTTCAAAGGGACCGAGTTTCAAAGAGATCAATTTATCCTACAGAAACTGCAAGCAGCAACAGCATCACAGGCAGGCAGACATACACACACACACAGACTGTGACACACGCACACACTCACAGACACACACACGCTCACAGACACACATGCACAAACACACAAGCACACACACAGACTAACAGATAGTCTAACTGGATCGGCCTGTTTGATTCGGGTCAAGCCTTTTTATTAACGGACACCCCGATTAGCAAACATCGTCTGACAGAAGAGCATTGAGAATCCGACATGCGCAGAACATCAGACATTGATTCACGAAATGATTCGCGATGATTCGCCCATGAATCAAAGAACCGTTTATTGCTATTAGGAGGGACCGTGAAACGAGGTCTGCTTAACAAATCTCACAACCAATTGTTTTTCTCGTTAAATCAATGCTTAATCATCTAGTCTATAGCCAGTCATCGATTCATCCAATCATTCATCTCGTCATCCATCTAATCATGCATTCATTCATTCATCTAATCATTCATTCATCTATCTAATTATTCACTCGTCCATTCATACATCCAATCACCCATGCGTGCATTCATTGATCCATGAATCCATTCATTAATGCATCAATCCATCTATTCATCTATACATCCATTCACCTATCCATCCATTCGCCCATCCATCCATTCACCCATTCATCATACGAGTGATGCAGTCATTCCTCTGTTCATTCAGTCATTCATTTCTCAATTCAACCATTCATTCATTCATTCAATTAACAATTCACTCAAACAGTCCGATATCACTCAACCAGTCAGTAATTGAGTAATCCATTGATCAATTCACATGGTCATTCAGCCAGTCACACATCTGCCAATTAAACAACCCATTCATACCATTCCCCTAGTATTTTTCAATAACGGTTTACACAAGAAAAGGCTGTTCGAAGTGTATATTATACATAAAGAACAGCCACTGCGAGGTGGAAAGACGAGGGAAGCTACCACCTTATTTTCCCAATCAGCAACATGGACAGTCACAGAAAAAGTGGCGAAGGCGTGTCCATGAAGCGACCAACCCTCGTCTCGAATCGAGGATGGTTAAAGACAAAGTATTTCTCATGCATTTATAACAGAGTCATTTTCTCATCCATTCTAGTCATTTTAATCCATTCACCTGGTCATTTTCAACCATTCACCTGGTCATTTTAATATATTTCATCCAGTCATTTATATCAACTCATCCAGTCATTTTAATCCAAATCATCGAATCATTTTAATCCACTTCATCCAGTCATTTTCATCCGATCACCAGTCATTTTCATCCATTCATCCAGTCATTTTCAGCCATCCAACTGGTTATCTTATAATATCACCCAATCATTTTCATTCATCTATTCACAAGGCCATTTTCCCTCCACAAAAACCCGCTCATATTCATCCATTCAATCCGGTCATAATATTATCCAATTCACCAGGTCATCTTGTCATCGTCCATTTATCTGGTCATCCATTAATTTCCAATCATCAATCAACAGCCAGCGAAGCAGCCTCCTCATCCCTCATCAAAGGCAACTTTTGTCAACACAACAGTAGATAGGCTTTTCGCACTGCATCGCCAACCAATAAATGGTCGACGTTGGTCAGTCCGTGTGCAGCGTTGATACCAACGGCAAACACCGTCACCGTCGTCGGCCGAGAGATGGCTCGTCCACCGGCAGATCGACCGACCGACCGACCGACCGAGGAGGCGTACGTTATACGACCGACATGTTGTTTGAACAGGGAAAACCCGCTGGGCTGGATGGCTCCCCTCAGAGCGGCCAGAGTACTGTCGAGTAGTTTTCCTATTGTAGCGCTATATAAGTCTAATGTGGAGCCAGTGGAGGAGGAGGAGGAGGAGGAGGAGGAGGAGGAGGCAGCAAGAGAAGAAGGAAGCAAGAGGAGAAAGCAAGAGGAGGAGAAAGCAAGAGGAGGAGGAAGCAAGAGGAGGAGAAAGCAAGAGGAGGATGAAGCAAGAGGAGGCTTAGGAATTGGAGAACGAGTCGGAAGAAGCAGCAGGAGTGGGAGTAGAGGATGTGGTGGAAAGACGAGGAGCGCGAGTAGGAAGGAGGAGGACCTTGAGTAGCACGAGTAGGAAGTTGAAGAAGATGGAACCGTTAGAGCGTGAGTAGGAGTGAAAGGAAGGGGAGGGAGCATGAGTAAACCTGAGCGAGGAGTGGAAGGAGGAGGAGAAGGAGAGGAAGATAAGGAGGAGGAGAAATAGAAAGATAAGCTGGAGAAATACGAGAAAGAGGCTTACGAATAGGAGACACTGTGAGGAAGGATTAGAAGGAAAAGAGTAGCATTAGGAGGAGCAAGTGGAGGAGGAGGATTAGAAAGGGGAGGACGAGGATAAAAGACAGAGCCATGTTGAAGTGCCACAACGTTTTTATCCCTGGTTCTCATTCACCGCGCATAAACATCCCCAGCAGCAGCAGCAGCATCAGAGGCATCCATCATCGTTCATCATCCTCCCAACGACCATCCATCATCCTCTCCATTGTCATCAGCCTTTGTTTCCTCCTCCCCCTCCTCTCCCAGTCGTAACCTTCCGCTCCACCGTCGTCATCAAGCAAGGCGATTATTAACCGTTACTGTCGTCACAACAATGCCGACCAGCACCGCCATCAAAGACAATACGACCAACAGCGGTGGCATCGCCAATGAAAGACAACGACGAGCACCACCAGCGGTGCCATCGCATCGCCAATGCTGTTTACGTCCATTCCCGTGAGGCCGTCGGCGACAGACGACAGTAACAAGCCACTCTTAACACAGACAGGCCACCGTTGTTGACGACACGGAGTTGTTGTTGTTGCCCTATTTCAGCCAATTTAGTGGCCCGCCAGACCCTTCGCCCTGCGGACATGGGCGGAGTTTGGTTTCCGCTCTTGGGGGGTTAAAAATAACTTGGCCTTTGGGGCGGAGACTTGGTCCAGAACGAAAAGTTGACTACCTTTTTTAGTCATTCGATTGAAGTTGTCGTGAAAACGAACGATTTTCACCTGTATTCGGTCCGACTCGGAAAGCTGTCGGATGTCTCATGCAAAATAAATTTAGAACGATGACGCACACATATTAGATTTATTACCCGACAGTATTATCCGATAGCTTTCGATTATACCATAATTAAATTCTCTTCAGATCAAGCAGTAAACCATAAAACTTAACAAATTGTAAGCTCACAAGTAGAATGTTCAGCAAAAATAAATAGTAGTCTATGGTACAATAAATGTTTCATAGACCAGTGGTACTCAAAGTGGTGGAGGTCCGCGGACCACTGCACTGGTCCGTGGAGGACTGACCACCGGTCCGTGGAGAAGAGTTCGAATAAATTTTAATTTTTCAGATCTACGCCTATATGATTGTGGGTGTTTTCTTTGGGTTTCTGTGTTTAATTTCGAGCAGGTGTTTCCATCACTAACACACAATCTTAGTACTGTGTCATTAGCTATAGGCCTATATTTGCAGAGCCACTTAATTAGGCCCTAGGCCTACTATAACGATGTTAAATTCACTTCTATATACGCTCAGTGGCGTCTACCAATGGGGGGGTTGGGAGAACGTTTTCCCACGGTTTCTGAAAGTGGGGGTTTGACGTTTTTCGGGTGTAAATTGGGGGGGTTGGTGAATTTATATTAAATAAAGGCCTGGAATACGAAAATTATTATTTGTGCATCATTTATGTATGGGGTCATTGCATAATTACGTAACGCTCGAGGGTGGGTGGGTGGGGTCATTGAAAACGTTACGAAACGTTACGAGGGTGGGTGGGTGGGGGAGAGCTGAGCGTTACGTAACGCCATAAATTTTTTTTAATTACTATTAAATTACCATCGAAAGATTCGAATGACACTTCAGACATGATGTGGTCGAAGGTTAAACTTCGTGACATTGATTTAGAACTTAACCGAAGTAGTTCTATTTTATCTTAATAAGATCCGGCAGCAGACATCAGTTATATGCCAGGTCAATTCTGTTCTCCCATTTGTGCAAACCGGAAACCGCTCTTTGATTTGTTTGGATCTGTGATAGCTTTACCAACGGAACAACGTGGTATACGTCTAATTGCCCTTGAAATCCTGACATCGAAGAACCACTTTGAAGCATTTAAAAATAATGCTCAACAAAACTCGGCAATATTTCTATTAATAATTATCGAAGTGCCCCGACTAAGCAAATAATTAGTTCATCTTAATTTTAATTAATTATTAAGGAGCCATTTAGTCCGTGAAACTTTTCAGCAGTGTAAAATTTTATTCCTGCGGTATAATTTAAAAAAATTACAGTTCACGCATGACTGTTATTTATATGAAAAAAATATTGTGTATATTTTAAGCCTAGTCTACTGTCAAATTAGCCTATAATTCACAAACTAGGCTATAGATATTAAATTCACTATGAAAATATGAATTATAATTAGCCTACGTGCTCACATAAGCCAATAATAGACTTGAATCTCAACTGGATTTTTGTAACAATCGTTACGTAACGCTGGGGAGGGTGGGTGGGTGGGTCAAGGGCAACGTTACGAAGCGTTACAGGGTGGGTGGGTGGGTCGAAAACGGTCATTTTCGGCGTTACGTAATTATGCAATGACCCCTATCGAAAAACATTATTACCTTGGACTAACGAACCCACGGTTAGCTTGATGCCACTTATATTTGGTAGGGAGCAGGACAACTCATAGACATTAGTGCCAGTCAGGTCCCTGGCATACAAGGGTGGAACACACCCATTCGGGATTGACCTCTTATCGTTAATTACGTTTACTGACGGAGCCAAGCCAAAGCCCACGCCTTGGCAGGTGATAGAAGGCAACAAAATTAATTATTGCGACGGCCGTGCAGCAGGAATCAAAAGACCCGTTTGACACTTGCTGTGCACGTGTAGCCTACCCCAGTCTTCGGACAGTGGTCACTTCTGTAAAAGTAGCCTAAGCCTAATGAAGCTAATAACATATGTTTCGCATTAGATTCCCAGCCAGTAGATCGCTGAAATGGATAAGAGCAGCTCTGATGTAAAGCAGAGTCTTTCCATGCTATAGAGATGCAGCCATAAGTGCAGGAAGCTCGATGGTAGTCATTATAATATAAATTATATACATGTATAGCCTGTAGGTCTACCATAGACAACCGAATTTGACTGTTTCTGTGTTATAAGTTTTTCTTATTTCGCGAAGAGTTGCATCGACATCAGCAGGAGTTGTCAACAGCTAAAGGTCTGCCTACACAGAGAGTTTCTGTGGAGAATTCGAATTATTAGCTTTCAGCTTCTAAGCGCATGGACAGAGATTTAAAGGGGTGGCGGAGATGCCTATATCGCCCCAATGTTTCAGAAATATTTCATAATTTACTACAGTGTTATTCATTGAGCTTATTTATCTATAATGAAAATTCGTCTAAGATGGCAACTTAAAAGCCGCCATCACAGTCTGCAAATTAAAAAAAATTAAGCATTGGGAGCGACATTTATTGAAGTCTTGAACCACATCTCTGAGCACTGAGATCATGACAGCTTAAAATGCTAAGTAGGCTACGGCAGCAACGTGCAAATCCAAAAATTGTATGCAATTGGGAGGCGACACTCTAAGCCTTCTAAGGTCTCAAACCATGGCTAGGCTAGTATCAGCATGGAAAAATGAGTACCGGTAATTTTATTAAGTCGACACCTTAAAATGCTGCCATTGAATTGTGGAAATTCAAAAAGTTTCTAATGGGTCACTGAAAAGTACAGCTATTTTGTTAAGACGGCACCTTAAAATGCTGCCATTGCAATGTGCAAATTCAAAAAGTTTCTAATGGGTCACTGAAAATGTACAGCTATTTTGTTAAGATGACCCCTTAAAATGCTGCCATTGCAATGTGCAAATTCAAAAAGCTCCTAATGGGTCACTGAAAAAGTACAGTTTATTTTGTTAAGATGACCCCTTAAAATGGTGCCATTGCAATGTGGAAATTCAAAAAGTTTCTAATGGGCCACTGAAAAAGTACAGCTATTTTGTTAAGACGACACCTTAAAATGCTGCCATTGCATTGTGCAAATTCAAAAAGTTTCTAATGGGCCACTGAAAAAGTACAGCTATTTTGTTAAGACGACACCTTAAAATGCTGCCATTGCAATGTGCAAATTCAAAAAGTTTCTAATGTGGAGGGGCGCATCCCCTCCCCATACCCGTGCCCCTCACAACAGTGCAATGCGCATCATATGAACAGATTCCCATACAATTGTTTTAAGTCGGCGAAAATGGGGGGGTTTGTTCTCCCACTCCAAGTGGGGGGTTAGACGCCACTGTATACGCTAATCTATAGTTTGATACTTTGAGTTAGCTTTTTAAAATGCAATTAAATGGGAATTAAATTGAGAAACTCATTAATTGCTGTCAGATATATGTTTTAATTATCGAAATAAATCCCTAAATATAAACAGCCTTGCAATAGTCCCTTTTAAAATATAGCTCGCTTTTGTTTGCGCTCAACATTTAAGTTCGCGGTCCGCGAACTTCAACAAATAACTATTGCTGGTCCGTGGCCCGCAAAAGTTGGAGAACCACTGTCATAGTCACATCTCTAAGCCGGGGTAGAGAAGTTTATTTTCACTTATGCTTGGGAGGGCTCCACAAAATGTATGAGTTGCAAGTGGGAGAGGTCTAAAATACGATTTTTTGGTAAACAACTAAGCATAAAATATATGGATGGATCGTGGCAGCCATATTCAGTCAACATTCCAAACACCATCACCACTGTTATTAGCATAATCATCAACTTTAACCATGAGTCATTCCCGCAATCACAGCAACCGTGTATACCCTCAGCACCACCACCACAACCAATTCAATCATGAGCACAAGTAGTAGTGCTTGCCACACGAGTGGCGCCTGTGAGTTTGGTTGGCCCTCACGGAGCGGCTTCAACGTAGCACGACAGAAATGTTTGCACGACGTGTGGCGGTGAAAGATTTCGTGGCATCTCACTCACGAAGGTCATTTGCTTCAGGGTGTTGTTGTCAGCCATATTGCCTTGAAGTGGTTTCATATATGCATATATATATATAATTATATATATATTATATAATATATATATATGCATATATATATATATATATATATATATATATATATATATATATATATATATATATATATATATATAGCACTCTCCTCAGTGAATGAACGAAAAGCATAAATGAGAAACCAGACAATTATATCTGGAGATGTGCCAAATAATATTTACATTAATAAATATATGCACATATGTGTATATATATATATATGTATATATATATAGTATCATGCACACACATATATATAGCTAGATATATATTTAACAAATGGTTATTTAGGATGCATTATGCAATGCAATGTAGGTCACAACAGATTGAATTGTATAATGGCAATGCCATCTTAAGAGCATGAAATGTGATTACTCAATGTGCTGTAATGTACCCGAAATATGTTAAGAAGAACATTCACTTGCCAGAGGATTACATTTCGACACACAATCTTTACTCAAGAGTTGAAACGTATATTTTAACTCCACAATAAAATCAATGGGTTTGTTTGTATGTGCACTTGCTATAGCGCCCCTTCAAGCTCTCACTACTCAGAGGCGCTCCCGAATGCAGAGCGGACACTGCATCGGAGTTTCGCGCCGAAGCGCTGAGCAATTGTGAGTGAAGGACTTGCCCAAGGTTCCTACGTGGCGACTTGAGGTGGATTCGAACCTCGAACTTTCCGGCTTCAAGGCAACGACGCCACCACTACACCACCGCGCCCCACAATACACTCTAATACTTTGCATGCTGAATGGCTACCATTGAAGAAGAAACTTCTGAAGCAGGTGACCATCAGAAATTCATAGTCACATGACAAATTAATTAATTAATGTTCAAGGATGTCACGGCTTGTCACGCATTTATGGATGGCAGAACTACAGTGCTTCAGAACTGCTATGCCTCAGCCTAGATCTTTTCTTGGACTGGTCCTTCTATTTGGCATGCTCTTTTTCCTTCACTGTACAATAATTCTGTCTGGCAGTCTCTCTTCTTCCTTTTCTGTTCTCAAAACCTTCATCTTCTTGCAGAGCCCAGCACACTGGGAGTGCTTCTGAATGCTTCAGTGTCTAATAGAGTCGATTTACACCTGCTTAAATACAGTACAATGTACAATACAAGAGTGACCTAGCAATTTACAGAACTTTCAACTGAACAGAAGTGAAACCAGTAGCATTGTAAGGTAAAAGAGAAAGGTTGCCGCATTTATTACATCTGACCAGTCAAACTTCATTTATAAATCTCTCAAGTATTTTTTTATTTCGCTGTGGCTGGGCTGGGAGCACTCCTGATTAGATATCTATATATAAGTCTATAGAATGAATAAGGACATGTTTTATAAGAATCAGCAGTCATGATCATCACTGACCCAATTGTCGTGTTAGTAATTGCAGAGCAATAAGAGTTGAGCTAGCAATACCAGGATGTAAACATAAAGCCATTACAAGGAGATGCATAAATTTTTTTGCACTGTGAGGAAAATTTATGGCAACATCCGTTTGCAGAAATGGCAAGATAACCTAAATTTACCTGAAGATGTCTGACTACAGATCAATCATGCCAAGCAAAAATAGCCTGAGATGAGAGTTTTTAAGTCTTTTTCCTCGCATGACAAGGTGAAATGACCTCTCTGCCCATCCATAACATAATGACTATTATGTGAAATATATAAAAGAAAACGTCTGATACGATAAGACATAGGTCCAACCGGCTGGCTCATATCTTTATTTCTCCATTTCTATAGCGCCCCATTAAGCTTTCTACTCAGAGGCGCTCCCGACTACAGCACGGACACTGCATCGAAGTTTCACGCTGAAGCACCTGAACAATTGTTTGTTTGTGCACTTGTTACAGCGCCCCTTCAAGCTCTCTACTGAGGTCCTCCCGACTACAGTGTGAACACTGCGTCGTACTTTCGCACCGAAGCAATGAGTAATTGCAAGTGAAGGACTTGCCCAAGGTCTCGACATGGCGAATTGAGGTGGATTCGAACCTGCAACCCTCCGGCAACAACAACAATAATAATAATAATAATGACGACAATTTTTATGGCGCCATAACGCAGCCATGCTGCTACAAGGGCGCCTTGACAACTACACCACTGCGCCCCACAAGATCTACATGCAAATCCAGAGTAGCCCTAGCTGCAGATGTGCAGCCAGATATCCATCTCTATTTTCTTGTCTTTGAAGGAAACAGTGCTAAGTATCCAGTGCAACTATTACTAATTACTGTGGTGCATGTTGGAGTAGAGGTGGGTTCAGTGCCTTGGAGCTGCAAGGTTCAAGGTCCGAATCCACCTCAAGTCGTCACGTAGGGACTCTGAGCAAGGCCTTCACTCGCAACTGCTCATGCGCTTCAGCGTGAAACCACGATGTAGTGTCTGTGCTGCAGTCGGGAGCGCTTCTGAGTACAGAGTTTGAAGTGGTGCCATAGCAAATGCAAAAATAAATAAATAATCCGTAATTTTTCCTTGATGTTCACTGGAGAGACATTTTATTCAAACTTTAATATCTCGTAAACCATTTTATTGAGAGCATGCTTTCCATAGATAAGGACTGCTTGAAATTTTAAAAGTTAAAATAGGAGAAAGAGGCGTAATTTACGAACAGAAGACAGGTCTGCCTCTCAACTAGAATACATTGACCTTAGACTCAATGAGTTTTTTATATTTGAGACTGATAATGAAGGTCAAATTTAAGACCTTACAAGTCTATATAATTTGACTGTTTGTATATGCTAAAAGTGCACCATTTAACTTTCAGTTTCGAAAAAACACCTCACTGAACCTCGTCCAGGGTTAACACCCCTTCTTCTCAGTAGCCTTCAACAACAAGGTTCTCCACTTGCTGGAAAATATTGTCACTGGCCCACCCTTAAAAAGGTTTGATACCCGGATCTATATAGTTTTACTATGGTCATAGAGACAAATTCAGTAATGGGGGGGTCAAGAACATACTTCTGCTTGAAAATATATATACTTAAAACTACAATCAGTCTAAACTTCAACTGAATAAATGCATAATAATATTCTATACATATAAATAAGCCAGTATATCATAAGTTGTGACCACGCTTTTATAATTTCAAGTTGTTTTGGGAAACTGTGAAGTGCATGATCTTGGCACTTGGCTTGAATTTCGAGAATTTCCCCAAATGACACAAACTGCCGCTATTTTCTGACAAATTTCAGCTCGTGGATTTTTGCTGTGCCTTTCGCCATTTTGTTTCACAAAAATGCTACCGTGAATTTAGAACTCTGTCCACAAATTTCTGCACTATCCCTACTCATGGTGGTTTGTGAGCCTAGTAAACTCGATTCAGGCAAGTTGGAACTGGGAGATAATGCAAGCGGTGTGCTAATGAGAGTTGAACTTCAAGTCAGTTTGTTTAATATTTTCCTGGGCCATCTTGTTCGAAAAACAGAAATGCGCAAAATTTTGGGGGGCACTTCTTTCCCCCTCCCCCTTAACCTAAGCCTCCTACGCCTATGAGTTTTATCCTAGAGGGGTGATATTTTCAAACCCTCACAAATTTCTCAATGGAGAAGGGAGGTAGAACAAGGGGTAAAATACCTGGCTGGGCATGCAAAGAGTAATTTTTAGTTGTGGGGAGAGCTCCTCCTATCCCCTGCAAGTTACACCTGAAGTGTACTAGGCAGCGTGTCCTGCCCATGGCACACACACACACAAGCAGAGCATGCTAACATGACCAGGATCAACCAAAAGAAACAGGAACTGTGACCTAATTTCATGCAACAAAGGAGCTAGCAGTTGCAGTATTAACAGTAGCAGTATTATGGCAGTAGCCATGGATGAGACCAGGGATCTTGAACTTCAATACAATTTCTACTGAAACTCGGACTACAGATACTTCCTTTCTTAAAACAGCATAAATATTAGCGCCCTCTCAACTATTCTTTTTGCTTAAAAAGACACTGCATAAATACCTCTAGGCATTCATTCATTCCGAACACTTATACAGCGGCCCTTCAAGAAGCCTACTCAGTGGCGCTCCCAGCCCAGCCACGGCTAAAAATGTAGGTCTTGAGGAACTGGTAGAAAGCAGGCAAATTATTCCGAGGTAGTAAGTGTAGTGTAAGTGGGAGCCCATTCCATGTGGACGGACCAACAACCGAGAAGGCTCGATGCTGTCTGGTAGCAGAGCGGGTTCGAGGGACCAGCAGCTCACCATTGGCTGAAGAGCATAAAGCTCGACAGGAGGCTATGTCAGAGATCAGATAAGGACAGAGCACTACCAGTGAGGCACCGCCAGACAAGTGCTGCTATTCTGTGTGAGATGCGCTGCGAGACTGGAAGCCAGTGCAAAACATTATGCATGCAAGCAGAAATCGAGACAAATTTTGGAATATGGCCAATAAGCCGAGCAGCATATACACAGTTTCAGCTTCAAAAATAACCCCGTTTTAATCACAATATGGCCCATACCACTTCGAGTGCATGACGAATCCCTAAACCAAAAACAAGAATTTCTGCTGGATCTCCCAAAACAATTTTCTACATTAATACGCTTCGGAGATTCAGGGAGACACCCCTATAACATCCACACCCAAACACATGGAGGACATTTCTACAATCAAGATTCAAGTGACTGACTGACAAACCTCGTCAACTACAAGCCTAAACGATATTCTCACCAACAATGCACTGCAATTTGTAAAATAGAACAGTGATAAATTGGGCGATGCCATTTTTAAATACCGCAAATCTCCCAAAATTTAAAGTTTTTAAACCATGCCTTCGCCAAACATAGCCCTATCAAAATTCGTTCCATTAAATATCGTCACCTTCCACGACAATTCTAAACAATCCCATTCCTCAACACCCAAATACCTAAATAGTACGGCTAAATCTAACATTTAAAGTTGAATAATTTCAATTTTAACACCGATGCATGCCTACCCATCCATGCCAGTCGTGTCACCAAATTAAATGCTTATTAACACCTGTAAGAAGAAACGACCTGCGTCAACAGGTTCAATATATTCCATATAAAACCGCTAAACAGTAGTCATAGTTACCTTTTTTGTTCATTTTCTATTTAGTAATCCAATATCTTGGCATTATATCTACAATTTAGTTGCGAAAATTATCCGCCTTCCTCTGGCAACGACCATCGCCGTTTAACATCACGACCGTGAGGAGTACTCCGAACGCTAGGCGGCGCATACAGTCCCTCGGTATAGGAGGCTAATCAATTCAGGAACGACGGGTCATAGTTAACACCAGAGCTGTTAACACGAGAAACCTCGTTCAATTTGCACCTTTCAGAAACTCATAAGAAATTAAGAATATATTATTACAATAAACAGTATTTGTATAGAATATAGAAACATAATTTATAATTTTGAAACTTCTGAAGTCGCACCCTTTAAGTTATTTCTACCGAACCTACTGATTATCCAGTTTCTGACCAAAAACGGTGGGAACTATGTGAAATAATTCTCTTCCGATATGAATGGTTTAGTTGCCATATGAAATGGTTGTAACTAAAATAAAAGACCGGATTCGTGCCTCATTTTTCATTATTTAAGTTAGTTGGATCGACTGTCTTCTAATTTCTAGTGACTTCCATTTCTAGAGATCAGAATGTGGAAGTTCACGCTTGTGAGACTGCGTCCGAAAAGAGGATTGTGATCATAGGCGTAGGAGACGGGGGTCCAGAGGGGGCAAATGCCCCCCCAAATTTCGGGCAAGTCTGTTTTTTCGGGCAAGTAGACCCGCAAAAATATTAACCAAACTTCTTGAAGTTCAACGTTCATTAGTATAGGCCTACCACATTATCTCCCAGCTCCATCTTGCCCGAATCGAGTTAGATATTAGCTCACAACAACCATGGTTAGCAGAAATTCCCGAAAAAGTTCTAAATTCACGGTAGCATTTTATAAATAAACTTAATGGCGAGAATCGCAGCAAATTCAAGAGCCGAAAATTGCCCGAAAATCTCTGCCCGAATCGAGTTAGATATTAACTCACAACCATTGATAGCAGAAATTCCCGAAAAATTCTGATTTCACAGTAGCATTTTGTAAATAATGGCGAGAATCGAAACAAATTCAAGAACCGAAATTTGCCCGAATATCTTGCCCGAATCGAGTTCCCTAAAAAGTTCTGAATTCACGGTAAATAATGGCTAGAGTCGCAGCAAATTCACGAGCCGAAATTTGACCGAAAATTGCGACTATTCGTTTCATTTGGGGAAATTCACAGTGCATGCTAGGTGCAACAGAACACGGAATTCGCTGCCTGAATGACATCGAGATTTCTACTGGTCATGAGGCAAAATAGACTGTCACGATAATCTTGCGATCATCAACATTGAACGTGCAGATCTTGTTCTGCTCTCTGAGAATTTACAATCTTTTCCTTCTTGTCAAGTGTGCGGGATCAGGGTATTGCTCTTGATAGCTCACTTATATTACGGGAAGGATAATACCTTAACTGAGCACATTTCCAAAAGCACACGTTCCTCTTATTTTCATTTAAGGTGTCTCAGGATCTTTCGCTGTTCTGTCTCCACCCATTGGCTTCCTATGCGTGCTCACATACAATCTAAGTTCCTCACTCTGATTTTCAAGGCTCAGCGGAGTTTGCCCCAAATATCTGACCGACGTTATACTAAGGCCTCACTCAGCTTCCTCCCACCGTCCACTGCGTTCATCCAACCGACTTGACTCTTGCTTTCGCCTTCTACAATTGCAATGGCTCAGTCTTCATCATTTGCCTCAATTGGTCCTTTTTCTCCTTGCGTTCGCACTACACTTTCTCCGGCAGTCTCTCTTCTTCCTTATATCCTCTTAAAACCTGCTTCTTCGAGCATGGTCTTACGTACTAGGAGCGGCTTTGAATTCATCCCACTGAGGCGCTTTGTAGATGATTAGATACAGGGCTTAAAGTGTGCCTGGACGGTCATGGGCGGCGTCCATGCACTTGTTTTAAAATCTGAACGCCGTCCTGCAGCCACTTATTGGCGAGCACAGACTGGAAAGATAAGGGGCGTCCAGGTACTTCTTTTGGAGAGGTAAGGAGCGTCCAGGCACTTAATTTTCCACACTTTAGGCACTGATTAGATACAATACAAAACAATCTACACTTATGAATTTAATCAGTTGCTCGTGTGAAGTTTGAACTGGTTGGGCTACATAATAAATTTGCATATGCCAAAAATTACCCAGCCTTGTCCCTATGATATGGCCGGCCTCGGTGTATTTGGCTTGTCCCCGGGTATGGGTGCAAGAACATACATGTAGATGGCTATGTGTGCACGACGTCAATTATTCCGGGTTTAATTTTTCGGGCAAAAGTAAAATTTTTGCCCCCCCACTGCTAAAATGTCCCCTACGCCTATGATTGTGATGCATCGACTGGTATTGGAATTTGGCATTCAAAGCAAATTAGACAATATTCAGTAAATTAGTTCTAACAAGACGATTTAATAGTTCGACTTGAAATTTTGCACATACATTGTGGCCCGAACAATAATAATTATAATAGGTTTGGATTCTGCCGATCTGACATACGTCATCAGATGTAGAATCCATTTTTATCATGATTATGCGTTCCTAGGTAAGACATTTTGTAAACACAAATACATAATAATTTCAGTTTTAAAATGCAATGGTAAAGCTATAAGAACATGGCGATGTTTTCATTTTTTGGATGCTGAAAATTGGATGAAACTACAGCAGAATAGCACTGGTGAGGAACGGCATGCTGCTTCAGCATTGTGCGCGTCAAAGTCTATCATCTATCTTCAAAGCTCCATGACTTTTGTTGCAATGTGCTGCGCGCACATGATAAAAATCATTTCCAGACGACTTGTGCGCTTGCGAAAGTCGTAAGAAAGTAAGACAGAGTGTGACGGTCATGTTTGCATGTCTAGAAAGACGCAGAGGATTGTTAGAGGCCGAAAGAATATTCAGAAGTACCGGTATATAATAATTATATACTTTTAAATTCTCCTAATTCTAATGGGCCATTGGAGAGGACCCGCATTGACATTTTGCCAACAGCCGAAGTGATTGCTGTAAGAAAATGTCTGAAATAGACACGGCAGGGCGATCATGTACTATCGAGGGGCGAAAAGTATACAGTCTATTTTACCTTGCATACAGTGTTTTTTGCCATCGCAAGCGGCGTTGAGACTTGAGCATCTTGCACAAGGAGGTGCAATGCATTCCATGCCACCATCCATGCTGGCTCAACAAAGAACCGGGAAAACTGACCGGTTACGTTTGGAGGTGTTCCAAATGCTGGAAGAAGGAGTCCGTCCTGAAGCTTCTTGGAGGGCTCCAAGATCAGCCCGAAGAAATTCGTCAGCGTCGTGTTCTACTGGGCGTCCAAGACGACACTGAGCACAACCATGCACCATCTGGACCTGTCTTCCAAGACAGGCGTCCAGTATTTCCAGTATATAAGGGACATCTGCTCCTGGAAGTTGCTCAACAGCCCGGTAGAACTCAGTGGACCTGGGCTTGAAGTGCAGATCGACGAGTCGTTGTTTGTCAAAGCAAAATTATACCATTGAGGGCGAAACGTTGGAAGGCAGCAGTAGGTGTTTGGCCATTGCCTTCTGTATACAATATCTAGATGGCGATGGTTTAGCACCTACGACATCACCAAGAAAATTGGCTACATGACGTTTGTGTGCAAGACGAATGCGGCAACGCTGTTGCCAATCATCCAGAGAGTGATCCTTCCCGGATCAAGAATTGTCTCTGATGAATGGAGAGCTTACCGAGGCATCATCAATCTGCCTGGCAACTACCAACACCAGACAGTCAACCATAGCCACAATTTTGTGGACCCGTTGACCGGAGCACATACTAACAACGTGGAAGCCTATTGGAAGAGAAATGAAGGCTGTCTTCAAGCGGATGAACGGGACAACGAAGGAGATGGCTCCTAGCTACATCGACGAGTTCATGTGGAGGGAACGTTTCGGCAGTACCTTAATCAACCTTGCCTTCATTAACATCCTCCGCCACATCGCCGAGAAAAACCCACTCAGAAAATTTCAATTCAAAGTTGAAGGTATTTGATTTCTTAACATAAATACTCTTACACATTAATGCCAATTGATTCTTACTCTTCTGCAAATGCATTTTGATGAAAAGTGTAATCAACTTTCATTAAAAAGTCTACTCATATATACTTGTCATTGGCACTCATTGCTTATGCAATTTTGTGCTACATAGCTATACTCCGATTCAGTGTTTGCACTGTAGTCGGGAGTGCTTAGAACAGAGTATGACTCTTGGAGGGCGCTATAAAAAGTGCACACACAAGCATTCTCATGTATATACCCATGTCTATTTCCATGTTGTCAATGTTTGGACTGTATATAATAATTTGCATTTGTTTGTAGGTGCACTTGTTATAGCGCCCCTTCAAGCTCCCGACTACAGCGCGGACACTGCATTGGAGTTTCACACCGAAGCGCTAAGCAATTGCGTGTGAATTACTTGCCAAAGATCCCTATGCGGCGACTTCAGGTGGATTCGAACCTGCAACCCTTCGGCTGCAAGGCAACGAACATACCCACTACACCACCGTGTCCCACCATAGGACTTAGACATCTATGCCACAACTCTTGAGCTATATACAAGTAATTTAAACAAAATAAAGATGTTAGGAAATGTTTATAACTTACTTGCATAAGCTGGAGAAGATTTATAAGGGGAATTTGTAATTATTTCCATAGCTTTGCAATAATTAATATGTAATTTTTAGTATCTAATGGAATAAAGGTAATTTCTAATGGTCTTAGTGTGTGTAGGCAGAAAACATTTTTCCGCATACGAAAATTAGCATGTTTAGTTGTTTGATGCTACTGCGTGTTTTTTTAGGCTGTTCCTGTTATAATAGAGACGGAGGAGCAGGGGAGACCTAATTGAAGTATACAAGATCATTACTGGAAAGGAAGCACTAGGTTGGGAGAAATTCTTTGAATTAGCACCAAACAAAGCAACTCGGTGTCATAGGTAAAAATTGTTTAAGAAGCCGAGAGGAACATTGGGACATAAATTCTTTAGTGCTAGAGTTGTAGACATGTGGAACTGCTTGGATGACAGCACTGTGTCGGTGGACACGGTCTCAGCATTTAAAAGGAAGCTAGGAAAATTGGGCTATTAAATGTTCCAGGTTAATTTGCAGTGGTTCTAACACAGACCCAGCGTCTTCTGAACCACTTAAAACCCATGTTATGTTATGTAATAGAGCAGGGTGGACGCATCATTTGTGGTTTTAAATCAATAATGCCACTTGTAATGACTTCTCCTGATCCATTACATTTAGTCAGTGTTGATGCTAATTCCAGACAGTTACATTTAATAACTACCAGGTACATACAATTACCATTTTATTTGCTCCTTTTTAGTGGCTTACTAATTAAGGCTGTTTCTTAAAAAATAAGCCAACTTTGCCTTTTGTTTCATACAAAACCTGAATTCAATCAAATCTTTTAAAAGTGTCCATTGTCTTTGTCTTAGTGATAAATGGAGCAACAACGAATTTATGGGGAATACCAATGAAGAAATGACAGACAAAGGTGAATGCGGAAGAGCGTAATAGATATACAAGAGACAATTGCTGGTCAATCGCCTTATTCTGGTCAGTAAGCATTCGTAGTATGCTTTTTAATATTCATGCAATGTATTATGCAGTTATCTTTTCATGTACGCTGCTAAATTATTTCAATTTCTTCACGGCGATACTTGACTTTAGTAAGTAAGAAGTGTGCCAATTTCCAGTATAACTTCGATTTAGTCTGCTTCCATTTGCTTAGAAAATTTTTTTGCAAATAGAGGGTCTGATTGGGGAAGAGTTATTGAAATCTAGTACAACTTCCATTTAGTAAACAGTTTTCTTCATCAAACGCATGTCAGATTGCATATTCTATTGACAAAATAAACTAATTGTCCAAGGTAAAATAAACTTTAATCTGTTGCACTTTTAAACTTATGTATTAATTTATTTCAAAAATAGCTTTATTTCAATTTAAAAGCTTAGTAATTTGTATACATTTGCACAAGCTATGATTGTTACCTTCCATAATTGTATATAATTGGTCTATTGTCTATTGTTGACCACTGGTATTATAGGGTAAAACATAAACCAGCCTCCATCCATTAATACTTTGAAAAGTCTTTGTAAATGTTTCATAGTTACCAATATAGTAATAACTATGCTTGAAAATAAAATTTCCCAGCATAGGCACATATGAAATGGACAAAGTTGGAATTGCAGCACATAGACCTCCCGGTTACACTTCTCTCTGCTTGTGGTCCATCCGGCTAGGTTCTACAAGTCTCTCAAGTCTTTTTTCTTTATTCGTGGTTGGGCTGGGAGCGCCTCTGAGTAGTTTCTTGAAGGGCGCTATATAAATGCTCTAAATGAATGAATAGAAAACATAGAAAGTGCATGCCGTGTAATAAAACTGTATTATAACAGAAGAATGTAAAATGACGGTACTAACTTACTTTTCTAAGCTTCTCTCTAATCCAAAGCACCTTTACGTAGAGTGAATAGTTGTTGCTAATGTCTAATTTTCTTTTGTATTCATGTACAGTGCAGATTAACCAAAGAGAGTAATAGTTGTGTATTTGGTTACTTTGAATGATTATAAACAAATTATAAATGGAATGTTAATAAAATGGTGAAATATATATTTTGCAGTATATTTCAGAAACACAATGGTGAAATATATATTTTCCAGTATATTTCAGAAACACACTGGGCCTGCAACTTTCGCAAGGAGGTTCCGCAAAGCAACGATTCACATTCACCGATGGCTTTCAAGTGTATAAACAGTCTTTTGAATACATTTCCCTTGTGGTCTTCTCCACTCAACGAGAATCAAGTCCATTTCTCTTGAAAAATCGAATCCGAGTATGTGCAAAAGTGTGCGAGCAATGCCATTGTTAGGCACTTTGGCATTGTAATAGGGAAGACATTGCGGTACAAACGCGTGCATCCAATGGACTCCGTACTTAAGGAATTGACTCTAAATAAAGGACAAGTCAACGAATTGCTGTTGCCCATGTCCAGTAAAGAAGTGCGAAAAAGAGTTGCAACAGCTGAACCTGAAGAATACTGGAGAAAATCTAAAAAGAAAAAGACTAAACCATACCACCATGCAAAAACAACTAAGCAACTTCCATTAAGAAAAAATTACGTAAAACTATTATGTAAAATATAATATGTATTCTCTTGTGCAGAAGGCAAAGCAAAAGACAGAATGTTTAAATCAAAAGGTCAAGTGCTAGTAAAGACACAAAAATGAGAAAGATCTGTGCAATGCAACTACCAGTTACCGTACTTCTGCTTCTGACGAAGCCCTTACAACTGCCTTACGATGAATTTTCTGACGTAGAAGTAGCTAGTGCAATGGACAAATTATATGATCTATTTGGTGGTAGTATATCAGGATTTAGATGCTTTTGCTACAGTAAACAATTGATGATTGATTGATCGATTGATTGATTGATGAAGAATATAAATCAAACCAGTGACTTGAAGTCGCTGTGCAATATCATGCTAAGTGTCAGAATCGTTGTTCAGTACATATTTACTTTAGAACTTCAATTGCAAACCATCACAGCATGCAGTAAATTTATTTTAATTTGTTGCGTTGTAAAAAATATCAAAATGATATCAGTTCCTGACATCATGCTGCATTAATTTCACAAAATGTGAACGAAATCACAGCAATTCACTGCATTTGTGGAAATTGATAGCATTTCATGGCAAATGCCCCCAAATCATGAAATTCACTGCAAAATCATAGCATTAATTTTTTAATTTGCACACAATCATGGCAATTCATAGCTCTTGGGAAATCACAAGAAATGGCGAAAAATTACTGGCAGATGCAGAAATCATGGAATTCATGGCATTTGGGGAAATATTTAACAGAAATAACAACAAAAAGCCCAAACTCGTAGAATTCAAGCATTTTGAGAATTCAAAGACTTAATGCAAAGGTCCAAAATCATGGAATTCACGGCATTTGGAGGAATTTACAAAACTAAGTTCAAAAAGTAGAAAATCATTGAATTAACTTCATTTTGGAAAATTCGCAAAATAAATGTCACGTAAAAAATCATGGAGTTCTCGGCATTTGGAGAAATTCACAGAATTAAGGACAAAAAACATGGATTTCATGGCATTTTTGGTAATTGACAGAATTAACGTAAAAAAGCCCAAACTACATGGAATCCACGGCATTTGGGGCAACTTGCACAATTAATGAAAAATTCCCAAAATCGTGGAAGTTAAGACATTTGGGTAAATTAATAGAATTAAGAGTAAAAATATAAAATCATGGAATTCATGGCATTTGGTGAAGTTCATAGAAGCAATGACAAAAAGCCCAAAATTATGGAATTCAAAGCATTTGGGAAACTTCAGAGAAATAATATCAAAAAGTCCAAAAATTATTAAAATCAGCAGCTTTTGGGCAAATTCACAGAATTAATGGTTAAAACCCCCAAATCATGGAGTTCATGGCATTTGGTAAAATTCACAGAATTATGGGCAAAAAGCCCAATATCATGTAATTAGTAAATTAGTGGCATTTGGGAAAATTCACAGAATTAGCAGCAAAGAGTCAAAATCATGGAATTCATGACATTTGGAAAAATTCACAGAATTAACGGCAAAAAAATAAAAATCAATGATGGAATTTGAGGAAACACAGAATTAATGGCAGAAATAAAATCTTGGAATTCTCTGCATTTGGGGAACACAAAGTAAGTTTGAAAAGCCTAAAATCGTGGAATTCAAGGCATTTGGAAAATTCACAAAATTAAGGTCCAAAAACCTGAAACCTGGAATTAAGTTTTAAAAAGCCTAAAATCGTGGTATTCACGGCATCTGGAAATTCAGAGAATTAAGGGCAAAAAGCCGAAATCATGGAATTCACGAAATTTGGGAAAACACAGAATTAAGGTGAAAAAGTTTAAAATAAAGAAAATCACAGCACCTGGATAAACACAAAATCAATGTAAAAAAAACTAAAATCGTGGAATTCACGGCATCTGGAAAATTCACAGAATTAAGGGCAAAAAGCCTGAATCATGGAATTCACGACATTTGGGAAAACACATAATTAAGGTCAAAATGCAAAAAATCAAGAAATTCACGGAATCTGGATAAACTCAAAGTAAAAAAACTAAAATCATGTAATTCACGGCATCTGGAAAATTCAGAATTCAGGCAAAATCATGGAATTTGAGTCATTTGGAGATATTAATAGAATTAAAACCAAAAATCCAAAGATCATGGAATTCATGTCATTTTGAGAATTCAAAGAATAAAGTACAAAAAGCCAAATAGCCAAATACACAACATTTGGGGAAATGCAGATTAAGGGCAAAATGCCCAAAAATCATAGAGCACATCATTTGGAGAAATTCCCAGAAATAACTGCAAAAAGCTCAAATCATGGAAATTCATGGCATTTGGGAAAATTTACAGAACTATTGGTAATGGCAAAAAGACCAAAATCATGAAATCATGGCAGTAACAGTAATAATAACAATATACAAATAAAAACAAGGGTATTAATATAAAAAATGATAACAGAATTTGTATGGGCAAGAAACTGTTCCAACATGATGTTATTTTCCTCTGACAGACCGAATTCACCATCCGAGTAACTGAAAACGTTCTGCTCAAATGGAATTGTTAGTTGGAATCTAATTGACAGGGCATCAGAAGAGGAAATTCTTTGTTTTGTCTGTTCCACTTCAAATTGCTTCAGCCTCTGGTTCTACAAGAAAATTAAAAAAATCAGTTCAAACATCTCCACTTTCAATAACCCAAACTCAGTTTAGCCGCTATGTATAATAAAACAAAACTCAGCTGCACTCAGGGTGAAAATTGCTGGGGAGTTGGGGTTTCAACCCCCCAGTCTTTCTTAGATCCCATAGTAAAGTCTGTTTTTCACACTCCAATTCCAAGTGGACCATAGTTAAACTCCCAGTTATTTTTCCACAATTCTCACGCTAGCTGCACTGTCACTGCCATCAAAATCTAGGGTTTTAAATCTAGCTTTAATAGGGAACTTTATGCTCAGAGGCCATTGGGTGATCAATATTAGAATGAACTAGGACCTAAAACAAATGTAGCTGAGATTCGTTTAAAGATTATATTATAATAAAACAATATCAAACAGTAAAATACAATCAATAATCCTATCTACTTATTGTGGCGTATTATCTAATAATATTATAGCTTGTTTCTTATCTTCCACGTTGGACTTTTCCAGCGTAGATGTAGAAGTTCTTCAGTTCGTATGGATTGGAATGAAGGTTTGAAGAGGAAGGAAGGTCACCTTCCTCTTGCTTGCCGTCGTTTCCAATTCTCTTCCGTAGCTGCGTAGACGGAGAATGCTGTAGCTGGCACAGCACTCTGTAGTTTCGTCCACCTCGTTGTTTCTCCACAAGCAACGGTAGCTTCTCGTCGCTTGCTCGTCTTGTTGTAGTTTCGCCCCTTTCTTCTGCCGTCGAACTCCAATCGCAATTGTAGTTCCGAATTCGATCTTCTCCGATGTCGATCGCAGTGCACTCGCAAGTGTCTCACCAAACTTCGCAAAGTTTCCGTACGACAAGCCCTGGTATCTCTATTCCCAAGGACTTATAGTCTCACCAGTGGGACAGGCCGACAACGTGTCGCCTTCCACACCCAATTCACCGTCAGATCTTCTGAATTACCGACAAGGAACGCCACAATCGTCAATGGCCGCCCTTGCTCAGAAATCTACGTCTTCTTCCTTCGCCATCTTTTCGCTGTCTAACTTTTCGTCTGCCGTTGTTGCCGTCTGCTCAAGTTTGACGCTGCTTTCTGCCCTTCGTTGTGTTTCGATAATTGATGTAGCGCGTATTCAAGAATTGTTATAGCGCTATTATTATTATCTAACTTAATGCCACAAGTAATATTAATTATAATCTACAATACGCCACATATTGTCCAGCTTAATTCTTACCTATTTAATACTTATACAATGCATCATTTAATAGGTTTGTTTGATAAGAATAGCATTCTACCGCTACAACTGCCCCTCCTTCAAAAGACTGTTTACAGGCTTTAACAAACTAACCTACTTAACAAACTAACCTAGTAAACTAATTCACTTACTATACACGACATGACAATTAATACACTTTACTCACTGGCTTACACTTCTTCATTTACTTTATCTCAACTTATACTACACAATCCCTCTACTTAAATAGTCGGACATAACATTTTCGGACCCTTTAATATATCTAATGTTAAAGGAATAATTTTGGAGTGCCAAACTCCATCTCATCACCCTTGCATTTTTCATTCGACCCTCTTTCATATATTGCAATCCGCAATGGTCTGTCTCAATTGTAAATGTCTTTCCACAAAGATATCGGTCGAACCTGCTTATACCCCACATGATTGCTAAGCACTCTCTCTCTTCCACAGAATATCTTCTCTCTCGCTCTAACAGCTTCCTGCTCGCATACGCTATGGGATGATTCGTCCCCTCGTACTGCTGCATTATCACACATCCGATTCCACTCCCACTTGCATCAGTTTGTAGGATGAAATCCTTCTCTAAATTTGGAAGTCTCAGAATTGGTTCTTTCGCCAATTCGTTCTTCAACTTTGTAAAGCTAACCTCCAGCTCTTCATTCCATTCTACTATCCCAGGTGCTATCTTCTTCGTTAAGTCACTTAACGGTGCCATAATTTCCGCACAGTGTGGTATGAATTTCCGATAATAGTTTATCGCTCCAAGGAAACTCCTGACTTGTTTCTTTGTCTTTGGACGTGGCATGTCTATTATTTTATCCACTGATTTCTCCTTTGGACTTATGTCATCCTTGTTCAACGTATGTCCCAAAAAGTCAATCTTTCCATATCCTATTGAACACTTCTTCGGCTTCAATGTCAAATTCGCTTGTCTCACTCTTTCGAAAAATATCTCCAATGTCTTCAAATGTTCTCTCCATCCTTTATTATGTGCTAGAATGTCGTCGACATAACTTTGAAGATTTTCTGTTCCTTGAAGAATCTTCCTGATTAAACGGTTGTAACTTGACGCACTATTGATCAATCCAAAAGGCATCACATTGAACTTGTATATCCCATTTGCACATACAAATGTAGTGTAGTCTTTCGATTCTGGACTCATAGGGATCTGCCAATAACCCTTGCAGAAATCGAACTTGCTGTAGATTTTACTACCACTCAACTTATTAAAAATATCCTCATTTGTCATCATAGGCTCAGGATCAAATATTGTAAGTTTGTTTAGCTGTTTGTAATTACAACACAGTCTATTGCTTCCGTCTGATTTCTTGACAACCACCAGCGGTGCTGCATAAGCTGCCTCTGATCTTTCTATCACCTTATTGTCTAACATCGTCTGGATCTCCTTATCTATTTCTTTTTGCAAATGGTATGGTGTTGGATAAGCTCTTTGTCTTACTGGCTCTTCACTCGTCAAATGTATTTCATGCTTCACTAAGTCTGTTCTCCCAGGCTTGTCTGTGAAAATGTCTTCATATTTCTTCAGTAGTTTCCTCATTTCTCCTTTTTGTTCTTCATCCAAATCAGGATTTATATCTACATCTTCATAGGTCTCTGTTTGTTCACTTACATATAAATCCAATATTTCTTCTTCTTCATCTTCACCCACTTTTCCGTCATATACTACTGCTGAAATGTACGCTACAGTCTCGGCATCTTCTCTTTCGTGATATTTCTTTAATATATTAATGTGATATGTCTTTATCTTTCCTTTCTCGATTTCAACTCTGTAATCATAGTCTCCAATCTTCTCTTTCACAACATATGGCCCTTGCCACTTTACTAACATCTTGTTCTTACAACTAGGCAATAGTAACAACACCTTATCACCTATTTCCAACTTCCGGTATCTCGCTTTCCTGTCATAATACTTCTTGTTTTTAGCGTTCGCTTTGTGTATCGCTTTCTGCGCCATATCACAAGTCTCCTCAATCCTTTCTCTCAAATCCTGCATATACGTATATACGTCTTTCACTTCTTCTTCCACTGTCTCATTGGTCCATAACTCCTTCAGGATCTGCACTGGTCCCCTACACGATCTACCAAATATTAGTTCGAATGGTGTGAAACCGTGACTCTCATGTACTGTGTCTCTCAACGCAAACAGTAATGGAGCTATATAACGATCCCATTCTTTCGCTTGTTCACCAATCAACTTCCTCAACGTCGCTTTGATGGTTCCATTAAGTCTTTCTACACATCCATTGCCCATTGCATGGTATGGACTCGTCATGGTGTGTTTTATCAATAGCATCTTATTTACTTCAGCCATGAGTTCGGAAGTGAACTGGCTTCCACGATCAGTATGGATCTTCTGAGGCACTCCCATACGACAATAAAATCCGAACAAAGCTTCTGCAACTTCCTCAGTACTAATTCCTTTCAATGGAATAGCTTCCGGATATCTTGTACTCAAGTCTATGATGGTCAATATGTATCGGTAACCCCTTGCAGACATAGGGTTAACTTCTCCGATTATGTCTATGCATATGTGTTTGAATGGTACATCTAATACAGGTAGATGACCCATAGGCGCCTTGTGGTTCACCTTCTTGTCAACTGACTTTTGACAAATATCACAACTCAACACATATCTCCGTATATCTTGTCCTATTCCAGGCCAATAGAATTCATTTAGAATTTTATCATGTGTTTTCCTCATTCCTAAATGAGCCGACAACAATGAATTATGTGCTACTGCTAACACTTTATCCCTCAATGGTTTAGGTACCATTAGTTGCCATTTCACCTCATCCTTCTGTACTTCTTTGTATCTTTTATACAACAATCCCTTCTTTTTCACATATGGTTTATCTTCTATGTTGTCTTCGTTACCATCCCATTCAATTGCTCTTTCCATTTGTTTCGACATAGTTTCATCTTGACTCTGCAACTCCTGTATCTCTTTTACTGACACATTCAAGTTCGGCATCTCCGCCACTTTCAATGGTTTGTATTTTGCTACCTTTTTAGCTTCTGCCCTAGTCTCCACAACTGCTACTGTCATTAATTTTTCATCTTGATTCCTCATCACATTGTCAGAAAATCTTACTGTTTTCTTTGCACCAATAGGTCTTTCTTCATGTTCTGTTTTTCTAATCAATATTCCTTTGTTTTCCACTTCAGTACATTTCTCAATTATTTCTTTTGGCTCATGATTTGTCACACTCTCAGTTCTTTCATCCTTAACCATGTACTTCAATCCTTTGATTTTCCCAATTATTACTGGCTTTATTGGCTGTTCCATCACCATCGCTTGTACTTCACCATTAAAATGTTCACTCTCGATATACACCTTAGCCAATGGGAAACATCTTAAACTCCCATCAACTAATACACAATGTGTTTCTTCTCCAGTCAACGCTTCTTCATTTATCAAAGAACGTTTTACAATACAACAACTTGCGCCTGTGTCGTATAAGCATCCCACTGTGTTTCCATTAACTGTCACCTGGTATTCACTCTTATCTTCAAGGCTAATACATCCATCATTGTCTTTTATCACCATTGCACTAGCTGCCATGTACATTGGTGGTATTTTATTATGTTCACCCTGTTTCATCTGTTGTTCTCCTCTTGTAACTTCAACCACTCTCTGTATTTCACTTTCTGGCTTAACCAAGTGTGCTCGACTTTCGAATATTTGTACTGCTGCTGCAGTGTGTTTAAATGTACCCCTGTTTTTCTTTGGGCATTGATATGCCTTATGGTTCTGTTCTCCACAGAAAAAACAAGTAATCTTATGTCCAGTTGCAATTTCTCTTTCTCTACTGAACCCTCGGTTTTGATGTACACCCTGATTTATCTTCACATCACTTCTACTCCTGTTCAAATTGTACCCAGACTGTTCCTTGGGTCTGTGTTCAAACGGTCTACCGTTCAACCTGTCACCATGGAATTTCACGTCTGATTTTGCAGACTGCTCGCTGTATTTGTAACCGTGTGCTTCAATGTGTGATTCCGCACAAACCAACATGTCCTTCAAACTCATTTTACCTTTCTCTTTTATAAACATACGAAGTTCAGTACTGCATGTCAGGTAAAACTGGTCTTTCAACAAGAGATCTTCCACTCCTTCATAAGTTCTCTCAAATCCCGCTTGTGTTAACCACTGTTGCATATACCTTCTCAATCTATGCACAAAACTAGAAGGTGTCTCTCCTGATTCCATTTTACTGGTTTTGAACTTGTTTCGATAACCACCTTCAGTAAGTTGAAATCTCTTCAACAGCTGAGTCTTCAAACACTCATAATCTTGCACTTCATCTGCAGACAACCTTTGGTATACTTCTAGTGCTCTGCCTTCCAAATGTCTAGCTAGCGTTAACGACCAAACTTCTTTTCTGATTTCATACGCAACACATGTTCTCTCGAATCTCAACAAGTAGGCATCCAAACAATCCTTTGACTCGTTGAATATGGGAAATTTGATATTTCTGATTCCTTTATTGTTTTCTCGGTGATCTCCCTGTTGTTGACCATCACCGATCCTCATGTAGTCACTCTCGTGCTCTCGGTTTTGTTCCCCTCTTGAATCAATTTCACGCATTCTCACTTGTGCTTCAAGTCTCTTTATTTCTAACTGGTGTTCACGCTGTTCTCTGGCTTCTGTTGCCAAGCGACTTTCTCTCGCTTCTGTCTCAGCTGCTTCACGATTCAATCTGGCTTCTGCTTCAGCACTCCTGATTACTTCCAATTCCACTTCAGCCTTCTTTGCTTGCATTGCAGCCTCTGTTTCAGCTTTTCTTGTTTCTATTTCAGCTTTTCTCGTTTCTGCTTCTGCTTCGGCTTTTCTCGTTGCTGCTTCTGTTTCAGCTTTTCTCGCTGCTGCTTCAGCTTTTCTCATTTCTGCTGCTGCTTCAGCTTCCATCTCTGCTTTTCTCGTAGCAGCTTCTGTTTCAGCCTTCCTCGTTACTGCTTCTATCTCAAGTCTCTTGACTTCTGCTGCTGCTTCAGCTAATTTCATCTCTTTGGCGATCTCCCTCTCAGTCGCTCTATCTTGTCTCCATTCTGCCTGTCTTTCTTTGACAAAGGCACGTGTCTCGTCCCCTTCCATGTTCATCCGTTTGGCAATTTCTAACCAAGCTTCAAAATCACTGACAGACATACTTACTGTCTTACTTGCTGACTAGCAACTTATGACAAAAATATTGGCAACTATGTGCGCTATTTAAATTTCTAACAAATAGAAATTGTTCAATTCTGCAAAGTGTCAATTCAGTTCCACAACAACAACTAATCTATTAAACTATTAGAGATTAGTAGTTCATACAACCTACTGCAGTATCTTCAATCTACAATTTCAGATTTAGTCTCTAACAATCTCCTAGCTATAATTGTTCAAAGCTTTTCTAATACTGTTCAAAAGACAGTTTTTTACTGACTCAAATCTTTACTGAATTAAATCTTTAATGACTTAAATCTTTACTTACTCAAATCTTTACTGACTTAAATCTTTACTGACTTTTATCCCGGCATGGGCACCCACTCGTGTCACTGCCATCAAAATCTAGGGTTTTAAATCTAGCTTTAATAGGGAACTTTATGCTCAGAGGCCATTGGGTGATCAATATTAGAATGAACTAGGACCTAAAACAAATGTAGCTGAGATTCGTTTAAAGATTATATTATAATAAAACAATATCAAACAGTAAAATACAATCAATAATCCTATCTACTTATTGTGGCGTATTATCTAATAATATTATAGCTTGTTTCTTATCTTCCACGTTGGACTTTTCCAGCGTAGATGTAGAAGTTCTTCAGTTCGTATGGATTGGAATGAAGGTTTGAAGAGGAAGGAAGGTCACCTTCCTCTTGCTTGCCGTCGTTTCCAATTCTCTTCCGTAGCTGCGTAGACGGAGAATGCTGTAGCTGGCACAGCACTCTGTAGTTTCGTCCACCTCGTTGTTTCTCCACAAGCAACGGTAGCTTCTCGTCGCTTGCTCGTCTTGTTGTAGTTTCGCCCCTTTCTTCTGCCGTCGAACTCCAATCGCAATTGTAGTTCCGAATTCGATCTTCTCCGATGTCGATCGCAGTGCACTCGCAAGTGTCTCACCAAACTTCGCAAAGTTTCCGTACGACAAGCCCTGGTATCTCTATTCCCAAGGACTTATAGTCTCACCAGTGGGACAGGCCGACAACGTGTCGCCTTCCACACCCAATTCACCGTCAGATCTTCTGAATTACCGACAAGGAACGCCACAATCGTCAATGGCCGCCCTTGCTCAGAAATCTACGTCTTCTTCCTTCGCCATCTTTTCGCTGTCTAACTTTTCGTCTGCCGTTGTTGCCGTCTGCTCAAGTTTGACGCTGCTTTCTGCCCTTCGTTGTGTTTCGATAATTGATGTAGCGCGTATTCAAGAATTGTTATAGCGCTATTATTATTATCTAACTTAATGCCACAAGTAATATTAATTATAATCTACAATACGCCACATATTGTCCAGCTTAATTCTTACCTATTTAATACTTATACAATGCATCATTTAATAGGTTTGTTTGATAAGAATAGCATTCTACCGCTACATGCACTGCCTCAAAACTCGATCAACCAAAACTCAGGTACATCATATTCATATACCTTGTACTTTCAGCTCTAGCGACCGACATGATCCATTTTCTCCATATCCTTCTTTCTAATGTACATCATATTCAGAATCAATAAACCCAAAATAAATAAAACAATTTTACAGAATAAATAACCTAGATCTCAGTGAAACCAACAGAATCAATAAACCATAAAATCAGTTAAATCTTCTAAACATTAAAAATACGAAATTCGGTTAAACCATTTTATTCAATAAACGAAAATATCTTTCTAAACTATCTGCATATCAAATAAACCAAAACTGAGTAAACCTATCACACATAATTAATAAACCAAAAGCAGTGAAACCACCTCAATGTTTAGTTAACAAAAAGATCAGTCAAAAAATGTCAACACTCGATAAACCAGAAATCATCTACACTATTTCAGCATTCAACAAGTGAAAAATCTGTTTACCCATCCATACAATCAGTAACGAGTTAACCATCTTCAAGGCTATTGACACATCAATCTTAACCATGCATTTGTATCTCCGTTTTGAAGCATGAGCATTAACTTTGCAGAACACTGTCAGTGCTTAAAGTGTGGGGAAAATAAGTGCCTGGAGGACCCTTACCTTTCCAAAAGAAGTGCCTGGATGCCCCTTACCTTTCCAGACTGTGCTGGCCAAAAAGTGACAGGGCGGCATTCAGATTTTAAAATAAGTGCATGGACGCCGTCCAGCCACACTTTAAGCCCTCTAAACACAAGTTTCATTTTATGAATAAAAGCGTTGGAGAACTGCTGAAAAACAGAATGTTGTAATTTAGGATTGTCATGTCACATGTAAATCTGAAACTTGAAATTTATGACTAATCAGAATAGATTTACAATAGCAGCCACACGCATCAGCTTAAGACCTGCAACCAGCTCTTCAACTAAGACCCCTTGATTTTCTGCAGAAACCAGGTCTTTGTTGATTTCACGAATTGCGTAACGTAGAATTTGTGACCGCTGAGCTACTCATCTGGTTGATTAGCACTTCAAGCCGTGCCATTTTCAGTCTTCTCTCTGTTGAAAATCAGAACACATCTTGTCAGTTTTATTTTTATGATAATGAACATAAGCAAATTATTCTACAAAATCAGCATATCAGGAAACAAGATAACGCAATCAACCGTTTAGAGAAATGAAGAAACATAATTACACCTTCAGGGCAGCAAGAATAATTCAAATAAAATTCTGTTGCACATGTATCTCAAAATTAGTACAGCTATCTTGCTACAAAAGGAGTTTTTGAAATGACTACAAGACAGTGTTGAAATGAACTAGGGATGGAGATTCTTTGGTGTGACCTTGCGCGCGTAATAAATTTATGTAATAATAATAATAATAATAATGTACTGAGCGCATTTGATTATTAGTGAATAGAGTAGTCATTTTTCGCTTTGTATTAGTTGACTACGATACTATGTTTTTTAAACTTTCATGCTGAATTTATTGTAATACGCAAATCAACTGTTGGTCAGCTTTGAAAAAACAATTAAATACAGAAAGACAGTCTACACGTAATTAGCATTTCACAACACAATGGTTTATGTTTGCACAAATATGAAAGACATGTTATATGATGCTGTACAATAATCCTATAATAGCATCAGAACTTCTACTGAGGCATAAAAGTTGATTATCAGTTGCTGCAACAGTCTGATTGATGTGAGTGTTTGAGTGAAGAGTTGCATCCACAGATTCCCCTCATCAACATAGAGATTCACCATATGGTGAAAAATTATTATTTCTCTGTCACAACAGACCTCGACAATTATTCCTATCTCTTCCCAGATGAAGTTTCAGTGACTCCTGTCAACAGCAACTGAAGTTCCCCAAGCAGTTCTGGCTTTGGTTAGTCAGTCAAACCTATAGCCAGAAACACACATGTAGGCCTAATGTATTGAATGAAAATGCAGCAGGCAATTAAGAATCTCTTGATAACAGATATCTAATAATCTCGTGATAACCCTCCTAACTAAATGATGCACAAACATTAAAAGTGCAAAGTTCAGTCCAAAAAGTAAACAGTTGGATCCATGTGACGATAATGACCTGATCGAATAATTCCCAGAAATATATCTACAAAATTCTGATTTCTAAATAGGCCAACGGATTTGTGCAATGTTAGTTTTCGTCGGATTTGAAATATCCAAAGAATTAGTTTTAAAACAAATTATTGTTACACTCGTTTGATTTCAATCTTCTCCAACGTTGCTCCGCAAGACTTCGTTCGTATTTGTTTCGGACCTCTTTCAATTTTTCAAGCAGGTTGAAGATCGATCTACTAAAACGATTTCGCTTGTCAAGAAGTAAATATATATCGTACCAAATCAAAATGTTGAAGTGAAAGTGTAAAAGTTGAGACCGGTTTAAGCAAGCGGTTTCCGACGGAAGATTTACTAAGTTTTCGTGGTCATAGCATACAGAAATGCACACAAAAAGTCATTATAAAATTCAAAAACAGCAAGTTCTACAATAAAAAGCCAGAAAATTAATTACAGAATTTTCCTAATACTCACAAATTGACGTTTTTGTCGAAATTTTGTCCAAAAGCGCTTTCAGATCGTCTCCAGTGTGAAGTCACATGACCAATCACCATGGTAATTAATGTATTTTCATAGATATAATCAATTACATTCATTATATCTATGGTCTTTCTACGTAATTGTTACGTTTTAAACTTAAATACCAGTTTTAAACTTATATGTTGGGCCTGGTCGGGTGGCGAAGTGTGTTTGCCGCCTGGCGTAACAGGCAAATTGTCGGTGGATTCCTGTATATATTTACGCCTCTGCCTGGGCTAGATTGCTATGTGAATGCGTCCGCACTAATGAACTTGTCTCAATGCCGCTCAATATAAACAACTATAATACACTACATCATGTGAAAGGTTCGATCAAATGTCCAAAAAGCAGAAATGAATTAAGCGTCGGCAGAATAGACGAGCGAAGTGTGAGTTCGAATCCAGGCAGGGGCAAGCGCGAACGAAGGTTGAAACCGACATATTCTTTTTCACTTTTTTACTTGTCTACTATAATACTTATTACCTCTGTCGAAAGACATTTTTAACTCTAAAAAGGCGAAGAAATTTTCGAATCGCAACAACGTTTATAGCATTTGTGTTTTATTCCATTCCGCTTATAGGCCTATACCAAAGCTATACGTTGTAGCCTATAGATTAGGCCTATATGCATGAGGCTGAGCCTAGGCTAATGAAAAATCAAACTCTTCAGCTCAGAAGTAGGCCTATACAATTAGGTAGCCTGTAACATATCTAGATGTGTTACATGATACTTAATTGTAGGCCAATTCTCTTTAGACTAAGTAAGTAAGTAAGTAAGAATATTCTTTATTACACCACCAGCAAACGCACAGTAGTTTACAGAGGAAATAAATAATAGAAAACATTTATGCAAAGTTATATAACATTCGCATAATAAAACTGTTTCTGGCAAAAGAATCAACTCTAGGAAGGGTTAGATTATGTGACCTTGGTCGAGTATTGTATGGAGTGACCTTGATGGGAGGGAGGAGGTCGTGAAGAATGTGACAAGGATTTAAGAGGATAGAGCGGAAAAGAGCAGAGTCAGCCCTAGAACAGAGAGTGTCAAAACTAGGAAAATCGGTTGGAAGAAAGCTTGAACGGGTCAATTTTCTTAAAAGACCGTTGAGACGTTTACGCTCCATTGCGTTGGCAAAACCCCACCAAACAGGGGAGGCATAAAGTAATCTAGCAATGGTAGTAGCTCTAACAACGTCAAACAGACGTTGACCATGAAGGCCGTGGGCGACTAAAACACGCAGAGCAAACATGGATTGCCGGGCTTTACAGCATATTTTGCTAATGTGAGCCTCAAAGCCAATCCGATCAGAGATGGTGACACCCAAAATAACCATCTGCTGGACCTTTTGGATGCCCGAGATGGCGGGAGGGAGAGCAATAGCTTTAGACCGAGGTCGCCTAATGATCATTTCACTGGTCTTAGCTTGATTTAGTTTTAGATTGCTAATGGATGCCCACTGAGATATATGGTCAAGTTCAGAAAGAGTGGTGTCAATGCAAGAAGCTGGGATCAGTAAGTAGCTATCATCAGCATATTTAGGGAGACGGTTTCCACTGAATTTAGGTTTGAGACTGGAAATGGCTATAACAAAATCAGTAGGTCCAAGGCCAGAGCCTTGCACAATACTAGCATTGATGGTACAGTGCGGAGAGATTTCACCACCAAATTTGGTACAGTGCTGACGTTCGTGCAAGAGAGCAAGCACCCAATTGTATAAAAAAATCCGGGATGGGCTGTGATGCTAATTGATCGGCAAGGTGCTTGTGTCTAATAGTGTCGAAAGCCTTGCTAAAATCAAGGGACAGGAGTCTTACATAGGGCTCAGATACGAGCATGGTTTGGAGTTCATGAGTAATGGATATCAACGCGGCAGATGTGGATCCTGAAGGGCGGAAAGCAAATTGGTCTGCAAAGATCCGGTTGGTGCAGGGTTCTGCGATAAAGGGATAAAAGTACTTACGTACGACAATTTTTTCCAAGATGCGAGAGAGAATGGAAGTGATAGAAATGGGTCTAAAGTCAGCTTCTTTGACAGGGCGCGAAACCTTGGGTATGGGGGTGATCATGCTGAGGCGCCACTGTAAAGGGACATAAGAGTTAGTAAGAGAGCAGGTGAACAGATCCGCAACAGGCAGAGCTAAGAGGTGAGCCATGGTTGACATCAACCATATGATGGTATGCCATCAGGACCGGTGGAGTTGCCTTTCACAGAAGCAAGTGCTTTATAAATGTCACATAGATTAAAATTGACAGCATGGTCTTGAACAACAGTTTGTTTGAGAGGAGGCGGCACATAATGGGGATCAGTGGAAATGTTCATGTAGTGAAGGCCCATTTCCATCTTAGTTGGGGTTCTTCGATCGAACCTTAAAAGTAAGTAAGTAAGTAAGTAGGCTATATAATTTAAATAGGCCTACATCTATATTCTAGGGTATCATCGTTATAACAATTATGAATAGTAGGCCTAGAATGATTAGTCCTAATATTAAAATATTAATTAACAAAGCAAATGATAAAAATCACAGACTTAATAAAAAAAGTCTAACAAAATTGATTTTATAAAGCTTTGAAGTTTTGGTTAGGCTGATAGTGACGTGTGTCCATAAAGTACGTCACGCTATTTTTGACCATTTTTGACCCACCCCCTCCCCCCTGTCACAAACTGTCACAAATCTCGGACCCCCCCCTAAAGTACGTCACACTTTCGAACAAAAAATTTAAAAACATAACCATTTACCTAACCCTCTAAACCCTAGGATACTATCCCTAATCCCTCTGATAGTGACGTGTGTCCCTAAACGCTTTGATAGTGACGGGAAATCAACTTTTATCCCGCCAGGCCGGGTTTTAGACACGCCTGGCCGGGCCGGGTCGAATTTTAGGTACTAAGAACAATTTTTTTAATTTAAAAAATAAATGTGTGACGTCACAGATGGCCTGACCCCTCCCTCTGTCACAAACTGTCACACTTTCTTACACCCCTCCCCCTGGAGCATGACGTACTTTATGGACGGCCCCTAATGTCAAATTAATGTTTGCTAGGACTTGTAATTTGTGTTATCCTTTTCTCTACTTCGGACTTGCAAACGGCCGACAATGGAAGGCCTATAATCAAAATCGTTTCTGCGAAGTCAACCGGTTTCCCAATCGTCTGTCGCTGCCATCCTACGGCAGGTGAGAGTCAGCTTCCAGAAGATGAAGATAGGTGATGGCTTAAAAATTCCTATGGCCTATAGGCCCATTTCCATCTTAGTTGGGGTTCTTCGATCGAACCTTCCAATCTTTCTAATGTAAATTAATATAGTCTATAGTTGGCAGTTGCTCTTGTGTGACGGTATCTATTCTAGTTGCTGATACCGCAGACATGTACGTGGGTCTATGTAGGCCTACACATCGGTGGTTCAGAACTTCAGATGTATTTTTGTTGATACCAGACTACTTAGTCTGCTAACAACCGTTCTATAGAAAAACCTAGATTGCTAGCGGATTAAAATGCAATTAGCTCTGAAATTGGACTGGGTGATAAAGTAAATGTCTTGCTAAGAGATATTTAATTTAATTGTCTTGAAACTTAGGGATCTGAATACAAAACTTCCACTAATAAAGTACAGGTGCTGTTTTTTAATTAGCACACAAAGAAAGAATAAATACTTATTATTATTGTAACCGCGTTAGTAGCGGTCAAGTGGTGGCGCTATAGTTTTATCAGAGTCGTCGTCCGGCATAGAGTTTTGTAAAGAAATTAAATTCTGTGACATAAGATCGTCTATTAGTGAAATATCCGAATAGAAACTTGAATTATACGGCGATTAAAACATTTAAATTTGCATTAAAATGTCAGGCCAGGCTTCAGGCGGGGCCGATGATTCCCTCTATCCCATCGCAGTTCTGATAGACGAACTAAGGAACGAAGATGTACAGGTTCGTTGAAGATTTAAATCTTGTGATCCCGAAAACGATGCTTATCGTAAGCAACCATCTGAGACGAGAAAACGTTTTGATTTTTTTAGCAACAGAACAAGTATTAATAAAGACCTAGTTCAATTTGCAATGTGAAACTAGCCTGAGTCGAGTTCGGTGGCAAACATTGACAATTTCAAACACCAATAATAACATTGGACAACGTGTGTGACCAGCAGTCTACAGCACTACTAGCTGAGACTGGTTGTATTATTTAGTGATCACGCAACCATCTGGGCACTGGCCATCTACTGGGTAGGGGTGCTAATACATTTTGTAAACCTGAAGTTGGCCAATTAATTCATGTCTCAAAATGCACCTCAAATCAGGAACGAACTTCATCTGAATTCTGCGTATTCTCAGTTACTCGGCTAGTTCCGCCACTCACTGCTTAAGTTAGGGTGACCATACGTCCCGGTTTTCCGGGACATGTCCCGGTTTTTCGTGGGGCGTCCCGGTGTCCCGACGACTTAGGCAAAATGGCAAAACTGTCCCGGTTTTTTACTAGAAGGAAATTTGGATATTGAAAACGTCACTTTTATGTAAATCACAGAACCAAGTGTAATTGTAACCCAAAAAGTCGCTACGAAAGAGAAGTTATCAATTTAAATGGAATATTATATTACATCTTTAGTAGGCTAGTGAGCTGAGTTAATAGATTTAAAGAATTATCAAGGTATGACGAGAAAGTTTTCGCAATTGGGTGGGGCTTACAATTTCAATGGCGGCGCCAGAGATCTATATCGACTTCGGGAGGTCGTGCAATGGTCATAATGGAGTTCGACCGCTGATGACATCACTAAAATACAGCAATGTCTTTCGACAACTTTAAATGCTGTCATTGTAATGTGGAAAATTTTAAAAATGGATGATGAGGGGCACATTCCTACCCAAACTCCCTTTCCCTGCTCGGCACTGAACGCCTTGGCGGTCGTCCACCGGATGCTCAATCCGGTGCACCCCAGAACCTTCAATATTCCTCTGCATGGAGTCTGGACTATAGCCTATAAATTACCCAATGTGACCAATTGAGAGAGTACACACAATGAAAGAGTGCTGCACTAAGTGCGGACGACTAGAGCAGGTTGTAGATTTCTACACTGTTCAGCATTAAATACATGTGACTGAGCCTATAGGACTATGCCTATGGCCCAGTAGGCCCTAGGACCCTATAGTTAAGGAATTGTAGGCTACAACTTATGTTTCCCAGAAAGCGTCCCGGTTTTTGATGACTAGAAAATGGTCACCCTAGCTTAAGTCTTCTCTAACGGCGCTGCATATTCTGCATACCAAATTTAGTCTTGCATCTTCCAGAATTTTTATCCATCCAATTCCTTGCCTTCCAATCTTTCTCCTCCTCGATGAAATCTGCTGTTATAACTGCTCCACTCCAAAAGACAGCAACAGATCCTTGATATGTCTCCTGGTCTATGAATAAGCTTGTGCTTTGCTCTTAGCTTTAGAGCAGTTCTTTATAAATGTTCATATTACTACGATTACTTTACATGGGTGCTTGAAAACGGGTTTTTATCGGGGCTGGATTACTTTCTGAGCAGCTGAAGAGGAGCTATATAAATTTACTGAATGAATTAATTATTTTCTGACATTTCAGCTGAGACTTAATAGCATAAAGAAATTGGGAACCATTGCGACAGCACTTGGAGTTGAGAGGACAAGAAAGGAACTGCTGCCTTTCCTGACAGGTAAGATGATGAGCTAGTTGAGGAAACTTTAGATCAGTCAACTAGCATATACCAAAATGTGTTCTGTTAAACCCTCTGGTTACACGATGGAAGACAAGGGTTCCATTCATGAGAAAATTGGATTATGGTGACAGTCTTTGAATCTGTTGTTACATTATTCATTAATTCATTTCGAGAATTTATATAGCACCTCCTCAAGAGATCTTTTCAGAGACGCTCCCTGCCCAGCCACAGCTAAAAATTAGGTTTTGAGCAACTTATAGAAAGCAGCAGAGTTTAGAAATCAGACTGCAAATTGAATAAAAGATTTCTGTGGGAAACAAAATTCTATTAATCCAATTTTTACGGATTCAAGATTTATTTGCCCCAACCACTGTTATTATTGAAACCAATATTGGTCAACTCCTCAAGCTCGCTCATACTAGAATACGATTTGGTGAATAGGTGCTTGATAAAACATTTTCAGATCAACATGGTTCTGCTTTGGATTGTAGAACTTTAACTTAAGCTAGCGATAAAGGATCCAATTTTACGGTAATTAATTTCAATTTGTTTTTATTCTAGGTCTTTTCTCTAGTAAGGATGAAATTGTTTCTTACTTTCTGGTGTTTTGGCTTGATTTGGATGTGCCACGGTTGACATTTTAGACCTAGGACCATTGAAACCACGAATTACTTAACCATTTAATGCCGAGATGGTAGTAAATGGTATGGGAAATCCTATACCCTCCGGCATTAAAGGGTTAAAATAATAACAATAATTTATAGTAATAATATTTAATTGTAATTTGGTAATGATAAGAGATTTGTTCCACACTCAAATCTTATCTAATCTAATATAACATCACTTTTCGCAGCAGAGCTATTCAGAAGTGCTCTCAACATGACAGGCCCACGAAAAGAGAAAGGTCTTCAAGCAGCGAAAAGATGCGCGTGAATTCCCCACCAGAATCCTGCTACGAATTTCAGAGGGACGTTCATTCCATACTTTCATCTCAATGGCACCAAGCATACCATTATACCACTGCGCCACGATCTAATGAACTAATGTAATATAATAATAATTTCTATAGCACCTGCCGCTCACAATCATGGCCATTCAGTAGCGCTCCCAGCGTGAGAAGCCTCAGAAAAAAATAGGTACTAAGAAGACAGAGACATGTAGAACTCGATCCAGAAGGAACGACAATGATGAACTGGGTATACTCTGCGTATTTCAAACAATACTGTTTGACGTTTAAAAATCTATTTTGTCGTTTTGTGAATGACTTTCAGACACAATCTACGACGAAGATGAAGTTCTCCTCGCACTCGCTGAGCAGCTCGGTGATTTTACGCCACACGTGGGCGGTGCTGAATTTGTCCACACTCTCTTGGTGAATGTTCACTCCAATGCATAGATTTGCCTCTAAAATATTTATTCTAATGACTGACTAATCACTCATGCAAGATCTTTGAGTCCCCTGAAGTGCAGCACTGGTGTTTTCTTTGAGTTGAATGTTTACCCTATTTAGTATCGGCCAAGGTATGTAAAGTAAACCAAGCTGGGATTGTAACTCATGTACGGCACCTTTTTCTTTGGACTCTGCTGTGCTAAGGCGTTACAGAAATCGGCATTACTGATATTTTTATTATTATTGCCATTATTGTCATTATTAAATATGATTTTATATACTTGAGGTGTTGCACTATTTGTTTCCTCAAGTGTTCAAAGCTATATCCGGAAATGGGATTGAGTTGTTCTGGAACGACGTCTCCCTTGTTAAGATTCTGCTCGGTATTATTGTTATTATTGTGACCGGAATGTTAGTTTTAGTTTTTTATAGCTTTTGTGGATCAATTTTCACTTTCTTATTTATTTATTTATTTATTTAAAAAATTGGAATGGACCCTATTCGTCAAGGTTCCAGTTGGAAAAAGTACCACTAAAGGCCGACACCATTAAAACGCTGAATCGTTAGCGAGAGGCGTTGAAATTCACCATATTATTATCGTTAAATTATTATATTGTTTAACCCTGAGGTACTTCATTCTCCAGGGACTTAGAGATTATTATTATTTCTGGAATAAACATATGGTGGGTCGGGCCTCATCTCCAACATAGTGCATGGTGCAGTCGACCGGATTATTATTATCGTTGTTGTTGTTGTAGTTTAAGGTTGCGATCTAGATTCTCTGTGGCATCTTGTTGCACTAGGTTATCACTGTATATTATAGTGACATCTTGTTGCACTGTGACATCTTGTTGCACTAGGTTATCACTGTATATTATAGTGACATCTTGTTGCACTAGGTTATAAGTGTATATTATAGTGACATCTTGTTGAACTATGACATCTTGTTGCACTAGGTTATCACTGTATATTATAGTGACATCTTGTTGCACTATGACATCTTGTTGCACTATGTTATCACTGTACATATTGACTATGTTATCAATGTATATAGTGACATTTTATACCCAGGACCATTGAAGCCACGAATTACTTAAAATAATAACAATAATAATTTAGAGTAATAATATTTAACTGTGTGTTTGGTTTTTATGTGCATAGCCTCCACTGGAGACATTGGCAACAGTGGAAGAGACAATTGTAAGGGACCGAGCCGTCGTATCTCTGTGCAAGATCGCCGGTCTCCATTCGGCTGGCAACATGGAGAAGCAGTTTGTTCCGCTGATCCGACGTCTCGCTGGAGGCGACTGGTTCACATCACGCACGTCGGCCTGCGGTCTGTTCAGCGTCGCTTACCCTAAAGTCTCCGGAACGATCAAAGCCGAACTCCGACAGTAAGTTAGATGGCTTATGGGAGTAAGTTGCGTGGCTTATGGGAGTAAGTTACATGGCATAAGGGAGTAAGTTACATGGCTTATGGGAGTAAGTTGCATGGCTTATGGGAATAAGTTTCATGGTTACTGGTTCTACACTTTTGGTAGTAAGTTACATGGCTTAAATGGGAGTAAGTTACATGGCTACTAACTACACTTTTGGTAGTAAGTTACATGGCTTACGGGAGTAAGTTGCATGGCTACTAACTACACTTTTGGTAGTAAGTTACATGACTTACGGGAGTAAGTTGCATGGCTACTAACTGTACCTTTGGTAGTAAGTTACATGGCTACTACACCCATGGGAGTAAATTACATGGCTGCTGCACTAATGGGATTGAGTTACATAGCTTCTACACTTATGGCAGTTAATATAATGCTATTAGTGATTTTTGTGGTGCTGCTCACAGCCGTGATCATTCAGTAGCGCTCCCAGTGCAAGAACCTCGAGAGAAAATGCAGGTAAAATAAGTGTGAGTAATGTAGACATTGATCCAGAAAGGAGTGTCCCACCGCATTGTGGAGGGAAGGGCATTCCATAAGGAGGGCCTAGTGATGGCAAAGGATCGAGGTGGAGGAATGGTGGTGCTGGCAGTTGTCGTATTCTTTTATTTAATTAAATTTTAGCCTTGTGACCCCCTAATGTCCTCCAACTTAGAAAAAGTGGCCCTAAACTCTACGCTAGCAATTGTGAGCCAATGACTTGCTCATAATGCTCAGGTTCCCATCACAGTAACCATCTCATGAAAGCTCAAACCTGCATTCTCCGTAGTAACATACAGGCTACTGTATCCATGCTAAAATTCACTGCTACTAAATTGCTGTGTGACGTAGTGTTGTGAGGCGGAAACTTTCCTCGGAAAGTTTCATATCTTTCCGGAAAGTTTCGGAAACTTTCCGACGAATCTTTCCGGAAACTTTCCGGCATATTATTCGACCCATAAAATATTATTAAATACATTCTCAATTCTAATGAGTCCGAAATTTTCTTTCAATATAATGTTACTAAATACATCAATCACTATCAGAAGTTAGTGTTGTGAGGTGGAAAAATTGTACGGAAAGTTCCATATTTTTCCGGAAACTTTCCGACGTATTTTTCCACCAATAAAATATTATTAAACACATACTCAACTCTAAGGAGTCCGAATTTTCTTTCAATGTAATGTTACTAAATACATCCATCACTATAAGCAGTCTTAGGTGGTTATAAGTAATAGTTTATTCAATAGATGGCACTGCTAGTGTTAGTGATAATTGTTCACACAGCCCAAAAATACTGGTACATTTAGGAATTAAATGCAATTAAACTTTGATGTAAATTTAGAGAAAATATTTTTTATCATTCAGTCACCTTCATATTTGTGAGTTATGAAAATACGACAGAAACAGCAATTGATGCAGTATTGTTTCATGTTTATATCAGTTTTTTACACATTTCCTGCAGACATGCAAGCAACTAGTTTTCTATAGGCTACTCTAGTCTTTATGCTAATGAACAGTGTTTATTACTCATATTAATTATTTTTAAGTTCAACATTGTTTGCATCGACAGAAGTACTGTAAATAAAAGGAGTTTAAACTATAAAAAAAATTTCTGAGAGTGAAATTCTTATATTTTCTGAGTTTAATGTATTTTCCGGTTCTTCGGAAAGTTTCCGGAAACTTTCCGGAAACTTTCCGGAAACTTTCCGTCAAAATACTTTTCCGGAAAAGCTACATCACTAGTGTGACGTGCTAGTAACTGCTGAACGACATGCTACTAAATGTCATTGCTGCTAACGTCTCTGCTACTGGCAGGCCTCTGCTTCTAACTATCAGAGCAGAACTCCGGCAGTACTGGTACTGGTATGTTGCATCGGTACAAAATGACAGACGCTACTGAAAGATAACTTATCCTTACCTTGAAACTAGAATTCTTCATTTATTAAGCACTTATAATCTAATGACCGATGAGGATGATGATGCAGGGCTGTTTTTAAGGAATTTTTAGAACTGCACAACCTCTTCTTTCCTTTACCATCATCCATGGCAAATTACTTCAAATCGGAGGACAATGACCTTTTTTGCTAGTTTTTAACTGTACAGAAGCGCTTTTACAACTGCACAAATCCATTTAGAACTGCACATTTTGTGTACAATTGCACCTTAAAAAAGACCCTGTGATGATGACGACAACGATGATGATGACGACAACGATGATGATGATGATAACGATGATGACGATAACGATGATGACGACAACGATGATGACGATAACTATGATGATGACGATGTTGATGATGATGACGATGTTGATGAGGATGATGATGATAACGATGATGATGATGTTAATGATGATGATGACGATGACGATGATGTTAATGACGATGTTAATGATGATGTTAATGATGATGACGATGATGATGATGTTGATAATGATGTTAATGATGATGATGATGACGATGATGATGATGATGATGATGATGATGATGATGATGATGATGATGATGATGATGTTAACGACGATGATGATAACGATGATGATGATGATGGCTATGATGATAACGATGATGATGATGTTAACGACGATGATGATAACGATGATGATGATGATGGCGATGATGATGATGATGATGATGTTAACGACGATGATGATAACGATGATGATGATGATGGCTATGATGATAACGATGATGATGATGTTAACGACGATGATGATAACGATGATGATGATGATGATGGCGATGATGATAACGATGATGATGATGTTAGCGACGATGATGATAACGATGATGATGATGATGGCAGGCTGTTTCGCACGTTGTGTGGTGATGAGACTCCGATGGTAAGACGTGCAGCGGCCGCTCGACTTGGAGAATTCGCGAAAGTCATCGATGTGGATCACATAAAAAGCGACATTGTTCCTCTCTACACGACGCTTTCCTCCGATGAACAGGTTTTTTGCACTTTTAATGATAAACAGGTATATGGTACTTTTAATGATGAACAGGTATATATGGTACTTTTAATGATGAACAGGTATATATGGTACTTTTAATGATGAACAGGTATATATGGCACTTTTAATGATGAACATGTCATGTCATGTCATTCCGCCATCGTCGCTCTGCGACAGTTGGCTGCACGAATGGATGAGCATTTTCCACAGTTGTCTATCTCCTGCCATGTTCATTAACCTCCTCCCCGAAAGTCCAGTCCACTTCAAGATGTTGTCTATCCATGCCATTCTTGGTCTTCCTCTTGCCCTTTCTCCCTCCATCAGTCCCGTCATCAGGTTGTTTTCTATGCTTTCCTTTTGCTGTCTCATCACGTGTCCGAAGTATCGTAACTTTCTTGTTTTTACGTGGGTCAACAGTTCTTGCTTTGTTCCTGCTATGAAGTACACCTGTTCGTTGGTCAGTTTTTTTGTCCATGGGACTCTTAATGATGAACAGGTATATAATATATTATATATATGGCACTTTTAATGATGAACAGGTATATAATATATTATATATATGGCACTTTTAATGATGAAAAGGCATATGGCATTTTTAATGATGAACATGCATATATGGCACTTTTAATCCATTCCAAGCAGCAAAGCCACTGTTTGCAGAAGTTATTATGGGGATTTATGTAAGGCATTTTAGTTAGTAAGTAAGTATATCAAGTAGGGTTAGATCATGTGGCTTGGGTCAAGTATTGTTTGGAGTAACCTTAGCGGGGGTGGGGGTTAGTATGTTGTGACGTATATGACAAAGATTTAAGAGGACAGAGTGGCATTTTAAGTAAATTGATGTATAAGATGTTGATTGTAAATTTATTCATCAAAGTATTTATAAAGCGCCTCTTCAAGAAAACTACTCAGAGGTGCTCCCGACTCCAGAACAGCCAAAAAAGAACAGCTTTCAAGTGCTTATGGATGACTGTATGATGAATAGTGGAATTAAAAAGCTTAATACGTTGGCCGCGAGGTACGTGTATACACGTCCCAAATTGAGTCATTTAACACAGCAAATCAGCGGTCAACGTGTTAAGGAAGCGGTCCAACATCGAGAGAAATTGCAATGTTGGAACCTACCCATGGAGGGGGGGAAGCAGAAGGGGGACAGAGAAACAGAAGAATAGAATGTATCAGAGAGTGACCAGGGAACAGAAGCGACTCAAGAGGGAGAAGGCCATTCCAAATCGCCAGGCCAACCACAGAAAAAGCACGGCTTTGCACGATGGAGGTACGAGCAAACGAGCCTGGACCATTTATACAGGTACTTGCTGGCTTTACTTAGAGCGTGTGGATGCATTGTTTTTGTTGTTAGGATTCGGTTCGTCAGCTGGCCACTGAAGCGTGCTGCAGCATCGCAACTCAACTGAAGCATGAAGACGCTGACAAGCATCTCATGGTCGTGCTCCGTGACGCCGCCAGCGACAAGTCGTGGCGCGTTCGCTACATGGTCGCCGACAAAATTGTTGAGGCAAGCTGTTGTTTCTCAGGCTATTGTTTGTCAGGCTATTGTTGCTCTTTTCCACATTGTGTTTGTGTGTGTGTGTAATTGTGTATACATGCATGCATAGATGTGTTGATGGATTTATTATTTGTTTGGATGTGTCAATGTGATTATTGTATGTAAATGCGTTTGTCAATGTATTTATTGTATGTGAATGCGTTTGTCAATGTAATTATTGTATGTAAATGAGTTTATCAATGTATTTATTGTATGTAAATGCGTTTGCCAATGTATTTATTGTGTGTAAATAATTACCATTTTCTTCGTATGACATGTTTATATGCATTTGGTATGTAAGTGTTTATATATTTTTTTGTACGCTGTACGTGCATGATCCAGGACTTCTAGGTTGTATACATGTATATGGATCATGTGTAAACTTGCATTGCTCACTTGCCTAGAGCTCAAAGCTAGTCGATTTGACCTGTAGGCTGATTTCAAGTGATCCGTTAAGCTTGATAGGTTTTTGCACTTTACATTAAAATGAAGTCAAAGATACTGCATAGCTGTTCGTTTCTGACTTGATTTAATATTTGACAATGTGAACACAAAATCTGTGCATTCATGCGTTTATTCTTCATGCAGAACGCCTAAATTCCCGCAAGTGTGGGGTAGCTGATAGGCATGTCTGATATCTCTTATGGAATCATTGGAGCACCATTGAACATGTGTGTGTGGTGTGCGTGTGTGTGTGTGTGTGTGTGAGGTGTTTACTATTTAGAGATCAGTGAGAATCAGGGTTTTTTTAACGTGCAGTTCTACACAAAATGTGCAGTTCTAAATGGATTCGTGCAGTTGTAGAAGCGCTTCTGTCACGTTCCGTGCAGTTAAAACTAGTAAAAAAGGTCATTTTCCTCAGATTGGGAGTAATTTACCATGGAGGATGAGAAAGGAGAGAAGAGGATGTGCAGTTCTAAAAATTCCTTAAAAACAGCCCTGATGAGAATATCTGAGAAAGTGATTTTTCTGTGAGAGATGAATATTATTGACGATGTTCGTGATGCCTGATGAGACAATGGTTGTTTAAATATATTTTCAGCTTCAGAAGGCTCTGGGTCCCGAGATCACGAGGAGGGACCTCGTTCCAGCCTACCACAACCTTCTGAAGGATGTCGAAGCCGAGGTTCGGACGGCTGCGGCTACCAGACTCAAAGGTTACTTACTTCAATCAATCGATCAATAGATCAATCAATTATTCAATCAGTTGGAATTTATTTACCAGGTAATGTCTCCTCAGGTAATACAATCAAGGATTACTTACTTCAATCAATCAATCAATTAGTAGATTAATTGATCAATCAATCATTCAGCAGATCAATCAAAGAGTCAGTTGATTGGAATTTATTTACCAGGTAGTGCACCTCATGCTCTCTTCTCTGCTAATGGATTCAAAGGTAAATTACTTCAGTCAATCAATCAATTGGTCAATCAATTTGAATTTATTTACGAGGTGATGCCTTTCATGGTCTTTACTCAGCTAGTAGACTCAAAGGTATCAATCAATCAATCTAAAGCTGAACTCAGATTTTGTTGTAAACACATTCGCTTACATTCATAAGGGGCCGTCCATAAAGTACGTCACGCTATTTTTGACCCCCCTCCTTCCTGTCACAAACTGTCACAAATCTTGGACACCCCTAAAGTACGTCACACTTTCGGAAAAAAATTGAAAAACATAACCATTTACCTAACCCTCTAAACCCTAGGATACTATCCCTAATCCCTCTGATAGTGACGTGTGTCCCTAAACGCTTTGATAGTGACGGGAAATCAACTTTTATCCCGCCAGGCCGGGTCGGATTTTAGGTACTAAGAAAAAAAATATAAAAGAATTTAAAAAATAAATGTGTGACATCACACATGGCCTGACCCCCTCCCCCCTGTCACAAACTGTCACACTTTCTTACACCCCCCCCTGGAGCGTGACGTACTTTATGGACGGCCCCTAAAGTGGGTCATGCACGCAATTTTTTTTTGGGGGGGGGGGCGGTAAAGGAGCAATATCAAATGCAGTTGGTTGAATTCAGTTGCTTTATGGATGCATTTGAGGAACAGGACATGGGCTGAGTTTCTCCTCTAGAGCATAATAACATCTTCCACTCTCTCTTGTTGTTATTCTTTGAGTAGAAACTTAGCAATACGTATTTTCATGGCTATCCAGTGCTTCAACTGTACAACTTGCATACAAGAGACTTTCAACTTGTCACAGCAAATTGGAATGAATTTCCCCTTTTGCTTTCAGCATCCTCATAGTTTTCATTCTCAAGGAATAATTCGCAGTTCGATTAATAGCAAATGTTAGGAGAAATGCTAAAGGCGTACTAACATGTAAGCAGTGCAGTAGCCAGGAATTTATGATGGGGGGAGTTGGGGTTTTATGACATGGCCAGATGCCCTTTCTGACACCATCCCAACAGTATCACAGTAAATAAAAAGGGAATAACGTAACAAATGGAATAAAGTAAGAAAAACAATTGTTACTACAAGCAATTGTTTTGTTTTTCTTATTTAAGTGGATAAATAACCTTTAAAAACATTTTTCCTAGGCCAATGGGGGGTTTTAACCCCGAAACCCCCCTTGTCTACGCCACTGCATGTAAGCACTAAGCATCGCTCTCTAGACTGGGAGCGCTTCTGGTTAGACTACCTTGAAGGTGCGCTACATAAAAGCTCAATAATCAGTGTAGTGGTGGCATCGTTGCCTTGAAGCCGGAAGGTTTGAGGTTCGAATCCACCTCAAGTCGCCGCGTAGGGACCTTGGGCAAGTTCTTTACTTGCAATTGCCCAGCGCTTCGGCGTGAAACTCCGATGCAGTGTCCGCTCTGCAGTCGGGAGCGCCTCTGAGTAGAGAGCTTGAAGAGGTGCTATAACAAGTACGCATACAAATGCAAATGTTAGTAATAATAATTGAAATGCATGACATTACTACTTATAAATGCTGGACTGGATGATGGAGGACAGTTACTAAAAACTCAAGGAGAAGGCGCAACAGAGGCAACGTTTTGCAATCGAACCTGCATAGGGACAGAGAACCTGAAGAAGAAGAAGACTACTTATAACTGAAAGTGAATCTCGTCTGGGAATGTTTCTCGCATTACCGGTAATTGTTGCTCGTTGTTGTTGTTGTCGTTGCTCGTAGACTTCTGCCAGAGCTTGCCTGGCGACAAGGATACGATCATCATGACGAATTTAATGCCGTGCATCAAGGAGATGGCCATCGACGTCAACGCTCACGTGAAGGAGGCGCTCGCAAAAAACCTCATGGCATTGTCGCCAATACTTGGAAAGGAAAAGTATGTACGTCTGCGTGTTTGTGTGTGTTTGTGTGTACATTGGCATTTATGTGCACTTAGCGTTATTTTTGTGTGGGTGGGGGGGCGGTGCTGTAGGGGTATGTTCAGTGCTTTGTAGCCGGAAGGTTGCGAGTTCGAATCCACCTCAAGCAGCCGCAGGGTAGGGACCCTGAGAGCAAGTCCTTCACTCGCAATTGCTCGTGCGTTTCGGCGTGAAACTCCGTTTCAGTGTCCGTGCTGTAGATGGAAGCGTCTGCGAGTAGAAATCTTGAAGGGAGGATCTCAGTATGATCACCCCTATTATATGGACTATGGCTAGTATTAAGATAGCAGACAAATAAATCAATAAAAACTGGTGCCAGCAGCCATCAGCGCTTGTGACTGTTGCTTTCTTCAAGTCACAGCTTCACTCGAGACAGCAAACGTCTGCTGTACTGGAAAAGCTTTTAAAACTTTGGCCTGCTACCAGGGCTGTACTCAAGGGTATACACGGGTATACGACTTATACTCACCTCCGGGAAAAAATGACAGCGTATACTCACCTAAAAAAGCGAGGGTACACACGGGTATACAGCTTATACCCACCTCAGCAAGACCAAGTGGGTAGACGCAGGCAAAAATTGCGAATTATGAAAGGAAAAAATCATGAAAGCAAAGCGTTTTACGATGTTTTAAAGGTTCTCAAAATATCACGTCAAAAAAACTTCGATGACTAAAAAAAAGGTCGTCAGAAATTTTGGCGGATGGAAGCGGAAAATTTTTTGCCCAAAAAGCCGATTTTTTCTGGCGGCAGCGTGCACTCACCTCAAAAGTTCTGAGTTCAGCCCTGCCTTCTACACATATTATGCTTCTTTGACTGGGCTTCGGGTATTGATTTATGGGCCCGGGTTCGACCCTGCGAACGGGTACCCGGGCATTCGGGCCCCGTTGACAGCCCTATTTACTGTTGTTTATATTTTTGGGCCTGGCCACCAATGGTTGGTGAGAAAGAGCATGTTTGTGTAGATATATCTTTGCTTGTGTATGAATGTGTGTTTGTGCCACTAGGCATATTCTTGGTTTTAGATGTTTTTAATTCTGTGTTGCTCCGACAGAGTTTCTGTGACGTGATTTCTAATATTCTGTTTTAGGACGATGGAGCATATTCTGCCGCTCTTTCTCATCCTGCTGAAGGACGACAACGCTGACGTGCGGCTGAACATCATCTCCAACCTGTACAGCGTCAGCGACGTCTGTTCTGAATCTTGTTGCTTCGCTAATAATAATAATAATATTTGTCTGTTTGTTTGTATGTGCACTTGTTATAGCGCATCTTCAAGATTCCTACTCAGACGTGCTCCCGACTACAGCGCGGACACTGAATTGGAGTTTCACGCCGAAGCGCTGAGCAAGGACTTGCTCAAGGTCTCTACGAGGCGGCTTGAGGTGGATTCGAACCTGCAACCCTCCAGTTGCAAGGCAACAAACATACCCGTTACACCACCGCGTTCCACGCCCCATCATTTATAATTGTATAGATACGACAATTTACATGGTGCCATAACGCGGGCATCCCGTTACATTGTCGCCTTAGAGAGCAGCTAACAGACGGGATAAGACTTGGAGAACAAAGTGTGTTTTTGGCATTGATTTAAAAGAGTGCACTGAGCCGGTCGATCGATTGGCAGGAGAAGTCTGTTCCAGCAGCAAACCTGAATTCTTTAAAGTATCTCCACTAGTTAGCAAGCCTGAACTGCACGCCTGGGTGTATTTTATCTTTTAATTTATACAGCACTTCTCAAAGTGCACACCAATCAGAGACCTATATAACGCATTGACCTATATACAGTATACACGACTATAGCGCATTGACGTATATACAGTATACACGACTATAACGCATTGACGTATAGACACGACTATAACGCATTGACGTATAGACAATTAGACACGACTATAACGCATGGACGTATAGACACAATTATTACGCATTGACGTATAGACAATTAGACACGACTATAATGCATTGACGTATAGACACGGCTGGCACACCACGCATATTGAAAAAACTTTTCATTACAGTTACAGTACTTATTATTGTTGAATGTTTTTTCGTTCATTTGCAGGTGATAGGAGTCAAGCTGCTGTCGCAGAACGTCCTGCCAGCAATCGTCGAATTGGCGGAAGATGGGAAGTGGCGAGTGCGGCTGGCAATCATCCAGTTCATGCCTCAGATCGCTGGCCAGCTGGTAAGAACTGGACAAAGTTGGGCGTGGTGCTGTAGTGGGTATGTTCGTTGCCTTGCAGCCGGAGGGCTGTAGGTTCGAATCCACCTCAAGCCGTCTCGTAGGGACCTTGGACAAGTTCTTCACTCGCAATTGCTCGGTCGCTTTGGTGTGAAACTCTGACGCGGTGTCCACGCTGTAGTCGGGAGCGCCTCTGAGTAGAGAGCTGGAGGGGGCACTGTAGAAATGGAGAAATAAATAAAGATAGTGTCTGAACAGCGAATGGGTCTCACGCTTCCGGTTTCTTGTTTATCTTGGTTATATAAAAGTTAGATGAGACTGCAGTTGACAAGCTAGATGATAGCCTACCGCCAAGCTTTGCGCTTTTCGACAAACATGGAGTTCCTGTTCCCTTGGGCCCACTCTTTATTCTGACAGCGTTGAGCCTTCTCAGTTGTTGGTCCCTCCTCTTGGAATGGGCTCCTGCATGCACTGCGCTTACGACCTTGGCATAATTTCTACCACTTGCTCAGGACCTTTTTCTTTATTTGTGGCTGTGCTGGAAGTGTCTCTGAGTAGGCCTCTTGAAGAGGTACTATATAAATTAAATTTTCTGAATGAATGAAGGAGTTGAGGTGAAAATCCAGATGGCATTTTCAGGCATAGATCCAGATGATGGTACAAGTTGCTACGAGAAGCGCTTTATATGAATGAATGAATGAATGAATGAATGAGTGAATGGATGAATGAATGAATGAATAAATGGTCAGAGACAATACAGGTGACAGTTGGGGTGAGAAAGAAAGATGAATTCGAATGACAATCGATATGAAACAGTTTTATATTTGTACTAGCTGTACCCGGCCACGCGTTACTGTGGCTGAAAAGACCGTCCAACCCTCCCTCCCTACTTCCCTTCAGCTGATGTTGTTGTCTCAATGACTATCATCCAGACTGGCCTGCTTTCATCAGCTGTAAATGACTAAAAAGAAGAAGTTGATTAATTTAAAAAAAATTATTTTCCACCAGGGTTTATGGTTCTCTTTTATGCATATTCTTAAGTTTTATCTGTTTGAAGAGCTTTGGACTTTGTGGATGCATTGGAGGATTTTGTTCTTGTTGTAAGACACAGTGCAGTATTAATACTTGTGATATAAACTTTGTAAACCCGTTAAAACCTGGGTACCCAAGTTTTTACTGCTGCCATTACTGGAAACCCAGGTTTCTAAAAGCCATGGGGTTTCACACTTTAGTTGAGAGCTGGGTACAACAGACCCGGGTTTATGCATATATGGGTGACCTAACTGTCTTGATACCCATAAAATCAGGTTTCAAATTCTTTGGGTTTGTATTCCATATTTTTGTGTTGTTTTCGTGATTGTGGTCTGGTTGTTTTCTTGCAGGGAGCAGATTTCTTTGAGGAGAAGCTGAGCGCTCATTTCATGGCTTGGCTGCTTGATCACGGTCTGTGCCTTGTGTGAATTTTAGCTGATTTTAGATCACTTTTAGATTTGATTTCACATTTTTAGATTAGGGTTGACATTCTGAGACTAGATATTGACATTTAAACAATTATATTTCACATTCTTAGACCAGATTTCACATTCTTTAATTATATTTCGCATTCTTTAAAATTTTAAATTTCACATTCTTACACTAGATTTCACATTCTTTAAAATTTTAAATTTCACATTCTTAGACTAAATTTCACATTCTTTAAAATTTTAAATTTCACATTCTTAGACTAGATTTAAAATTCTTTGCTTAGATTCTCATTATTAGACCAGATATTCGCATTTAAAAAAATTATATTTCACATTCTTAGACTAAATTTATAATTCTTTGATGAAATTTCACATTACTAGATGGATTTCACATTTTTAATTAGATTTTACACTCTTAGACTAGATTTCACACTAGATTTAAAATTCGTAAATTTTATGATTTCAAATTCTTAGACTGTAATAATTTCACACTCTTAGGCTGGAGTTCACATTCTTATCTTATATTCGATTTTCAGATTTCTTATTAGATTTCACATCTTTAGACTAGATTTCACATTCTTTCACATATTCACGTTGGATTGCGATAACAATAGCGTCTATTGTCTTTGAAGTGTTTGCCATACGTGAGGCGTCAACTAATAGCCTGAAGCTGCTGATACAGAAGTTTGGCGTCGACTGGGGCCAGGTGCACATCATCCCCAAAGTCCTCCAGCTCTCGCACAATCCGAACTACCTCCATCGACTCACTTGCCTCCAGAGCATCTGCGTAAGTGTCCGTGGGGAGTCTGGTGCAAACTCCACTCGAAGTGATTATGTGATCTTTGAAAAGATGCTTAAATTGACCAATATAGCATTATATTATAACAAAGATTGTTCTATCTATATATGTGGAGTACAGTGAAGCTATCTTCATGTGTGGGTAGGCATGTTTGTGTTTGTGCTGCTGTTTTGTGAGGTGGCCTTCTAATGGCATTGACTTGTTTTTGTGCCATATAAATTGTCGTTATTATTAGTAGTAATATTATTATTTTTATATTACCCGATGTAGATATGATGCCTGACATTCTTAGAAACTATTCGAAGTTTAACCGCCATTCCGGAGCTACTGAGCCTCGTCCGCACTGAAGTTCATTATCATTATTGAATATTGTTATTAATTATGCGTTGCAGAACAGTAAATATTTCTCTGTTAGATTTCACAATGCAAACTTACGTTATTCATACATTGTAGTAAAAATCTTGCTGTATAAATGTATTGACAGTACAGGTGAAGACCAAATATTTAATTCAATCCTGGCGTAACAACGTGAGATCAGAAGCACTTTTAATGCAAGTTTTCTCAAATAGACCCTATACGAATAAGCACAATTGCATGACATTTTATTTCGAGGGGTCTCTTTTTCGCCAATGAATGACAGACATTGTTATGGTCGCAATATTTTTGCCATTGTTGATTTTTAATGTGCTTTGACGTGTAACTGGGTGCGGTGTGTCACCTGGATTTGTCTCTTTTCCTAAATTAAACAAAGATTATTATCCCTTTTTCAGACGTTTGGCTTTGGAACGGGTTTCAGGGACTTTGAGCTATTAAAAATGATTTAGTTAACTAAAGTCAGCTTTCAGTATAGACGTGGACCCCTTGTGATCTATTGACCTGGCTATTTGAATGCTTTTGCAGACGCTTTCCGAAGTCGTCGGTAAGGAATTCACGATGAAGCTGATGTTTCCGACGGTTCTCAGCATGGCGGCCGATCCGGTGGCGAACGTCCGTTTCAACGTGGCAAGGACGCTTAAAAAACTTGGACCACTTCTCGACCAGAAGTAATTATAATTTGTTTATAATAATATTAATAATGTTCGTTTAATTTCAAACAATACAGTGTGATTTCAATTCATGGTTGTGAACAGATGATTGCAGCTTGAATTGCACAGCAGTGGACCAGTTGAGAGTTCGAGTTCTGCACTTAAATAATTGCACTTATCGGCAAAGGTTGTGGATTTCTTTGACGAACTGGTTTTCGGTTGTAGAAATCTGATTTAAAACCGGTTTTCGGTTTTCTGAATTGGCCCTGTAGAAAAAGCTTGCTAATGCTAAGGCTTGGTTCTAACTGAGGCTTGGTTCAGACTGAGGCTTGGTTCAGACTGAAGCTTGGTTCAGACTGAGGTTTGGTTCAGACTGAGGCTTGGTTCAGACTGAAGCTTGGTTCAGACTGAGGCTTGGTTCAAACTGAGGCTTGTATATTATATCTATAGGTTGTAAAACAGTGAATAATTGAAGTTGGCCACATTAATTACTTACCCAATCTTGATTTGTTGAACTTGTCACTAGGTCCTCTGAATGCCTTTTCTTGTGCAAAAAACCGGAACTCCCTTTGGCGAGTGGGAAATTTCAGCTGCTGAACATAAATTCCTCTAAGTCTCAGATCTATCACATCAGTCTCAGCTTAAGACTTGTCTTGTTCTGCCAGCTTTATGCAAGCCACGTCTCTATCTCAATTGATTACTGTCGTATGGAATTTGCTAATTATGTTGCATTCGCAAATTTATGTAGCATCTTTTTCTATAGAAACTTCAGAGTTTGAACATTAATTTCAATTGTAATGCAATTGTTATTGCTGAAGTGTACTATTTCTAAATACTTTAGTTCAGTGGTTCCCAACCCGTGGCCTAAAAAAATGGCCCTCATCTTACAAAGTATTTAAAAAATATATGAAAAAACTGAGAATTTTTACAGGATAGAGCACATAATTATTTTCCATTACAAATTATTTTGTTTTGATGTATATAAACAACATCAAATATTCTATTTTGATTCAGCTATAGAAATTTTATATACTTTTAGTTAATAACATTATTACATTTTAGCCTTGTGGCCCCTTAAAGCCCTTCAACTAATTAAAAGTGGCCCTCGTGTCCTCCAACTTAGAAAAAGTGGCCCTTAAGTCAAAAAAGGTTGGGAACCACTGCTTTAGTTGCTGAACATCCTAATGTTAAACACTGTATTTGCTAAATACTGTGATAGCTAACAATGTAATTGATATATACATTGTTATTGTTGAACATGTTCTTTTTGTGTACTAAAATTGCTCTGATTGTTTTTATGTGATTAATTTAATAGTTGTTTATTAGATTAAATTGATCTGAAACTGATTTATTGTTTTGGGTTAAATACAGTTAGTTTAGTTTATGATTAGAAATGCCGGAAAACATGCCAAGAGTAACATTGTTTCATATTGCCATAGTGTATTTAATAGGCCAGGGTAACGTTGTTTCATATTGCCATAGTGTATTTAATAGGCCAGGGTAACGTTGTTTCATATTGCCACAGTGTATTTAATAGGCCAGGGTAACGTTGTTTCATATTGCCATAGTGTATTTAATAGGCCAGGGTAACGTTGTTTCATATTGCCACAGTGTATTTAATAGGCCAGGGTAACGTTGTTTCATGTTGCCACAGTGTATTTAATAGGCCAGGGTAACGTTGTTTCATGTTGCCATTGTGTATTTAATAGACTTAAGGTTGAATTAGATTTAATTGGATTTGATTAATGCTGAGATTTGCGTATCTGATGAGATTAGATTATACTGAGTGAAACGATTGCATTGTCGTTTCAGCGTTGTACAGCAGCAGGTGAAACCGTGTCTGCAGAAACTAAGAAACGATCCTGACATTGATGTGCAGTTCTTCGCCATTGAAGCCATCGAAAGTAGGAGTGTGTGCATGCGTGCGTGTGTGTGCATGCGTGTGTATGTGTGTGTGTGCCTGCATGCGTGTGTGAGTGCGTGTGCACGCGTGTGTGTGTATGTGTACATGCGAAATATGACGTAGCAATAGTCGTAATTGTCAACTTTTATGGCACTAGCGCGTGATGATCTGGCATCAAAATGAGGCCGCAATAAGTCAGGGCATTTAAACATAGGCAAGTGACGTCAAGTGAAGACTTAAGTTGAGGCCAAAATGGATGCAAAACTGAATGAATGCGATTTTTGTGTGTGAAAGACTGTCGGTTATCTGAGGTTTGACGAGGAGTAGGAGTAGTTGCAGTTCAACGTCACTGCGTGCTAGCATAGATCATTAGTGTGGGCGTGGTGGTGTAGTGGTGGTGTCGTTGCTTTGAAGTCGGAAGGTTCGAGGTTTGAATCCACCTCAAGTCACCACGTAGGGACCTTGGGCATGTCCTTCACTCGCAATTGCTCAGCACTTCGGCGTGAAACTCCGATGCAGTGTCCGCTCTGCAGTCGGGAGTGCCTCTGAGGAAGTGCTTGAAGGGGCGCTATAACAAGTGCACATACAAACAAATATACAGACAATTAGCGATGCCCTCCTCTTTTATCCAGGCTTGGGACTGACACTGGCAGATGGCAATCAGTGGCGGAGTTACGAGGCTTGATGAGTTGCTGGGGAAAGGGGATAGGGACAGCTGAGAAAACCGAGGTAGTTAACTGATGGATTCATCAAATAGAAACTTCTAAGTTGTTGCTTGATGGGTGGGATCGTTTGAACAGTCCTTACATGTAGGTCTAAATCTCGGTTAATTCCAGACAAAAGAGACGGATCAGAAAGAACAAGCGCAGAAATAGATTTTACAATTTAGGTTCGGCAATGGGTAAAGTTTGTCCGCCAAGAATGGTTCTAGGTTTTTTTGCACGATTAGTGTTAGACGATGATGACTTTTAGACTCGGTTGCCATTGAGCTGGCATTGATTTGATAACCATCTTTTCCGATCAGTATTGTCTTTTGTCTGGAATAATCAAGATTTAGACCTACCAAACGATCAACAAGCAACAACTTAAAAGTTTCTAGTTGGTGAACTGTTTTTGTTGTTCTGTTTCAGCGCTGAAGTTGTAACCATTCGGAGACTTAAAGTGGTAAGTGAATTGCTTCTTGGATGCTGTTAAGTGTTACGGGCATGCTTCTGGCATGGTCCTTACATGGGAACCATATAAGTGGCATGGCACTCATTTGAAATAGGTAGCAGTGAGGAAAATCACCGAGACTTTTTTTAAAGAATGTCCTTGTCCACCGAGTTACTTTGCACTGTTTTAAACACAGTTGAAACTCATTGGGTATTTAATGGAATTACTGTGTGTAACTGAATGCACTGCACGATCTTTACCTTGTACATTTCTGCACCCTGGCATACACATTGCTTACTGGTTTCAAATCATTCTTTGGTTTTACTGGGATTGTATTGTATTAAAGCATTTATACAGTACTTCTAATAGGGTGAACCGTTCAGAGGTGCTCCCAGTGCGTAAGGCCATGAGAGTTTGAGAAAGGCAAATGAGGAGGAGGAGGGGATTACCAGCTAGAATATTAGATTGAGTAGCTGGAGACAGCCTATTCCAAAGAGGACTTTTATGACACGAATATTGAGCAGCTTTGTATTCGATTTTCTCACGTTAAACCAATGAAAGAAATTAGAATCAAGCGAGTATAACGTCACCTCGAAAAAGATCTTTTTGATTCTGTAAAAGTTTAAAAGCAGTCATTGTACCATATGACTGAATCGAAAAAGCCAGAAAAGGACATGTGACGGGTTTTGAGCCCCTGCGTCACATCTGGTGGTCAATAAAGCGTTTGAATTGAATTCAAATTCACGTCTTCTAGACTGCAATAAAGAGCAGAATACTTTGAAGGCTACCTCTTGAAAATTTCTTCATTCGTCTTAATTTTTGGTATGTGTCTCTTGTTTCAGTCTGTGGCCTGTGATCTGGAGATTTGTGGTGGATTTCTTATGGATTTCTTGGTGACATCTCTCAACACCCGCAAAAGACCGGACTATAGTTCTTTGATGGACCTGAAATTCTTCAACTCTCTGTGTTTTATCTTAATAATTCTGCAAAGTGACATTTAAAATGCTTGAGTGAGTTTCTGTTGAAATCTGTGCTGGTTTAAATTTTTTTCTAACTTTGGAATTTGATCTCTCTCTCTTTCTCTCTCTCTCTGTATTCTTGCTGTGTTTTTTGTGATATTTATTTCATTGCTTTGTCAGTATTTTCTACAGTATTTTTGTTTTCATGAAACATCTGAATTTTTTTTGCTTTGTGATACTTTTACTTTTTCGTTAATAGGAGATAGTTTAATAGGCAATCTTGTGACTTTTTTGTTACTAGGTAATCTATTAAGTTTGCTAATAGGTAATTGGAGTTGTGACGCAGTGGTGCATGTTGTTGCAATATTATTACTTATTTTATGTGTTGATAGTAATTATATGAACTGGTAAGATGCCACTAGCTTGACTTGGTCAGATTTTGTATGCATAGAATCTAATTGTTGATATGAGTTGGTTTTTTAAAATTTGATTTACTTCAATTGACAGCCGTTAAATAGTTTAAACAGGTTATGAGTAGGTGATTTTTTATTTGGCACTTGTTGCTAATTATTTGGACACATTGTGTGTGTCTGGTTTTTCATGTAGCACCTTTTTAATTTTACAAATCTCTCTCCTCTTCATTTACGTTTATTTACTGAACCCGTTAATAACTTTGAAATAATACTTTGTGGCATAACAATCGGGGAAAGAATAGCTTTGTTTATTGTGATGAATGACTATTCTTTATGGAAATTCATTCCTTGGCAAACGACCATCTTCTGATTAATAAAGATTTTGTTTTGAATTAGCGGAGTGGCTTGAATAAATGAGGTTAGCGTTGCATTTGTAAGTACGTTGGCTTTCGTAGCGTGCTGAAGTGACATTGGTGACCTAAATATCGGACTAAAGATATTTGCGCTGATGTTTATTTGCATAATTTATATATTTTGTAAAACTTGCGGTTAATTCCGTTGTTTGTTTTTATTTCAAAATTGACAAAATTCATTTGTTTTCTTTTTTATTATGATGTCATTGTTCCAAAAGAATCGGCCTAGTTACCTCTTTTAAAAATAACAATAATAACAATAAAACTATAATAGTATTTGTAATTCTGAGTTATTATTATAAATCTCAGTATACAATTAAATGCCTGCTTGCTGAATTGCTTGTTACATATTTAATTATAATTATAACTTTATTGCTTATCTGCTCATTATTATTATTATTGAGTTTTTATATAGCGCACCTTCAAGGTAAGCTACTCAGAAGCGCTCCCAGTCCGACTATGGCTAAATAAGGCAGTTTTTCATTTCAAAAGGAGAATCATGGTGTGCAGTGTTTAATCCAGACATCTCCAGGATGGACATCCCCCCAGAATTGATATTCCACCGCAGAAAAATAAACAAGTGATAGTTTTTAGTTTACCAACTGTTTACATTACTGTATTGCATGAACTGTTATAATAAATTATTATACTTGGATGTTATCTACTATTGTATGATTTTACTGTTATTATTTACTATTGTAATATAATGATGCTATTATATTTTAATGAGTATAATTTACTCTTAATATTTGTACAAATAGGCCGACTATTTTTGTACAACTAAGTGTTTCTCTCCAGTGCTATCAGTTCTTTAAAATTTCAAACTTTCAAATCTCAAAATGTTTTGCTCCTTCAACAAGTAAAACAACATTATTGCTACATGGCTTCTCAATTTTGCTAGTTTTTTAGTTCTTGCTTGGTTTGTGTATCATTTGTTACAATTTTTTTTAATTGTGCCCTGGTCAGAAATTCAGGACAGTCCTGGGCAACAGGGAAGTTTCAGGCCGATTCCAATGCTACAAAGTCACCTTATATAATTAATAGCCTTATTATACTCACTTCTGCAGTTATTCATTATTATAGTCCAGTATATAGCAGCTGAATTTGATACGTAAAGATTATTTTTGTAATGTTTAGTTATATTTATTGAATTCTTAAATCACTCGTTTTATCAGCACTGAAATCATGAGTAAATTTGCTAAAATGACCCATGTGACCATGATAATAAATAAATATTATAGAAACTCAAAAAGATATTATTATAGTCTGGCTCCATTTATTGAAGTCCTTGTCTTAGACCACGCTGGTCAGTACTGAAAAAGTACAGCACTTTTGTTAAGATAAGAGCTTACAATGCTACCATTGCAATATGTAAATTCAAAAAAATTTTGATGAGTTAGGGGCACATCCCCCTTCTCCAAACCATTCTCTCTCGGCGCTACGCTCGGCGATCGGGTGCTCGTTTGCCTCCCCCCACCCCCCGAACTCCGGATCCCCCCAGAAGAGGAGGAGGAACTATAGATTAAACACCGAGTTGTGGGACCTTTAGGCACCAGGTTTAGCGCAACAGGGAGTCCATTCCAGGTTCTATGGCCACTGGCAGCCAGTGCCACGAATCGATCTGAAGGCCATTCGTTTCCTTGACCTTTAATAATAACCGATCGCCGAAAATAATATTTTTTTTATTTAACGCCTGCAAAATCACTGCGCTTTGCATGTACAAGTTCTGCAGTAATCTTAATTGACATCAAACATAACTAGTAACTACTAACTGTAACTAACAGAACAGACAGCCTGCAATAGGCCTACACGGCGCTAATAGCAGCCTAAAAAGCATGTCCGACCAACCGGGGCTCGAACTCGTTACCTCTTGCTCTCTACGCCAGCGTGTTATCCATTAGGCCTACTCTATCGGGTCCCATACACCAGTGTTATTGCTGGAAGTTTTATATAGCGCTTCTTCCGGGTAGGTTACTTAGTATAGTTCTACGGGCCCAACGACGGCCACATATAGGACAGTTTTGAGATTCTTCAGGAAGAGTCGAATAGAGTGGAGTGGCCCTAGGGCCTAGGCAATAAACGCAGTGCAACAGACTTTCCATGTCCATGACCAGTGGCGGCGCCGGGATTTCATTTGGGGGGGGCTGAATTTTCGTCCAAGATTTTTCTGTTTTCAACCGCAAAAATTATGTTTTAGTCATCGGCCAAAAAATCTCAAGAAAATTTTCCATTTTCGCCGTCAAAATTTCTGACGACCTGTTTTTAGTCATTTGGTCTAAAAATCTTGGAAAACGGTCCTTTTTCGTAGCCGCCAAACTGTCTGACAAATTTCGTGCGTACCTTTGCTTTAATTTTTGGGGGGGCCTAAAGGGGGTTAATCGTCTATATATTTTATTTTTACATGAGAAAAAAATGGATGACCTTTTTAAGGGGGGCTTAGCCTCCCCTCGCCCCCTCCGTAGCGCCGCTACTGTCCATGACATGACTTCCTAGCTAATCATAGGCATTAATTCATAGGCGCAAGCCGCGCAACCACCCTATGGGACCCGCGGGACGCGTCCCCCCAACTTTTGAGTGGTCCCCTAACTTTATTATTATGGTCCTCCAACTTTTAGGACGTGATTCATTTTGTCCCCCCCCAACTTTTAGGACGTGATTGCACCTATGCATTAATTTGATCATCCTGATAATTTATATTAAGGGACAAACGAACTGCCTTCGGTCGTGTTCGCTTGCTTGATCTTATCCGATCACCGAAAATAACACCAGTGTCATTGCTGGAAAGGTGATCAGAGAAGAAGATGCGATGGATAACAACGGAAACGGAATCTGACTTCCAAATAAAATTGCATTAGAAGTAAATCTGTTTCCGAGGGTTAATACGTCGTTCACAGTCCGGCATCGGAGAAGTCACGAAGAAGACTAAAACTTTATCTTGACCAAAGGCCTACTGGAAACAATCTGCGACGTCATCCTACAATCGGCCAGTATCCATTAAGGATTCGGCGGGAACTGTCGATGGTGTTGGCGCATAATATCATTATTATGTAAGTTATAGAACTAATTGAGCCGCGGCACCACCGATTCACGTAATGCGACATCGAAAACTTTACAGATCTATTTATATCGATATAGCACTACTTGTAGTCTAATTAACTCTGATACAGTAGGCGCTATAAATTATACAATTATATGACAATGGAAAAAACATAGCAATTGCCAATAGGCCTCCTGATAAGTGATTGCTGCATATGTTTGTGACGTCATCCTGACATCGGCCAATAGCCATTGATGATTCTGCGAGATTTTGCATATATTTAAGCGTCGTCTGCTTGTTATAATCTTCATACTTGAGATAGTCTGAGATTATTGATAGTGATTTTACATATTATATAGACTGTCTTTACTTGTGAATGAATATGTTCGCGTTTATCCAGAGAATATTTACTAGGAGATCGCGAAAGGTTGCTCCAGCCTCAGAAGGCGAGAACCATGACGGAGATGAGACCCCTGTTTTGCTCTCACATCAGGGAAGATGGGCAGGATGCTCTTGTCTTCGTCCTTCACGGTCCGGCACCGGTGAACTCACGGAAGAGACTGCCGTTACTAATACGGAGGCTTTTACCGATCTGAACGACATTCAATCTTTACCAGTTGCTTCTTCAATGCGTAGAACTGCAAATGGTGAACCTCCTGGCTCTTGCAGGGAGCGATCGGTGTTGTATATAGTGTCAAGAAGGGTGACGTGGGCTTCCGAAATAAAATCTATTTGGGTCATTCCACCGAGACCCGGTGTTATTCTTGTTGAGGATCTGCCAGAACCGGAGCCGGAAGTGAGCTGTGGCTGCATTCCAATGCTCTCCGAAGAAGACATCTACATAGAGATTGTCCCAAGTTCCCAGGCAGAGGAAACGGAGTTAGCGGAGGAAAGTAGTAGCTGAATTGCAGAGACTGGCGGCCCAGAGGGGGGGACAGTGAGGGTGGGCGCCTATAGCCATGCATAACACCACAGCTTAGCAAATACATCGTGGAGGTACTATAGGTAAGTAGGTCGATAGGTAGGTAGTAGGTAGCTAGGTAGGTAGATAGGTAGGTAGGAAGGTATGTATAGGAATGCTTGCATAGATCTGATAAAAAAAAGACATATTTTGAGCGCGCAGTCATAGACTTGCATATTTTGACATACATGTACTTGTTAGCATAGATCTACTTCTTTAAGATACAGAGGTCAATGATTTAAGTTACGATTATGGGGTAGTGTTAGGGTTGACCTCAGTACACAATTAAATTCCTTACGGGTATATGTAGCTTATTAATTGTTTAATCGTAATTATAAGTGTAACAACTTCTAATAGGCTACTAGTCCGATCACTGCGCCTATATCTAAGGCACAAGAGACTTCGACCCAGGGCCGTTTTTAGCATAGGTCCATTCGGTGCGAACAGATACTGAGGGTTTACCCGTGCCCGCAGGTTTCAAAGCATCGCGGGATGGCTACGGGTTGGGTAGGCCTATACGCATATCACGGGTCGGGCTGGATACGGATAGAGTCTTTACGGGGGTGGGTATACCCGGTTTTATCAGCACCAACATACTAAGCCAGAGTTAGATAGCCTATAAGTACTAAGTAGGACCAAGGGCGGATACAGAAATTTTCGATGGAGGGGGGGCAAAATTTTGGGTCTTGGTCGGGAAACCTGGAAAAAATTCGTCTTCCATTCGCCGAAAAAACTGAGAAAAGTACAAAATCATAGCAGGACAATAAATTCCAAGGGTTTGAGACTGTGCAGGATGTACAACAAAAGGCAAAGCCACAGTGGTCAAGTGCAGTATATATATATATATATATATATATATATATATATATATATATATATATATATATATATATATATATAGGTGGGGCGTGGTGGTGTAGTGGTGGCGTCGGTGCCTTGGAGCCGTACATGGGCGCCCGCAGGATTTTTTGCAGGGGGGGGTCAGTCATGACCAGGAGCGTTAAGATATAAAATGTCATTAAAAACTAAGCAGCTTACACAATTACATTGTCTCAATATAACGTGCTACTCTTTACGAGTTTTTCAATGAGACGAACAAAATCTTTCAACAATTTCCGACTTTTATGGCACATATTATTCATGCAGAGCCTACATTCATAGTAAAAAGCTATAGCACTAATAACTGACTAGCGGTACCGGAGACGTCATTTCTTTTTTCCAGGGCACAGAGAAAATTCAGGGGCAAAACTTGGCCAGCTTGTTGAAATATTTTATACGTGTGCAAGACACTGTGGTTGAACGATCAAACATGTTTATTCTTGTTCTAATTTATTTCTTACTAAGTTTGATTCGTTACGGAATGATTTTAAACACTGTTATTTAAACTAGTATTTTAAATACTATCACAGAATTTTGTAGTTGCATTTAATACAAAAGAATGACTACCGGTAGTCTGTGGACCTACTTGTAGTTTAACTTCAAATTCTTTTCTCAGTATTGTAGGCCTATACTATATATATTTTTATAATACTAAAATACTGTTACAAATTCTTTCATTTGTCATTAACAACAACTAGAGCAACATTGCATGTTGCGTGCACAAGGTCTGAAATAATTATCATTTGTTATTTAATATTTATGTGGGAAGTCCCTGGTCATGGTCCCCGACATGACATATATTCATGACATAGCCTTAACAATATAAATACACATTTATATACAAGTATATAATTTCATATTATACATGATACACAGTCTGCCAAGCAACATTGGTGAATTTATAAGCTACAAAATGGAACTTTTGTCAACCATCTGTACTGTCACTGTGTGCCTTCACTTCAATCAAAGACCCAAATGAAATTACATGTATGAAGACTCAATTTTAAACGGAACCATGCATTGCAACCTATCATGGCCCTATGCAATTACAATATTACCAGGTATATAATTATACTATTCACTCATACAGTTATTCCAGGAAGCTGTTTAGTGGCCCTTCAAGAAGCCTGAACAGAGGTGCTCCCAGTCCGCTGAGCCAAGGTCAAACAGAAGACCTGAGTTGGAAAAAGCAGATAATGATGGGTGAGCCCATAGCAACCAAGAAGGAACAATGTTCAAAGAAAAGAAATTATTCATAGAAAAGGACATGCATGTCGACAATTAAAGTATCCAATCATTACGTTAGATAACAATTGTGATTTCCAATTCAATAGACTCACATAATAGGCCTGGCCTACCGTGGATCCGTTGGGGGTAATGGCGGTGTGGTGTGCGTTTGGAAGGCGACAAGACAGACCAGCTGACCACTGGCGTAGCATTCTGCAGTGCATTAATGGCAGTTCGAAAATTTTGTCTGTAAACTCAGTGTGTCGTTTCGAGTACTGCGGTGTTGTCGTCGAATTGTGCGGACCGTAACGGATAACATATTATAAACTGAACTCCATGTCCCGGTCATCTTTTTGATCATTCCCTCTCCAGTTCTGAGGCAACTGTAATCATAGGCCAGGGGTTATGATCCCTCATAAACAATTGGGCTCAATTCCTCTCCTTCCTCCTCCCGGGCCGGCCTTCCACTTTCAGGGCGGCTTTCCTCCTCCCTACGTGAGTTTGGCTCGTTTCTGACTGATCCCTCCCCCACATGCTTCACTTGTCTCAAGTTGCGCCCGCCCTGTATAGGGATAGGAGTTCCTAGCCACTACTATATGCTAATGATCCGCTCTTCTGCGACCCAATTTTTATTCATCTGTCGCAATCAGTCCTGTGTAGTGTGCATCTCATCTTTCGCCTCTCTATCTTAAGAATCTCCTTCATGCTCGTCCGACATGTGCATCCTCATTCAACACCTTATTCGACCTTATAGGTCGCCGATGTTGAGGGAAGGAAAGGCGACCCATCTGAGCTAATGCATATTCTCCACTCGTTGTCAGACGGTGGTTGCGGTACCCATCGGCTGTAAAGGGTTCATAGGTTACGGACTAGACCTGCATATATATTATTATATAAATATAACTTTAAACTACTGACTTGTGCATTTTATGTACATGTGAATACATGTATATACTGAGGGGGTGGAAATAGCATGCAGAGGTCCTTGCCTGGTGGACAGTGCCTTTGCACTGAGTCCTTCCTGTGAAGTCTGCATATCAGGCAACGCATCTCCTCCACTCGTCCCTGCCCATCACCAGCTCCCCGGGCTCTTACCAAGATATCTCCAAACACCCCATGCAAGCCGTATCTAATTACAGTGTATCGTACATACAACAGGCTAAAGGATGTAGTTCAGAAACTGTGACCATGTTGTGGCCTTGATGTGGTCATTATTTGAACACCGCAAGGCGTAGGCTATGCAAAATAGGTTAACTGTTTGAACAATTGGACAAATCCAGGGGTGGGTGCAAATGCATCCTTTCTCGTTTTACCACCGACGTTTTTCCAGAAAGTATCATTATTGATATTTTGTCATGATTTCCAGGGGGGGTCACGCGACCCCCCTTGACCTATGCTGCGGGCGCCCATGGAGCCGTATGATTCCAGATTCGAACCCACCGCGTATACAGGGACCTTGAACAAATCTCAATTGCTCGGGCTCTTCGGCGTGAAACTCCGATGCAGTGTCCGCGCTGTTGTCGGGAGCGCCTCTGAGTAGGGAGCTTGAAGAGGCGCTATAAAAATGGAAAGATATAAAAAATATATAGGATTATAGGGCCTATACATACATGTATATAGGCTGGATGATTGAGTGCAATGTCTTGTGAAAATAAGAATTTTAGGCATAACTCTATGATCAATGCATGATGAATGTAAGTCAATAGTGGGACAGAAGTATACTCTTGAACCTGTTTCAAACCATTATGGTATTCTTCTTCTTCTTCTTCTTTTTCTTCTTCTTCTACTTCTTCTTCGTCCTCTTCTTCTTCCTCTTCCTCTTTCTCTTATTCTTTTAGGTTGGATGATTGAGTGCAATGCCTTATTCTTCCTTTTCATCTTCCTCCTACTCATGCTCCTCTTCCTCTTCCTCTTCCTCCTCCTCCTCTTCCTCTTCTTCTTCCTCCTCCTCTTCTTCTTGATCTTCTTCTTGATCTTCTTCCCGATCTTCTTCTTGATCTTCTTCTTGATCTTCTTGATCTTCTTGATCTTCTTCTTCTTCTTCTTCTTCTTATAATTCTTCTCCTTCTCCTTCTCCTTCTCCTTCTCCTTCTCCTTCTCCTTCTCCTTCTCCTTCTCCTTCTCCTTCTCCTTCTCCTTCTCCTTCTCCTTCTCCTTCTCCTTCTCCTTCTCCTTCTCCTTCTCCTTCTCCTTCTTCCTCTTCCTCTTCCTCTTCATCTTCTTCTTCTTCTTTCTTCTTCTTCTTCTTCTTCTTCTTTCTTCTTCTTCTTCTTCTTCTTGGTGCTGTCATGTCGGGAGCGCCTCTGAGGAGCATCTCTTGAAGCGGCGCTATATAAATTCATGGCTACTGCATGTCAACGATTATGATACTCTGCTGTTGCTGCATGCAATTTCACCGTGTTATGTCAATGCGGATATATTGCGGATATATTTGCCTATTATAACTGTTTGTTACGTAATGAGAATTCCTTCTTGCAACAACAGCTCCAACAGTACTGTTGTGTTGTTAGAATTGCGTTAACGGACTGAAAGACCCGCTCTAACCATGTAGGCCTACAGCAGAGTATTTTGCGACAGCAACAGCAAAAATGGCGGCAAACCAGCAACTTCGGTAAATTACTCTCGTGCAAGCTGACATCTAGAACAGACGGACACTGACAGCTATAAAAGGCCTACGCATAGCCTACTTAATAATTATATAGGACAAGGCCTACTCTGAGTCTCTGGCACCAGCCTTTGAACGTAGGCCTACATTTGGTTTTAGACGGTAACTAAATATTCAGACATGACTTGAAGCTCCGAAGGTTTAGGCCTAATCGTTATAATAGTTAGGCGAAACGTAGGTCTAATCTTATCAGCACAAACGGACAGGCGTAGCCTAATGAGGCCCTAATCCAACGGAAACGCAACAGAAAGTAATCAGAAAATAATCAGAATGCAGCTAAAGTCTAAGGCAACATAAAAAATAAAGCTTCTTAGGACGATAACAATTTAGAGGTCAAGTTAGATCTGATCCCTCTTATTGGCTAAGGCACAACGTCAAGAATTGCGCCATGTCCAACATTTCTGGGCAAGATGACCAGATAGTCCAGATTCAGTGGCGTAGACAAGGGGTTTCGGGGGTAAACCTCCCCATTGGCCTCGAAAATAAGTTTTTTAAAGGTTATTTATTCACTTAAATGAGAAAAACAAAACAATTGCTTGTAGTAAGAATTATTTTTCTTACTTTGTTCTCTTTGCTACTTTATTCACTTTTTTTACTGTTTGGTTGGTGACAGGAAGGGCATTCGGCCAGGCCAGGCACCCAGCCCCCTATAATATATTCCTGGCTACGCCACTGTCCAGATTGTTCTGCTTAGTTCAACGTCCCGTTGATCAAAGGACCGTTAAGCCTAAATCCGTGGTATCCTTGTGATGTCCTAAAGGTCCTACTTTACAAAATAATAAACATAACCTAAGCTTAAAGAAAATTTATCGTCTGACTGCGCATTCTTATCTGGAAGTAAAACGGTCATGTGACAATTTCGACTGCGCGTTGCGTGCAGCTAAGTTTCACACAATGTACGGCGGCGTATTGCGGTTTAATATTTAGATTCAATTCATTTTTCACGTATAAAGGATAACTCTTTTTTCAATGTGCATAGGCTATTGGTACAGTTGCAGTCGTTCAGAATTTTTTGTCTACGCAGTAGGTCTAAGAGCACCTTTGCCCATGATTATGTGCTATACCTGTAGCAGTGCTGTCCCACTTTTTGAAATCGTGGCCCACCTAGGAACTTATTCTTCAAAAATTGAATATTATTGTCTGTAGGCTATTACAATTGTCATTATTATTAGGCCTATATAGTGTTATTGTAAAATAAAATATCGTTATTTAATAATGCTAAATAATAATAACTATAAAATATTCTAAATGTCACAGATGAAAAGAATATCAGTTAAAAGTATTAAATAATATTGAATTATTACATTATCGATATTTTTAATTGGAGTCTATATTTATTTTAGCATTTCTTTCATCTGGATTCTATTGGTTCATACGTGATTGGCTACATCCCTATGAGGAATAAATAGAAAAATATAACTAGCGTGACCTAGTTTGGTTTCAGTCAACACTTTTAATAAACCTCCCAATGGCATCACCTTGCCAAGATTCATTTTAGGGTTGTAGCCTATTTATTAAAAATAAATTTGTTAAAAATGGCTGTAATCGTCCCCCGCGTGTCCGTCGCAGGCGACCGTACAAGCGCAGGTCGTCTGCTGGGCCACCGATAAGCCGCGAATCTAGTTCGACCGATGACGTCAGTTTCGTCACCGCAGTTCTCTACCACTGGCGCCATCTTGAGGAGAGGGTGACGATCGAGCGACAGACGGCCGAAAAAGGCAGACGAAGAAAGTGAGAATAATAATCTAGGGAAAAGTTTGCTTAGGGAGGTGGACGAGGGAGAGAGGAAGATGGCTGGAAATACGATGGACGCGATCAAGAAGAAGATGCAGGCGATGCGAACGGAGAGGGAGGTGGCGCAAGAGAAGGCCGACCAGCTGGAGAATAGACTGGTCGAACAGAAGTCGCTCAACGAAAAGGTCAGTTGCTGTTGTTGGTCCCTCTCCTACTTGTATATCCTAGCTCACACTCTTCTTCTTCCATCTGCGTCCTCTTCATATATCCAAGTTAGAGTTGTTCACACTTTCGTCTCCACGTCTTCCCTCAAGTCTCCTTGGATGGGTGGGTGGTGGGTGGAGGAACGGATGGACGGACGGACAGACGGACGGACGGACAGATGGATATAGACAGACAGACGGACACACGAGCAGATAGACAGACAGACACACAGATAGGGTGAAGGAACGGATGGACTGACGGACGGACAAGATGGACAGACAGATAGGCTATATAGACGTATGGATGAATGGATGTATAGACGGACGGACAGATGGATATATAGACAGACAGACAGACAGATAGACAGACAGACAGACAGACGAGTTAACAGAACAAGTTTTCCTTTCTTCGTTTTCCAGCAACAGGAAGAGATTCAGAATCTGCATAAGCAGATCGCTCTGCTGGAGTCCGACCTTGACCAAGCGCAGAACCATCTGGCCGAGGCTACGACGAAACTCGAAGCCACCGAAAAGGAACTCGGAACGGTGAGCACGAGCAGCAGAAATCAGACTCAACTTCATCATTAAATTCACAATCAGATTCAAAATAGGAAGCTATAGGCTTCTCGTAAAATCGTGCATGCATAATTATTAAGCTGTTATTATTATCATAATATTCGTTTAAGCTGTAACAAAAACTGAGCGGGTAAAAAAGCAGTTAATCGAATGGAATATATATATATATATATATATATATATATATATATATATATATATGCCTACCTATAAGATTGATGTCTATGTCCATAGGTACTTGATAACACATAAGTATTAGACATGTAAGTACCTGCTACCTGCTACCTGCAGAGCCTCGTTTCTTTTCGCGCATGCTCTTTCCCAGTATATAATATGATTATCTGTCCCAACTGTTGTCCACTTCAACTCAATTGCTCATCCCATTGCATTCTCCAATTACGTTTTTCAAACTGCTTACTAATGCATAGGCCTACTCTAGAAAATAACAATCTTAGTCTTGGCGGAAAATTCGCTACTGATCATACTCTTGACACTTTTGACAGTGCCAGTCCCAAGTGAGGACAAAGGAGGAGGGCGATGCTAATGATTTTTGCTATCAGTGTCGTCATATTGAAATCATTTTTCTTATAGCGGGCTGAACTGGATATCGAACCGATTACGGGCTGGGTTTGGAGTGCCATCCGCTGATGCTTTCTTGCTAAATTTCCGAGGGGGGGTGGCCAAAAGTTTTTGGTCTGGGTATAAAAAATTTCGTTGATCTTTGGCCCTGGCACAATGGAACTCACTATAGCTAACAGCTAGCAATAGAAGTGATTATAGCCAGCAACAATAGAAGTGACTAACTAGCAACAATAGAAGTCACTGACTAACAAAAGATGGAAGTCAGTAACTGACAACAATAGAAATGTAATCGTATTGCTCCAAATTTCTAAAGCGCTTCTCGAAAGCCAAGCGCAGGGCACCAGCTTATTCACGAGCGCTGCGTTGAGTCAAAAGGGGTGTCCACTACTAACTAGCAACAATGGAAGTAAACTAACAACAGAGGTCACTGAGAGGTGGATCCAGAGGGCCAATCCGGCCATGTGCCCCCATTGAGAAATTTGCACAGGACGTGGCCTTCCCTCCCCCGCCAATCAAGTTCCAACAGACTTCCAATCAACGCAGCGGTAAATGATGAGAAAGAGATATTATATACATGCAACGGTTTGAACCAGTTTTCAATCAATGTAGAGACAGAAAAGTAGCAGATGGCTAAAAAAGAGCCATCAGATTTTTCGGCCAAAGATCAACGAAATTTTTTTCGACTCAAGACCAAAAATTTTGGCTCCCCTTTGGAAATTTCTGTATCCGCCCTGACTAACAATAACCTTTATATTAGAATCTCCTAAAGGCTATTATAGGTCTGTGCAAGGGAGGTCTGTCTCAACTGTTTCGCACACTGGGTTTGTCGCTCGGGTTCTGGAGCCATTTCGGATAAGACCGGGCTGGTACTAACTATAATCAGGCTTAAAAGCCATGCAAACATGTCGACTTGGTCTTAATTGATGGGAGCTAATTTAACGAGCTCTGCTTGGGTCCGTGTGCCTATATACCCTTATATAGGCCATGGCGAAAAGGCTGCTTTGGTCATGTAGGCCTTAAGGGGTGAAGCAAAGTATGCAGAACGAGGTGGGAAGGGAGTTTACTTGTGTAGGATGTCAAGTCACATTGCCGTCGTACACTTCGTACTTACTAGGAATTCCTCTGTGTTTTGTCTGCCTGCTTGTCTGTTTCTTCCTGTGTAACTTTACCATTCTGTGTTGCTGTGTCTGTCCTTGTGTTCCTCTAGCTGGGAGTCTCTGTCTTGCTCTCCGTCTTTCTCTTGATCTGTCTGTCTGTTTGCTTGGAGTCATCGGAATTAATCGCGGATTCCTTCTCTACCGAATCTGTAAACTTCTTATTTTCTGTCTGCCTGTTTGTCTGTCTGTCTGTCTGTCTGTCTATGTCTGTCTGACTGTCTGTCTGCCTCTGTCTGTCTGCCTCTGTCTGCCTGCCTCTGTGTGCCTCTCTCTGTCTGTCTCTCTATGTCTCTCTCTTTCTCGCTCTGTCTGTCTGTCTGCCTCTGTCTGTCTGACTCTACCTCTGCCTGGCTGCCTCTGTTTGCCTGCCTCTGTCAGTCTGTCTGTCTGTCTCTCTATGTTGATCTCTTTCTCGCTCTGTCTGTCTGTCTGTCTCTGTCTGTCTCTGTTTGTCTCTGTATGTCTGTCTGTCTGTCTGTATCTCACCGTCTAGATCACTATCTCTCCGTGTACTTATTTTCTCAACGCCCCTTCCACACGCCCAATGCGTCTCAATGCCCTTCCCAATCCAGCATCCACCCAGCTGCTGCTACTGCTGCTGATATATACATCAGCTGGATCCGGCCTGGGCTGATACTTGCACCCGAGGTAGTGGCGTAGCAAGGTTTTTGGGGGCCCTTGTGCAGGGCTTCGGTGGTGGGCCCCTTCATTACTTGAACCTCCTCGATTTCAAACAAATAGGCTGTGCAAAAACGCCTTGCTCTTTTGCGATAGACTCTAGGGCCTATTTGCATTATTTCGAACCCAAAATTAAATTTAAAAAATTAACTCGTTACAATTTTAATTATTTTCTCCGTTAGTCTTTATAATCATTTTTTATTTCTTCAGGCTACCAGAGAAAATTCAATTCGCGTACTTTCCAAATTTAAGGGAAAAAATTCTTCATCTGTTGAAGTAATAGGCTACGAATTATCATCATCATCATCCACGCTTAAATTCTGTCAGACAGTTGGGTTAGTTGACTAAAAAAACCATTATAATAAATTCGTATAATGTGAAGTGACTCAAGTAGGCCTATCGGTTGCTACGATAAATCTCAAAGAAGAAACAAAAAATTCCGAGATGCAAAAATGTTCACTTTGGCCAAATCCCTTGCGCAAGAAATTGAGATGCCTTCGTTCCTGAACCCTTTGGTAATGCAACAGTTACTGGTATACCACCATCCGAAGCTCGTCAATATCCACCACCACCTCAGCACTGATCAGCACTGACAACCAAGGCCGTAGCCAGGATTCGATTTTTGGAGGTGTTTACAAAACATTGTGGAGGAAAAAAATGTCTGCGACCATTTTTAAGTCATCACATACTTTTCGTAGGATTTTTGCGCTTGAAAACTGCTCACCGCGGGGTAAAATGATCTAATTTCATGTTTTTTTCTATTCTAATATTGCGATCCTCTGCGGGTTCTGGACAGCCAGTACACATTGCACTGTAATTCTTGCAATAATGTGCTAGTAGGCTAATGCAATATATTATTTTTACAATTTTCATTTCGGGGGTGTTCAAACACCCAAAATACCCCCTAGCTACGGCCTTGCTGACAACTATAGTACATGTAGACTTGATTACATTCTGAATATTCTGAATGTAAAAACTTGACTCTGACCACCAGGGGCCCCTAGTGCAGTCTGCACAATCCATTGCAACGCCACCGCCGTGCATGTAGATATAAATTATAAACACATTCTGAATTATTCCTAAAATAAAAAATACTCTGACCACCGGGGGGCCCCTAAACACCGTGGGCCCTTGTGCACTGCACAAGCTGCACAACCTATTGCTACGCCACTGACCCGAGGTCCGACACATGTAGCTGAGTCTGTCTGTTCCATGTCACGCGACTGTTTCTTGTCCCTGGGAATTGTTGTTTACGCCTGACCTCGCTAAAAGCCTTCACAGTAATTTCATCCCTTCCCCCGTTTCCACTGCTCCCCCAATTTCATACATGCCTACAAATGTTTGTTACCGTCACATTACTGGACGTGTCGTTGCATTACCAAAGTCGATTACATTACCTAGTAATTAATTATTCATTTTACGCTCGTAATTTGACGAACTGCTGTGAAAGTGAAGACAATCGTTTAGCTCAAGACCACCTCGACATTATTTGTACAAGTTTTACCATATAGAATCATGTTTATTCTTAACGTCACCTTTAGCCTCAAGATCATAGAACTTATCCTCGAAACCGTATTAACTTTTACCCATGTTTAACCCAGGAGTTTTTAGCATGCAGTTCTTCACAAAATTTGCCGTTCGAAATGGATGTGTGCAGTAGCCTAATTGTAGAAGCGCATCTCTGCTCCTAAAATAGTAATTAAGGTCATTGCCATCCGATTGGGAAACATTTACCATGGAGGATGGGAAGGGAAAGAAGGGGTTGATGCAGTTCTAGAAATTCCTTTAAAAAATCAAAAGCCCTGGTTTAACCTTAAACTATTTTAACCATACATGTAAGTCCATCTTTAACCATAAGTTCGTTAAGACCAAGCGTATCCATAAGGTTATCTTTATCCTAACGACCATTCCTAACATCAAGACTTGCCTTATCATGCTTGCCCTGCGAAGTCTCGACGGGACTCGACCGGTTTTTGCACAGTATTGCCATTTCTGATTGCCGTTTCTTTTGAACGATATTAATTCAAGCATAAAATTTTGGTGCGCTCTTCGCCGCTAGCGATAGGCCTATTATTCAATGTGCCTGCAGTGATTCGAGACGGGGGTCGGACGCTGAATTTTTGAAAAGGGGTCAAAATGTTTTGTCTTTGGCCTTTCCCGAAAAAACTTACCACCTTTTTTATAGTATTTAGCCCAAAAATTAGATTGTTATAAAGCCGTGGCAATTGCGATTCGTTATTTTAAAATTGATGGCCTTTTTTTTATTTAGTCATGCGTACGCTTCCGATAGTTTGCCTTTCGCTGCATAAATTTAAAGCCCCGATTCCCGATGAGGGGGAGGGGGAATCGTGATGTGCAATTTTCTAAATGGGGGTATGGCCGGATTGTCCCCTGAGAGCGAGAGAGAGAGAGAGAGAGAGAGAGAGAGAGAGAGAGAGAGAGAGAGAGAGAGAGAGATTGAAGGGGCGCTATAACAAGTGCACATACATACACTATCGCAAAGCGGACAACGATGAGAGATTCATTACTTATACTTTCCGCACCAGTTACTCCCCCTCCCTGTTTGCTTCTAGGCCTATGTATTGTAGTGTCAACAGAAGACAGATTTTAAAAGGAAGGAACGGAGTCCATGTATATCTGTGGACAAACGCAGAGACAGCTTCAGTGGGGGCGGACGTTCCAACAGTCACGTGAGCTTTTCTGATGACGAATAATTGGAGATTGGTTCTTCGTCCACGGTTGACCCTAGGGCTCTCGAGAACGCGGTTGGCAACCCCAGTGCATACTTAACAAGTCCTGCTCTGCAAAAATTTCTATGTTGTACATAGAGCACTCAGCTGGTTGGAGGTATTTGGAGGTTTTTCAAACTAGGAAACCTGGAGGATATGTTTCGCTCAACCACTGGCCACGTGCAACTGTGGCGAATCCGATCTTGTTAGTTGGTGTTATTGCGATTATTTGACATAGTAGGACAAGGTATTTAGACCACGAATGCGTCCGAAACTCTAAGACGAGGCGTGTTGACGGCAACATGGCTCTCGCGAAGTTTGCGATGGCACCTGGGCCAACGCAAGGCTTAGGCCTAGGCTAAGCCTCCGTCAGCAATTCGATCGTGTAATTTTTTCTTGAACAGTTGCAGCCGCCTGCAGCACATAGCCGGTATATAGCCCTCCTCCTTTGTCCAGGCTTGGGACTGGCACCACCCCTTCGCTGAGGCAGTGGCGGAGTTAAATTAGAAATTAAAATAAGCTTCCAAACTTTATTCGCAAATCATTTTTATCGCGCTCTTCAAGAAAAGCCTTATGACTTATTAAGATTTACCATTTGTAGGCTTTAATTTCTGTTCGTGCAGAATTCTTTTTCTCTTGTAAGCTCGTTATAAAAGACAGTTAATAAAAAATAATTATATTTAATATGAATTTGAGCATTGCCGATGCGTGCTGTATACACATTACACACAAAGTCAAAGTCACTGATTGGTTCACTGATTATCGAATAGGCCTACTAGGCCTATAGTCTGTTTTTATGTCATGCATGCTTGCAATAGGCCTATACGGATAAATTAACATTCTTGCATTGACACGGCTCTTCCTCTTGCGATGTCTGACTGGAGAAAGAAGGTGGGCGATGCTACGACACAGTGTTGGTATGCATAATGCATTGACCTATAGACAGTTGTGACATAGTGCGATGACGTCATCGTCGTTTGTGAAGCTGCAGGGATCACAATATTCTATTATGACGTCTAGAAGACCTACTCTCTAGTTGTTAATCACCGATGTTAAAATTTAGGTAATAACAACACGTGGTTACCGGTACGTGAAAAGGGCAAAGATTGTGTATTCAAATAGGCTATCAGAGAAAAGAGATCCTAAAGTAAATGGGTTTTTATCTAAACATAAAATAATATTCTCGGAACATGCATCACATAAAAATTATAGAGATCGGTTTCACTTTTTAAAAGTATATCCTATCTCTTTGTTGCGGTGACGGCGACAGCTGTAGAATTTCGGCTGGACCAGGTCGCGTAAGAGTCAGACTTACCATGCCAACGTAGCGCTTTGTTTTTATGTTTGCTGATGTGATTGGTTGTTGAAGCAAGAGGCGGAGATAGGAGCTCTGACGCGAAGAATCCGATTGGTCGACGAAGACTACGAGCAGACGTCATCTCGTCTCCAGGTGGCGTCAGAGAAATTGGAAGAAGCGTCGAAGATGGCGGAGGAAACAGAACGGTCTGTCTTGCTCTCATGAATATGGATGAGTCTTTGTTGTGTTACGATTAACCTTTTATTATTCTTGTTGTAGCCTAGGTAGGCCTAGCTGTTTCTGTTACTGTTAGGCTACCGTTGTTATTATTATATGAATTTTATTGCCATAATTGTTCTATCGGAGACCGACATGTGCAGTGTCTTTGGACAGTATCTAATGACAACACACACCCTGCCCCAACCCTGACCGATCCTCATAACGCCTATCCTGATCCTAACAGACACACAAGACTCCTATCCTGACCCTAACCGACACTCTCTACCCTAACCTGATTCTGATCGACTCTCACGACGCCTAACCTGACCATAAACAACACATAGGTTTCGTATACTAAAGTTTTGCCATTTTATTATATGAATATATTTTAATCAAATTAGGTTCCACTATGAGAGGTGCTTTATAAATCCGTCTATGGACGGGATGGAATTATTTTTCTTTTGTTGTTATCATCATCATCGTCGTCGTCGTCATCATCATCATCATCATCATCATCATCATCATCATCATCATCATCATCATCATCATCATCATCATCATCATCATCGTCATCGTCATCGTCATCGTCATCGTCATCGTCATCGTCATCGTCATCGTCGTCGTCGTCGTCGTCGTCGTCGTCGTCGTCGTCGTCGTCGTCGTCATCGTCATCATCATCATCATCATCATCATCGTCGTCGTCGTCGTCGTCATCATCATCATCGTCGTCGTCGTCATCATCATCAACATCATCATCATCATCGAAGTTGTCGTCGTCATCATCATCATCGTCATCATTGTCATCCTTGTTATTGTTGCTATGAATAGAAACCGGAAGGCGCTGGAGAGCCGAAGTTTGGCTGACGATGAGAGGATAACATTCTTGGAACAGCAACTGAAGGAAGCGAAGTACATCTCTGAGGATGCAGACAGGAAATACGAAGAGGTAGGCTATAGCTCTATATAAATTCGTTCTGGAGTTTTATATAGCGCCTCTTCAAGATAACTACTCAGAGGCTCTCTCTGCGCTCGTATATAATAATTTATGCTGATAAATGTAGTTTCAATTGACGAAGACAATCTATTAGCATAATAATGCTCAATAGGTTGAAAAATTACCAACGGCGGATTCACGCAAGACAATAAAATTCATATTCATGTGCAAGACAATAAAATAATGGAACTATTAATGGCAAAAAAGACAATTACATGTGTGCAATAATGTAGAGACACGGGATGAGTTGAATTGTAATTGTAAAATTATGACTGCAAATTTTTACAGCCACCATTTCAAGAGATAGGCATATATATGCCTATACTCATTTTAATCGTGGCGCCAGTCAAAGTTCACCTTTATATCGATTGTCTGCAGGTCTATTGTCATCTAAGGCGTAGCCAGAAACTTAGGAAAGAGCGGTTCCAACGGAAATGGCTGCGAAATACAGAGAATTATCATTTTTTATTTGCAAATTATTTACTTCTCGGGTTTGAACTCGTGAGATCCCTTCTAAGCCAGGGCTTAAAGTGTGCCTGGACGGTCATGGACGGCGTCCATGCACTTATTTTAGAATCTGAACGCCGTCCTGCCACTTATTGGCCAGCACTGACTGGAAACGTAAGGGGCGTCCAGGCACTTCTTTTGGAAACGTAAGGGCGTCCAGGCACTTCTTTTGGAAAGGTAATGGGCGTCCAGGCACTTATTTTTCCACACTTTAAGCACTGCTTCTAACTATACGCCCGTGATTATAAAACTGGCATCTTACGTTGTACATGTATGTGTCTATATATGTGTGGATTTAAACAGGCAGCTCGTAAGCTGGCGATCTCTGAAGTCGACCTTGAAAGATCCGAGACTCGACTTGAAACAGCCGAAGAGTAAGTTTTGCGGAGCTTTACATTGGGTTTTCAAGGACGTCGTCACCTACGCTCCGCTGATAAGGGAGTCCTCTTAGTTCCTTTTGCTCGTACTAGCCTACTACCATGAAGAATCGAGTCTTTTCTGTGATTGGCCGTGTGGTCTGGAATGGTCTTCCTTTTGAGCTACGCCTACACCCTGGGATTCTACCAGGATCATTCCTTACCAAAACATAAAACTGTTATTAATTTTTTTCGGCGCGCTGGAGTCAGCAGCGCCTCTGAGTAGTTTTTTCTGGAAGGAGCGCTATGTAAATGTCCGAATGAATGAATGAATGAACAATAGGCCTACTGCGGACTACAAAGGAAATTAGTAGACCTAATGATTACTCAAAATTAATTTTTTTTATTCGTTCAATTGTTTTACCACACGCGAAAGAAGAAATTTTAAAAAATGATTAAATCACATAAATACGAAGGGGGGAAAGTGGCACGACCGACAGGTCTATTACGGTAAGACATCTGAAGCAAGTATTTTTATCAATAATTACAATAATTACATTATTAATGTTTATTTTTTTCATGACATTAATCTGTATAATTGCAGTATCAGGTACCGTGAGTGAATGCAGTAGGCCCTCTCTTTGGACAGAATCTATTATCTGTAATAATGACGACACCAATAAACCTAATCCTAACCGAGCCTCACGACGCCTAACTCGTGGCGTCATCTCTTTGGCAAACACATGGCTGCATGATGTCTCTGGGACATTTCCAAAGTTAATAAATGGTTGTGACGTCAAGCACATAATACATAGATATAATAATATTAATATGATGTCAGTAACTTGATTGTTCTGACCGTTGCTTACTCACTAACATATAACAATACTGTCTCTTTACCGCTTTCGTTTCCAAGGCAACCATTCAAATCAAAAGAGTGTGGGGCGCGGTGGTGTAGTGGGCATGTTCGTCGGCTCATCGCCTTGCAAGTTGCAGCCGAAGGGTTGCAGGCTCGAATCCACCTCAAGTCGCCGCGTATAGGGACCTTGGGCGTCATTCACTCGCAATTGCTCAGCGTGAAACTCCGATGCAGTGTCCGCTCTGTAGTCGGGAGCGCTTCTGAGCAGGGAGCTTGAAGGGGCATTGTAAGAAGTGCAGACAAAAGCAGAATGACGCAACCACCATCATGGACCATGAATGCCTATAGAGTAGGGTGGAGTGAATCGGAGGGAAAAAACATTTTTTCTCGAATTTCTAATTCTAATAGTGATCAAAAGTTGACCATGGTATCACAGAATTGCTACAAAAAAGTTGACCTTCCTGAGTTGACGTCTTCTGCCCTCTACCGGACGATTTAAGGACGCCATATTGATTTTCAGTACTGTCACGCATTTTGAAAATTGCACTGTTAGAAGCAAATCATGTAACAATTTTCTAACTGGTGTTTCTAGACTAACTTGACCCTCCTGAAAACGAAAATCGCGGTTAGGAAGCTGGATTTTTAGCGGTTCCATGGGAAAACAAGATGGCGGACAAAATGGCAGCCAATTGCTTCAAATGACTAAAAGTAAAGTATTGTATGTGATAGGAAGACGGTTTTAGGTTCTAAATTAAGATTATAGGGTTGAAGGAATGCAATGGAATCAAAGACATATATGTACCACTGCAAAAAAAACAAAATGGCGGACAAAATGGCGGCCAGAATCTTCAAATGGCTTTTAATGAAGTCAGGTACACAATGAAATCATGATTTCAGGGTCTAAGTCAACAGTTTCAAGGTCAGGGAATATGATGAAACCAATGTCACTCATGTAGCATTGCATGAAAACCAAAATGGCGAACAAAATAGCGGCCAGATCCTGGAATTTTCTATTAGTGAAGTTCTGTGTCTAATGATTGAGTCCAGCGCTCAATTCCTCCAAATACAGGTCAGCTTTGGAAACCTTTCTACTCGCTACACAACATGATTCTTCTCAAATTAGCTTTCTACACCCAAATATAGTTAAATATAAGGCATACACTCAGTAGTAGGCAACGCCTTTTCTTCTTTCACGGAACCACCAGCAACATCTAGA
>OX457043.1:47130741-47240741 GCA_949752735.1 Lumbricus terrestris
TTGTCTGAAATTTGAAAGATAACATTGTCGAGAAGCCATTTAGTTGTGCAAAATAGTATTTGTATTAACATTATTTTTTTCAATTATAATATGATTGTAATATTTATTAAAATAGTAAAAACATGTAATAGGAAATTTTTTATAGTATATTATAGCTGTTATAGCAGTTCATGTAATTCAAAAATGCAGATATATAGTAGCCTAACTAAAAAACTCAAAGTGCTTAAAGAGTATACATTTTGCTAAAAACTCTTAGGCCTACCATTTTGTCCAAATTTATATGGAGGGGAAGTATTTTGTGGGGGATCTTCCTCCTAGTGATGTCTGTATTGAACGCTGACCTCCATGACCGACCTTTCCCCCCCCAACCGACGGGAATTTTGGCTGTCTTCTTATTCCCCCCCTATTTTTCACTGGGCGCAAGCTGCGCCCGCCATGTATAGGGATAGAAGCCCCTGGCTATATGTGTCTTAATAAGTTACTGCGGATTGTGGACATTAGTATTGATAAGTTGTGTATTCATAATTAATCTGAGTATATTTTACTTCCAATCAAGTTTGTAACTTTCTGTGTCACTGAAATGATTCGATTTCTTGCCTGTCATTTTGTAACCGTAGCCTACGTCCGTAACGCCATTTTTTTAAAAATTTTGTTACCGTAGGCCTAGGCCTAATGTACTTTTTTAACCATGTCGTATAACGTAATGAAATTTTGTAACCGTAATCGTTGAAATTTGTTTTATGAGTTTATACAATAATTTTCATTAGCCTTTTGTAAGCAACGGTTAGGTTTTTGTGGACTTATTGTTTTAAATGTAGGCCTATGTCTGAATGTCTGGATGTCCACCTATTTAATAGGCCTCGTGTATGCATGCCTGTCTGTTTGGTGATATCATATCGATGTCTGTATAGTGTAGCCTATACCAGCATGCCTCTCATTCTCTATGTCTCTCTCGTCTGTCTGTCTGTCTCTGTGTCTGTTTCTGTCTGTCTGTCTGTCTGTCTGTTTCTCTCTCTCTCTCTCTTGCACTCTTGTCTGGCTGTCGGCCTGGCTCTCAGTGTTTATGTCTCCGTCTTTCTGTATGTCTGTGTATGTCTGTCTGTCTGTCTGTCTGTTAGTCTGTCTGTCTGTTAGTCTGTCTGTCTGTCTGTCTGTCTGTCTGTCTGTCTGTCTGTGTATCGCCCACGATAATTCTATAAAATCATCTAATTCAACAAAAATAGGTCTAATAGGTTATAGTTGTCATATAGATATAGGCCAACACAGGTGAGTTGTTAAGAGTTGAGCAACAATTAGAAAATGAATACTACATTTGTAATGTAATGTATAATTATGTAAATGTAATGTAGCATAACAATAACTTAGGCTTAGGCCTACAATACAATGCACTACAGCGTGCACCACGCCATTCAATGCAATTATAGGTATACAAATCTACAATGCTATAGTGCGACTATACGTTAGGCTAGGCTATGTAATTACAGTCTATTAAGATGGTTAGGGCTGGTTTATACATATTGTGGTGCTCAAAACACATTGTAAAAACCACAATTAATTCTAGAAAGGAGCTTGGGAGCCAACGCAGAATAATTTTTATTTATCTAAACATTTATATTCTCCGTTTGAATGCAACACCAACTGCACTTCCGGTAGACGTGACCCAAGGTCATTGAAATGTCGAACCCGCTAAACCCTTACTGACCACAGTATAGTAAAAAGGTACCGGTATGGGAAATCCTATATCTTTGGCCGGTGAAGGGTTAAAGTCAAACACAGAGAACAACGTGACCTATTTAGGAGCTCTTATATTATTCGAGTCTGAACAGGGATGCCACTCATAGCTTTTTCCATCTGGATCTAAGTATTTTCGGTCTTGTCTACAGTCTAGGTTTCTAGTTTTTTGAGTCAGGAATCAGGATCTGGCCTTCTTCTCACGGCGTATTTCCCGCGTTTAAAAAAATTAAAATAGATTTTTTGGCGAAAAAACTGAAACTGCACAAAGGACATGAAAAAGTCGGAAACTTTGTGAATTTGGATAAAACATTGTAGATTTTGGAGCGAAAGACTAAAAAGGTAGCCTATTCAGAAATTTTATCGGGAAAACAAAAAAGGAGCAAATTTTGGTAGGACGACTGAAAAAAGCAGAAAATTTTTAAGCCGGAAAACTAAAAAATCCATGTGGTTTTCAGAGAAATTATCAATCAAGCCTTTTCTAGCCTTTTTCTGCCGGATCTGACCTTTTTAAAAATCAGAGTGGCATCTCTGATTTTAAGAGGCTGTGAAGAGACATCTATTCCGCTAAAGGGTCGATGATCACTTGGCTCTGCAGCTTTGAGTCCCATATTCAGTGGCGGACCCACGATTTAAAGTTAGGGTAAAACCTGGTGATCTGATGGAAACATAAATAATTGAATATCTTTCATTCATGACGATCACAATTAATTTTACTGAGATTTGCAATGACTGACATACCTACTAACGTGTGGAAATGTTCTTTATTTATAGCAGCCAATGAGAACGCGAACATTTAGACACGATGTCAAATAGTAAATAAATCTTTTAAAAGTTACTTTTAAACGCACTTCAAAATGAAATAATCAGGTAGGCGTTCGTGTTTAACAGTATTTAAGCTACGGTAATGCAATGGCTTTTGATGCAGTACTTTTTATTGGTTTGTTATATGTGTTTTTCAAAGTTCCAGGTACATGTAGCCTACACCGTTGGACTATGAACTGAGAGACAAGTCCCCTCTCGGGCAGAAGTTTTTTTTTCTCATGAATTTCACTCTGCCTTCCCTCCAACCAACTCACTTATAAATGAACAGTTTCGTTGGGAAACCGTGGAAAAGAGAGAAGTGGCGACTCGCATTCGTATGCTGAGGCAAAGAAATTGATGTCGCTAGCACTTCTTACCCATGGCTGCTTCCCTGGACTTGCTTACGAGGGCTGCTTTTCGTTCAGTTTTCATTAATGCGTGCGCCTATACACGCATACACGTCCTTTCACCATGTTAGCTGATAGTCTCAGTATTTAAAATATGCAGAATTCGACCCGACATTGCCGTGTAATTATTCAAGGTTCAAAGATCATTGAGTTTCGACCTGTATGCGCTGAAATTACAGGTTGCGAAATCTCTGCGACATACCAAGCGCAATGGAAGAAAAACCAGTCGAAGTATCACCTGAACAGAGCAGCTATTGTGTAAGGAAACTTAATTTGTTTATTTTTTGTAGATAATCCAACAAGGGAATTCTGCAGATGATGTGGACTACAAAGTCATTTCGGACAGTGCTTTTTAGCTTTCGTGGTTGCATGAGGAATGTGCGGTTAATCAGAACGGTTCGCTTCTCGACCAGCTCTAGAGTTGCCACCGGGAAAGACTTGCCACTGACTAGCGTTCGTTATCCGTATGTTAAGCGTTCCGGCTTCAGTGAAGTTACCAGTGAAGATGTGGCCAGGTTCAGAGAAATCCTTCCGGAAGCTTCTAGAGTTCTTACTGATCCTGAGGATGTCTACAAATATAACAAAGATTGGATGGGACAATACAGGGGTAGGTCACCTTTGCTTACAAAGTGTCATTGTGCATTTTCTTATAGATGTGTGTATTCTTGTACATTTTCTTGCCTGTGCTTGTGCCTTGTGTGTGTCAGCCTTTAGAGAGTGACAGTCAGACAGACAGAGAAAGAGGGAGGATGAGACAGATGATGAATAAAGCGAGAAGATGGGATAGAAACTTGGAGAGGGAGATAGGGAATATGGATGGAATGTTAAGGAGTATAACTGAGAGTGGGGAGAAAGTCAGAGAAGACAAGGTGCTGTTGATGGACCGAGACAGGCATAGACTGAAATGGAGACTCATCAAATGTGAGCGAGTGAGAGACAAAGTAACACAGAGTGGTAGAGAGGAAATTTGAGACAGTCAGCAATACAGAGCAAGACAGAGAAAGAGACGGAGAACAGACAGACAAACAGACAGAGAGACAGATGTAAAAGAGAACAGAGAGAGACAAACACGCAAACAGACACAGAAAGAAACAGTCAAAGAGAGAGATGTGGAGAGTGGGATGAGAAGGACAAGAAGTTATGAAATAGATAATATTTAAACACTACTGGCCTAGTTAGCTACACCGGTATAAAGCGAGAGCGGCATTCGTCTGTTGGTTGCAACAGACTGTGGTTCAAGCCCCGGGCTGGGAGTTGACATTCAGAAATTTAGATATCTTGGGCTAGCACGTGTGGGACGCGGAGGCGCAAGCTCCTGCGGAGCGACCTTGGGCAAGTTGCTTACCCATCATTGTCTGTGGGGAAGGCAACGGGAAACCACCTCACTCATCCCCAGGGCGTAAAGCCAATGAACCTGCCTTCGGGCAGAGAACCATCATCAACATCATCATCATCGTCATCATCATCATCATCATCATCATCATCATCATCATCATCATCATCATCATCATCATCATCATCATCATTTAAACACTAATAAAAAAAAAAATGGAGAGACTATTTACATATTTACAGTGTGTGTGTGATTTGTGTTTGAAGGATCGAGTCAGGTTGTCTTGCGGCCAAAGACAACGGACGAAGTTTCTGCGATTCTGAAATACTGCAACGATCGGCGTCTGGCCGTTGTGCCCCAGGGAGGCAACACGGGTTTGGTGGGAGGCAGCGTTCCAGTTTTTGATGAGGTGATCATCTCGACTCAGCTGATGAACAATATCATCAGCCTGGACAAAAATACTGGTATTACATTAGTTGATTTGTTAGACAGTCAAATTACTTATTAGAAAATTGTTGTTTTCTGTAAAATTGAGTATTTCTGTTGGTGTTATTCTTGTTACGATTCAAAACAATTAAGATATTTCGCAATACAAGTATGTATGTTTAGGAAAATAGCTGTTGTGTCTGTCCTTCTTATGTGTAAGAAAAGCAAAAGGCAGATCGCAGGTTGAAATAATTATGTAGACTTTGTCTTTCAAATATGTGTATTTTGTTGGCTTAAATTGTGACATCAAACTCGCATGAGAACTGGAAAACAGAAAACAGAATTTGAAATGAAGTTTCAGAAACAATACGAATTGGAATAAATTGTTGTCATCCAATTATGTGAAGCGTGTTATACTATGTCTATTGTTTATGATTGATGGTTACAATAAATGAATTGAATTGAATTAAAATTAATGCTAGGCGATTAAATAATTTTCTTTATATCCAAGGACTGATGTTTGTATCAAGTTCTGTATGAGTCGGAGAATCCCTCTTTGACAGCTGTAGCGGTTGAATGCTTCTTGCCAAACAAAACCTATTAAACAATGCTATGTATAATGATTAATGTAAGTAAGAATTAAGCTAGACAATATGTGGCGTATTGTAGATTATAATTAATATTACTTGTGGCATTAAGTTAGATAATAATAATAGCGCTACAACAATTCTTGAACATGCGCTACAACAATTGACTAGACATTACTGAGCGGCGGAAAGCAGCGTTAACGAAAGCAGACGGTAAACACGTTACCAGACGACAGTTAGTCATCGAGGAGCTGTGCAAGGTGATGGACGGAAAGATATTTCGAGCGATGGCGTCTGTCGGCAATTACGGAGCCAATCGTTGGTAATTCGAATATCTGGAACTTGATTTATGGGTGTGGAAAGCGACACGTTGTCGACTTGTCCCACTATCGAACTTTGAGACGTTTGAAGCGAAGTTCCGAGGCGAAGCGAGTGAACTGTGCGAAGCAGTGTGACTCTTGGCGACGATTTGCGAATCGGTCGAACGTTGAAGTTGGGATCGAACTCTGAAGCGATCCGTGGTGAAACATTTGCAGCAAGACGAGGAGGAAGAATCGGTTGAGCGACGGGTGAATTCCTATGCTCGACGAAATCCGAGGAAAAAGGAGAAACACGCTGGGTTACTGTTTCGAGCTACAGTACCCATCGACCAAGCAACAACCGAGGAAACTGGACTGACGGCAAGTGAGAAGATCGCGACCTTCTTCAACTTTCCCTTCAACCCATTCCCTGCGGAAGTTGAAAAGCATTTCTACATCCACCAGAAAGGACGATGTGGAAAGATAAGAAATATACATAATATTATTAATTTAAATAATACGCCACAAATAGGTAGATAAGATTCTTTTCTTTGAATTGCATTTATTGACTGAAATGTTATTTTACATTATATCTTTATACGAATCACAGTCTCATTTGTTCTAGGTCGTAGGTTGCTATTATACCATTATTCACCCAACAGCCTCTGAGCATAAAGTTCACCTTCAATATTCTAGACTTAATAAATCCTGAATATAGGGGGTAGTGACAACAACCTTGATCTGACTCGAGTTTCGATTTGTTCAGTCACTTCTGCTAATATTTTCCAGGTATCCTGGTGTGCCAGGCGGGATGTGTGCTCGAACAGTTGAATATTCATCTGGAAAAGTCCGACCTTATGATGCCGCTTGACCTGGGATCAAAGGGCAGCTGTAACATCGGAGGAAACGTGTCAACGAATGCCGGTGGAATACGTCTGCTCAGATATGGATCACTGCATGGCTCAGTACTTGGAGTTGAAGCAGTGAGCGTGACATTTCAGACCATCGTAAACTTAGTTTAAACTTGACCAGTGAAAGTATTCAAAAATATTTTGAATTGGAAATTTTATCTGTCATCAAACTAAGAATCCACCTCACCGCGTAAGGACCTTGGGCAAGTCCTTCACTCGCAATTGCTCAGCGCTTCGGCGTGAAACTCCGAATCAGTGTCCGCTCTGCATTCGGGAGCGCCTCTGAGTAGAGAGCTTGAAGGGGCGCTATAACAAGTGCACATACAAACAAAAAATACAAACAAGTCCCTGTAGCATTGTTACAATGTTCAAATGTGTACATTGACCTTTGTAAACATCAGCTTGATGAAGACATGAAGAAGAAGATGATGAAGAAGAAGATGGAGATGATGATGATGGTGACGACAATGAGCAGTCTCTTAAGTTAATACCACGGATGTGAAGTGTTAGCGACTTCATTTTCTCAGCCTCTGCATATGAGGGCATGTGGTCAGGCCTCTCCCTCGCCATCTCATCCTCTCACCATCAGTATGCTCATTATTCCTAAGTTTGCTATTGGGCGCAACTGGAACAGCAATCCCTAACCGAATTCCCCCCGTGCAGAACTCTTGACCTCTCGATTGAAAGTCTGGCGTGATGACCTCTACTCTAGTGGGCAACCCTCTGTAAACAATACTATAATTGAATGTAATTCGCATGAACTTGGTTGTAAAACGAGTCACCTGGCTCATTCACTTGAAGTGGGAACATCAGATTGTTACATCCAACTAAGTATGCTCTGTGGCTGAGAAAATTGAGTTACTAACACTTGTGATTGCTCTTGTGACTAACTCTTAACTAATTATCATTCATCTGGAAATGTTATCTGTCATAAATTTCTTCCCTGATGAAGGCTTGAGACCACAGCTCTATGCTGAAAATTCTCACAGACTGGTCACTTGAGTATTTTTGCTCACTGACCACTTGAATATTTGTGCTTACTGACCACTTGAATATTTTTACTTACTGACCACTTGAATATTTTTGCTTACTGACCACTTGAATATTTTTGCTTACTGACCACTTGAATATTTTTGCTTACTGACCACTTGAATATTTTTGCTTACTGACCACTTGAATATTTTTGCTTACTGACCACTTGAATATTTTGGCTTACTGACCACTTGAATATTTTGACTTACTGACCACTTGAATATTTTTGCTCTCTGACCACTTGAATATTATTGCTGACCAGATATTAAACGAGACAATGATTGTTTTGATTGTTTTTAGGTGATGGCAAACGGCGATGTGATTGACTGTCTTTCAACGCTACGCAAGGACAATGTTGGTTACCACTTGAAGCACTGGTTCATCGGGTCCGAAGGAACTCTAGGCTTTGTGACGGCCGTCTCCATTCTTTGTCCGAGTCGACCAAAAGCCATCAGCGTAGCGTTTCTTGGTAATGGAATCAATCCTTTTAACCTTGTTTACATTGTAATTTAATGTAAGTTTTTGCTGCATTGTCAAGTTTGGCGTGAGATAGTAATTGTAAATAATTTTATGAATTTATATAGCGCCTCTTCAAGAGAAACTCCTCAGAGGCGCTCCCGACCTGACAGCCCAAAACCACATTGAAAGAGAATGGTTTTCAAACGCTTGCGGAAAAGGGGTAAAGAAAGACCATGAAATTCGTTACGGAGACATAGGTAATTTATTCGATGGACCGACCAAAGCAAAGCTTTTATGCAGCACTGTGGAAGTTCAAGCCATGGAGGCAACCAGGTCAACTTGTGTAGCTATGGGGATGCTCTGATGAAGTTTCAGTTTAAACAATAAAGTGCATCCATGAGACAACAAGTTGCAACAGAAAGCACACACACAGCATGACAACTTTACAACGGTAACAACAAATTATGACCAATGCATCACTTTAGAAGTGTGTCATGAAGTGATTCAGAAGAATTTTATGTGTGTTAAAACTGCTGCAAACTCTGCTACTCCTGCCCGTTAAGTTTCCTCAATTCTTTCAAAAGAATATTTCACATTACCTGTAGTTAACTAGGAAAGCTTTTGTTCTGTATTAACTTTTATCTTATTTGTGTTGTTAATCCTACACTTTCAGTTATCTCTCGATATTACCTTATTATCACTATTCAATTCAATATCTATTCTAAGCTAGCAGTGGGGTTAGGCCCTTTTAGATATCTCCCTTTGAGCAAAAAAATTGTATTTGTAACCTATTACACCTGTTAAACTTTTTTACTTTTGGTTTCAATAAAAAATGTGGTTATGGGTGAGGTTAAAAGTTTTGACTAGTTCACTGCCAAAGATTTGTTCTTAGACCCATTTAAATCGATATCAAATAGCTTATCCCAAAAATCAGCCTCCCAACAGTGAATGGTTTGTAGTTTGGATGTAAGTTAACTTTCATTTTTCTGTAGTCATTGCTTTATCATCATGGTTTTATTATTTTGAGCTAATTTTTACTGTGAATTTTACTATGTCTCGGCTGGGAGAAAGATGGTTATTGTTGTTGTAAATTTTGAATTGCATCTGTGACTTCTAATTATAAATGTCTAGATTGTAACTATAAATTATTCTTGTAGAGCTCTTGTGATTGTAAATTATCATTGTAATTTCTAAATTTTAATTATGAATTGTTACTGATGACATTGAAAATTGTAATTACAGATTGTAGTTAGAATTTCTAAATTGTAATTCTAAATTGTAATTATTGTTGAGATTGTAGTTGTAAATTCTAGTTAAAATTTCTAAATTGTAATTCTGAATTACAATTATTGTTGAGATTGTAGTTGTAAATTCTAGTTAAAATTTCTAAATTGTAATTATGAAGTACAATTACTGTTGAGATTGTAAGTTGCAAATTCTAGCTAAAATTTCTAAATTGTAATTATTGTTGAGATTGTAGTTGTAAATTCTAGTTAAATTTTCTAAATTGTAATTCTAAATTACAATTATTGTTGAGATTGTAAACTTGTTGTAAATTCTAGTTAAAATTTCTAAATTGTAATTATTGTTGAGATTGTAGTTGTAAATTATAGTTAAATTTTCTAAATTGTAATTCTAAATTCCTTCATTCATTCCGAAAACTTATATAGCACCCCTTCAAGAAGCCTACTCAGAGGCGCAAATTGTAATTATTGTTGAGATTGTAGTTGTAAATAACTTTATAATTTCTAATAAAAAATTTAATTATAAATTGTTACTGTTTTTGTAACTTATCATTGTAAATTGTAATCATGATTTCTTTTCCTGTTGCTGTCGTAGCTTGCGAAAGCTTCGAGAAGGTCTTGCAGACGTTGAGCATTGCTCGCACCGAGCTCAACGAGATTCTGTCAGCGTTTGAGCTCCTGGACTCTGAGTCGCTCTTTCTTTCCACTCGACACCTGAAGGCAACAAATCCCCTGGAGACATCGGCACCGTTCTACGTTCTCGTGGAAACTTCCGGATCGAATTCCGCACACGACGAAGCCAAGCTGAATTCATTCCTCAAGACCATCATGGACGATGGAATAGTCATTGATGGGACCGTTTCTACGGAACCGTCAAAGATGGGGGTAAGTTACTGTAATTGTAAACTGTAATTGTAATTGTAAAGTGCAAAGGTGAATTGTAAACTGTAACGGCGAATTCTACATGTAAATTGCTACTTTAAAAATTGCAATTCTAAGTTGTAGCAGCAATGTAGTTGTAAATTGTAAGCTGCAACTATAATTTTTAAATTAGAAATTGTGATTGTAAATTGTAACTGTGAATTGTAATTTGCAATTATAATTTTTTAAGTGTAAATTATGATTTTAAATTGTGACTGGTAAATTGTGATTGTATTTTGTTGATTGTAAGTTGTGATAATGGATGTAAATTGTTAATCTAAATTGTGATTGTAAATTGTGGATGTAAATTGTAATTGTAAATATAAACTGTGATTGTATTTTGTCAATAATTGGCTATGAGAATGCTATGAGAAGTTTGCTATGTTGGAGATGCTAAATTGTTATTGTAAATTGTAGCTGTAGATTGTAATTTGCCACTATAATTTTTAAAGTATGAATATTGTGATGTGATTGTAGATTGTAATTTTAAATTGTGATTGTAAATTGTGATTGTATTTTGTTGATTGTAGGTTGTGATCGTAGATGTAAATTGTTAATCTAAATTCTTCAACTTCAAACTTCAACTTGTTTATTGATCCCAGAAATATAAAACAAACAATTATGCATTCATAATAGTACACAAAGCGATTGATTGTTGTTAACAATTATGCATTCATAATAGTACACAAAGTGATTAATTGCAGTTAATGATTGCGAATGGTATAGCTTAGTGTACAGTTATTACTGTGAAATGTAGGGAGCAATAGGCTACCCGAAGGGAGTGATCCCGCTATTGGGGCCTATTTACCAAAGGAAAAAATTCTTCACTATTATATGATTAATGATAATAGATTAGAAAACAGATAGAAATGGCAGTATGTTAATCTAAATTGTGATTGTAGATGTATTATTGTGGATGTAAATTGTTATTTTAAATATAAATTGTGATTGTAGTGATTATATTTTGTCAATAATTGGCTATGAGAATGCTATGAGAAGTTTGCTATGTTGGAGATGCTATGTAAATTGACAAATGCTATGCAGCACAATATACAATGCAATCTGAATACAATACAATATTCATGCAATACAGTATTGATGCAATGCAATATGAATACAATATAGATGCAATACTTTGAATACAATATAAATAATACAATACAATCTTTTTGCAATTCAATATTGATACAAAACAGTATTGATGCGATACAATATAGATAGAGATCTTTAAGGGCGCTATATAAAATTTATGTAGTTGAGAATACAATATAAATACAATACAATACGGATGCAGTACAATGAATGCAATTGTTATACAATACAAATATGATAAAACATACTTTTTACAATAATGCCGCATAGATACAGATGAAATACAATACATAGAGTTTTGGGCATCTTATGACAATGACATGTTATTGTTTCAGCGCATTTGGCTGATTCGTGAGTCGGTGGCAGCTGGGCTTCTTGACGAAGGCCATTGTTACAAGTACGACGTATCTCTGCCACTCAGCCACTATTACGAGTTTGTTGAGGTGATGAGGAAAAAGCTGGCAGGCGTCGCTACAAGAGTATGCGGCTACGGCCACGTGGGAGATGGTGAGGATGCGGTTCTTCTACGGTCAATCTTGTAACGTGTTATGGTAATTGCACATATGTATGGGTGTGTTTGTGTGCGATGTGCGTGAGTGAGTGTGTGCGTGTTTGTGTGTGTTTGTGTATGTGTGTGTATGTGTGCATGCATATTTGTGTGTGTGTATGTATGTGTGCATGCATATTTGTGTGTGTGTATGTATGTATGTATGTATGTATAAAGGAAACAAAGATAGACCTATGATGGCTCGATAAAATAAATGCGTTCTGGTGCCAGATCAGGATCCGGGGAGGTCAAGCCAAAGAGACGCAGATTGGTGCTACAGTGGCATTAAATGTTGTTGATGTTGGTGGTATCATAGGCACTGCAGATGGCACAATAGTCATGGTTACATCTTTAGAAAGAGCTTAAAAAATGCAAGGTATTTTTGACAGATAAATCTAAATTTCACAATTTCACTTTGTGCATCATTAGTAACATAATTAGTATATTAATGTTGAGAAATTTGCTAATTAACCATAAAGAAGTAGTTTAAAATATGGGTGTAAATTTTCCAGGGGTAAAGTGACCCCTCCATGGGTAGTGGTGCAGGAATAGAGCAAGAAATGGGATGGTCGCTTTTCAGTCTCGAGTGGAAAGAGGTTGAGATTTGAGAATGACCGAGTTCGCATTCGAAGATGATCGTAATTTGTTTTTCTGTGTTGCACCACGAGAGCCAGAACCATATTGATCTGTGTTTGAAGGTGGTGTCTACCCAAGCCCTCGACACCGGCCAGAGTATGCCAGGATTCTGCAGGAGGAAGAGATGATAAAGAGGAAACAGCATGCCAACTACACGTAATAGACTCGCGGGCAGACAGCTGGGGCTGGATAGGGCGGGTATGGGGAGAGGAGTTGGTGAGAATGAGAAGGGAAGCAATGATACTGATAAGTATATAAAATTCATTTAATTGACCGACTGATCACAGATTATTCCAGGAGTCGAAATCAACTGTCTGGCAGCCACGCAAGGCTCTATGATGTCCCGCTGCTCATTTTACCAACGCCATCTACCGAATGAAAAGCTGAGTTGACATTGGGGGTTTAGCGCTCTTTGTGCCAAAGTGCTACCATTACCCTAGACCTTACTATACCATATGTGGAATAGTCGTGTATGGGGTATATTCTGTGCCTTTGAGCCAAAAGATTGCAATTTCGAATCTGCCTCAAGCTGCTGCATAAGGACCGTTAGCAAGTCCTTCACTTGCAATTGCTCATGCGCTTCAGTACGAAACTCTGATTCAGTGTCTGCGCTGTATTCGGGAGCACCTCTGAGTAGCTATCTTGAAGGAGCTAATACTGAAGCCCCTCCCACCAAAGAGGAGACCTTGTTGATTATAGTTTTCATTTCATTTGTTCATTCTGAGTAGCATTTATGTAGCACCTCTAAAGACAGCTACTTCGAGGCGCTCCCATCGTGTGTTGCATTTACATAATTTTCTAACTGTGGCGTTTTAATTGTACAGGAAACCTTCATTTTAACGTGACCAGCAAAGAATACAGCAAAGACGTCATGAATATCATCGAACCTTTCCTCTTCGAATACGTCGCAAAACATCGCGGCAGCATTAGCGCCGAGCACGGTCTTGGCTTCGCAAAGAGAAGCCACATACACTTCGGTCGAACCGAGCCAGTTGTCGGATTGATGAAACAGATGAAAGCTCTGCTCGATCCAAATGGCATTCTCAACCCCTACAAGACACTTCCATAGGCGCCATATTACAATGGTGTCTGCGTTCTTTGTTCTTTAGTTCTGTGCGTGATAAACGGTCGCTTTCGCAAACAATTTAAGGTAGGCTCGTTGTTTCCAAAGGCATGAAAGTCTTAGGTGCTATATTGATTTTTGTTGGTAAAATTTATTAGGTAAAATTTATTTAGGGATTAATTATGCAAGCAGTCGACCAATTATGCAATCAGTCGATTTATTAAGTTGTTGATGGAATAAATAAACATTTAGGAAAGTTAATTGAATGAATAAACATTTAGGAAAGTTAATTGAATGAATAAACATTTAGGAAAGTTAATTGAATGAATAAGCATTTAGGAAAGTTAATTGAATGAATAGGCATGTAGGAAAGTTAATTGAATGAATAAACATTTAGGAAAGTTAATTGAATGAATAAACATTTAGGAAAGTTAATTGAATGAATAAACATTTATGAAAGTTAATTGAATGAATAAACATTTAGGAAAGTTAATTGAATGAATAAACATTTAGGAAAGTTAATTGAATGAATAAACATTTAGGAAAGTTAATTGAATGAATAAACATTTAGGAAAGTTAATTGAATGAATAAACATTTAGGAAAGTTAATTGAATGAATAAACATTTAGGAAAGTTAATTGAATGAATAAACATTTAGGGAATATTTATGTGACTGTATTATATGTTAACTAATTAACGTTAGACGTTAATCAGCATGTCAACTAATTGGTGCCATACTGCTTTGTACTTAATTCAACAGCAGCAGCAGCAGCAATTATACTAATAGTTTGACCCTGGCCAACCTTGACGAGACTAGTGCCATATTTAAATTGGTTTGGGATCTGTTGCCCTTTGTTCAACACCATATAGAAGTGATGCCCACCCCATTGCACAGTTAATAGTAACTTTGCTAGATCAACAGGATACGCCAAATGAACTCGATTTGAGTGCAAGTCTGCAAACTGTAGACAGGAGGTTGAAAGGGTTTACAGTAGGCCAAGGTCTTTTTTAATGGAGGTTCTTTATGGACGCACCTTAGCTTGTCTGGACTTTGTACGATTTTTGACTAAACATCACGCTGTATCGTTGCACTGTGATGTAATGGCTTTAGTAACGTAAGAGCTTGTATAGCACCTTTCAAATGCAATGGGCTTCGGTCAATTGAGTTGTCCAGGGTTGTAAACCGTGAATTCCGCAACTGCCTGTATTGTGGCGATGCCAGTCCAAAGCTGGATAAGCGAGGAGGGAAGCGTCAATGACTCTGGCAGCCTTGGGCATCGTTAAATAACTACTGCTGCACAGTTCAAATCCGATAGATATTGTTCAGTTTATATAGTGCCACTCGAAGTCTGGTCTAACAGCCAACGGATCTTTGTCTTCATCACAAGGCATCTCTCGGCAACCCTTCTGACTTGAGTTGTTACGTGTCCTGTGCTTACATTATTATCAGGCCTATGTGACCTGTCTGTAGGAAACTTGTCGTTTACGATTTCTGATTTCATTATGGTTGCAAAGCAGCAAAACTGACCATGCATCTTTCTTTGTTAGGATGATATAATAAAATTAATTCTTTTACAAGATTTGGGATTTCATGGTGACTTTTGCGTTTTTAGAAGATTCAACTGTCTTGATCGGTTCTATGAATTGCGTATGGTTTACCATTGTGTATGCGCACTAAAGAAATGTGGATTACCATTGTTGAATTAAATAATGAATGTTCTTATGTTATCTTATCTAGTGCCATGCCCTCCTTTCTCGTCTTTCCATTATTTCTGGATCTGCTGGATATTCATACATCTCTGTTTCTCTTCCTATCGTATTTCTTCTCTCAGGGTACCTGCATTGTAAATGCTATTGAATAGTCTTTGCCATAGCAGCGTTAGCCCTATATAAGTTTATAACTACATTACATTAGTAGATTATATTGCATTAAATATTGATTGGCAAATAAGCTAGGTAGTATATACTTACCGCGAAATTGAGTCATCGTGGTAAAATTACAGAGCACCACTTCATTGCAAAATTATAGTAACGTATATCCTAATACTAGAGGGCAGACTGTTCTTTGCCATCCTAGCGTATGGTCAGACTATCAGGCAAGAAGGCATACATGGCACAACAATTCACTTATGCCTGCCTGGAGTTATTTTTACCTTCTTTGCTGCCATAATTCAAATCGAATCACAAAATCCACAACAGCTTAAACGTTAAGCGCTCTTTTCCAAAAGCCAAAACGAATAGATATCATCATAGGTTTTAATTGCATTGACGCAAAATCGGTGGTGCCAGGAAAAATCGAAGTAGATAAGAAAAAGATTCTATTTCGCACTGACGCAACTTTATTTCGCGAAATCATGCAAGAGATGAAAGATGCAAAAAAATAAATAAGCCGATCAACGTAGCATCGGCGGCGCGCCGACAAATTTTCGGCGGCGGCGGCGGCGCGCCGACCCCAAAAATCGGCGGCGGCGGCGCCCACTAAATGTCGGCGGCGCGGCCGGCGCAGGGCTCTGCCTACTCCTAGTTGAATGGGGGCGAGCAGCTGAGACAGTCTTTTCACGGCGTGCGAATTAGCACACTTCGCTGCCAGGCGGCGCCATGTGTAGCCCACCGCGATCGGTCTTATGCCTCCGTTCTTTTTGCTTAGGGCTAGAAGGTTTGCTTCATAGATGACCTCATTCACCTCTTCAGGAAGACCTCCCTTTGAAAGCAGGTTGACAAGGTCGGACAGATGTTGCTCGATGCTGCTATCCACTCCAAATGACACGAGATCCTTCAGGTACTGTGGAGTAATACCACCTGGACCGCCGGCTGAACCCGCTGGAAAAGAGGAGATCGCCTTAGCGACTTCTTCTTTGGAAACCTGCAACGCGATGAAGCGCTCAGAGGAGTCTGGATCGCATGGAGATCTCCTATCCACTGGAGCAGGCGGGTGCTTACGCCAGTGCCGGATTAACTTTTTTGAGGCCTGGCGCAAACAATTCAACAAAACTAAAGTAGGCCCTCTATCCAATCAAATTATCAAAAAAATGGGGAAAATTTTATTATATAGAAAAACATACTTTAATAATTTATGAACACAAAATGAAGCTGTGATAGGATCATAGGAGATTTTTAAATTTTACTTGTTACAGTTCAACTGTTCAAAAATTGTTCGTCGAGTTTAAAAGTCTTTCCTTCGCAATGATATCTTGAAAGTCAAGATCTGTCAAGATTTCCGACTCAAATGTTCAAAAGAGTTAAATTTGCCAATCTGCCCTGGCCCATTGTTGACCTCAAAGATGATTTTATGCGTTTTAAATGACTGAATGATCTTTTCCCCCGTTTGGTGTGATCGTAAAAAAGCAGAATCGTTTAGTTTTCTTTTGGTAGCCTACTATTCAATTTTACTTTATTTTCATGTTGTTTTATGGATTTTTAGAGTACATGCCATCTAGATTACGACATGGTTCAGGTCCCATCTGCAGCCAATAACTGACCAAATCTTCATTTACAGTGCACAGAGCAGCATCTGTTTGTGGCACGTTTCCAACAGATTGATTCTCTTGTTTTAATGGTAGATCTATGGTATACTTTCAGATTTAGGCATATCAATGATATCATTGCTGAAATCAAGGGTGTCTGTTGTTGGCATTAGTGCTGACACTGCTGAGCGGCCTAAGCCTGAACTGCATCCAGCTTCTGACGCTGAGTCGACACCATCTATAAATTGCGCCACTTCTCGTGTTTTTACTGCCAGAAATTTATCAATACTACCACGTTGCTGTTTGTCTACCTCTTCAAGTTCGCGTTTTCTTTGACGTTTCTGCCAACCGGACTCAAATTTCTTCATTTCCTTTAGGCCTACTTATTTTATTTGTTTAAAAATTAAAATTAAAAAAAGAAATAAGCAGCTACATAAACACTAAATAGTAGATAATAATATTACATGGAACATAGTATTACACTGTGTCGTCTGCAGTGATTCCGTTAAGGTCTGAATTCTTGGAGTCATGGACGCATCACATCACAAAAATTGGAGTCCACACCAAATGGATAAGAGTCATGGACTCCACACCCATCCATTTTTGGAGTCCCATCGGGCCATAGTAGGCCAAATGTAAAAATTCCGAACTTCTTATATTACAGGCGACAAAGGGGCCCAACCATTAGGCCTATTATTACGTAACCTACCCAAAAATTTGTATTTTTTACCCTCTCATTCTATACGTTGCAACTAGTACATTTTGCGAACAGACACATGCGTAGGCCTACGTAAAAATTAGCTCTAACCCTCCTCCGTTTACAAAAGTTCATTTAGGCTATATAGCATTTTACCGTTGGCTATTTTCTGTGTGTCAAAATCTAAAGTTACTGTTGTCGATACCAATACAGAAAATACCAAGTCATAAACTCATAAATTACAGCCAGCTTCTCCAGAAGTAGGTTGAATTGAAATGAAAATAGGCCTGTATCGTGGAATCGTGAAAGGTCAAGTAGGCCATATAGGCCTATAGGCTATAGCCTAAGCCAACGATAAGTAGAAGTCTTTAGTTTTTAAAATTTGAGAACAAATTAACAGCCATTTAGAAGCAAAAGCTGGTGTTAGAACACAATAATATTGCATTGATATTGACTGGAGAGCGCCTCTGAGAGGGCTTCTTGTAGAGGCGTTATGTAGCCTAACTTATTGAAATGAATGAATGAATACAGAGCCTGAGAGAGCTAAAATGCGAATGTCGTTAGCAATGACATCATTTAAAAAATAAACAGGAACATTTTAGGACACTATAGCCTAGATAACTAGTACCAATCTTCCCATCGATAATAAATTTTACACTTTTCAAGAAAAATATTTAAGCACTGTTGTAGTTCTTCTAATTTTCTTCATTTTAGGGTCTATCCGACGACGGTCATTACTTTTAAGCCAGCTCATTGGAACGGTTGAACGCTATAAGATTGCTGACATGTCGATGGTTTAGGTCTAGACCTGCATGTAGGTTATATACGTCACTCACTTACAAAGAAATGAAATATTCATAAATAGGTCATTGCATAAATTATTCCCCACTAACCAGTCAGTTAATACGCAATGCACATAAACTGAGACAGTTAGGCTACACATAATATTATAGGCCGTATACGGACCCCACGGTATTTCTTATTGGTGTCCCATGGACGCATCGTTAATTTATTTTGTGCGTCCATCCGCAACTTCAGTGCGTCCATGGACGCACCGCCTTTATTTTTGTGCGTCCGGCGTCAAAATTTGTGCGTCCGGGACGCATGGACGCACGTTAACGGAATCACTGGTCGTCTGTACCGTACGCATATCTATATATATTTGGTGATGGGGTCATCAGCGCATAAATTCATACGTCATCATTACAGTACACAATTAATTAGTAGACCTACGTCATCATTATAGTCGTAGTACTGTAGAAGACCTGTTTTTATAATGCCACCAAATTTTATATGCAATGCTTGTTTTAGAAATTAAAACATTTTAAATAAGCCGGACTGTGACTTATATAAACAAATTCGATCGGATAATCGGATTTCTCAATGTTTTTTTAAATTTTTACCCCCGAAAGAAGGCCTGGCGCAAGTGCGCCAGTTGCGCCATAGTTAATCTGGCACTGCTTGGTCCCTTCAATCGCCAATCAGCAATGCGGCATAGAATCGTCTTAGTGATGTTGTGTTTTCGTCCTTGGTTTGGCAAGCACTGTTTGACCGAAAACGAGGAGATTAGATCATTAATATTTTATCAACACAGTTTGGTTCCCGTAGGCTATTATTGCCTGAATTAGGTCCCCTGGTAAAGCTGCACAAGATGGTCTTGCAGCTTTCGGGATTCTTTTAATGAGAAGGCCAGATGGAATGGGGTGAGAGAGGCGCGAAGCGATTGGAGGGACTGCTTCGTCCGATGACAGCACCCGTGAGAGAGCGACCTGACCGTTTTCGGCCGAAGCTTAGTGACTGAGTAGGTTTAGTAAGGCAATCCGCAAGAGGCAGTGCTTAAAGTGTGGAAAAATAAGTGCCTGGACGCCCATTACCTTTCCAAAAGAAGTGCCTGGACGCCCCTTACGTTTCCAAAAGAAGTGCCTGGACGCCCCTTACGTTTCCAGTCAGTGCTGGCCAATAAGTGGCAGGACGGCGTTCAGATTCTAAAATAAGTGCATGGACGCCGTCCATGACCGTCCAGGCACACTTTAAGCCCTGGCAAGAGGCTGGTCAGAGCCTGGACACGGGGCGGATCGCGGACCGTGCCGGTGAATGGTTCCGTCTGAGGCATGCGTCTTAAATGACGACCAACACACACCCCAAATCCTCTGACCCTTACAAGGTTTTTGACTCATTTAGGAAATTGTTATGTCTGTCGACTCACTCGATTCAAATCAGATTGTTTACAGCTTGCGCGGCCATTGCAACCAGCGATGCGTTGTAATTGACGACAAAGCTACTGTGACGTCATTATACCCTTTAAACGTGGCGGACGCCATCAGCGAAACATTTAAAAGGACAGTTAATAATTGTCAGTTAGGCTAAGCTGATAAAGAAAGTCTCTCTAACCGATTTGTGTCAAGGTCCGAGCGGAACAGCTGCAACTAATATAACCTTCTAAGTCACGAGAAGCTTCACAAAAAGATAGTGTATAAATTCAACTCTAACGACTACAATCATGATCCGCACAAATTTAAGTAAAATAGCGAAAGATCATATTATTATTATCATCATTATTATTATTAATATTCACGGACCGCTATAGGTCTATAGGCTAATGCAGGGGCACGCCTTCTCACTGCAGTGGCTGGTCGTAGAATCTGGAATGGGCTCCCTGTTGCACTCCGGGGGAAACTATAGTATCCGGGACCGAAGTTACACAATATCTTAGTATAGTATAGCATATAGTATCTGATGACGACACTGACCTTAACACTAAACCTAACCGACCCTCACGACGCTTAACCTGATCCTAACCGACCCTCACGACGCATAACCTGACCCTAACCGACCCCCATGATTGGAAATTCTCAATGTTATAAACATCGGTCCCGGATACTATAGTTTATATAGGTGTTGGTGGACTGGGAGAGCTTCTGAGTAGTTCACTTAAAGGTGCGCTATATGAAGTCAATAGTTATAATAATAAAAAAATTCTGGGGTGACGTCATTAACTGTGTCATTGACTCATTGTCGTTTTCAAATCCAAAGTTCTCGAGTCAAGTTTGGCATACGAAATATACAATAATTTTCGATAAGAATTCACCACTGTCCGACAACATGTCCAACAAGCGTCTAGGAGAGGATCCGTCAAGCCAGGAGCCAAACGCACAGCGAGGACGAACTGACGACGGCTTACAGGACCTGCAGCGCCAACAACAGCCACAACAACAGCAGCAGCAACCACAGCAGAAGTAGGATTACGTACTCACAATTACATCAATTAATGCACGTGTAGATAATTATAAATGTACCTGATGTTTATATAGCAAGCAGATCTGGCCTTGATCCATCTCATTTTTAATTTAAATTTTTATCAAATTTTAAATCAAATTTTGATAATGAATAATTAATATTAATTATTGATCGCGTGAGATCTTAGTTTTAACATCTGAACGTTTTTCTTAAGCTGTACACAGTACAATTCAAAGTTCTTATGTATTTTAAACCTGTATTTCATCAGGACTTCAAGGTAAAACCAGTCTAGCTCTTTCTAGCCTTTTTGAGGGCCACATCTGACCTTTTTCAAAATTCAGAGTGCCATCCCTGGTTGCAGCTGCTGCCGTTCATTTGCGTACACGGTACCTGTGCTGGTTGATGTTTGGCGTGTTTACTACCGTATAACAGTCAGAATTACAGGGTGGCATAAATGTCAGCATATAAATGTCCCGACTTTGCACGCGTATAACTTTGCCAATTTTCAACATTTATTTATACTTAATGCATCAAATTAAAGGTATTTCACTCTAGTATTAACTCAAAAAAGTCGAACTGATACTAGTCTAGGTTTTAATTATATGCCAGGAACAGCGCTAGCTACCATATTTTGCTGTCATTTGTGACGCAACCTGGCGCCGTTGACAGACGATGATCGCGTTTAGATGCTCAATGCTCATACTAGGCGTGACCATCAATGATGATCTTGGAGCAACATCACATGTCAATGCTGTTCTAAGTACCTGCTCTGGGTCGCTCTTCGCGCTTAGAGTCCTACGAGCCCATGGTCTCCCCTCTTCTGCCCTCCACGAGGTAGCCCGTGCAACAACCATCTCTCGTCTTCTGTATGCCTCCCCTGCTTGGTGGGGATACACCACTGCAATTGATCGCCTCAAACTTCAACGTTTCCTACAAAAGGTCAAGCGATTGGGATACCTCCCTTCTCATTACCCTGATCTTGACTGCTTGATTGATGATGCAGACTTTAGACTCTTAAAGTGTGTCATCTGGAATTTAAATCATGTACTCCGTAGTCTATTTCCACCTATTGTTAAAAGGCCTTATGCTCTGCGTTCGCGACCACACAACTTTGAACTGCCTAGAAAATATGACTTTAATTTCATCTCTCGTGTTCTTTTTAAGACTGTTCGCAGTGTTAATTCTAAGAACTAGAAATTAATCTATCTTTCGCTTGCAGCCTGAATTCTGTGGACAATTGTTACTTGAACAGCCTATTTACTTCTTTAAAATACTTTTTGTTTTTGTTTCATGTAATAAGTTGCGGTGTGTCAACTTAGATTTTTCTTGAATAAACGAAGTATATATATATATATATATATACATATATATATATATATAGATCTTAATTTTACGAGCTGATAAGGGATTTAATTTGTTTGAACTGATTAACGAATATTCTAACTGAGGATGGAATAAACAATACCTTGTATTATTTGCTACGGAAAATTGATAAAACAGGACTTTCTAGGCCTACTGGCAAACCATGGGAATCGGAGCTCACATCCGCTAACATTGCTCGTGTGTCCGCGTACATTTGCAGTCAAGACAATGACCAGGGCAGGCCCTGCATGCAAATTCAGCGCAAAACAGGCAGTCTTAGAAGCACTCAGTGCCGGCGCTATAGGGTACCTGAGGCCCCCCCCGAAAAAAAACTTGGGGCCCCCATACCTTGAGCTGTCATCTCAGTAAAAAATTTCATAATGTAAGTGCTGAAAGACATGGTGTAAGACTTCAATAAATGTATCCCAATTGTGAAATTTTTGAAATTTCCATGCTGAAATGGTCGAATTTTAACCTGTTATCTTTACAAAAAATTGCTCATTTTTCAATGCTGTTAGTCGTGGTTTAGGACTTCAGAGTGTGCCCTCTCCTTAAATTTGTCCGATTTGCCAACTGTAATTGTAGCATTTAAAGGCTGTCATCGTAACAAAATTGATCATTATTGATGGGCAGTGTATGTCACTGTATGATACTTATGAAATATTTCTGAAATATTGGGGATACAAGGATTCCGTCCCAACCATAAATTGTGGGGCCGTGTCCCTGTCCACACCCCCAAAGTCTCCTCTTTGGTTGAAGGACAATGCTCTATTAGTTTGTGTAATATTATTTTTGTATCATTTGTATCATTTTGTATCATTTGCGTTTAAACATAATTCAGTGCGTGATTTCAGGAATGAACAGTCATGAAAGGTATAATTACCAGCTACATTTGCAAACTTGAGATCAGACACATACCAAGGACATCTGGGATCCTACACAGGCTTTAATGTTTGGGCCTCACGCATGTTTTTTTGGAGGCCTCATCCAATTAGCAATTAGAATCAGTTACTTTTTAAACATTGTGTTTGAGAAAGTGGACGAAATTGCCTGAGTAAGTTTAAATGGCTTTAAACTTACGCCCATAATCGGTACGATATTTGCATTAGGTCTGCTATGGCAGTGCCGTATGGTTAGTTGAGGCATGCACCAGACCGGATCTGTACAGTCACAACTAGGCATAATGACCAGCTAAATTTGGGGGCCCCCTTCAAACTCGGGGCCCCCCCGGCCGGGGGGTACGGGGGGTGCTAGCGCCGGCACTGGAAGCACTGAATAAGGTATTGGAAAATATTATAAACCTAAAGTTAAAGCAATTTGTCGACGAGAAGTCCAGCGAACTCTCCAGCTCTTACGCAAAGAAACGCCTGAAGCAGCGCATGGCAGTGCACGGCTGTTGGCAAAATTGAAAGGACGTGGTTTTGCGATTAGAAGATATTCATGGTAGGGACCCTACAAACACCCAAAATGATCGTGTCTACGCGCGTTTTAGCAAAAAACGATAGAATTTCCCGGGGAAACGGCGTCATAATGCGTCAGTAATGACAACAAATGGTAGCTAGCGCTGTTCCAAGTATATAATTAAATCCTAAACTAGTATCAGCTCGACATTTTTAGAGTTAATACTAGAGTGAAATACCTTTAATTTGATGCTTTAAGTATAAATAAATGTTGAAAATTGGCGAAGTTATACGCGTGCAAAGTCGGGACATTTACATGTATGTTGGGCCACCCTGTATATACTTCTCGCGAAATCGAGTCATCGTGGTAAGCGTTGGACCCGGCAGTAGTTTTAACTTTGGTGAAATCATCTGTTGCAATGTCTATTGACAATAATTATTGCACCTATAGTTGCTTGACTTTATCATGTTGTTACCTTTCAGTGTTGCAGATCAGGCGGAGTCGGCATCTGCACCGGCGGCAACTGCAAGCACATCATCAGCTCTACAGCCAGGTAACGCAACAGCTCATTTGGACGCAGTCATAAGCCTCGGCGCTGATGGTATAGTTCAGGCCGTGATTAATGAATTTGTTGGGCCTGTGGCTGCTGGCTATCCTTCTGCAGTTCTGGGAGGCTTAATTGAAGAGGCTGTAAGGCCGTTCATTACAGAACTGCTAACGACCTTGGCGGCATCAGTTTCTCGGACTTTTCAGGCAAGCACAGATGAGGCACCGGAGAACGTGGAGCAAAACGCATATAACTCCACAGGTAGGTGAATATGTTGCACCTGTGTGAGTAGGCCTAAGTGGTACCTTTTCAAGTCCACTTATGATTTTCCGACGTGATTTTTAATGGATATTCTCCGATGATTTCTGATTTCTGAATTGAGCGCTTGACTTGAAGTGATCATAGTCTGATGCACTGATTATTAAATTATTATTATTATGATATTATGAGGCCCGGCCCAAGTGCGTGAGGGCCCAAGGCAGCGGTTAGACGGTCCTCGGGTAAAAATGTGCACTGCAGTTGATTTCCTGTCAGCATGCATCTCGCACTGGGAATACCTTAAGTATTTAGGCTGATTGAAATAACGCAAATCAAAATAAAATGGGTCAATGGACACAAAAAGCAAATCAGGTTCTTAACGCTGGCATTGTTGCTAAGAGACAAACGTTTTGAAGACCTAATCTCATTGCAGTTAAAAAATTATGGCCAGCAGCGAGGGCCCATGAAATCATGAGGCCCAAGGCAGCTGCCTTGATCGCCTTTCCCTAAGGCCGTGCCTGATTATTATTAATATTGAGCTATTATTATTAAACTAAATAGGGCCTATTCCTTTTTTTGTTTTTATTTTTAGCGTTCCGCGTCAGTGTAACCCATCGTTATAGACGTCACCATGATCGCATTTCATCATTGTCCTTGTTGTCTTCATCATCTTAATTGCTCTTTATCAACCAACAGTCATCATTGTATTCACCAAAATCGGATGCTCTCATTGTTGCTGTTATTTTATTGTGATCCTTAGGAAGCAAAAAATTATGCTGGGAGCTTCTGCATGTAGGCCTACTCATATTCGTCGTGGTAATCAATCAATCAATGATCAGTCAATCAATCAATTTTTTTTATTACTGCCAATTGTAACAGTGAATCATCTAATATAGGATTGCATGAATTCATAGATTAGTCTTCAGAAATTTGTGAAAGTTCCACAGGTGCCTATGGTTATATAATCATCAAAATGGTTTCTGTAGGTGGAGCAAATGCATCATATCAGGACCTGTTCCTTGACCAGAAGATGTCCGTTATGTCTGTGCTATCGAGGAGAAATTTGATTAGCAGACCAGGTCCAGTGCATGCTGCTAAGGAATTTTCTGTGGCGTCGTATGACCTTGATCATGGAATGGGTGAACCGCCAAACAACCGGAGCTACCGATCGATTAGGCACATAATCGAGTTGAACTCGGATGTCATTGCAATCCAGTCAATCACTTCACCTGAGTTTGTTACTCTCCAGCTGGAACTTGCAAGGTGAGTCTAACCAAGTCTTGGCTAATGCTAAGCCAGACTATGTCTTTCTTTTACTTCATATCTGCCAACCTGTTTTTGAACAGATTATATACATTCATGCACAAATCCTTCCAAAGATTGGCATAAAAACAGTTATGTGTAAAACACAATGAATATGACAAATGATCAGAAGTGGTAGCAGTATTGATGATGATGATGATGATAATAATAATAATAATAATAATAATAATAATAATAATAATAATAATAATAATAATAATAATAATAATAATAATAATAAATGTTACAAACAGTCAAACAATGCAAAGGCTGGGTGCATTTGGGCGAGTCCAACCACCCTCATCCATGTCAATTAAGGGCTTAATAAATGACCCTGCGAAAGCCACAGCATTAAAGCATTAATAATATTAAATAATAATAATAATAATAATAATAAGGTGATGATGATGATGATGATGATGATGATGATGATGATGATGATGATGATGATGATGATGATGATGATGATGACGACGACGACCACCACCACCACCAACACAACAACAACAACAACAACAACAACAACAACAATAATAATAATAATAATACTTGAACAATGATGTTTTGCTGGCTCTTTCAACTAGCCCTTATAATTGACATGGATGAATGAGGGGTAACGGTTTCAGATGCACCACTTTTATTATTTATAAGTCCCTGGGATGATGAAGTACCTTAGGGCAACAAATAATAATGATTATTATAATAATTACAATGAGTTTCCTGACTTAAGATTGTCGGTTTCTTATTTTCTATTTCTTCTACTGTCTGGAACCATCTTCCACTCAACCTATATAGCTATAGTAGTCTTCCTTCTTTATCGCCGTCTCTTCCGCCGCCGATACTGGCTGCTATTCGGCAGGGCTTTTTAAACGCGCAGTTGTACACAAAACGTGCAGTTCTAAATGGATTTGTGCAGCTGTAGATGCACTTCTGTCACAAGTTCTGTGCAGTTAAAAAAAGGTCATTGTGATCCGATTGGAAGTAATTTACCATGGAGGATGGGAAAAGAAAGAAGGGGTTGTGCAGTTCTAAAAATTTCTTAAAAACAGCCCTGCTATTCGGCGTCAACTATAACATTCCAGGTCTAGGGATATTTGTCCACACTGGTATCACTTAACCTTAGAACCACTAGGTTTAAGCAATCCTTACCTAGCCTACTCCTTTGAGATTATCCCAGTCTTGGCTATATGTTTGAATAATTTATGTTACCTTATTATGTTATTGGATTGAGTAGTGTCTAAGAACTTGGTGATAGCCTACTGGAGATGATTTATGTAACTTTTGTAGGCTACCTGACTTGATGTGCTTGTTGTTGTTACATACGGACCAATCAAATTTATTTGATTTGATTTGATTTGAACTGATCCTAGTTTTCAGAGCTTTTTTGTTTTAAATTCATTCCTATCTTATCACAAGGTTCAGAACATAAGTGTATGTATTCATGCATGTTTTCGTTGTTTTTGATGTGTTTTCTGAATAGACTCGGGTACGAGGGCTTAAGATGTGAAAGAGCCAACACGGGTCTAAATGAATGCATCTTCTTCCGTGTGGATCGATTTATATTGTTTTCAGAAGTGGCGACTAGTTTAACGGACCTGATCCGCACAGTATGTATCATTCAGCATAATTTTGTTCTTTACCACAGCTACGATGCATTTCAACGTTACAGATAGTCTGAGAGGGAACGAAACAACCAGGTAGGACAAGACGGACACAGGGAGACAGACAGAGAGAGCAGAACAGAAAGAACTAAAGAAAGTTTTTCATGTAGTTACTTCGAATCGATCTGTGTCCGTCTTCTCCTGACAAGCTGCTATCGTCATCGTTATCGTAATCTCCAAACTTCTAAAGAAGCGCCACTTGAAAACCAAGCGCAGGGCACCATCTTATTCAGGAGTGCTGTTATTGTTTCACAAGAACAAAACTGTTTAGAACTCTTGCCCTTCTAAAGGCACTGTTGTTTCATTGATGATGCATGTCCTGTATGTGACTGAGTCTAATTAATAATAATAATAATTTTGTCGCCTGTACTCTACATGGGAGCGTCGCACGATGAGTTGATCGGACTTTAATGCATGTCTAATCTCGCTACTCACCATTCATTATGCTAAGATGTCACAGCCAGGTCGTAAATCCGGCATGGTAAGCTCCTTGACCTATGGGGAGCAAAGAAGACAATTATGGGTGAGCAACCTGTCCAGGGTCGCTACACAGCACTGTGGCTAGAGGTGGATTCGAACCTGCAACTCTCCTGTCACAAAGCACCGAACATGCCACCGCTTCCCATGCGGTAGTCAGTCTGTAATTTCTGCTATTAGGCCTATACTTTGTATGCTTTCAGCAAATGAGTCTGGCCAGGGTTGAAGTGACGCAGTCTCTTGCTAATAGCATCAGATCTATTTCTGGAGCTGTGATGATAGAATTGCTCTGTCGTCAGTCTGGCCAGCACTTGATGGTCGCCACAACCAAACTGATTCCATCAACCTTGGGTCGTGATGACCTTCAGTCAGTTCAGGTTGGCTTGGCATAAGTTATGCTTGAAGGATCAACATTAATATAATTATGTGTATCTATTGTGTACCTGTGTACTTAATGCTGCTGCCCGCCTAATCGCTGGTCTTTCCAAATTCTCACACATATCTGACTTCATCCGGGACACTCTTCACTGGCTTCCCGTACCTCAACGCATTGAGTTCAAGATTCTGACACTTATGCGCAACTCTCTTCTTGGGGTAGCCCATTCATATCTTCGGGCATTGTGTAACCTGGTCTCCACTTAACCTGGCCGCTCAGCCCTTCGCTCGGCTACTATAGAATGGCCTACTTGTTGTCCCTCGCATGCGTGAAGCTACGGCCCAATCTAGAAGCTTTGCTTATGTTGGTCCTTCTTGTTGGAATCGCCTTCCCCACAAGATACGCCTTGAGCTCCTTGGCCTTTCTCTTCCCTTGTTTCGTAAACGCTTGAAGACTATTCTATTTGATGGCGGGAGAACTAGCTGGGTCGGGAGCGCTACTGAATCTGTGAGCGGCGCTTTATAAATATTCAATTACAATTACAAAAGGTGTACATATGCATGTCTGTATATATGTAAGATACTTGTATTGTTTCATTGATGGATGGATGGATGAATGAATTGGTTGGTGGAAGGATCATCGGTGAATGTATGGATCATCTATTAGCCAACAATTTTTGCTGACTTTATATTTACATTCAGGCACATGCTGAAGACTTTCGTCTTTACGGGCGGTAGATTATTTTTACCTTTTCGCAGTGCTTCCTTAATTCGTTAAACTTAATTGCATATGCAAATATGGATTTTTTTTTAGCTGTGCTCCATCTTGAAGTTAATGAGTTCAGGCGAAGACGCTATGCCATGTATTGTCACTGGAAATTTTGAACTCACACCAAAGGACAGACAGTATCAGGTTTTGAATGATGGATATCCTGATGAGACGACGAAAGATCTCCTCAGTCAACAAACGGTCTCTTATCTTAATCTTATCTTATCGTAAAATAATGTAAGCTAGTTCTTTTCTAATGATTATTAGCACCATAATCATTTTGTCATCATAATTACACGAATTGTATACAGTGCATAATAATGGGAAATCGACGACCGTGCTGAAAGCTCCCCTATGTAACTATTCTTGTTCGAGAGGTGGACAGAGAGCCAGGTTCACCACTGGCCCGGTGTCTTTAAGGGGCCTAGCATCTTTGTAATTATACAAAGTTCGTGATTTATGCTTTTTGAATATGATAGTTTAAAAAAAAATTAGCAACTGAACAAGATTTTGTGGCGGCATATATATATATATATATATATATATATATATTATATGATATGACTTTTACCACCACTTTTGTTATTTCAATTTGTATTTAAATTTTTCATTAAATTTTTAATTATCTCATGACGCTCACAATAATTTTGTAGACACCAGTGACTGCCATGGGATTTCTATATTTGACCTTGGCAAGAGTTACCTCAGATGTCATTTGCATTTTTTTAAAAATAGGAATTAATCGATATGTACGAAGAGGGATTCACCCACCCATTGGACAAAATCGAATCAGCGTATAAAGGCGTCACGGTATGTTGACATCCAGTATGCGCAAATTGCAAATTCTACACTTGTACCGATATCTGCTTATCTGTCTGTCTTTGTTTATCTATTTGGCTGTCTATATTCTTAGGTCTACCATTTTTTTTAGCTTTCTCTCTCCTTGTTTTGCCGTGTGACTTTACAGAGCTGTTTTTAAGGAACTTTTAGAACTGCACATCAGCTCCTTCTTTTCTTTCCCATCTTCCATGGTAAATTGCTTCCAATCGGAGGAAAATAACCTCTTATGCTAGTTTTAGCTGTACAGAAGTGCTTCTACAGCTGCACAAATTCTTTTAGAACTGTACATTTTGTGTACAACTGCACGCTAAAAAACCTGTGTCTTTATCAGTTTCTCTTTGACTTTGTCTGTCCTTGCCTCTGTTACCGCCTTGTGTTTGAATCCGTTTCTCTGAGTGGATTGAACCTCTTGCGTATCAGGTCTGTCATTATATATATTTATATATCACCTATATGGATGTGAACATTGATTTGTGGGGCACGGTGGTGTAGTGGTGGCGTCGTTACCTTGAAGCCGGAAGATTCGAGGTTCGAATCCATCTCAAGTCGTCGCGTAGGGACCTTGGGCAAGTTTTTCACTCGCAATTGCTCAGCGCTTCGGCGTGAAACTCCGATGCAGTGTCCGCTCTGCAGTCGGGAGCGCCTCTGAGTAGAGTGCTTAAAGGGGCGCTATAACAAGTGCACATACAGACAAATTGATTTAACTATGTCTACATACGTCCGTTTATTATTTGTTTATGTATTTTGTCAACAACAGGGCGAGGAACCGAAGACCTGTTATGACGAGACACTGAGGACAATGAGAGAGTCTAGTTACATCTTGCACGACGCCAGCAAGACAACCGCCGTCAGCGTCCTTGCGATGCCGGAGGCTGAATGGATGGGCACAACTCTGCCTAATGACAAGATGGCATCATGCCATGTGGCATTGAAGGCCTACTTTACTTTCAAAGTACCGGTATGTTGAGTCGCGGTGACACTTTGGTTTGACTGTCCGTTAGTTAGCATTCTTGTTATTATAATTATGATTTCTAATTATGATGATGATGATGATGAATATTATTATTGTTGTTGATATTTTTTGAGTATCAACATTATTTTTACTGTTATTTTTTCTTTTAGCCGAGGTGTTCAGGTGATAAAATTGTTCGAAGACGGACAAAATGGCATTCTGTGTATTATTATTTTTATTATTATTATTATCTGATAATGTTTTTGTTTTATTATTATTGTTGAATCTTGTCCTCCCTCTCGAAGATGGTGGGTAGATTAAACACTGCCCACGTACTAGGTCCATTGTTTGGAGTAGTCTCCCATTGCAGAAGCGCTTAATTGTTATCTAGGGTTGATTCATCAGTGTTTTACACATCGGTGTTTTACAGGCTCCTGAAGACTCATTTGTATCACTGTGGTTGGACTGGGAGCGCCTCTGAGCGGGTTTCTTGAAGGAGCGCTATGATTCTTGAAATCATAAAGATGAGCAGAGCAGTCCCTTTTAGCCAGCCCTGAGGCAGCCATCGGTATAAAGTGTTAGCGACTTCATTTTTTAGCCTTGGCCTATTAGGGTGGGTGGCCATTCCTCTCCCTCACCGTCTCAGCTTCTCACCGACAGCTCGTCATGGCTGAGTAGGCTAGGGGAATGACGGAATGAGTAAATTATTGTACTATGCACCATGTAGGCCCTATTATGCTGGAAAACAAATTGAATTTGAAGTTTCCGTATATCAGTGAAATTTCTATGACTGTGACCTAGACGTTGATTTATCCTGGCAGAGAGCATGCACATATATCCAGGAGGAATCATGAGGACGAGAGCAATATGGCTAAGAACGCAAGGCTGTGCAGGCCTTAAGGGGACCAAAGAGGACCACACAGGACCGTCTGCAACTGGGCACATGAAAACTGGCTATGCCACTGCCCCTTGTATCAAAAAATCAACTCTGTAAAACATGATCAAAGAATATGACGGGGTAAAAATTCAGCCAACCCAGACTTGTTAACAAGATAGCAGAATTAGGTTGAGGTTATGCCATTTAGAATTATTTGTCTTGACACACTGGTTTTATATTTCCAGGAGTAATGCAGAATTACATCAATCGTAGTCATCATTGTCCAAGCGCATCATCATCTGAAGAACTTCATCTCTAAGACTAAACATTGCTCTTTTACGATGCGGTGCACTACGATTCGATCATCATTTATATTGAATTCTGTTATTCTTCAAGTCTTGGATTAATCGTATCTTTGTTCCTAGGTAGCACGTAATGCATATTCAGCAAGGCAATGCTGAAACTTGTGTTTCAGTTAAAAACTTAAATTCATCACTTAACACACTGTTTATTGATTTGCTTGTTATATAAGAACCCCAGGGATTTTCTGTTCAGAGATTAATACCTAACATTATGTTTGGCCTGCAGTATTTTCAGTGTACAATTAAAATCTTAAAGTACGATGCATGTGTTTTTCTGTTTCATAGGAGTTCAGGTTTATAACTGGTTGCCCTGTTAACTTGTTTGCTGAACTTGTTGCCGTGCTGACCTTGTTATTGTGAAATTTATTTTCCTGTAATATTTCTATAATGACCTGCCTTTTGTACAAAATGTTGTGTTATGGGATGACCGCACTTAGGCCTATGCTTTAATTCTTGCTCGTGTGCATTTGAATGCATTTGATGATCTGACTTCAAAATTTTGAGACATACTTGTTTGGTTAGAATCTGCACTAAACTTTGTTTATTTTGGTAACTGGGGTATGGAGTTTTATTGTAGCTTTCAGACTGCCATTTCCTTACATCTTTCCGCTGTCTCAAAACCATTTTCTTTTCTCTGGGTCTCTCGAAATGGGAGCACCTCTGATTGGTGTTTAGTGTGAGAGGTACTTTATAATTACACTACAATCATCTCGTACAGGCTGATCTTCAGGCCACTGACCTTGTGCTCGTTGGACTGTTTCAAAGATTTTCCAACCTATACTTTTAAGTTGTAGAATCTGTTTTGGGCATGTTTTCCTAGATGATGATGATGATGATGATGTTGATGATGATGATGATTAGTTTGTAAGTCGTGTTTATTGTTTCATTCTCATTATTAATGCAAATGTTTAAGTAGTAGGGAAGTGGATAAACTGGGGGTCTTTCATCCCTAACAGCCTTAATATTTTAATTCTAACCCTGCCTTGGTTACAAAATAAACCAACCTGTAACCAAGGCATATTTTCGATCAGTCATGCACGAACCTACAACCAGGTTGAAAAATATTCCCCACCCTATAGCAAGGATGAAACCTGACCCCTAGCATGCACGACCCCGTAACCAACCAATAGAATATTCGTCATCCTATGCCAGGGATCGAACCTGAGACATTGCGTGCACGAAGCAATACGCAAGGCCACACTAAATGTATCGGTTAATACAGACACGACTCATGCTACGCCACAGCTGTAGACTGAATAGGAACGATAAAAATAAGGCTGAAGAGGATGCATGCTAATTGTAACCAAAGACCCATTCAACGCCAAAGGGCACAGTGAAACGGAAAACCCAGGCTTCGCGATAATGAAAGTGGAATCTGCAAATCATATTATTATCTTAGGCCTTCTAATAGTTTTCATCAACGTCGTTGTTTCCATTATCATCATCATCACCACATAATACGAAGCCACTTACCTCATATAGGCCTACATTACGTGATGAATAAACAACTGCTGTTTCGATACTAGAGCCTACAGAAACAAAATCACGCGCTGATATATTATTCATTATCATGTGCTATTGAAGCCTATGAAATGCAGGCTATGATGAACGCATAATGGAGGCGGTCCTTCCAATAAGCCGTAACCAATCATCTTCGCTAATAGCTGACATACAACACGACACTTCCGTCAATGTTCCGGTTAGTTGACAAACTGACACACTTCTTGACAAACTGACACACTTCTTGACGGAAGTGGTCTGAAATGTGTTATCAGTCGAGCGACCCGCAGTTTTAAAGATACGTTATAATCACTTGAGCACAATCTCTGTATTAGTAGTAGGAAAAAGGATGATATAGCACAAACAACCACACAACATACTATAACGTGCGCCTATGACTCATCGCGTCAGGAATTCATAGCAGTTTCGATGAGAAAACACACAATTTTATTTTTTTTCTCTTGCGTATATAAAATGACTGAAAATATTTTCATGAAACAGCTAAAGGGAACGTCCCCTCAATATAAAATGGAGTATTCGAAGAAAACTGTTATTGAATTGAGAAAAATTGCTAAGCAAAGCGGCTTAGTTGGATACACGAGACTACGCAAAGCAGACTTGGTTGCTAAAATTGAAGCTCACGAGGCACAAACACGAATCCCCTCATATTTTACATCAATCTCACCAGATACCAGCCTGCAGATTGAAAACCCAGCTCAAGCGCCTGTACCGGTCTCAGCAGTACGAAAATTATACAACAAAACTAAATTAGCGCTTAGTGAATGTGTTGAGGCGATTGGAAGGAAGATACCTAAGGAGCCAATGAAATTCGTAAAGGCGCAGATGGGGGTAGCGCAAACAAAAATTACTTCATTTTTTAGGAAAATAATTAAACCAAAGTTTGAAATTCGTCAAACAGCTACAGCTATCAAAAACTTCACGAACCAATACACGGTAGAGGGGGCCGCTGGTATTGATGCTGCATCTTTTCTTGACGCTATTCAAACACAGGTGGTGGACTTGTTAGCAAAAACTCGCCAGACTAAAGTTAATTTTGTCCTTCATTGTACAATGGAGCGTGTTGATATGAAGACTGGAGAAGTAGATTCTGGCGATTTTCCATTCGTTTCAAAGACTGAGATCATTCTAGACTCCACCGATGTAAACGAAATTTATAACACCGCAAAAGATAAAATTATGGAGTCGATGGCCGCCTTCCAAATGCGTGGGAGTAACTGGCGACTCAGAGCGGTTCAAAAATTAGATATTAACACGGTTGATTAAAAACCATTGAAAGGTGGTTCTTACATCCCACTACCGAAATTTTTAGCGAGTAAAAAGGGAATTATTAATATGAAGAACGAAGATTCGCAATGTTTCAAGTGGTCTGTGACAAGAGCATTGAACCCAGTTGATGATCATCCGGGAAAAATTACAAAAGAATTAATTAGACAGTCTGAGAAACTTGATTGGTCTGGTATTGAATTCCCAGTAGCGGCGGATGATAGAATGATAAGTAAGTTCGAAAGAAATAATAATGTTAGTATTAATGTTCTTGGTTATGAGGAAGACGTAGGCCTATTCCCACTGTATATATCAAAGCATGAGAACCATAAATGCGTAGATCTATTACTTATTTCTGAAGGCGAAAAGAAGCATTATTGTTGGATCAAAAATTTCAACAGACTGATGGCGGTGCAAACAGACAAGTCTACTCATTCAAAACACTATTGTAAAAGATGTTTTCAGGGATTCAGAAAGCTAGATTCGCTTCACAAACATACCGAGTACTGTTCCCAACATGCAGCTCAAAAGATAGTCCTCCCAGAACCAGGAACTAAGTTGCGGTTTAAAAATTATTATAGAAAAATGCGTGTGCCCTGGTCGATCTATGCCGACTTCGAGAGCCTGATCAAACCTATCGACACTTGCCAACCCGACCCTAGCACATCCTACACCAACAAATATCAAAAGCATATTCCTAGTTCATTCTGCTATTATATAAAATGTTACGATGATGACCTATATTCGCAAGCCCCTATAACATTCACAGCGAAGAGCGAAGATGACGATGTAGCCCAGATATTTATTGACAGTCTTATTGAGAGTGTAAAAGATATTTATAATCGATTTAAATTTCCAAAGAAAATGATATTCGGAAAGAAAGACGCGGGCCTATACAACTCGGCTACTGTTTGCCACATCTGTGAAGACGAACTGGGTGAGGACCGAGTAAGAGACCACTGCCATCTAACTGGGGAATTTAGAGGTGCTGCTCATTCAAAATGTAATCTAAGCTACAAAGTCCCCAAGTTCATCCCAGTAATATTTCATAATTTAACTGGTTATGACAGTCATCTTTTCGTGAAGAAATTACGAGGTTGTGATAACGAAAACATTAAATGCATCCCCTGTAACGAAGAAAAGTACATCTCATGGATCAAATCATACCTTTCCTCACGCTCTTTCATCGTTAGCGCTTCTGGTCACTCGTCTAATCAACAAATCCTCACCTGTGGTGTCCCTCAAGGTTCAGTCCTTGGTCCTCTCCTGTTCATTCTCTATACCTCCCCACTCAGCAAACTCATTTCGTCATCCTCTGCTGAACACCACCTCTATGCCGACGACACTCAATTATTCCTATCTTTCTCCCCTCGCTCCTTCTCAGACGCACTAAATCAGCTACGTAACACCATCACTCAGATTTCAGCCTGGATGACCGCTAATCTGCTCTGCCTCAACCCCTCAAAAACAGAATTTCTCATCATTGGCCTACGCGAGCAATTAAACAAACTAGACTATCCTTCTGACTTTTCTCAAACAGACCCAACTCTTCCTACGCCATACTCTTCTCCTGTCCGCAATCTCGGGGTCATTTTTGACAAAAACCTTACTTTTTCTGACCACATCACCCAGCTATCCCGCACCTGCTATATGCACATCCGCGACCTCCGTCGATTGCGTCCAATTCTAAATTACAAGACCGCCTGCACAATAGCCACCTCAATAGTTCATTCCAAACTCGACTACTGCAATTCGCTCTTCCATGAAATAGATTCTCTTCAAATTAAACGCCTGCAAACTATCCAGAATGCTCTTGCCCGCGCAGTCACTAAGACTCCCAAACATCACCACATAACCCCTGTTCTCAAGTCTCTTCATTGGCTAAAAGTTTCTCAGCGCATCCATTACAAAATTGTTTCTCTAACCTACAACGCTCTTCAAACCTCTCAGCCCTCCTACATTCGTCAACTAATCACCATCCAACCGCACAGGTCTACGCGCTCATCATCATATCTTTCTCTCTCTCGGCCTCCAGTATCATCCTCTCTGAAATTCTGCGACCGCTCCTTAGTCTATGCTGCACCAGCTCTTTGGAACGGACTCCCAACATACCTCCGCCTGTTCGCTCACCCTCCTATCTCTCCTGCAGTCTCACCTCCAAATTCAACCTCTCCTCCGCTTGCACTCTCCTCTGCTGCATTCCATTCACGACTGAAAACCGAACTCTTCAACCTATCCTATCCAGATTCCAATCAAGTTCCATCACCCAACCACCACCATCACCGACAACCACCGTAGCACCACGCTGTCTCCTCGGCTTGACCTCCCCGGATTTTGACCTGGCACCGGAACGAAAACGGCAGCTCTGGCTATTGCGGACTTGATTTGATATAGCGCCGGTGAATAAGCTGGTCTCCCTGACGTGGCTTTTGTGGGCGCTGAGAAATTCTCGAAGATTTACATTACATTTTTACATCTCGTTTAGCAGAGAAGTTGTAGTCGACAAGTTTATTGACAAAGAAGGGAAAGAGAAAGAAGTAAAACGAGAATTACGATTCCTCGATAGTTTTAGATTTATGCCGGCGAGTCTTGACGCGTTATCGAGGAACCTAAGTAAAGATCAGTGTAAAAATATAAGCAAGTACTACTCCGGTAATCGACTCGATCTCTTGCTTAGAAAAGGGGTGTATCCGTACGACCACGTTAGCTCCATCGATCAACTGAATGAAACAGAACTACCACCAAAGTCAGCATTCTATTCGAGACTTAACGACTCGGACATCAGTGATGAAGACTACAACCACGCACAGGTGGTATGGAACGAATTCGGTTTCAAAACATTCAGAGAATATCACGATTTATATAACGTGTCAGATGTTCTCCTACTCGCTGATGTATTCGAGAATTTTAGAGACGTCTGCATGAAGAACTACAACCTGGATCCCGCCTGGTATTATACTTCACCTGGACTAGCATGGGATGCTTCATTAAAGTTGACTGGAGTAAAGTTAGAATTATTGAGCGACTACGATATGATACTAATGGTCAAGCATGGGATAAGAGGTGGTGTTAGCACAATTTCACATCGTTATGGGCAAGCAAATAACAAGTACATGTCCACGTTTGACAATAGCAAGCCCCCATCATTTATAACCTATTTAGACGCCAACAATTTATATGGATGGGCAATGTGTAGGAAACTACCAACTCACGGGTTCAAGTGGATGACTGATGATGAGCTAAACGCATGGAGATCGATACCGTGTATATTGGAGGTGGACTTGGAATACCCTAAAGATTTACACGATCTTCACAACGACTACCCTCTCGCTCCTGAGAATATCATACCTGAAACTTCAACTGTTCCTAAACTCATCCCAAACCTGAATGATAAAGTAAAGTACATAACCCATTACGAAAATTTGAAGCAGTATGAAAGCCTAGGTCTGAAGATTACTAAAATTCATCGAGGAATTAAATTTGAAGAAAGCACCTGGTTGAAAAAATATATCGACCTAAATACTAACCTGAGGACCAAAGCAACCAACGATTTCGAGAAAGACTTTTTCAAACTTATGAACAATAGCGTGTTTGGCAAGACTTGCGAAAATATAGAGTCCCGTGTAGATATAAAACTGGTTTCAAGCGAGAAGCAGGCTATAAAACTAGCGGCGAAAACCAGTTACGACACTCGAACTATTTTTGATGAGAACCTAATTGCTATTCACATGAAACGAACGAAGCTATATTACAACAAGCCGATATATCTAGGAATGTGCATCCTAGACTTGAGCAAAACTTTGATGTATGATTTTCATTATAATTACATCAAGGACAAGTATGGAGATAGAGCTAAACTGTTATTCACAGATACGGATTCTTTGGCGTACGAAATTAGAACCGTTGATTTTTACGCTGATATATCCCCCGATGTTAGAAGCATGTTTGACACGTCGGACTATCCAAAGGACCATCCTTCATGTATCGACACTGGCATGAACAAAAAGGTCATCGGTATGTTTAAGGATGAAGCCGCGGGTAAACAAATAGAAGAATTCGTGGGACTTAGATCCAAGTTGTATTCGTATATGATGGCTGGCGTAGACCACAAGAAATGCAAGGGCGTTAAGAAAAACGTTGTCAAGAAATTAATTACTCATGAAGACTACAAAGATTGCTTATTCAACAAACGAGAACAGTCAAGAAAAATGAACGTCATCAGATCCCATCTTCATGAAATCTATACAGAAGAGGTAAACAAAGTGGCGCTATCAGCTGACGATGATAAAAGAGTCATAATGAAGGATGGCATTCACACTTTAGCATATGGACACTATTTATTGAAATCTACTTAAGAAAAAAAATATCCTAATATAAAATGACAGACTCAATTGTATGCAACAATTGCAAAATGGAGAAAAGCTTAACTGAATTTTACAAAAACAAACGCAATAAGAGCGGCTATTTCGCTTCTTGTAAAAAGTGTGTCATTATCAAAACGAAGGAACGTACACTAAAATACTCGGAGCTTGAAGTGAGGGAAACAAAAAACAAAAAAGTTTGCTGCTGCTGTAAGATTGAAAAAAGTTTTGACAATTTTCATAAAGATAAAACAAAAAGGAACGGAATTTATACGAGCTGCAAAACGTGCCATAATACCAAAGCAAAGGAACGTGCGTATAAATATGCAATGCTAGAGAACAGAGAAACAAAGGAAAGAAAAGTTTGCAGCGGCTGTAAAATAGAGAAGAACATATCGGAATACGATAAAAATCGATTCAAAAAAGACGGATATGCTAATGTATGCAAAAATTGTAGACAAAAATATTATCTAGCCCGGATAGAAGCCCAACGGCGTGATAAAATAACAGACCCAAAATGTGAAATGGAAATCCCAGAGTGTCTCAAAAGTAAACTCGGTATCGGCCTTAAAACATTTACGAAATGGATCGAGTTCCAATTTGAAGAGGGTATGACTATGGACAATTTCGGCTCGGTTTGGCATCTCGATTTTGTTTTACCAATATCATCGTTCGATGAAAAAGAACTTGATAAAGCTGTGAATTGGTTGAATATACACCCGGAGCTATTAGGAAAAAATATGCAAAAAGCGAACAAAATAGATCGGGTGGAAAAAGCGTATAACTTTATAAAATATTTAGAAGAAATAAATAAAAATGAGCTTTGAGACAAACAAAGATATAAACATCGAAGGTGTCGTTTTACCAAATATCCCACTTTCAAACATACAGCTGATCGACGCAGCGAAAAAACTAAACATAAAAAACTTCCGTGGCGTCTTCTTACGAGATGAACTACCGAAGAAACCTAACCGAAATGAGTGCGGGATATTAAACTTGGACGACTCGCAAGGAAGTGGGACCCATTGGTGCTGTTTTTTAAAGAATGGCAAGGATAAAATATATTTTGACAGCTACGGCCTACCTCCTCCTACCGAATTGTTAAAGTATTTACAAAGTCCTGTCTACTACAACAGCGAACGAATTCAACCCGACAACGAAGTGTTTTGCGGCCATCTATGCCTATACGTCCTAAAGAAAACATGCAAAGATGGAATGAAATTTCAAGAAGTTATAAATGAATTGTACTAAAAATATTATCGCGTAATAAAATGCCTGTAAACATCTTTGGACAAATGGATAACGGATCAGCGCCACGAGTAATATCGGGTGGCGTCACATTAACTCAAGCAAACAGTACTTTTCTAAGGGCAGATGGAGCAAACCCTGTTACTGGAGATCTAGATATGAATGGCCGCGTGATAAAAGGTCTGCCTACAACTAATACTTCGGAAGCGGGAAAAGACGAGGCACTAAGTCGAGGACAGGTTATAGATTTGATAACGAAATACATCGATGCAGCAACTAAAAATGCAATAGGACCCGCGATTAGTGCTTACTCTCCAGATTCGAAAGTCATAAACGCTAGTACTTTCACAAGAGTTTCTTTCGATATAGTAAGATTCAAAAGAGGTGGTGTCAACAGTACGAGGCTGACTCGTTTCACCCCTGGTAAAGCCGGTTGCTATTTCGTTTCGATGTGTGTAGAATTTGAAGGCCTCGGTAGTAGTGGTAGACCTTTTGTCTACCTTTATAAAAATGAAGGGGTGTACGCGCAAATTTCAGGCTGGGGGGATTTGATAGCATCGATTAGTCGCGTAGTTTTTCTAAACGAAACCGATTATCTCGAGGTTCACGTTTATTCATCCCTCCCAGCATACATAGTAGCTCATGACTTTTCCGCCGCATTTTTACGAGAATAGCGACTGAAAAAAAATCTGTTTATAAAATGCCTGTTGATATTTTTGGAAGAATGGATGGTGGATCAGCGCCACGAGTAGTAGCAGGGGGTATCACATTATCCCAAGTCAACAATACTTTTCTAAGACGAGATGGAGCGACCGCTGCGACGGGAAATATAGACTTGGGTTCTAACAAGCTAATTAATGTAGCGGATCCTACCGATCTTCAAGACGCGGCCACAAAGAATTACGTCGATGCTGGTAAACTTTCAGAGAGTGGAGATTTGTTACTTTCGTCTTCTTCCGATCCGGATGTAGCCGTGAACTTGGGATGCGGTGATATTCGAGAAGGACAAAGTTTTATTTTACTCCTCGGCAATAACGAAAATAAGATTACTTTGGCTAATTACAGCGAAAATCCTGTTTTGCTACAAACGGCTCATGGATTACGTATTCAACTAAATAATGAAGAAGTTATCCGTATCGACAAAACTAACAGAGACCCAGCTGGGAGAATAGTTGTACACAAAAACATCGATATGGATGGGCAGCGAATAGGCGGTCTAGCTGAACCCGTCGAGAATAGTCACGCTGCTACGAAAAAGTACGTAGATACGACCGCATTTGGCCCGGCGTTTAGTGTTTACGCTCTCGTTGCTCAGGCTATCCTAGCTAACGTTACGACGCAAGTAAAATTTCCGGCAGTAAAATTCGATCCGGACAATTGTCTCGTCAATACGAATCGTTTCTTCCCTCAGAAAGCCGGATGTTATATGGTTACGGCGTATGTGGAATTTCGCAACAATAGTGCCGGAATTTCCTGTAATGTTGGCTTGTACAAAAGTGGGGGACTTTACACGTTGATTGCCGGTGGTGGAGGTACGGCTGCAGTGCGTAGAGGTGTAACGGGTACAACCCTAGTTCGATTAACTAATACCGATTATCTCGAGATATTTGTTACTTCGACTGTTAATGAAAATATTATGGTTCGAGATTTTTCAGCGGTGTACTTACGACCCTAAATTCGAAACCACATTTAGTTTTGAATTTACGTTACAATTTCTTTAGTACGCGATGCTCATTTTCCCACCATCCGACTGAAACCTTAGTAACTTGTCACAAATCACCACTGCATAAGCTTGCGTTCGAGCTGGTACCACATCATTAAAAGTAGCTTTGATCACGATATCGACTATTGATAGCTTCATACGCTCTGATTGCTTGCTCACATCAAACACCATAATTGGGAACAGGTCTTTGAAGTCTGCTGGAGTGATATTACTTTGCGTTATCAGTTCGCTCATTCCATAGAATTTTTCACTAAACGTGGCCGCTTCTCGATATGCCCGCGAGAACTGTTGATTCGGGAATGATAGATCGTAGTCGACGCCTGGGTATCGTTCCTGGTTCATCATCACGTTCATGCTCTTCAGATTACAATGATCGAAAACGGAAGGATTCATAGTTTGATTGCCGTCACGATTCGTTTGAAAACCAATAATTACGTACCTAGGTTTCTCAGGTGATGACTTGACGCTAAGTCTCCAGCTAAAAGTAGACGCCTGGTTAACGGCTATAGTATCGCATTGGCGTGCTCTGTACCCAACTGGCAGCGAAGCCTTCGATTCGATCGTTTTCATCAGTTCGAGCTTCTCCATATCAGCCGGCTTAACATGAGGCATAAACCATGAGATTTTGTCTAGCCTGACTTTCCCAGCAGCCGCGGTAGCATCTCGAAAAATTGCGTCGTCGTCAGCTTTACGAACAAGAGTTAGCGTTTGTTTAAAACCATAAACAACCTTGTTGTAATCGTAACAAAATCCAAAAATATGCCTCAATGGAACGATAAAACTAAACGTGCCTTTAGCACCCGGTTTTTGAATTAGATACTCCTGTCTAACAGCGAAACCTTTATTATCCACGATAGAGGCTGTAGCGCCACTATCCTTGAACCATAGCTGATTCAAACCTTGAGCTAGTTGAAAATCATTCGGGTATTTGAGTAATCCGAGCATCGTTGTCGCTTGACCTGGGTGAAATAACGATTCAATTACATCATTCGATAGTGAATACGAAATTTGACTGAACAGATGCATGAGTCCATTGTTTGTAAGAGCTACAGCATCGGCATTAACGTACGTGGGGGGCACAGCGGTATTGTCCGCCTTCAACAATCTACCCTCGAATAATAGATAAGATTCCGCTGGATGGTTGAAATTATCTTGAAGTTCGATGTTTATTCTAATCTCTCCAGAGGTGTTTAGATTCGCTCCCGAACTCGGTTCATACTCATGCCATTCATAGCGCTCGATACCCTCATCAATCAGAGGTTGTTCGGCAAAGTTTAGAATATCAGACTGCATTTTATTGTACGATAATATTTTTATTACGCGACCTTCATTCCCGCGCCGTTTCGCGAACGCACTAAATCTTGGATCGATATCAGACCATCCCCCATCATCAGATTATTGATATTCGTGTTCTCCGGATTCGTCCCGATGCTACTTAGTCGATCTAAAGTGTCTTTATTTTTTTGCGTAAGCTGTTTCTTTGGAGCAGTAAACATTTTAACCGCAGCTTTCTCTACAAATCTTTTTCCAGCGTCGGTTGCGGCTGTTTTCCCAACATCGATAGCCTTTTTCCCAATTTCTGTCGCCACGTCTTTACTAGCACTAAGAGCTCTCGTTGCTAACTGTTTGGCAGCGTTCGATGTAACTAGTCTTTTGAAAAATCCCGAAATAGTATCAAATATTCCAGATCCACCTATAACGTATTGCTTCCTGTAACTCCTTGTATTCACGATCGGCATTTTTATAATATCGACATTATATTTTTATAAGCATCCTTGCTCAACACCCCTTGTCTCAGTAACGCATCACACATCGCTACGATCTCGTTTCTTACTCCGTCGTTGCCCGCCTTGAAGCTATGAATTCTTAACTCCAGCTGTTCCACCAATACATTAGGGTCTTCCGATATAACGATTACGCCGACGCCTTTACCTACCGTACCTAGGGTTATCTTGTCCCATATTGGTTTGATAATTTGTTTGTATTTGGTGCTCGTAGATGATTTAGGTTTGTTTGGATTTTTTTCCTGTCTTATAGCATTCGTTGTGGTGAGAATCTCGGCGTAATCGGCCTTGTCATTATCATCGTATATCGCGACGTCCGGCTGTTTCATCGTCAACAACTCCCAAAGACCGGGTGTTCCTCTGTAAGTCTTATTTCCAACCGTCACATCGTCTCCTTGAATCGAAATCGGAGTGTCGCCGATATAGAATTGGTTATTTTTGTCTTTTATTCCAAACGTCGTGTCGGTGATTTTTTTATCGGAGGCGTATTGACGAAGGTACATCTTTGCCATATCTCCCAAATACATGGTTCTAATGTCCTCAGTCGGATCGGGGTTATACGCTTCTATCGAAGGATGCTGAGGAAATTGAAGACCCTGTAACGAAGCGGGAAGTGCCTGTAGCGCGTTTGAAGTAGCTACCGAATTTTGATTGATAGCGGACAATAAGACATTTTGCTCTTTGGAAATTGCGGATTGGGAATCGACGATAGGTTTGAAGAACTTGGTTAAATCTTGCTGAAGCCCTGAATCACCCATTCTCTCCGATAAATTTTTTTGTCGAATATTCTCCTTTGTTTTCTGATATTCTGCAACTATAAGGTCTCTTTTCGCTGGGTCGGTTATTTTATAAAACGACATTTTAAAATAAGGAATATAATGTTTTCAGACGTGTTTTTGGACGTATGTTAGTCTTTTTGATAGATTCGTTATTTTCTCAAAACGGCCTACCCACGCGCCGCCGATTCCATAGCGTCTATCACCTCAGCATTCTTCTTATTCAAAATTTTTTCAATATCGATTAAAACCAGACAATATTCCTCAACTGAAATGATATCATCCATGAGAGCTTGTGTAATATAACCGCTGATCCTGTTGAATCTCGCGACAGCTAGCGTTTTGATTTCTTCATACATCTCAGCTTTCATCATCTGATTTTTACTGATATAGCTCTTGATTAAATCTACCATCGGGCAAATACCTGATCTCATCAATAAATATTCTTGATCATGTTCTGCGTTTGTTTTCAGATTTTCTGCAAGGAAAACGTTGATTTCCGCGGGATCGGTAATTCTTTGAATCGACATTTTAAGTAAAAGAAAAAAAATATTTTCAGACGTATTTCCAGACAGATTCTTTATTTTTCTCAAACATAGATTGCAAGTACCTCCTGACTTATTACTTGATTGCGTAACGATTCCGCTATGGTTGTAATCTTATTGCCCCAAATTTCTTTAATATCGCTTAGAATCAGATAATATTCCTCAACTGAAATGATATCATCCACGAGAGCTTTTATAATATGGTCGCTGATCGTGTTGAGTTTCGCAACAGCTTGCGTTTTGATTTCTTCGTGCTTCTCAGCTTTCATCATCTGATTTTTATAGCTGTCGATTAAACTTCCCATCTCCGAATCACCTATTAAACCCCATAAAATTTGTTGATTATGTTCATCGATTATTTTCAGATTTTCTACAACGAAATCAGCTCTTTTCGCGGGATCGGTTATTTTTACAAACGACATTTTAATTAAGTTAAAAAAAATGTTTTCAGACGTGTTTTTCAACATGTTTTAAAACATAAGTTAGACGTACTCACAGACATAGCGACATAGGTCAACATGTTTTTACGTATGTTCGCGTTAGTCGTTATTTTTCCTCAAACATCGATTGCAAGTCCAGCCCGCCCCTTCTATCGCGTTTTTGAATTTTTCAATATCGTTTTGATACAGAGAATATTCCTCATCTGAAATGATATCATCCATGATAGAGTATGAAATATAACGGCTGTTCGTGTTGAGTTTCCTGTCTCTATTGTTTTTGTATACTTGAAACTCGTCGAGGAACATCTCACCTGAAATTACCTCATCTATGATTTCTTTTATACTAGGATCTTTCATTATTTCAACCATCATCTCAGCTCTCCTCATCAGCTTTTTAGTGATATAGATGTCGATTACATTTTGCGGCCCCAATTCTCCCGATCTCTCCGATAACTCTCCATCGATAAACTCTTTTTTCGCGGGGTCACTGATTTTTAGAAGCGACATTTTAATTAAGTAAAAGAAAAAAAATATTTTCAGACGTGTGAAAAAACATAAGTTGGACGTATTTCCAGACGTAACGACATACGTCTACATGTTTTCACGTATGTTTGCGTTAGTCGTTTTTTTGGTAGATTCGTTATTTTTCTCAAACATGGATTGCAAGCGCTGCCTGACTTCTTCTCTTCCACGATCGATGAGTGATTGTTTCGTCACCTCGTCCATCGCGTCTATCGCAACTTTAATATTACTCCTAATTTCTTCTTTCATGCCGTTGAATTTTTCAATCTCGCTCAAAATCAGGGAATATTCATCGTCTGAAATGTTATCATCCATGAGAGCTTTTGAAATATGGTCGCTGATCGTGTTAAGTTTCGCATCGGCTAGCGTTTTGATCTTTTCATGCTTCTCTGCCTTCAACGCGAGCTTTTTACTGATGTAGACGCCGATTAAACCTAGCAACCCCATACCTATTCCCACTCCTTCCAAAGCCATAGCAATAGGCGCTGCGATTATAGTGGATAATACTCCGATTCCTGCAGCGCCGAGTCCCACCCCGACTACCCCGAGGACGCCACCTACTGCGCTGATTACGCTTACACTTCTATGGTACTTTTTACTCAACGCTGCTCTTTTATCGCGTACTTGCTCGATTTCCTTCTTAATTTCGCCAATCTTTTGAAGTCGATAGGTTTGGGCGGACCCTGCGACGATATGTATTTCTCCTTCCGGTGCTGATGGTAGCTTCGGATAGAGTGATTGCGTTATTTTGATGCCGTCGTATTCCATTCGTTTTATTTACGCGATATATTTTTTAGATTATATAATTTACACGACATAGCGAATCTCCCGCGTTAATGGTTACCACTGAATCGGAGTTGTTTTGAATAGTGACTATGATATCATCAACCACATCATCCGAAACCACTTCGTTTTGTAGACTGCATCTTTGTTCTTTGATACTCTGTTTGAGGGAAATGAGACAAAGCCCTGCACTCATTTCTACCCCGAGTCCAAGAGTTAGCGTAGTTGTCGTCTTTGGTTGTATCGTTATAACATTTTGCGCAAAAATCTCCCATCTTACGCCTTCTAGTAGCCTAATTGGATTGTGGGTAACACCCCTCGTAACCTTCCAATGGACTTGCATGGGTTGCATTCTAACCTCGACCTTCCTAGGTGGTTTAGTTCCAAATTTGTGTATTGGCATTCCGTATCTAGACATTTTATAAAGAAAAGTTTATAATATCATGCCTAGTATCGGAATATTTTGAAACGGAGAATTAGGACCTAGCAAAAGTCCTTCACCGTGTATGTACCCCGACCCTGTTTTCATGTACAACCCATTTGCCGTTATTGAGCCGCCTTTTTGCCAGGGGGATAAGTACAAACCATCCCCGGTTGATCTTACCTTACACCTCATGTCGTCTTTCGCCACGTACATTACGCCTGATCCGTTTATTTTATCGACAATCTTCGACGTAGCCGCGGAACCTAAGCCACTCATAGCCCCCATCGCTAAACTAGGTATAAGGGTTTTCGCTATCGTTGCTAGAAACGGAAGAATAGCGCCTATAAATCCTCCCTCGACTTTCTTATTGTGTTCCAATTGCGTTTTACTCATTTTGATGACTACGCCTGTTCCTTTTTCGTACGCCTTTGTCATTTTATTGATTTGCCCCTGCGTGAAAGCGAACATATCGTTGCCTTTAAAATCATCGTGCGCTAGTTTGATACTCACACCAGTTCCCGCTTGAAGAGATTTTTGAATTTTATCTCGTTGTCCTTCTGAAATATTGACTTTATAGCCTATGTAGCGACTCATTTTAGTTTATAAAAAAAACTTTCAAACTTCTCTGATGTGAAAACGAATCACTAAGTCTTCTCCTCTAAGATTTACCTGTTTCCCATTTTGATCCGTAAGCGTCGTTATCATTGTAGAAATCGAAGATAGTGTAATGGGGATATATATTAAATTTTGCGGCACTTGGATAATCTTGTAACCCGGCCCTACGTTTGGGAAAAAAGAATATATTACGTTTACCTTCGTTCCGTTAGAGTACGAAGCCCCGATAATGTCGTTGGTCACTAGTAAATTGCTGATACTCATTATATTTACCAAGTTCTCCGATTCGTTATATCCTTCAAGATAGATAAATCTTAAAAAACCTAGAACCTTTCCAATCGAATTCTTAGGTGTAAAATCAACCGCATAGTTCTCTGCTATATCTAACACAGACTTCTGCGTATTGGTGTTTGGTTCTATTGAGACACAGTATTCTGAATTTTCCCTGTCGTAATGCCCATTCTCCTTCATGATTCTCTGTATGTTGTCGTTGATATCTGTTATTTCGTAGCAACCCTCCGGTATTTCTATGTTAAACCAAGGGTTCACACCAGTCGGTGAATACCTAAAGTTGTTGTTTGTCGCGTCGATATTTGGAAAGGAATAGTACGTTTCGAGATCTACTAAGGCCATTTCGTATTTTTTATTTTTGTCTAGTTCAAGAGGCGGATTAAAAATAAATCTGATTCGTGTGCTTTTTTCGCATAGCAGAATGTAAAATGACGTTTTTGGTTCCGTGTTACGGGCCGTCTTTTCCGTATTATCAGCTATCTGTTTGAGAAGCGATGATTCCATTTTTACTACAGAGGATTTTCGATTATATAAAATTGATCGAATCCGCAGCGGTATTTGCCATCATAATTTTCGCTAGTTAGATCGATGACGAGGAATCCGTGCGGTTGTTTCCATACCGTTTTGCATAGTTTTTTAAATTCATCTTTCGACATGTCTGTACTAACATGATCGTTGTAAATATGGCCGAGGGTTTTCTGGTCCTGCTTGAACAGGCAAATAAAGTTTGCATTCTCTCTGATCGTTTGTCGTGGCAGTTTGAAATAATTCTGAGCGAGGTAAAAACAGTCTACATTACTATGCCTCCCCCGAATATAATACTTTTCGCATGTTTTCTGTTTTTCCAATTGTAAATCGTCGAAAATCATCAGATTCTTCTTTTCGCTACTCAGGTCTCTTGGGTCTGGTACGTCATCAGCTTTTTCAAAGAACTTGGCAATTATATCGGATTTGGCTTTTGATCTTTTAGCCATTTCTTCCATAACGAGGGCTGGTGGCGCTTTTAGTTCCATGATTTCGTCTTGAAGCCCGAATAATCCAACGATCGCTTCTTTCGGTAATTTTTCTTCGAATGCCTTTTTAATAATGGTATATTCAGGTTGAAACAGAGATTTGCCGAATACCTGGAGGTTATTATAGTCCAACCAGCCTGGCCTGAGTAATAGATTCAGAAGAAGCGTCGTTTTTCCGCAGCCTGACTTTCCGATTATCAGCCCCCGTATACTTTTGGGTAGCAAAGGATTATTAAATCTTTCCGATAGCGCAGATTCCCAACTCAAATCTTTGATTTCCATTTTATTTATGTATTAAAAAAGCGAAATGTATTGCGTAAAGTGTAAAAAACAGACTGAAACGAGAGATGTACAAAACGTCGTGACGAATAACGGAAGATCTATGCTTCGAGGCGTTTGCGTTGTATGCGGGAAAACTAAAACTCAATTCGTAAAAGGAGCCAAGAAAGGTGGAGATTTAGTTAGTTCATTGAATGCGGCCACTAGTACCATAAAGTTACCTTGGGCTAAGTTTCCCGGTGAGATGCATTTACCAGGGCATCAGTTTCTCGGTCCAGGTACTAGGCTAGACATGAGACTGAATCCAGACAGGACTCCTAAAGATTGGAGTAAACCCATTAATCGAGTAGATAACGCGGCGTATTATCATGATTTAGCTTACGATCAACATACTGATACAGCTTCGAGGAATATTGCGGATTTAACTATGATAAATGATTTGAATAATATTTCTAATCCTAGCTTGCGAGAACGAGTGGAGAGGGCCATAGTTAAGCCTATATTATCTACTAAGGCGAGTCTTGGGTTAGGTTTAAAAAAAGCTCTGAACTGAAATGGACTGATCAATTAGCCGATGAGTTACATAAACCAGTTGTTAGACATTTTAGGAAGAGAAAGGTGTTCGTTAATGGGATAGATGAGATTTGGGCTGCTGATTTGGTAGACATGCAGAGCTTCGCTAAAGATAACGATGGGGTGAAATACCTATTAACCGTTATAGATGTTTTTTCTAAATACGGTTGGATTGTTACATTGAAAGATAAGAGTGGGAAATCTACAGCTGACGGCTTCGTGAAGATACTCGAGGGTGGGAGGAAGCCTGTGAAATTATGGGTTGACAAAGGCAAAGAATTTTATAACAAGGACGTCAAGAATTTGGTTGATTTGTACTCTACCGAGAATGAGGAAAAATCTTGCGTCGTTGAGAGATGGAACCGAACGATGAAAGAAAAGATGTATAAATATTTTTCAGCTAACTCGACGAGAAGATATATCAATATATTAGATGAAATGGTCAGTAATTACAACAACACAAGACATTCTTCGATCAAAATGACCCCCACTAAGGCTAGTATGAAAGTGAATGAAAAGACTGTATTTATGAATTTATACGGTGATGCAGTCTTTGAGGCTATTGTACCTAAATTCTCGATTGAAGACAAAGTCCGAATAACAAAGAAGAAGAATATTTTTGAAAAGGGGTACACGCCCCGATGGACTGAGGAGGTATTTACCGTGTCTGGAGTTCAATACACAGATCCACCAACTTATAAGATTACTGATTGTAATGGAGAGGAAATACAGGGGAGTTTTTATGAACAGGAGCTACAGAAGACGACTCAGGAAATATATAGGATTGAAAAAGTGATCAGGAAGCGTGGAAAGAAATCGCTTGTGAAGTGGTTAGGATATCCAGAGTCTTTTAATTCGTGGGTAGATAGTGAAACATTGATAAATATTTAGACGACATTTAGTGTGGCCTTGCGTATTGCTTCGTGCACGCAATGTCTCAGGTTCGATCCCTGGCATAGGATGACGAATATTCTATTGGTTGGTTACGGGGTCGTGCATGCTAGGGGTCAGGTTTCATCCTTGCTATAGGGTGGGGAATATTTTTCAACCTGGTTGTAGGTTCGTGCATGACTGATCGAAAATATGCCTTGGTTACAGGTTGGTTTATTTTGTAACCAAGGCAGGGTTAGAATTAAAATATTAAGGCTGTTAGGGATGAAAGACCCCCAGTTTATCCACTTCCCTACTACTTGTTTACAAGCTAATTTCGAGTTTTTTTAGATAGTACTAGCATTTAGGATAAAGGTTTTATTTTCGTTCTATCTTTACCGATATGTGATCTTTGCTAATTTCTCATTCTAACAAATTCATACCGGTAGCCTATGTGTTCTTGACATCCTTAATTACAGCAGACCAAAATGTTAGCTAATTTTTATGTTGAAAGAAATTGTTTTGATAAGCTGGACTTTGTGATAGAAATAAAATGTTTCCACTTGGGCTAGACATTTTTTGTTCAGTATTTGACGTACTTCAACAACTTGCAAGTACTAAACGTTTACGAGACACATAATTATGCAACTCATAGTTAAAGTGCTGATCTGTTCTGAGAAATCGCGCAATTTTAGTTTGCATTAGTTTTAATTACGTACGCCAACGCATGATCTACTAGTTAGCAGACGGGGCTATCGGGGGCAGGTCGAGGGTTCAAATCCCTCCAAGGCAGAAATGTTTTGCACAATTTCTTCTTCACTTGCACGCCCAAGCAATCGTAATCTTCAACTTTCTAAAGCGCCACTCGAAAGTCAAGCGCATGGCACCAGGTTATTCACGAGCGCTGACTTAGAAAATCACTACACTTTTTAAGCGTAAGCCCATTGGCATTATTGTTAAGGTCGAATTGCGTATATTTCGATTGTTTTTATGACTACACGCTTTATTCTGTTCTCATCCAATGTTCCCGCAGTGCGTTTGCATGCGGGGGGGCCCGGTAGAGTAATGGATAACTAAATAATAAATAATAATTTTATTATTATTATTATTCAACAAAGTACATACATACTTACTTAATCTATTTTTATGCTGGATGACGTCATTAACGTCACATAGATAATATAATTAATGACGCGACATGAACCACATGATCAAGCTAGTTTAAGCGCGGAATCAAGGTCTTTCTTTGTGAAAGTCCGCGTCCTGGATGAAACGAAAGAGGAAATTTCGAGTTGTGATTTAGTGTAAAAATGGCAACAAGACGAAAAGAAGCAGGAAAAGAAAGCAGTCCATATAAGTCGCCAGCTCAGCGTCAGTGAATGGCAACTTTCCGGATCAAAAACAGCCGAAGTATGCACTCACGGTGACAAAGCACACGCAGGTATGACATAAATGTAGCCTACATGATATTATAATTATGGCGACCATTATCTGGCTTTGGACCTATCTCATTTTGCGATTTATTGATCGGGTGAAATCGTTCGCCGCTGCCCATGACTATTAACAGGTTTCAATTCCTTACCCTTAATTCTAACTCAAGATTTACATAGACGAGTATGGATCGAGCAGCTCTTAGGCCGAATGCGCTCTAGTCCATATAGCCTAGCCATGATGTTCGACTTAAGAATGCTTAATATGCGTATTACTTGCTCAAATGCAAAGTCGCACACTTTGTTCTGATCGGATCTACGCCTTTGCAATATCAGACATGTAAAGTTTAATATTATATAATAGCCTATCATCTCATTCAACTGACGGATAATGCACAGTTCTACGTACAGGTACATTTTTTATTTGAACTTGGCCAGAAGTGTGTCAAGCACAGTGAGCTCGCTAAAATTGACTTGGATTTTTCAGTTAAATTTGCACACCTTGTTTGGTAAACATGGACAATAAATGGGTAATCTATCGTTTTAGCGGAATAAATTATTCGCCATTGCATGGGATTTAGCGTTTATGGCATACAAGTTGGATTGACGAAAAGAATTCTTGCTAAATAGAAGTCGGGTTAATTAAAATAATTTTTTATTTAATAGAAATGGGATTTGCGAAAACATTAGGTCCTATTGCTGAGATTGGAGTTGGATTGATGAAAAATATTTATTACTTAAATAGAAATTGGATTGATAAAAACAGTTATTGTTGAAATAGAAGCTGAGTTGATTAAATGAATTCTTTCCTAAATGGAAGCCTGATTGATGAGAATGATTGATGCCAAAGTAGAAACCGGATTGTTGAAAAATCATGATGCTCCGCCAGCCAAATTTTTTAAAATATAATTCCGCTAAAACGATAGATTACCAATAATTGTATTGTATTGTATTTAATCATTAATTCATTCAATGATCTTATATAGTGCTCCCTGCATTTGTAAAGCGTAGAGTGAAACTGAAACTGTTCAGAGGCACTTCCAGTGCACAGGGTCTCGAGAGAAGAAGCGGGTTTTAAGAAGAGATAATGCAGAAGAAACAGAAAGGTAGAGCGAACAGAAGGAGAAAGTGCATTCCAAAGAGCATGTCCTTATTATGTTAGAGTTGGATAATATAACCAGACTATGTTAAACTGAAATTTAATTGGAAAACAACATTTAACAATGATAAAACTTAAATAAACTCACTTGCATATCAATTTACCTACCTACATGTGCTTCAAAGGGGTCAACTGCTTAATTGTAGCCTCAAAATTTTTAAAGTGACACTCGAAATCCAAGTGCAAGGCTCCAGCTTCTTCTTGTGCGCTGCATCTAGTCAGAAGGGTTATTGAAAGGCGTCCGAATGCTGTCTTTCTGTTGGACAATGTGTCGTTTGTTGGCCCAAGTCTGTTGGCCCAATGCTGTCCTACCTATTGGCTCAATGTGTCTGTTGGCCCAATGCTGTCTTTCTATTGGCTTAATGTGTCTGTCGTCTGTTGGCCCTGTGCTGTTGGCCTAAATCTGTTGACCCACTGTGTCATCTGTTGACCCAGGGCTTTTGGCCCAATGGTGTTGGCGAATTTAATTAATTCATTCATTACAAGGATTTATATAGTGCTGCTTCAAGGTGACTACTCGTAAGCGCTCCCAAACCTAGCACGGCTTAAAAGAGCAGTTTTGAGCTGCGCATAGAAAGAGTCAGAGTGTAATCTGTAGAACAAGCGCAGTGACAAAGAGAACCCATTCCAAAGTGAGAGGCCAACCACTAAGAAGGCGTGATCAATGCTGTTTTGCCAATGCTTATCAATGCTGTTGGGCCAATGCTGTCATTCTGTTGACTCATCAATTGATGTGTCACCTGTTGACCCAGTGCTGTTGGCCCTTGTCTGTCGTCCTGGGCAGTGTGTCGTATCTTGGCCCAAAGCGCAAAATTATATTTTTGTTTTCCCAACCCGGCCCTGCAAGACTATGTAAATGATGCAAGCCAGCGGTTTAGGTCAGTCAGTGTCTGTGGAACGAACAGAACCAAGACCCTCGCAGACATTTTTGTAGGAGGCGAAACATGATAGTTAAATTTTTTAACAAGAGCTTGAAAGTTGCAAAACAGGAAATGGAGGAAATAAATTTTTTTCATGTAACATTTTAAAGGTAAAATTTGAAAATGTAAAGCAGTATCCAAATAAGATCCATTACAGAGGCACCACTATGTGTAACATGTGTCAGCATAACTAGAAAAAGACACATGTACACTGTAGAGCTCTATAATTAGATTTTTTCTCACTTAGTCCTAAGATTAAATTGCTCAGTTGTTGGATTTGCTTTATTAAATTATCATAAACTGTTTTCACTAGTCTCCTTGCAGACTAGTAGGAACAGGATATACCTCTGGTACTCTGCTCCTCTGGCTGAGATCCTTTCTTAGTGATCGTTCCTTTTCTGTGGTCCATGGCCCCTCTAGGTCCCTCTGGGTCCCCGCTCCCTACGGTCTTCCACAGGGCTCTGTCTTGGGTCCCCTTCTCTTCATAATCTATACCTCAGATCTTGCCCCTCTTCTTGCCTCCCATGCTATGCGAGCCCATCTGTATGCTGATGATGTGCAAGCCTACCAGCACTGTCGCGCCTCTGACTCTGTTGCAACTGTCCGGTCTATGTACTTTGCCATGGAAGCCTTGGGGATCTGGATGTCGTCCAATCGACTCCGCCTCAATTCTTTAAAAACTCAATTCATTTGGCTTGGCACTCGCCCAGCAGTTGAAAAAGCTCGATATGACAACCATCGCTGATGCCTTTCCTGATTTTGTCTTCTCAACCAGAGTCCGTGACCTTGGTGTTACTCTGGACCAAGAGCTCACCTCTGCTCCACATATTCACTCACTCAGCCGTGCCTGTTATTATCAACTGCGTCAACTACGCACTGTTGCTCGCTCACTTACTCCTACTGCTGCTGCAACCCTTGTCCATTCTTTTGTTACCATCAGACTTGACTACTGCTGCTCTCTCTATGCTGGCCTACCAATTTCCCGTCTGAGTTGCCTTGATCGCGTCCTGCGCTCTGCAGCCCGCCTTATTGGCCGCATACCTAAATTCAGCCACATATCCAGCTATATGCGCGACGTTCTCCACTGGCTTCCACTCAAGCAGCGAATTGAGTATAGGATATCTACTCTAGTCTGGCGCTGCATGCTAGGCCTTGCTCCTGCCTATCTTTGTGAGCTTTGTAGCCCTACTCTTAGTTCTCACCCCTTCCGCTCCCTTTGTTCGACTGAACAAAGTCTACTCTCAGTACCTTTTGCTCGAACTTCCACTATGCAGAACCGTGCTTTCTCGGTGGTGGGACCCTCGACTTGGAATGGTCTTCCTCTTACCCTCCGCTCTCTTTGTAAAAATCCTTCTCAGGCTTTCCTCTCTCATCTTAAGACAGCTTTATTTGGCCGCGCTGAGGTTGGGAGCGCTTCTGAGTAGCCCCCTTGAAGAGGCGCTATATAAATGCATATAATGAATGAATGAATACCCGATACACTTAGAGTAGTCTGAAAACATTTTCAGGGGTTCCAATTTAGGTTTTTTGGTGAAAATGGTGGCAACTATGCACAGAGCTGCAAAAATTCATTTGGTGGTTTTGAACCCGAAAGGTAAAAAAAATATATAAATATTGACTCAACAGACCACCATCATCCCCAATTACCACACTGTCTCCTCAGCTTTACCTCCCCAGATATTGACCTGGCACCGGACTGAGCAGGGCAGTTCGGCTGTTGTGGCCTTGATTTGATAGGCTATAGGTGCCGGCAAATACCGGTAAGCTGATCTCCCTGATATGGCTTTTATGGACTCTGAGAAATTCTCGAATAGCATTAATTACTTTCACTGCCTGTTCGGTCGTCCTGTAAACTTGTGTTCAATCCGGCAGTCGGACTGTCACATTCTTTTGCATAACTTTGTTGAAATCATCTGTTGCAATGTATTTCATATACAGGGTGCGCCAAAAAAAAGACCCCCCTAGGTTTTTTGCCAATATTTTTACCAAAATTAAGAATTTCCAAATGAAATTTTACAGGCTTATAGACAATTCATATTTACACATTATGGCCAGACTTCATCAAAATATTTCAAACGGAACAAAAGTTACATCGCTTTTAGTGAGGTCACCCACCGTTTTTTGACGATTCAAAAAGTAACGCAACAAAAAGTACGTTTTTGCCAATATTTTAGCCAAAAGTAAGCATTTCGAAATGAAATTTTTACAGGCTGATAGACAATTCATATTTACACATGATGACCGAAATTTCATCGAAATATTTAAAACAGAACAAAAGTTACATCACTTTTAGTGAGACCACCCTCGGTTTTTTGACGTTTTTGAATCATCCTAAAACCGAGGGTGGTCTCACTAAAAGTGATATAACTTTTGTTCTGCTTTAAATATTTTGATGAAATTTTGGTCATCATGTGTAAATATAAATTGTCTATCAGCCTGTAAAAATTTCATTTTGAAACTCTTACATTTGGCCAAAATATTGGCAAAAACCTACTTTTTGTTGCGTTACGTTTTTGAATCGTCAAAAAACGGTGGGTGACCTCCCTAAAAGTGGCATAACTTTTGGTTTATTTGAAATATTTTGATGAAATCTGGCCATCGTATGTAAATATGAATTGTCTTCAAGACTGTAAAATTTCATTTTGAAATTCTTACTTTTGGCCAAGATATTGGCAAAAAACCTAGGTGGGGTCTTTTTTTTGGCGCACCCTGTATGCATAAGATTGCTTTAAATACAGTATTAGGTTGTTACCTTTCAGTCCTGCAGCAGAGCCATCAACAGTGCAAACAGCAACAGAACCATCAACAGCAGTGCCATCAACCGCGACAGGGCCATCAACACAACATCAGCACCACCAACATCGGGTTTGGAAGCTGTTGTTGATGTGGCTGTAACTGCTGTCGTGGAAGCTGCGTGTACCAGATCCTGGGTTCGGTTTCGATGGGATTGCTGTCTGGTGTAGTCGGCGTTTCAGTTGCGGAGGCCATGAAATCGGAAGTGACGTCAGACATAAATTCTGTCGAAGCATCTGTTGTACATACCGTTACTGGACATGATGCATCATCGATCATGGCTCAGAGATCATCCGAAAAGCTATCGCAGAAAACCACTGAAGCAGGTAGGTAAATGCGTCACATCTGTTTGTATCTTTGATGCCTTTTCTGCAATCTGTTTCTGATATTCCTCTAACGGGATTTTCATGGATATTTATTCTTCAATGATTTCTGAATACAGCACTTGACCTGAAATGAGCATCCACTGATCCCCTTTTTATTATTATCATTTTCAATATTATTATTATTATCATCATTATTATTGTTGTTATTTTTTTTATTGTTCTTATTTTTAAAATAAAATTTACAATTTTGTCTGAAGATGTAATTTTGATCTTGATTGTGATCATCATGTAATTTAGAATTACATGAATAGATCAGTCCTCAGAAATTACATTTGTAATAGCTCTAATATAGAATTACACGAATAGATTACTCTCCAAATATTTCTGTAAGTTTTAGACTCGTACATTGAGTCAAAATGGTGAAAATGCTATTATTGCTATCATCATTATTATTATTACTATTGTTATTATTCTTGTTTTCCCTATTATTGTTGTTCAAATCAAATCAAAACTTGCTTATTCAGAGAGATACAAAAGACAGTTCAAAACAGCAAAATGACAAGATAAGTGTGTGCATTGAACATCAAGGGCTAAATAACATCAAATATATGGTAAAGGATCCATGAGAAAGGGTAACCCAGAAAGGGAATGATCCCGCTAGCCTGGGCACCACAAACAGGAATTTATATCAAGATGGTGGAATTTGTAATTACTTCATAAGCGGAATGGAGAGAAGAGGAAGCAAGTGTATGAGCTAGGAGAGAGTAAAAGAGATCGGCCTAATAAAAGTCATAAACATACAGTCAAGGCAAATGTTTTGATGCTTTGTGTACATTCTCAAGACTAAAACAGATAACAGCCAAATGCAAAGCAATCACTTAATTGTCAATCACTTGTTATTGTCAATATTAAACTATAGATTATTTTTACTACTATTATTTTAGCCTCTGAATCCATAAAAACCTAAGAAATTATCACTATAATATAGAGTCATACTATAGAAATCATTATCATCATTGTTCTCATTGTCATCATCGTCAATACGTTCATCATCGTATTCATCAAAATGAATCAGATTATGCTACACAATGTCTCCACCCATTTATTGCTATTACTCTATTGTGCTTCCACGGAGCAAAAATTACGCTAAGCGAGCTGTAATCATGGGATCATGTAATTATAGAATTACACAAATTGATTACCGGTAGTCTCCAGAAATTACATAAAGTTATAGGCCTGTACAGTGATAGCAGGTATTATCAATTGTCAGAAATGGTTTCTATAGGAGAGAAAGTGTCCAGAAGGCTCATGGCTATCAACACACATGACAAGTACGCTTCAGGGCTGGCTTGGCGGTGGAATTGTGGTAATGGCTAAAGGATCGAATCCTCAACCAACTGAATGGAACAAGTGTCATGCCTGACGACTGGAATCCGATGCTCCCAATCTTCAGAAATCATGCTCCAAGGACCAGCAATGTATTCTCCATCGCATCATCCAATATTGATCGAGAAAATCCCAAGGTGTTTCCGAATTATGACCTCAAGCTGTACGATGAGGTCATCAGTTTCGATGCTGATGTAACTGCACTTCGGTCTGTGACGGATGATCAGTTTGCTGGATTTGAACTGAAGCTGATGTCGTAAGTCTAACCAATTTTCTGTCTTTCTCTGTGTTTCCAGTAGAGTAATGGATAACACGCTGGCATAGAGTGCAAGAGGTAGTGAGTTCAAGCCCCCGTTGGGCAGACATGCTTTGTAGGCTGTTTTTAGTGCAATGTATTGCAGGCTGTCTGTTCAGTTAGTAGTTAAGTTTGATGTTAATTAAGACTACTGCAGAACTTGTACATGTAAAGCGCAGTGAGTTTGCAGGTGTTGAATGAGAGAAAAATTATTATTATATATACCAGTGGTTCCCAGCCCGCGGGCCAAAAGTGGCCCGCCAGGCCTAAAAATGGCCCTCAACCTCTCAAAGAATGAACAAAAATATAAGCAAAAATTAACAATTTTGACACGATAAAATACATAATTATTTTCTATTACAAATTATTTTATTTGGACAGTTATAGAAAACATAAACATTCTATTTTCACTAAATCATAACAATTATATGCCTCGGGTTGATTAAATTTTACTCTTGTGGCCCCCCTTATGTCCAGCAACTAAGAAAAAGTGGCCCTCATATCCTCCAACTAACAAAAAAAGTGGCCCTAAAATTAAAAAAAGTTTGGGAATCACTGATATAATTTTACGGTTCGGTTACCAATTTGTGAACAGGTAATTCTGGAAATATAAAACCAGTGCGTCAAGACACTAATTATAGTCAAATGGCATAATTTAAACTTAATTGCTGCGCTTCTTCCTCAAATCTGGGTTGGCTGAATTTTGACCGAGTCATATTCTTTGACAACTTTAAAATTCACATTGCTCTGAAGAATAAGCTATGTAGGCTACCTGTTTGCAGCACGAACGCACCCATGTTGGCTTTATGTTTCACGCATTTTACTTTTGGATTCTGATTGAATACGACACAGAATTTCGAAAGTGTAGAAGCCACTAAATTATCAAGATAATTATTTTTCAGCATAAATAATTTTATTAGGCCTACTTCTCAGACACTAGCATTACTACACCTCCTCCTGTGTTTAAAAGTGAAACCATGTAGACCTACTTTATTTTTGTGTGCAGACCAGAAAGGGGTGAAGTAGTAGGTCTCGGCATAGTTTAGGATGGTAAGCCTAGTTATAATCATGATAGAAAACGTCGGAAATTAGTCTTTTATTTAGGCTAATTATAAAATATTCATTATTACTGTCATCAATCCAATTTATACCAAGAATTATTTTTATTAATTCAACTTTCATTATTTTTATGCAAAGAACTATTTTCATCAATCCAACTTCTATTTATGAAAACATTTTTCAATTTGTAGTGCGCTTTCGAAATGTGATCCATCAACCTAAAAAATAAAAAATAAAAAACTTAGGCTAATTGACCAAATTAAACAGAGGTTTTTTGGGAAGTCTAGGCATTACTGTGTTTCAATATGTACTAACCATTGTTTTAATCGTTAATTATTGCCAGTTGCATGTTCAGTTTATGGGAAGGTGGACACAGGCTGCATTACCCGCCTTCCCCCTTTACAGGCCACTCCATTTAATCCATCGGGGAAAATAACCTGCCTATAGGCAACCATAGCGTGTACTCACCTCTAATTTTGCAAGTACAGCCCTGTGCACATGATATTTATGCTGCTGATAAGGATGATCACAATCTTTACCGAATCAAAATTATAATATTTTCTAAGACCCTGGAGAATGAAGTACCTCAGAGAAATAGAATAATAATAATAATAATAACAACAACAACAATAGCAGGATGAAATACAACGGAGCAAAAAACGAGATAAGAGTGATAATAAATTAATAATAATAATAATACACAGAATGTATCACCTGACGAATCATGACTACCTTAGGTAAAAATAATCACAATAACAATAAAACTAATAATGTTGAAACTATCCAAAAACATAACAATGATAATATTCATCATCATAATTTGTAATCATAATTATAATGATAATTATGCTAACAACGACAGTCAAACCGGTTCCCCATGGCTCAACTCATGTTGAATGAAAGGGCACCATGATTTCAACGCCACATGACAAGAGGGCATTTTGTCATTAGGCATGACGCTGGCATTCCATAGCAGGCATTGCAAGGACGCTAGCTAATAAGAGGCAACGACAGTCAAACCAATGTTTCCTCGTGACTCAGCTCACTTTAAATGACAACCATGCCTTCAGTGAAACATGACATGAGGACATTTTCTCATTTGACATACCACTGCCTACCCATTCCCTATAGCAGGCATTTCCTGTGTACATTTCGGCATAGAACGGTTCGCGTGACTAAGATGACGTGTGCGTATTAATTATGGTCAACCGTCAGCGGTGAACGATTTCACGCGATGAAATCATTTCAAAATGGCATGGATGGATCAAAGCCAGATGTTTTCGCTTTTTTTAAAAACATGATGTACATTTATAAATTAATTATCTACCTGTGCTTTTGTAACTGTGAGCATAGGCCTACACTTGCTGCTGCTGAGTCTAAGGGTTAGTTCGACCGGCTCGAGGGTCGTCCTGTCTGGATCGCTGGGCTGGCGGCTTGCCCCTCTGGCATCATTGTTTTGTCCGCTTCATATTTGGGTCCATTGCTATAGTATATAGAGAGTTAATGTCGTCGTAGCCTATTAGAAAACTAGTAGGCCTACTCCGTTACAACTTCGACATGTTCTTATAGAAACGAATAAAAACATGCGGATCGCTTAAACTAGATGCGGATTTTACAATATGGCAATTATTTTATCGAATTTAACGATGACACCTTTCTGTCGTTGAACCAGATAGTCATAGGATCGAGTGGTTATCTGTGACTGTCAGACAGGAACTAGTGTTTCATCCTTGAACTCGCCAGGGTTCTTTTCCACCTTTCTAGCAGACAAATATCCCCTACTCGTTTTACTTATCTTCCCATGACGTCATAGCCCTGTTCAGGGACACTCCTGAAGCACTGGGTTTCAAATCTGATGCTTTCTTCCATTACTCAACTAGTTTCCATCATTACTCTGGATTATCTATTTTAGCCACTGTATTATCATCACGATTCCTGCGAAGAATTGCTAATTCTTAGTGCGGCGCTATATCAATCGTTTCTATAACCTCATGGGCAGAATTCTTTTCCATTTTTAATTATTTATTATTATAATCAGCTCTCAATATTTTTACAAATGGCCGTTTCAAACTAGTCTATACATCAATCGCAATAAGCAAGACAGTACTCGTTTGGAGTACCACCTAGATAAGGAAACACAACAGCCTAATCGAATAAATTACAACTTGGATAATTACCGGTATAAGATATCGGGTAGATCCAGTGGTTCGCTTGAGCAGTTGGAATAATAACCAAGAACATAATATAAAAAAATAATTATGATGATAATAATCAATATAAATTAAGACATCAGTTAATAATAACTTCAAGTCAAGTGCTCTGTTCAGAAATCAGAAATCTTTGGAGAATATCCATCAAAATCCTGTTAGAGAAATATCAGAAACAGACTTGAAAAATGTACCAACCACACAAACAGATGCAACTCTTTGACCTGGTAGCCAGGTTCTCCATAGACTTTTTAATGTCCTTTTCTGGTTTGTCACTCGCTGTGAATGAACTGACGACAACCGACTTAGCAACCGATTAGGCCTATATGTCTGAGACGACCACCGGCTTCACAGTTTGTGCCACTAAAGCGCCGAGCGCTGCTGTGGATATCCATCAAAATCCTGTCCGAGAAATATCAGAAACAGACTTGAGAAATGCCCGCTACCAACCACAAAAACAGATGCAACACATTGACCTACCACTGGTGTCCAAGGTTGGTCTGGCTAAGTTGTCAATGGACTTCTGGAGGTCCTTTGCTGCTGTGTCCACTGGTGTAGCCGGGAAGTTATGATTGGGGGTTGGGTTATGGCCGGACGCTTGTTTTTGTATTATTTAAGTGAACAAATAACTTTATTAAAAACGTTTTTTCCTAAGCCAATGGAAGGAGGTTAACCCACAGACCCCCTTGTCTACGCCACTGGCTGTGTCATTCCCAGTCACTGTATTAACAGCAGAAGTTGCAACAGGCGTAAAGGCTGAGATGATCACTGGTTTGACAGTCTTAGCAACCAATGCACCGAGCACTGCGGTTGCAAAAGAATCTGGCATAACATGCCATATACTGTTTTGAATATTGCTGCTGCGATAACTGCATCGACAGCAGTGCTGACGACCGCATCCAGTCCTGGCTGATAACTTGGTGACTGCGTTGATGAAGAGGCTGTGGGAGCTTGAACATTTGACGATGGCTCACTGGCAGCTGATAGATTTGCACTGCTGAAAGACAGCAACATGATAAAGTCAAGCAACTAGATGTAATTTGATCAAACAGATTGGTAGATATAAACTTGGAGCAAGACTTATATAGTCTGAGTTAGCAAGACTTCGTTGGACTTACGCTGCGAGTTCGGATTGAAGTCCAGCGAATTCGTCTTCCGAGATGACCTCCCATTTAAATGTATGTTTAGATATAGCCTCCCATTTAAAAGCTGTTTTGCCGTGTTTAACAGGTATTGAGTAAATTACTAGACCTTTACTATCCTGGCTAAAAAGACACCAATAAATTCTATGAAAAGTGTATTCAATCAAAATATCGTTATGCACAAACAATCAAATAACCTATCTACTTAATTTGGCGTTGATTATTTATATTATTATTGATCGCTTATCTTTCCTCGACAGATGAAGTTCTTCTCATGAGTGAAGTTCAGCAACTTGTAGACTGTTTGAAGAATGCAACCAAGTGCTCTTGAACTTGTAGACTGTTTGAAGAATGCAACCAAGTGCTCTTGAATATTTCAGTGCGGATAATAATGCAACCACGAAGACCTTGCTCCAGGATGAAGAAAGACAACGTCGTTGATTATAGATATCGCCACCACCAAATCTTCTTACTCGATGAAGTGAGATACGTCGCTTAACAGACGAACGCACTCGATCACAAATTCAACCAACGTGATATCGTCCAAACGAATATCAGTTCCTCTGCCAACCGTCACATGTTCATCACACAACACGTCCGACGTAAAACACAACACGAGAGTTCCGAGTTCCTTCAAACGAACTCAACTACGCTATTTAACGTCCTAGTTGTAATGCCTTCTTTGTAACGAAACGCATTCAACTCCCGATCATCCTTGCCGCTAAATTTAACTTAAGAAACGCTCGCCATAGCGATACGTCCTTCTCTCTTGGCGTTCAGCAACGGAATCAAACATTTTACTTCAACCGTTTCTTGACGTTGCACTAAAATCGTTAAATTCGCTTCCGAGCGCTACCATTGGTTTGTTGACTTAATATCCCATGACAACCTTTTCGTTGCGTAACTTTACGCGCTGTTGACACGCTAGTTCCTTGGTAACCGCCCCTAAGCTATGTATTATTATTTATTTCGCCAAATCATTACATATCAAATTAAATCAACGCCAGTACTAAATTGACTAGCTTAACTCTTACTTATAATTAAGGATTAAACATCGTAATAAATTAGTTCAATACATAATAGCGTATATAATTCGCTACAGTTAGCAAGACTTCGTTGGACTTACGCTGCGAGTTCGGATTGAAGTCCAGCGAATTCGTCTTCCGAGATGACCTGCACAGCAATTAGAAGCACGGTGAATTGATCACCTGTGACGGAATGCAGTGCGACCAGGTCTGCACGCAACTCCATCACGTAATGATAATGGCTGCGATGATCACTGGTTTGACAGTCTTAGCAACCAATGCACCGAGCGCTGCAGTGAAGGTTCCACCTCCTGAAACCTGTGCCATAGTTGTGAGGACGGCTGCGTCAACCACCGCATTCACGACTGCCTCGACCACTGCGTCTTCACTAGAAGCTGGCTGCGGCTGACTTGTAGATGCCGTAGTGCTGAAAGGTAACAACATGAAAAAGTAAGGCAACCTATTGCAAATATCAAAGACATTGCAACAGATGATTTAACCAAAATTCTGGCTGCCGGCCGGGTCAAAACCTACCACGACGACCGAACTGGAAGCCACAGTAAGGCGTACCAGTAATGCATCTCGTAGATCCGGTTCCTGCAAGTATTAACAGAAGTAACAAAAGACCTAATGGCTAAGATGATCACTGGTTTCACAGTCTTAGCAACCAATGCACCGAGCGCTGCAGTGAAAGTTACGCCACTGACCGTTGCACCAGTGAACCGTGCCCAAGCACATTATAGATGGCCGCAGCAACGACAGCATCGACAGCAGTGTACACAACGGCGTCCACGCCTGCCACATGTGTGTTCCCTGGTAATTGGGTTTTTGAAGAGGCTGCTACTGTATAGGGCGCGTGCAAGTTTGCAGCTGAATGATTCGCAATGCTGCTACCACATGATGACGCCATGCAACTAGGTGTAATTGTCAAAAGACGTTGCAACAGATGATTTAACTAAAGTTCCCACTGCCGCTGGGTCGAACGCTAACCACGATGGCTGAACCGGAAGCCACAGTCATGTATCGGGTAGATACAGTGGTTGGCTTCAGCAATTGGAATAATAACAACAACCAAACAAATAATAATGAAAATAATTATGATGATAATAATCAATATAAAGACGTCAGTTAATGGTCACTTCAAGTCAAGCGCTCAATTCAGAAATCATTGGAGAATATGAATTAAACTCCGGTAAGAAAATATTAAGGAGACTTAAAAAGCTGTCATTTACACAAACAGATGCAACATGTTGACCTATCTGCCGAGTTGGATGCATTATTTTTTGGTGAGTCATCAATATGTCTGATGCACGGAAAGCCTTTGAGACTGATGATGCCAAAGAGGTGACGACCGTCGTTATTATGGGTTTTTGCAGCATCTCCAATCAGTGCGCACAGCACGGCCGAAGGCGATCCTGGAACAACCGCTCCAACCACGTAAATATTGCAGATGCAACATATTGAACTACCTCCCATGCTTGAGGAATTCTGCTCCAGATTATCTATCGAGTTATGAGTGGCTGACGCATTGAAAGAGTTGACAACAGATGATGCCAAAGAATTGAGTGCTAAAGTGATTACTGCTTTTACAGCCTGTGCAACCAGTGCCTTCAACGTTGCACCAGTGAACCATGCCCAAGCACATTATAGATGACTGCAGCAACAACAGTATCAACAGCAATATTCACAAATCGTAATCGTAATCTCGAGACTTCTACAGCGCCCACAAAAGCCAAGTCGCGGGAACCAAAGGCGTCCACGCCTGCCACCTGTGTTCCCTGGTGATTGGGTTGTTGGCGAGGCTGCTGAATGGGGGGCGCTTGCAAGTTTGCCGCTGACTGATTCACAATGCTGAAAGGCAACAACATGATAAAGTCAAGCAACTAGGTGTAATTGTCAAAAGACGTTGCAGCAGATGATTTCACCAAAGTTCCGACTGCCGCTGGGTCGAACGCTGGACACGATGACTGATCCGGAAGTCGGAGTTATGTATCGGGTAGATCCAGTGGCTCGCTTGAGCAGTTGGAATAATAACAATAACCAAAAATTAATAGCCAAAATAATTATGATGATAATAATCAATATAAAGACATCATAACAATGAGGTCGGCAGCATCAACAACCGAGGTAACAGCTGCGTCCACTACAGCATCTAAAGTAGCAGGAGGCTGCGGCACTGCAGTAGTGCTGAAAAGTACCAACATGAAAAAGTCAAGCAATTTGGTGCAATTATCAAAAACCCAGTTCAATATTAATAATAATAACAACAAGAAAAATACTAACAATAATGATAACAATAATAAAGACATCAGCTTATAGTCACTTCAAGTCAAAATACTCTATTTAGAAATCTTTGGAGAATATCCATCAAAATCCTGTTATAGAAATATCAGAAACAGACTTGAAAAATGTACCAACCACACAAACAGATGCAACTCTTTGACCTACCACAGGTAGCCAGGTTCTCCAAGGATTTTTGTATGTCCTTCTCTGGTTCTTCACTTGCAGTGAATGTGTTTACCACTGACTTGGCAACGGGTGAAATTGCTGAGATCACCACTGGTTTCACGGTCTGTGCCACCAAAGCGCTGAGTGCCGTTGTAAAAGTGCCGCCTCCTGACACGTACCCCATGGCAGTGAGGACGGCAGCATCAACCACTGAGGTCACAACTGCGTCCAGTACAGCATCTAAAGTAGCAGGAGGCTGCGGTGCAGTAGTGCTGAAAAGTAACAACATGAAAAAGTCAAGCAATCTGGTGCAATTATCGAAGAAAAATAAAAATAGTTATATATTAATAGCAATAAAAATAACAATAACAAAGACATCCGCTAATGGTCACTTCAAGTGCTCTATTCAAAAATCTTTGGAGAATGTCCATCAAAATCCTGTTAGAGAAATATCAGAAACAGACTTTAAAAATGTACCAACCACACAAACAAATGCAACTCTTTGACCTACCATTGGTAGCCAGGTTCTCCATAGACTTTTGAATGTCCTTTTCCGGTTCGTCACTCGCTGTGAATGTACTGACAACCGACTTAGCAACCGATGATATGGCCGAGACGACTGCAGGCTTCACTGTTTGTGCAACTAAAGCGCCGAGCGCTGCTTTGAATATCCATCAAAATCCTGTCAGAGAAATACCAGAACAGACTTGAGAAATGTACCAACCACAAAAACAGATGCAACACATTTACCTACCACTGGTGTTCAAGGTTGGTTTGCAATAGGCGTAATGGCTGAGTTGATAACTGGTTTCACAGTCTTAACAACCAATGCATCGAGCGCTGCAGTGAAAGTTCCGCCACCTAATACATGTCCCATCGTTGTGAGGACGGCTGCGGCTGACTTTTAGACGCCGTACAGTGCTGAAAGGTAGCAACATGAAAAAGTAAAGCAACCAGGTGTAGATATAAAAGATATTGCAACAGATGATTTCACCAAAGTTCCGCCTGCCGCTGTGTCGAACGCTTAACACGATGACTAACCGGAAGCTACAGTCATGTATCGGGTAGATACAGTGGTTCACTTGAGCAGTTGGAATAATAAAAACAACCAACCAAATAATAATGAAAATAATTATGATGATAATAATCAATATAAAGACGTCAGTTAATGGTCAATTCAAGTCAAGCGCTCTATTCAGAAATCATTGGAGAATTTCAATTAAAATTCCGTAAGAAAATCAGAAGGAGACTTAAAAAGCTATCATTATTTTACACAAACAGATGCAGCATGTTGACCTACCTGCCGAGTTAGATGCATTTTTTTCTGGTGACTCATCAATATGTCTGATGCACGTAAAACCCTTGAGACTGATGATGCCAAAGAGGTGACGACCGTCGTTATTATGGGTTTTTACAGCATCTCCAAATCAGTACGCCCAGCACAGCCGAAGGCGATCCCGGAACAACCGCTCCGACCACGTTGGATATTACAAAATGCAACATATATATTGACGTACCGTACCTACCGAGTTTGAGGAGTTCTGCTCCAGATTATCTATTGAGTTATGAGTGGTTGACGCATTGAAAGAGTTGGCAAAAGATGATGCCAAATAATTGAATGTTAAGGTGATTACTGGTTTTACAGCCTCTGCAACCAGCGCCTTCAACGTTGCACCAGTGAACCATGCCCAAGAACATTATAGATCACCCCCGCAGCAACCAACAACAGTATCAACAGCAATATTCACAACGGCGTCCACGCCTGCCACCTGTGTGTTCCCTGGTGATTAGGTTGTTGGAGAGGCAGCTGCTGGATGGGGGAAGCTCTTGACTGATTCGCAATGCTGAAAGGCAACAGCATGATAAAGTCAAGCAACTAGGTGTAATTGTCAAAAGACGTTGCAACAGATGATTTCAGCTAAGTTCCGACTGCCGTTGGGTCGAACGCTAACCACGATGACTGAACCGGAAGTCACTGTTATGTATCGGGTAGATCCAGTGGTTCGCTTGAGCAGTTGGAATAATAACAATATCCCAAAAATAATATTTAAAAAAATGATTATGATGACAATAATCAATATAAAGACATCAGTTAATAATCACTTCAAGTCAAGTGCTCTATTCAGAAATAAGAAATCTTTGGAGAATATCCATCAAAATTCTGTTTGAGAAATATCAGAAACAGGCTTGAAAAATGTACCAACTACACAAAGAGATGGAACTCTGACGTACCACTAGTAGCCAGGTTCTTCAACGACTTCTTTATATCTTTTTCTGGTTCGTTACTCGCTGTGAATGTACTGACAACTGACTTAGCAACCGATTGTATGGCCGAGACGACTACAGCGCCGAGCGCTCCTGTGAATATCCATCAAAATCCTGTCAGAGAAATATCAGAAACAGACTTGAAAAATGTACCAACCACAACAACAGAAGCAACACATTGGTCTATCACTGGTGTCCAAGGTTGGTTTGGCTAAGTTGTCAATGGACTTCTGGATGTCTTTTGCTCATGTGTCCTGTGGCGTAGCCAGGAATTTATGATTGGGGAGGGGGGTTATGACCGGATGCTTGTTTTTCTTATATAAGTGAACAAATAACCCTAAAAAATTGTCCATAAGCCAATGGGGGTGTGGTTAACCTCAAACACCCCTTGTCTACGCCACTGGCTGTGTCATTTTCAACCACCGTATTAACAGCACAAGTGGCAACAGGAGTAATGGCTGAGATGATCACTGGTTTGACAGTCTTAGCAACCAATGCACCGAGCACTGCGGTTGCAAAATAATCTGGCCCAACAGGCCCTACTGTTTTGAATATAGCTGCTGCGATGACTGCATCTACAGCGGTGCTGACGACCGCATCCAGTCCTGGCTTATAACTTGGTGATTGGGCTGATGAAGAGGCTGTGGGAGCTTGCACATTTGCCGATGGCTCACTGGCAGCTGAGGATTTTTGCACTGCTGAAAGGCAACAACATGATAAAGTCAAGCAACTAGATGAAATTTGATCAAACAGATTGGCAGATATAAACTTGGAGCAAGACTTAGTCTGAGTTTGCAAGACTTCATTGGACTTACGCTGCGAGTTCGGGTTGAAGTCCAGCGAATTCGTCTTCCGAGATGACCTGCACAGCAATTAGAAGTACGGAATGCAGTGCAACCAGGTCTGCACGCAACTCCATCACGTAATGATAATGGCTGAGATGATCACTGGTTTGACAGTCTTAGCAACCAATGCACCGAGCGCTGCAGTGAAGGTTCCACCTCCTGAGACCTGTGCCATAGTTGTGAGGACGGCTGCGTCAACCACCGCATTCACGACCGCCTCTACCACTGCGTCTTAACTGGAAGCTGGCTACGGCTGACTTGTAGATGCCGTAGTGCTGAAAGGTAACAACATGAAAAAGTAAAGCAACCTATTGCAAATATCAAAGACATTGCAACAGATGATTTAACCAAAATTCCGGCTGCCGCCGGGTCAAAACCTACCACGACGACCGAACTGGAAGCCACAGTAATGGATCGCGTAGATCCGGTTCCTGATACATGCTTTGTTATAGTAGCCTCTTTTATAACTTTACAACATGGCTTTATATTTTCAAATTTTACATTTAAAAGTTCTACGAAAGACACCGATGCCCTCAATTTCTTGTTTTGCATTTTTCAAGCTCGAGTTACTAAATTTAACCATGACCATTTTGTTTTTACCCCTCCTGCAGAGATAATCTGCAGACAACCATGGTTCTGTTCATTCCACAGACCACCACACTAACTTTGACTGACTGACCTAAGCTGCTGGCTACCATCATGTACATAGGCTGGCCGGGCCGGGTTGGGCCAACAGAGTGACACATTGTGCCAACATACGACACATAATTATGCTCTAAAGTGTGAACACACTCAAGACAACGGCATTTTGGATCAACAGAATCTGACCTTTTTTAATAGCATATTGGGCTAACTGATGGTGGATCGCCTTCACTTTAGAACATGCTCTCTTTGTCACTGTGCTTGTTCCCAGGGTCCATCCACTCTGACTCTTTCTATGAGCAAATGACTCTTTCTATGAGCAAATGACTCTTTCTATGAGCAGCTCAAAGGTCTCAAAGCTGTCTCTTGATTCAAGTCGAATGATGCCACCGTGAACTCGTCGTCTGACCTCTGGACATCTGAACGAAAACGATCGAGCGTTTAGGAAGCAAACACATGTACATGTAGGATATCTTCTGTTCCGGTACTGCGTTGACAAACGCTTCAGCTGATTTTGCAGTTCTAGCTTCTGTTACGTTACTCGGATCATCCTATACATAATCTGGTCATGTCTGTACATCAGCCAAGGCCACTTTTCCACCCGCAGTCTTCTTCTGTCCACCGAATATCCTTGAATAGTGGCGTGTGATGAACAGGCCTTCCGTTCCATCAGTCTTTGCTACAAAACCATATTTCCGAAATGTCACCGTAGAAGCCTAAAACTTTATAACAAATTACTCTAGACAAATCCATTCATGCAATCCCATATCAGATGATGATCATGATGAATATGTGTAAATAGTAGATGGGCATAATTTTTTGCTCATGAGGGATCATAATTTACAATAATAACATATTTAACGAGTGCAGACTTGCGCATCATCACCTGTTTTTGATGAATATAATGATGGCCATGGATAATAATGGTGATGAGGACGACGACAAGGATGATGATGATACTGAATACGATAATGTCTATAATAATAGCTTCTTAGATCTTGATGGATCAGTCTTACCTTTGGCATTAAAATGACAGTAACAACAACAGCAATGGAGACAATAATAGTATCAATAATAATATAATTATGACAAATAAAAAAATAAAGGCATTTAAAGCTAAGTGCTACAGCCTACATGTATTCATAAAATCTGAAGCCAATGGAGAAATACCGTCAAAGAAATATCAGAAACAGACTTCTAAAATGGTATAATCAATTTCACAAGTATTTAAGACATTTTGACCTACCAGTGTCCTGCTGAACTTGTGTATCTGCTGGTTTCGGTCCTGTTGATGCATTTTGTGAAGTTAATTTGTCGACAACGGTAGGGATGACGGAATGCAATACCGACGTGATCATAGGCTTGACACCCCCCGCGATAACAACTCCTAATGCACCTGGAACTGACCCCGCTGCGACAGGTCCAGCCACTTTGTACATTGCCGCATCAACAACATCACTCACGGCCGCTTCAACCATCGTTTCCAACCCAGATGTCGTCGGTGGCGCTGCTGCTAGCACATGCTGCTGCTGCTATTACTGCTGTTGTTGCCGGACTAAAAATTAACAACAGAATAATTCTCTTTTAAGCAACCTGGCGCCATTGTGGGGCGCGGTGGTGTTGTGGTGACGTCGTTGCCTTGAAACCGGAAGGTTCGAATCCACCTCAAGTCGCCGCGTAGGGACCTTGGGCAAGTTCTTCACTCGCAATTGCTCAGCGCTTCGGCGTGAAACTCCGATGTAGTGTCCGCTCTGCAGTCGGGAGCGCTTCTGAGTAGTGAGATTGAAGGCGCGCTATAACAAGTGCACATACATACAATGTTTAACAGTTGATTTCACATTTTTCATTATTGTTATTATGATTATTATTGTTATTATTATTATTTGTACTGTCATTCTTATTGGTATCAGCACTATAGTTGCCTATTATTATTGTTATTATTATTATTATTATTATTATTATTATTATTATTATTATTATTATTATTATTAAAAGTCTAAATATTATTATTATTGTGGAAATGCTACCTCTTCCAAATCGGCATTGGGTTAGCGAAAGAACCGTGAAGGCCACAGCGTTAAACCGCTAAATAAGAATTGACAGTCTTTGAAAGAGGAAGGACTTCTCCCTCCCTCAGATCGTCTGACGCCCGTGATAAGTGACGACCTAAATAAATTAACATAGGAATTCCTCTAGAATTGATGGGTCCTAGCGTCTCCAGGACCAGCGGAATGAAGTCATGTTTGTGTTGTTTCTGGCTTTCCATGGAATAAGGGTGATGCCGTCCGGTCTCATCCATCCGAGCGTAGCATGCCCCGTGGTTCTTTGACCGCTGGAAAGCCGACTCTGATGAGACTACGGTGGATAGCGACTTCATTTTCTCAGTATCGACAGTCCTCTCCCTTGCCGTCTTATCTTTCGACCGACGGCGTATGATCAGTATGCTCGTCATGTAGCGAATAGGCTGTAGGACGCACGGGGTTCTTTTCCACCTTTCTAGCCGACAAATATCCCTTATTCGTTTTACTTATCATTCCATGACGTCATAGCCCTGTTCAGGGACACTCCTTAAGAACTAGGTTTCAAATCTGATGCTTTCTCCCATTCATCGTACAGTTTCTATCATTAATCTGGATTAAATATCTATCTTTAACCAATGTATCATCGTCACTACTCCTGTAGAGACTTGCTAATTCTTGGTGCGGCGCTATATCAATCGTTTCTATAACTTCAGAGGCAGAATTCTTTTCCATTTTTAATTATTTATTATTGCAAGCAACTCTAAGTTTTTTTTACAAATGTCCGTTTCAAACTATGCATCAATCACAATAAACAAAACAGAACTTATTTGGAGTTTACCGCCTAGATAAGGAAATTCAACAAACTAACTGAATAAATGACAACTTAGATAAGATTTCAAAAGCTCACCACGAAATGTGAAATCTTCCAATTCCAGAACTTGCCACACTTTTTCGAATTATTCTGTCATGTTATCCAAGGGTAAAGTTTAAGAAGTTGATTTCCACAAAACTCAGAATTTTTCAATTGAATATTCCACCGCATGGGTCAGTAATGGACTATATTTACTATCCAAAACACTCTATTTAAAAATTTCTTACCATTTGACCCGTCGAAGCAAATATGATAGTTATGCTGCTGACAAGTGCATGGTGATCACAATCTTCAGAAAATCGAAATAATAATTTGTACGACTGGATAATAAAGCACCTCAGAGTAATAAAATAATACTAATTAAAAAATCATCGGATAGCAACATTGAAAGTACACAGAATGCTATTTTTGTCTCCGGACAATTTTTTCATGTGAGGGAGCCTGACAGTAGCAGTGACAATGTTGCAGCCGTCAAAAAATAATAATTATAGCCTAATATTCATGAAAATCATAATTTTAGTTGTAGTTATAATCAATCAAACCAATGTTTTCTTGTGGCTCAACTCACCTTTTTAAAGCTGAGCCAGGCTTTCAGAGACAGATAACTTTTATAAGTAGATGGCAGAAGTGCAATGTAGATGGCAGCCTTTCATTTGGAATACCAATGTATTTACCAATTATTTGCTGTTGTGCCTGAATCGTGTAGAATGTAGGCTATGTTCCCTCAGTCATGGATTTTTCTGCATGGCTCCAGTTGGTTTTGACTTCATAGCCTTGTTATCGACCGTAACGGTTTCCTCGGATCTCCGTGTTAAGCTCTAACAATAAATTAATGCGGCGTGGTACCAGATCTCGTAGATGAAAATCATATCAATTATTAGTTTATTTGCCCCATTCGTCGATTTCTAGGTCTATAGTTCAATGTCATCAAATAATTAAGAAGTCGGCTCTGATTGTATGAAATATTAATCATATTAAAAATATGAATATCAATCATGTATGTGACAACAATCAGTGAGTATAAATATCTAGCGGTTGTGCTAATGTTTAAGAGCTATTGAAGTCTATCGGTCCCACCTGGACCACTTCTTAATCTGTTTTTGTTTATATTAAATCTATTTTACTTCCATCTATTAACTGCCATTAATTCAGGTTGGATTTCGCCCACAGCAAGGCGTCTTTCATGCAGCCGTTCCAATGTGAATCGTAGCTTCTGTAGATGATTCGATTTCCATACCACTTGTCCTGAAGTATACTGGGGTCCAGGGATATGGTATCCAATGAGTGCTTGAAATCATGCTACCTTCTTTCAATGACTTCTGAGCACCGTCCCTCTGTGTTTCCGCTTCAGTTCCATGTTATTCACACAAAACATAAACAAATGGATAAGCTGACGTATACAGACATTATTAAATCAATGTTTTCATGCATTCAGGTGATACGTATGTAGTATATAATGACTGACATTATAACTATGTGCACATGCTCTTCTTCATGGCACAGTCCTAATAGACAATAGGCTGTATCCACCCAAAAGACACGGACTCAAACACAGGACTGAAATATCCGCATCTATGCCGATGACCACGCTGAAAGGCGATACCAGGTACGTCTGATTCGGTGGAATGCGGCGAGCTCCCGAGTCAGCGTCATAATTTAGAGACCACTGGAATCTCTTCACCCGATCGATGCTCTTTGACATAATCAAAGATCGTTTCAGAATCACAGACAAAAAAGCCATCTTTTGGCTGAGCGATGGACCTGTTGACCTGCGTACTGTGAGGTCTTGTGGCGGAGTTCCTGCAGAGGCAGGTGGAACATCACTCTTTTGGTCGTCAGTTGTTTTTGATTTTCCACCAAATATTGTGGTAGTTGCCTGCTAAAGAATGATTGATTTGTTCCATCTTTTGCTACAGAAACCATTTTGGTGACATATCACTCCGAGCCTAGAATTTTTATAATTTGTTAGACTAATCTATTCTTGCAATCCTAAATTCGATGAAAATCACAATGATAATGTGTATATATAGCAGCACCGACATAATGATTTGCTCCAAAAAGATTACAATGGAATAAAATAAAATACCGTCAGAAATTGAGAAGCAGGCTTGAAAAGGAATCATTTACACAAACAGATGCAACATAATTATTGGCCTATCTGCTGAGTTGGATGCATTCTCGTCTGCATTTTCCGGTGATTTGTCGGTGGCTGATCCACTGAAAACGATGGCAACGGATGTGGCTAAAGATGTCAGAGCTGTTGATATCACTGGTTTCACTGCATCTCCGATTTTAGTGCTCCAAACACTAAACATTGTAGGTGATCCGGTCTCAGGCGGTCCAACGACGTTTAAAATCACAGCAGAAACAATGCCGTCTACGGGAAGACTCACTATAGGCATCCACAGTTGCTGATGAGTTCCCTGTCGATGCAGCTGAAGGAGAGGTCGTCTTTTTGGCTGGTGAGGGTGCGGTAGCTGATGCTGACTGATCTGTGACACTGAACAGTGATAGGAAGATAATAAAAAATAATGATAATTATAATAATCATAATTTAATAAATTAATGATCAGGGCATCAGATGATGGTCACTTCAAGTCAAGCGCTTAATTCATAAATCATTGGAGAAGATCTATTAAAATACCGTCAACAAATGAGAAGCATACTTGAAAAGGTACCATTTGCACAAACAGATTGACCTACCTCCGTATTTGCAGAATTTGATGCATTCTGGTCCGTAGTATTTTCTGGCGAGGCTGAAGCACTAAACAAATCCGCAACAGAAGACGCTAGCGACGTCAGGGCTGCTGAAGCAGCAGGCTTCACTGCTTGCCCCACCATCGCGCCAAAGATTGCGGATAGCGACCCTGGCAATATATTGACCTAACTACGCTGCTTCGCCGACCATCCCACTCAAAACTGCTGTAGTCGATCCTGGCTAGACATGACCGACAACATTAAATAGCACGGCCGCAAGAAGGCCATCCACTGCCAAATTAACGGCGGCTTCCACCGATAGGTTCACAGCTGGAGATGAGGTTGATGCTGCTTGATCTGCGACACTGAAAGGCAACATGAAAGTCAAGCAACTAGGTGTAATATTATTGTCAAAAGACATTGCAACAGATGATTTCACCGAAATTTCGACTGCCGCTGGTCGAACGCTAACCACGATGACTGAACCGGAAGCCACAGCCATGTATCGGGTAGATCCAGTGGTTAAAGTGGTTCGCTTGAGCAGTGGGAATGCTGAACATGAGCAGTGGAAATGCTGAGTAAAAGATTTATTGGAATGCATGTGTTTTTCCAGGGTTCCATTCATTTCACTGCGTCGCCGACCATCCCACTCAAAACTGCTGTAGCCGATCCTGGCTGGACAAAATAGGTAGGCTACCATTTACACAAACAGACGCAACATATTGCCGCCGGAATATGCAGAATTTGAAGTATTCTGTTCTGCATCATCTTTTGACTCATTATTGCCTGATCCGGTGAAAGCATTGTCGATGGATGACGCTAGCGAAGTCAGGACCGTTGAGATTACGGGTTTAATGGCATTTCCCACCATTATTATTATTATTATTATTCCCACCATTGTACCCAAAATGGCTGACGGTGATCCAGGTTGGACGGGCCCAACAACATTAAGAAGCACAGCCCCAACTATACTGTCGACAGCCGCTTCTAACGATGGGTTCACAGTTTCTGGAGCTGAGGTGGATGCCGACTGGTCTTATACACTGAATTACGTCTTCTGAAGATTCTTGACTCGAACAGGTCCAGTACACACGGAATAAGGAGCGGAAGAGATGAAGAAGAGAAGGTCAATCTCGTCCCCAAGCCAGACGTCGTTATTTGCCACTGTGATCGTTAACCTCTCTGGACTCAATGTACTTCACCGTTGATGCTTCTTGTAAACCACCGCCGTAACAATATTCAATCGCTATCGAATCGCAAATGTTTTCCACCTTCAAATGTTCGAAAACCTTCGACGCTTTCGGAAAGTTCGGCAACCACTCGCACAGTTTGTATTATAATCTGCCTAGAAAACCGTTACTTGTTTTCTAGATCCTATGATTATGTTCAATAGGAAGATAAACCGACATCTTGTCTAGTTCTCTCCTTCAATCCAATCATTGGTGCCACTGATATTTACCTTATCAGATCACCATCAATGATGGATGCGTCCGATCTCCATTAGTTTAATGGTCCAAATCGAATTCTTTGCGTCTCCATCAACTGTGTTTTCATGTGTCACATCCTAACGTCACACGCCGTCTGCTGACACTTTATCCACTTACGCTGTGGTTACGTTGCTTGGCAGCGTCCCGTTACATGGCTTTTGTAGCTCGTGTATAATGTCATTTCTCATATTATATATACCGTACTAAGCCACATTGAATCGCTAATTATCTTAAAAAAATACGCCAGAAGTGTAGAATTAGTGCATATATACTGGATGTTAGCGTACTTGAATGTTGCATTATGCTGAGTCTAACCGCTCAATTGGATGTGTGAAACCTTAGATCTCCATAAGCAGAAAGGAGAAGCTGTTTAAAAAATACTGATATCTGAGGCAACTCTCGTAAAGGCCAAATACAAAACCCAGGTCCAATACAAATCTAATATTAATTCAATTCATTTATTGTAACCAACCATCAACATACACAATAGACATAGTATAACATGCTTCACATTATCGGATGGTAACAAGGAAGGCCCTAAGGGATGAATATCCCGCTAACAGGGACACCTAATTACATATGCAATTTTAACAGATGGCTAGACGGTTGACATAATGAATTGAACAATAGGCTAAAAGAACAGCATGAGATGACAATTAATGTAGTAAACTTAACTAAAGAACGCAAAACAAACACAACAAATAATAATAAAATAAAATCAGTGCCTACAAGGTTAAATATCTTTGCAGTCATTAACCAAGTAGTTGCGCAGTAATGTTTTTGCTCTTTGTAAACTGGAAGCTTGTTGAACATGACTAGGAAACGAGTTCCATATACCTGGTCCAGTATATTTAATATGGAATCTTCTTGAGTTTAAACGAGCGGATATGGCTCGATAATGAGAGGAGTTCCTGGTGGAATAGCAGTGAATTTCAGATCCTTTTTGGAAATACCCTGCAAAGTTAAGGGGAAGAAGATCATGGGTGAACCGATACATAAAGACTCCTATCTGGAAAGTCATTATTTGGTGAAACTTTAATAAATTAAATGATTGAAATAAAGGACTTGAGTGAATAAAAGGCTTAACTCCAGCTATGATACGTATTGCACGTTTTTGGAGAAGTACTAATTTATTGACCCTGGATTTATATGTAGATGCCCAAACTAAATTACAGTATGAGAGATAAGGATATATTAATGAGTAGTACAATTTAACACGGATAGTGGGGGGGAGTATATGGGAAGTTCGACGAAGGATACCAACACTTTTTGCAACCTTGGCAGAGATATATTTAATATGATCATTCCATGTGAGGTGTTGATCTATGTACACACCAAGAAATTTAGTGGAGCTAACCTGCGTTATTAGCAACACAGATTCAAACACAGGCAGTAATATGAAGCAAAGGCAGACAGAGAGATACAGACAAAGCCAAAGAAACTGATAAAGACACACCGTAAACGAGGAGAGAGAAAACTAAACAATTGTGGACCTAAGAATAGTCAAATAGGTAAACAAAGATAGACAGATATGTAGATATCGGTAGAAGTGTAGAATTAGTGCATATATACTCGATGTTAACATACTTAAACTTCACTGTATGTTGAGTCCAGCTGACTGCTATGAGTGAAACCCTCTTCATAGGCAAAAAGGAGAGGATGTTTAAAAAATACTGATATCTGAGGCAACTCTCGTAAAGGCCAAATACAAATCCCAGCTCCCTAGACACAGCAGTCACGGGTCTCCAAATATTTTGAGCGTTATGAGATAATTAAAAATTTAAGGACAAATTTATATAATAAAAGTGGTGGTACAAGTCATATAAATATGATAATTTATAAATATACCGCAATTAGATCTTGTTCAGTTGTTAATTTTTCGGTAAGTATCGTCTTTATGCTAGGCCCCTAAAAGACACCGGACCTCTGGACAGTTGCCCTCTCGGTGAGCCTGGCTTTGTAACAGGAGGGTTGCAGGTTAAAATCCACCTTTATGCACTATAGCAACCTTGAATAAGTTGCTCACCCATAATTGTCTCCTTTGCTCCATGCAGGTCAAGGAGCTTATCACGCCGGATTCGCGACCCGGCTGAGACATCTTAGCATAATAAATTATGAGTAGCGAGATTAGACAGGCACTGAAGTCTGATCAACTCATCGTGCGACGCTCCCATGTGGATGGAGCATAGGCAACAAATTATTATTACTAATTACAGACTCAGTCACACACAGTACATGCATTATCAATGAAACAACAGTGAAGGGCAAAATTTCTAAACAGTTTTGTTCACGTGAAACGAAAACAGCACTCGTAAATAAGCTGGGGCCCTGCGCTTGGTTTTCGAGTGGTGCTTTAGAAGCTTGGAGATAACGAGTACCATAACAGCTTTTCAGAGTTAACAGATCGATCCGAAGTAACTACACAAAAAACTGTCTGTAGCTCTTTCTGTTCTGCTATCTCTGTCTCTCCCCTATGTTTGTCTTGCCCTATTTGGCTGTCTTGTTCTCTCTCTCTATTTGTAACAATGAAATGCATCGTTGTTGTGTTAAAGAATAAACTTATGCTGAATGATACATACCCTACGGATCAGTTCCGTGAAGCTTGCAGAAACTTTATTGATCATTGGAAACTTTTCAACTCGGAAGAAAATGCATTCAAAGATGCCAGTTTCAACTCTTTCGCATTTGAACCCTCAATTGGTACCCCGCCCTATTCAGACTACACATCAAAACAATGATGAATTGATCAAAAACAATTAAAGAAACTTATGCTGAATGATAGATGCTCTTCTAATAAGCTCGCTGACACGGATTGCAACTTTCGTCAGCACGATGAACCGATTCACTCGGTATTTGATGGATTCGCCTTGATTACCGTCTGCTTGGGCATACCTGTATCCTTGGACCCCACCCTATTCAGACAACATCAAACAATGAAAAAAACCATGAATACATACACTTATATTCTGTATTCTGGACCTTGTGATATTAAGATAGGAATGAATTTAAGATAAAAAAGCTATTGAAGTAAGGTAAGGGTCAGTTGACGCCGAGAAGCAGCCAGTATCGGCGGCGGAAGAGACGGCGATAAGGAAGGAAGACTATATATAAAGGATGATCAGTAGAAACCTTTCGACTCGGGGGAAAAGTCACATTCTGATAGGCCAGTTTCACCTCTTTCACACTTCAACCCTTGGAACCCCATCCTACTCAGACAACACATCAAAAACAATGAAAACATGCATGAATACATACACTTATATTCTGAGCCTTGTGACAAGATATGAATCAATTTAGGATAAAAAAGCTCTGGAGGTGAGGATCAATCGACGCCAAGCAGCTAGTATTAGCGGCGGAAGAGACGGCGATAAAGAATGAAGAATCTATAGGAGATGAAGGATGAATGGATGATGGTTCCAGCCATTAGAAGGAATAGAAAATAAGAGTCCAATCTTGACCGACAACCTTAAGTTAATAAACTCGTTGTAATTATTATTATTATTATTTGTTTGCCCTAAGGTACTTCATTACCCCAGTGACTTATCTATATCTATAAGAAAGGAAGTACGCATATTTGTCAGTTATGCACGCTCACACTTTTGCAACTACTCACCTGAAACGTTGCATTTAGATAAACGTTCACCCAAGCCATCCAAGTACGCTATTTTCAGCTCTTTAGCCACTTGAACTTTCAAAATATAGACATTTTAAATTTCGCCGTGTTAATTATGCTATCGCTGAAGTATACGACGCCATTTGTAATAATGCACGTTGCCTTTGACGTCATTTTGACGTTCGCCAAAGCTTATATTAGCATGAAACTCAGACGCTCTCAGTGCAACAAGCAGGTAGTATATATACTAAGAGGAGCGGCGCCCCATGTCACATGAGCTTAACGAGTAAAATTACCATTTATAAACCCCAAATGGGCGGTGAAGCCGCCCCGCATGGAAGTGTGGACCTGGTTTTGGGGACGAAAAATCTAAATTTCCCGTGCAACGCCGAGTACCTCATTATTCACTTTAAATTTCGCTGTATGCGCTATAGGCTATTGACGCCGTATTTTAATTCATTCATTCATTCATTCATTCGAGTATTTATATAGCGCCTCTTCAAGGAAACTACTCAGAGGCGCTCCCGACTCCAGTACGGACAAACAGAACAGTTTTTAAGTGCTTATAGAATGTGTCAGAGAGTGATCTAGGGAACAGGCGCAGCTCAAGTGGGAGGGCATTCCATACCACTGGGCCAACCACAGAAAAAGCACGACTCTGCATGATGGAGGTACGAGCAAATGGGACAAAGAGTACTTCCCTAACAGCCGAGCGTAGGGACCGACCAGTCCGAGCACTTAACACAGGCCGACAAAGATCGAGTAGGTAAGATGGAGCAAGACCTAGCTGGCAGCGCCATATTAAGGACGAGATTCTGTATTCGATGCGCTGACGGACTGGGAGCCAATGCAGAACCTCCAGCATGTAATTTGTAACATGACCAAATTTGGGCAGATGACCAATGAGGCGTGCTGCAGCGCGCAGAATACGGTCAAGAGAAGATAATCGACCAGATGGTAAACCAGCATAAAGGGATAGGCAATAGTCAAGACGAGCTGAGACAAAGGAATGTACAAGCGTAGTTGCAGCACCAGTTGAGAGAGAGCGAGCGACAGTGCGAAGCTGGCGCAGCTGATAGAAACAGGAGCGACTGAGACGATTAATGTGAGGTACAAAAGTAAGTTCCTGGTCTAGCACAACACCAAGGTCACGGACTGAGGTGGAGAAAGTATAGTCGGGAAATTCAGCAGAGAGGTGAATCAGATCAAGCTTAGACAGCTGCTGCCTGGAGCCCAGCCAAATGAATTTAGTCTTAGCAGGGTTTAGTCTAAGACGGTTTGATGCCATCCATGCTGTCAGGGCAATGAGCACCTGACTCATAGCCCTAACTGTAGAGGAAGCGTTAGATGAGAGGCAATGCATGTATGCCTGTGTGTCATCAGCGTAGAGTTGGCTAAAGGCACCATGTTCTGCAAGAAGCAGGTCGAGACCAGTGGTATAAATTATGTATAAGAGTGTACCAAGAACTGAACCCTGAGGCAAACCATATGGGGCAGGGACCCACCGAGACCTAGTCGAGCCATGGACCACACTTATAGTGCGCCCATGCAGGAAAGAGCCGATCCACTCCAGAAAATTACCAGACAACCCAAACGAAACATTCAACCGCTTAAGTAGGATGTCATGGTCTACAGTATCAAAAGCTGCGCTGACGTCGAAAAGGGCGAGCAAGGTCAGTTCCGATCTGTCGATGGCTCCATATATGTCAGATAGGAGTCGGAGTAACAGAGTTTCGGTGGAATGAAACCTTCTGAAGCCGGATTGGGAAGGTGTAATTTGTTTCTCTCCAGGTACGCAATGAGCTGACCCGCCACCATCTTCTCAATAATTGGTTTTCAGTAGCGGCCAAGGAGTATATTGTAACGGAATGCTAAGACCACACTATGGCTCAATAGTTCGGGTGGTATTATATTCCAGATCTCAGAGCTGAGATCAAGTTACTCATTTGCATACTATATTCCTATTCGCTGTAATGTGGGTTATTGCCCTATATGTCATCGAATCAATAAGTCGAGCGTTTTATATAAAAATAATATTAGCATATGAATATTAATATATGTCAACATGTACAGCACACAAAATCCTATCTCTAAGGGTTTGGGATAATGTCTGATTTAACACAATGTTCTATTAAATAGCCTTACTTAACCAGTACTGATTAAAGTAATTTTAAGGGATATAACTTTAATATCTACCCTCCCGCGTTGAATTCTTTAGCTCTTGTAGTTATTCACCACCGGCCAGTCTTCATCGTATTCTCGTCAATGGCTGATCTCCAGGCTGTAGACTTCATTTCTCCGTTGCGGATAATTGTCGGACTTTTCTTCTCAAATGCCGAATATCTTTGCTGTCGCTGTTTACGGTTTGAACAGTTCTTGTTCAATGTCGAATTTACAAACTGTTGCGACTTTAATTTACCGTCCGAAGTAACCTTTGTAGATTATTTATCACTTCGCAATGTCACGAGGCGTAACCTTGTACATCTAAGGTATACGCAGTAAACTGCAACGCATACACGCTCTTACCGGTAAGTAAAGCGTTCTACCGATCGTTCGTTACGCTCTTCGACCTTCAATATAGTCCACACTTTAGGACACTAATCGTTCGTTACTCCGGCTTCCAATCGTTCCGAATGTCACGAAACCCCACGATAATATCCGACAATAATTATCAACAACTTGCGACCGTTCAAACTTCGGCCATTACGTTCTTCCTCTCCAGACTGAAGATCCTCAACGCGCAGGCGCAGCAGCCGATCCTTTTATCCGCTTCTCATTGGCTGATGCCGTGATTGATCATTGTTATATTCCGCAATGTTTACCCCTATTTAATATATATTTTGCCCCTAAGTACTGGTTATAGCACTGGTCAATTAATTAAACAGAGCAATATGAAATTTCTCAATCAAATTATTAATTAATCATTAACTAGGGCCTCTGCCTAACTTAACATGTGTAATTAACATTCAACAGTATATATAGCAGGGTAAGAACGTATGGGTGGGATCAAGGATATCGCTACATATATACAATTTATTCCGGGCAACGCCGGGTACCCCAGCTAGTAAATTATAAAAGAGGGGCATCTGGAAGTGTTAGTGTGTTAACCCTCATTCATCATAATTGAAGCGTTATTATTATTATTATTATTATTATTATTATTATTGTTATTATTATTATAACGGGAATGTAAGTTTTAGTTTTCGATTTAGTTTTCACAGATCAATTTCAATTTTTTTAGGGCCGCCGAACCATGGACCCGGAAAATACAGACAATGTGCTCTAGTAGGCAACTGCGCTGAAGCGTTGGATAGTGACATATGCTCTGGAACAGAGGCGGTTCCAGAGGGGGGCCAATCCGGCCATGGTCCCCCATTTAAGAAATGCATGGGCGTGACCTCCATTTGTTTTCAACAAGCATTAAATAAATGAAGCGGGAGAAAAAAAAATTGGTACGACGAGAGGTCATAGTATAATATTGAATTCCTTGCTTAGATTGCGTCGACCAGATGACTGATGACTAAAAAAGGGTCATCAGAATTTTTCTGGCAAGATCACCGAAAATTTTGCCCCTCCCTTCGAAAATTTCTGTATCAGCCCTTGCTCTGGAACAGATGTCCTGTTTCACGTAAATCCCCAGAGGTCCTCGACAGACGGCAACCGATCTCGGACACAAATTTTAAAAAATATAGTCTTCAGAAATTTCTGAAAGTTCCAGGAGCCTAGAGTGATATAATAATATTATTACCGTCAAAAATGGTTTCTGTAGATAGAAAGGACACGCAAAAGGCGGGATCTTTGTTTTCACTTGATCCTTTACTTCATATTTTATTATTATTATCATTACTAGCTGAATTACCCGGCGTTGCCCGGGAAATATAAGTTTTTGTCCCCAGCCTCGCCTGACCCCGTTCCGACTTCGCCATTCTGACCCCGCCTTCCATCGACCCCGAAATTTCGGTATTTTGCCAGTCAATAATTGAAGGGCTTATTAAGCCTTATTTCCAAAACCCGTTAAGTCCACTCGACACGGAACTGTTCTTTGCCACTTAGATAAAGGAAGTTTTTGAAATCTACGCTTCTTTGTTCCAATTATTTACAGTTAGCCTATGTTCGCATTATTTACGCCCATAACATTTTTTGCTACGGCCAGATGTGACGTAAAGATTTGAGCTCAGAATAATGACGTCATGAGTTTAGTGAACATACACGTCTCTATAATAATTTACGTTTTTATAACAGCGAAATTTAAAATATGGAAAGATTTTTGTATCGCGATCTTTATGTTTTTCTCGGGTGGATCAGAAGAAATAAACCCATGCAGAATAAGCCTCACAAATATTTTCGATGGAATTAAATATCACGTGACCTCAAACCGTCATGCCATTGGCTGTAGGACTCTGCTAGCCGCAATGGCAATGATCAACGTAAAAGACTTTTGAATCGCTTATCGCGTGTGAAGTTAAAATGTTGACATCTCGGGTTATAAAGTTAATTGACAGATGAAAACAGTGGCGTTAAACGTCAAATTTGGGTAAGAATCAATTTCAAAAATTTTGGTAAAACGAATCGCTGTAATTTCCGATTAGGGTCTGGGAAGAAATTCAAAATACATCCGGACAAACAAATAAACAGAAGGACAAACTTTCTCGCTTATAATTATAGATTATATTTATTTCAGAAATTTTTATAGCGCCTCTTCAAGGTAGGCTACTCAGAAACGCTCCCGGCCCAGCCACGGCTAAATAAAACAGTTTTTAGGTTCTTAAGGAACAGAGCGGAATGACCCCTGGGAATTAAGCGCAGTGTAACAGGGAGACCATTCCAATCTGTAGGACCTGCAACAGAGAATGAACGACGCTGTCGGATAGCAGTCCGTGAGCGGGGAACCAGAAGCTCAGCGTGGTTCGCCGATCGAAGGGTGGATCGACGCTGAACTCCCAAGGTGGAACAACAGAGTTCTCGAAGATAGGGTGGAGCTAGTCCTTCAATGCGCCGCCTATATTATTATTATTATCAATGCTGCTAAGTACTTCCATTATTCTGATCATTTGTCATGTTCATTGTGTTTTGCACTTAACTTTTTATGCCAATCTTTGGAAGGATTTGTATATGAATGTACATGTATAATCTGCTCAACAGATTGGCAGATATAAACTTAAAGCAAGACTTAGTATGACTTAGCAAGACTTGGTTAGACTTACGCTGCCAGGTGTAAGGGACAGGAGAGATCGGAGTCCATGCAGTTCGATTAACCTACATGGCGAAACAGTCTGTACTCCCGGTTCGGTGACGGCGCTGCGGATCCAGCATCGAAATCGTGTGAACTTAGAGCAAGGCTTAGTCTAATTAGCAAGACTGTCTTGGTTAGGCTTACGCTGCCAGTTCGTGCTGAAGACCAGCGAATTGGGCTTCAGTGATGGACTGCGCCTAAGCCAATTATATAGCTCAAGAGCCTGTAGTCCTGGTTTGGTGGAATAAAATCTCGTCAGAAAATCAGAAGCATTATTGACCTACCCCAGAGTTTGACGAATTTTGTCCCAAATTTCCGACGATTTAGGAACATCAGAGGATGATGAACTGCCTCCGTTAAATGTATTCGCGACAGAAATTGACACCGAATTTTGTGCTGAAGCAACAACTGGCTTCACCACCTGTGCAACCAGTAAACCCAGAGTTGCACCAGCTGATTCTGCCTCAACAGGCCCATGCACTCTATAGACCACTGCCAGACGGACTCCGACCTTCATGATCATAATAAAACATTTCACTCTGAAGAATGTGCATTCACACAGATCGCCGTAAGCTTTGGCATATTTGAAACCTTGGTACCCGTCCTATTCAGACATCATTAAATACAATGAAAACACACATTAATACATACACATATACATACTTATATTCTGAGCCTTGTGCTAAGATAGGAATGAATTTATGACAAAAAAGCTCTGGAAGTGAGAGTCAGTTGACGCAGGGAAGTATAGCCAGTAAAAAGAAGAATAGGAGATGAAGGATGAATGGAGGATGGTTCTAGCCAGTAGATGGAATAGAAACTGAGACCATCTTGACCGACAATCTTAAGTTTAAAAGCCCATCGTGATTATTATCATCATTATCACTGTTGCTATTATATCACTGCGACAAAAGATCCCGCGAAGGCCACAACGTTAAAGCGCTAAATGAACACCGAAAGTCTTTCGTAGAGGAATGTCGTTTCGCTAATTTCATCCGTCGCCTTCTGTAATGAATTCGATGCCTCTTAAGTTAACAGGGCCTAGAGTTTCAATGGCCAATGGAACAAAGTCATGTGTGACTGAAAGGGACTGGTATTTTTGATTTTTCCTGTTGTCCGCAATTTCGGCTGCTGCTCCAACTGTGACAGCAGTTGCCTGCAAACAAGACGGCGCTAGAGTGTCAACCATAGTAACGTCCCATACGAGGCTCCGGCCCGCTTTCCACGGTATTTATTACTATTATTATTGTTATTATTATTTGCCCTGATGTACTTCATTACCCAAGTGACTTATAAATGATAAAAAGTGGTGCATCAGGAACCGTTACCCCTCATTCATCCATGTCAGTTAAGGGCTAAATGAAAAAGCTAGCCAAAGCAACATCATGGAAGCGTTATTATTGTTATTATTATTATTATTATTATTATTATAAATTATTATTCCTTTTAATATCTTCAAAAAAACAACATTAGTATAACAGGAATTACATAATTATTATTATTATTATCAAAACTGCTACTAGGGCCTACCATTGTTCTGATCATTTGTCATATTCATTGTGTTTTTACACTCAACTGTTTTTATGCAAATCTTTGGAAAGATTTGTGTATGAATGCATAATCTATTGAATAGATTGGCAGATTTGACCTTAGAGCAAGGCATAGTCTGAATTAACAAGACTTGGTTAGACTTACGCAGCCATATCGATTTGTAATTGGTAAAACTGGTTTTCTGCGAAAGCCTGCAGAGCTATGAAGTTCGCGCTCAATCCAGTTATGTATCCAAACAGCCGGAAGTCCCGGTTTGGTGGAGGATAAGAATTTCCGGCATCTAAGTCGTAACATGCTACATATATAAATTAAATATATGGTGTGAATACATGCACGTATATAAATAAATATTACATAGGATCAGGGATGTATTGGCAAAAAATTGGGGTGAGTACATGCTACAGTTATCCAGGTCCGTCCGCGGGTGATTTCCCTGTATAGGCTACTACACACAAATAAATTTGACTCAGCACACGCTGTATGCCCGCGTATAACACTCTCGACTGCAGCCCTGCATAAAATCCTAACATGCATACAACAAAATATGTAAAAAAATATCTTGATATTAGATTTATGCACTCAGCCGGTTTAGGGGTCGTCATTTTAGGATTAGAAAATAAAAGGTTTATGGAAAGGGAAGCAATGAATTTAAGATATCCTGGATTCTCCACCAGCAACAGCCTCCATGGGATATTGATTTCTGGAAACAGTTTCAGGCCGCTTAATGTTTTTATGCCAGTCTTTGGAAGGATTTGTATATGAATGTATGATATTCGAAACAATATGTTCTCTCTAAGGGTTTAAGTGCTGTGAGGAATTTGTTTTATGAGCACATTTCTTTCCATGTATTTATTCCTGAGCACCAATTCAACGCAAATTGTTAGATTTCTGTAAAACATTCTACTTTCCTATTTTTGTGATATGTTTGAAAAACACGAAAATTCTTTACAATATGTCACGTTTTCTTAAAGTACAACTACCTTATCCTATAAACTGTGTGCAGTTTCTCTTCCTCCTTTTTCAGTTTTACACCAGTTATATACCATATCAATGTTTGCCTCGTTGGCAGTGGCTTTCGTTCGTAGAGTCAACTACAATGTTTCCTGCAGCCATGTAGGCTACAGTTTAATGCAGGTCTATTATGTTATCCAGGTGAATGTAACAAAGAATGGAAGCTATATTAAAAGGTTATCCAATGATGCAGTAGTTCTTTTTACCAATATGACCATGTCTCTGTTATGCACGAATTCTCCAAGATATTTGATCGAAGATTATTGATCTGGCAAACTGAAATGCGTCAACTGTTGTTATTGAGCTTCTTTGCAGAATTTTGCGTAGATCAGCTAATTCACAAAATTTTATATTGCAAAGTCACATGATAATCTGGTCTCTTTAATTTTTCTAAACAGTATTCCAGCAAAATGTTGCAGTTCTTAATCAGTGCACTTACAGCGAAGTGCCTCGATAACCATCTGACCTCATTTACGCTTTCCCAACATGCTGAAGCACCATCAAATGTGAACATTGCCATTTTATTAGCGTCCAAATTGTTTTCCACGTAAAACAGTGTAATTGCTGCATGTATTGTAGCACTATTACGTGCTATTAACTTCACAATTCCAACAAAAGCAGCGGTGTAATTAAAATCTCCTGTGTTTCTACGTTTCATGTATACTATCAGCATTTTTATACCGAAATGTCAGTACTTTCATTAGCAACGAGTGGAAAGCAGATTGTCTTTTATTATCAAGAATTTCAAGTTTAATTGAGTAATTGTACACAAGTACATGTAACCTCGGGGTGGGTCAGACGTTGATTTATAAAGACTTAATTGAGATGTGCAACTTATGGGGTCCTAAGAAAGACAAGGGGTTGAAACAAACCCCTGCCAATTTTGCGTAGATCAGCTGATCTGCTGATTTAACTACGCTGTTTATGCATTCAACAAACTCAAACGCATAGTTCTGAGTTCTCCAACTTTCCAGAATTTTACGTAATTTATTTTGCGATATGATTGTTTATTTCCTGCATGGAAAGCATTGACGAATTCATATTTAGTTTATTTACAACAAACGTTGTTGATTAGAATGTTTGCCTCTTTGGCAGTGATTTTCGTTCGTAGAGTCAACTCCTTTCTGTTGTCGCGACATTCAGAGGACTTCGTAAAAAAAACTTCAAAAGGCATCTGCTCTGGTTTTGATGCTTTACGCATTCCACGTGGGTTTTAGTAGTTAAATGACGTTTCAGATAGTCTATTTTCCATTTATACCATTTTCGATCTGTAGTCCACTTGGTAGGCCTACCTAGCATTTATTTCGCATAGCCTGCCATATTTTCAACGTATAATTTAGATATTAAAGTACTATTGATGCATTAATTTGTATCTGCTGTTCTAATTCTAAGCCTAAGTGTTCGGGTTTTCTTGCCTTGTTCTTAGCTTGTTGACCGGTTAACTTGTTTGCTGAACATTTTGATTGTGTTGATCTTGTTAAAATATTCGGTGATTGCCCGTGACATTTATTTCACTGCAATATATTTATCAATCTGCCTTTTGTACAAAATTTTGCGATACCGTCTTGGATAGATGTCCAGACTTTTACGCATTTACTTGAGTTCATTTGAATGCATTTTAGTTCAAAATTGCAAATGTTCTCAGATATATCAGTTTGGTTAGAATCTGCACCAAACTTTGTTTCTCTTGCTTGGGATCGTGTGTATGGAGTTTGATCAGATGTTTCTTTTCCTGACATCTTTTCGCTTTTATCTTTGTCAGAAGGTTTAATGACTTGGACTGATTGGTTAAAAGCTCACCTAAGAATGCATGCTACAAGTTCAAGCTGATGAAGATGATGTCGACGACGATGATGACGACGACGATGATGATGATGATTGTAGTTTTATAAGTTCAAGTTTTGGCATGAAAGAATGTCACCGGGTAACTTCGTAATGATTTTGAGGACATGTTATCATTTTGCAACGTTAATATTCATTCTAATTATTAATGTAAATTTAAGTTGATTTCAGGTTCCGTGTGCAGCAGTATTTAGTATAAGAGGTATTATTTTCATTCCATCTCTGCTGCACCGTTTCTCAATGCTAACAGAATCATACTTTTATGTGCTTTTGAGATCCAAAATTACAGCAAACCACGTTATAGCTTTGTTAACAAGCAGCCAAAAATGTCTACGTAAATTTCTATTGGAGAGATTATATTCTCAATATCTGTGTCACACTGCATGTAGTTTTGTTATGTTAATTATCCAGAAATGAACTTTGTTATGATTAAAATATTTCCACTTTGGTTGGAATCAAATTTGTTACACTATTTAACACTTTAGTGGCTTATAAACCAGTATCTGGCCAATGTATGTATTTATTTCTTATTTATTTCTCGCACATGTTATAACGCCCCTTCAAGCTATCTCAGAGGCGCTCCCGACTGCAGCACGGACACTGCATTGTAGTTTCACGTCGAAACGCACGAGCGATTGCGAGTGAAAGACTTGCTCAAGGTCCCTACGCGGCGGCTTGAGGTGGATTTTAACCTGGAACCGAATTCACCAATGCATCATCACGCCCGACAAAATCCATGTATGCATGCATATGGCCATTTATATAGCGTCTTAAGTTAACAAGAATCTCACGAAGGCGCATAGTGGGGGTCTATTTGGAAGTGGGGGAACGCAGACAAGGTTTTCCATGTAGTACAGACATGCCCAAAGAAGAATCAAGGGTGTCTGTAAGCATTATGGGTTCAAACCAAAAGTCAATGCACTCTCAAGATGGCGGCTAATATGGTTTCCCAAAAAATTGATATATCTGCTCATAGGTAAGCTAAATCAGAAATGAAGTGCCGAATTCAATATTCTCAAGGCCAAGGAGTCGATTTCTGACAGTGGCAACAGTGTGGCATTGGCACAATCCAAAATGGAGGCCAATATGGCCGCCAAAAGTACAACAAAATATGTATGCATAAATTATATCGGCTCAAAAGTAAATTAAAATATCAAATAAAGTGTCAAATTCAACAATTTCAAGGTCAAAGAATCGACTTATCGTAGTACAATAGTATAGTAAGGTTGCTATCCATGATGGCGGCCAATATTGTCGCCAAAACACAAAAATATTAACTTGTCAGTTCATAAGTAGGCTAAACTAAAAAATAGTGTCAAATTTTAAATTCTCAGGTCCACGAGATCGATTCATCATAGTGGCAGTAGTATATAATATAGTAATGTCACAATCCAAGATGGCGGTCAGTATGGCCGCCAATACACATGTGTATGTCAGCTCATAAGTAGGGTAAAATAGGCATTACATTAGGGTGTTCTTGAATGGTTTCATTTTCCATCTATTTGCAAAGCAGCTGATACAGTCTGCCAGTAGGCTAATGTGCTCAAACCAGGTAATAATCTAGCCAAGGCCAGTCTGAGAGCTTCTGTTATTGTATGAATGCTTATCCGGTTCCGTTTAATTCCTGTAAGCCTACTCTTCCATTTCTAACGTCACCTTTTCTCTAATTCGTCAGACATTCTTCAACTCTTATCTCAATAAATTTTCAATGCTTGCATCATAGTCTAGGACAAACATGTGCATTATTTGCCATTGTGTGTATTTCGGCATTGGTCGAATACAAGTTGGATTGTCCAAGTATACAGGGTGGGCCAAAAAAAGACCCCCTAGGTTTTTTGCCAATATCTTGACCAAAAGTAAGAATTTCGACATGAAATTTTGCAGTCTTAAAGACAATTCATATTTACATTTGATGGCCAGATGTCATAAAAATATTTCAAACAAACCAAAAGTTATGCCACTATTAGGAAGGCCACCCACCGTTTTTTGACGATTCAAAAACGTAACGCAACAAAAAGTAGGTTTTTGCCAATATCTTGGCCAAAAGTAAGAATTTCGAAATGAAATTTTACAGGTTTATAGACAATTCATATTTACACATGTTGGCCAGATTTCATAAAAATATTTCAAACAGAACAAAAGTTATATCACATTTAGTGAGGCCACCGTACTTTTTTTGATGATTCAAAAAAGTCAATAAACGGTGGGTGGCCTCACTAAAAGTGATATAACTTTGGTGCTGTTTGAAATTTGTTTCTGTAGGCCTCGTAATCTCCAAATTTCTAAAACCAAACTCGACAGCCATGAGCAGAGCACCAGCTTATTCACGAGGTCGTGTTGACTACGGTATGGGTGCCTTGCACACATTCCACATAATAGCCACGTAATTGCCGTCTGCCCTCTCTATATGCAGAGACAAAACAAACTTAAATCGTTAGTCCATGCATGGTTAAATGGTTTCCTCTCACAGCCAGCTCATCAACCTACCCTTCTGTTATATTATGTCTGTATAGACCCAATAAACAATACTTCCCGGTAGGCTACGCAACTCGCCTATTGTGGTTTTTCTGAAAATTTCATTAGATTATAGGCTACACACAATGAAGCCAGATAGATCGGCCTAGCTCTCAGAAGTTCCAACCTTTACCAAGGAACCCACAATTCCATAATCATTATTATTATCATCGCGTCGTCATTATCATCATTATTATAATCGTAATAATGATCTGATCTAATAGTAATGTCATCGTCATCATCGTAGTCATTATCATCGTTATGGCCATTGTCATCGTCGTCATCATAAGCATCATCATTATTATAATTTGACCTACTATCATCATCCATCATCATCATACACGAAAATGGCACTGTTGTGTTCGAACATTCAATGGTCAAATAAAGGAAAACAATGCGAAATTTGTTACCCCACTTGTTACATGTTTAACGACACTGTCATATGAGAGATGATTAGTGTCACCCTCCTCCTTTATCCAGGCTGTTGAAGAAATCAAGAAATAAATCCTGTTTCGAAGTTATCTCTTTGGTGAACTTTCGCACCCACCAACGCATTCTTCACGTTTTCTGCGAATAACGCGTTTGTCACGAGGTCTCCGAAGTTTTGTTGCGTGCAGACACGGAGTATCATTTTACCAACGCCATCTGCCTAAAATGATCTGTAGGTCGTGATGAGCGCCTTGCACGGCTTCCAAAGCAGTCAATTTCCACACTGGTAATAAACTGCAGCCTGTAGGCTTAAAATCGGTTTTATGCTTATTTTCAGAACTGCAAAAAACTGCGAAATTGTGAATAGAAATTTACTTTCTTCTCTTTTCCCGTAGTTTCTTTAGCGTTTGCTTGTGCTTAATAATGAAATCACATACAACTAGCGTCACACTGCAGCCTAAAGTCGTTAAATGATTAATAGGCCTATATTCGCTGGTCAGTTGTAGGAATACGCAAATTAACTAAGGCTTGTAGTAAGTTTCTTTACCGTTTGTGTCTAGCCTGGCTTAGGCCTTACGAAAACACGTTGACAAAGATCACACTTGATAAACTGTTATCCTATACAAGCACACACACACACACACACACACACACACACACACACACACACACACACACACACACACACACACACAAATAGGTCCATATATAAATGCATAGCCGTGTGTGCACATATAATATTACATGTATATGCACCATGTAGACCTATATATAAAAAGTCAACATATATATATATATAATATATATAACGTGATCGGAATTGCTGTTTCCAAGTAAAAATGATGATGAATTTTTAGGTTGGAGACGTCATCGGCTCTGTCAGCCGTAAGGCTGATATAAACAGCTTTTAATCCAGACCCAAAATCAGATCGGTGTTGGTCAAGTCTTAATCATAACGCCACTTCCCAGTTTGGGCTAACGGCCAGCGGCATATTGTTCTTCATCACAAGACATCTCTCGGCAACCTTCTGACTTGACGCAGTGCGCTGTTGATTCGAAGCGTCTGCTGTGACATTCTGTGGCGCGGTGGTGTACGCTGCCTTGCAGTCGAAGGGTTGAAGGTTGGAAGCCACCAAGTCGGTACCTTTGAGCAAGTCCTTCACTCGCAATTGCTGAAGTGCTTCGGCGTGAAACTCCGATTCAGTGTCCGCACTGTAATCGGGAGCGCTTCTGAGTAGAACCTTGACGGGGCGCTAAAACAAGTCACATACATACATACATTTTATGCCTTTGGATCTATCGGATATAATACAGTTGATGTTTTACTATTTTATCGTGGTTCATAAGGACCGTCGATAAATGACGCCACGCACCTAGTGGGAGGGGGCCACACATCTGTGACTATTTGTGACTTATATATATGTATATATATATATATATGTTTTATTGAGATTCTCGCTGACACCGCAGTCAGTTAGAAATAAGAAATGATTAAGAAAAATCATAGCAATTCAATCAACTGGGTGGAAGTCAGAAAGAGGGGATTGGTCGAATACATGACTTTTTGAGACGCGTGACGAGGGGGGGAGCGAAAATCGTCCTAAATTTCGTGACAATGTGTGTAAGACCTGAGGCTGCTCTATATAACTGAAGAAAGAAGACACTGGGAATAGAGACAAGTGGAGGAGAAGGGTCCGGATGGATGACCCCTCGCCAGAGGGATTAATCCTGGCCTGAAGGCAAAGAAGATTTATGGACGGCATAAAAAACGGACCGTGCACCTTTCATCGTTGGGATGAACGACGTGGATTCCGGATCTCTTACTCTTCCTCCATTTACATGTATGCCCTGAACGTCCTAAGAGCTCGTGGACTGTAACCAGCCTCTCTACAGTCTACACAACGCTACCAGAGCTATAGCAACAGTGTATACCTCCTCTACACAGCTCCGGCCTGGTGGGGTCTAACCAGTGTTTAATCTAGCCCCTTTGCTTGGGGAATCCAGGTTTCTGGGGAGGGTGGGGTGGCAAACGGCCGTTCGGTGAGACGCATTGCTGACAAATGAAGGTTTATGTTTCTTCTCAAACTTTCTGATGACTTTGTTTAGCCTGTACAATTACAAATTCTGGTGCTGAGCGTATGATCTTCCTGCTCTGATTACCTTTTTAAGTGTTTCATCCATTAATAATAATAATAACAATTAACAATAATGACGACAATTTCTATGGCCCCGTAACACAGCACATGCCGTTACAAGAGCGCCTCTACAAACAAGAACGAAATCAGTCAGAGGTAAGCCTTAGAATGGCAGAATGACCATTGCTACCGTTTCATATATTTTAACCATTCACGTAATGCCACTATAGATGTAAACATCTGCTGTCAAACTAATATCCCTCTAACTTTCCTGGGGATGTAATTTCCGGCGGGGAAACTCCCCCTCGAGATTCCTAGATTAAACATTTTCTCCATTTCCATAGCGCCCCTTCAAGCTCTCCTTTCAGAGGCGCTCCCGACTACAGCGCGTTCACTGCATCGGAGTTTCACGCCGAAGTGCATGAGGAATTGCGAGTGAAGGACTTGCTCAAGGTCCCTACGCAGCGGCTTAAGGTGGATTCGAACCTGGAAATCTCCGGCTCCAAAGCACCGACACCACCACTACACCACTGCGTCCTACTTAATCTAGTCCATCTGCCTGAAGTGTAGTAGAATCCATGTTCTTGTTGGGAGGACAAACGGCCTATTTAGGCCATATACCTACATACGCCTACATACATTGTGTGTACAAATTGCTGGGCACCAATCAATACTTGAGCGCTTTCTTTGTGAGATGCAGCGTTTCGATTTTCTGTCGCCTGAAATTAGAAATGTAGAAGCTCTCGTACTTGACATTGAGGACCATCTACTGCGATTTGTTGTGCGATTTGACTCACACGCCATGGTTGCACTGTTCGCACCAATGGTCCATAGACCGTATAGTCTGCATCCTCGTCGTCACAACTTCGAACTCCGATAAAGGACAAAATAAATTACACATCCGCCGTTTCATAGGGCTTCTTGCACTTTGCCGTCATTGGTCCTGCACTTTGAAATCAGCTCCCCCATTGCTTTTGACTGGTACCCACGCACATCTTTACGCTGTCTCCAAACTACTTTCTTTTCCCTGGGTATTTCGCACTGGGAGTGCCTCTGATTGGTGCGAACTATGAGTGTTGCTTTATAAATTTATAGATACTATCCTACGACCAGTGCTTAAAGTGTGGAAAAATAAGTGCTTGGACGCCCCTTGCCTCTTCAAAAGAAGTGCCTGGACGCACCTCACCTTTCCAGTCTGTGCTCGCCAATAAGTGGCTGGACGGCATTCAGATTTTAAAACATGTGCATGGACACTTTAAGCCCTGCCTACGACACTCAGCCATGGTCCCTCTATATGGCTTGCATCGACTGAAATTGATTTGGATAATTTTCTTTAATCGTTTCTTTCATTTATAACTGGCTGCAGTATGTCAGCAAGCGCTCGATAAAACGAATAATCCTATATAATAATTATCATGATCCTCAAACATTGGCGAGCATGCTACGTTACGCGTTGGTAGTCGGGAGGTTTACGATTACATCACGTCTTCGTATCCATGGTAGCGACAGCAGTACAATGCATCTCCATTCTACTCTTCAAAGTTCCGTCGGGTTTTGACGACCGCCGAAGTTACTGCCTAAAAACTGCCCCCACATTGCAGACGATTGTTTGCATGGATACGGCGGCGGCGCAAAGCACCGCTCAATGCCTGGCTATTAGCACCAACTTGGCAACGATAAATATTGGGCTTGCTGCCGTTGGCCGGTCTCTCAGAGGTGCTGTTGCCTCGCAACGTCAAAGACGACACCTGCGGGGCTCACGCAGCGAGGCGTAACCGGTGTGGTCGTTACGACAGACCTTTGCGGGTACCTTTGCGAGCATGTCAGCCAGCAGGTGAAATTGGTCGACGAAGATAGTAGAGAACATTAAATCGAATTTTCTATCTGAGTCGATCGGACTTTATACGTTGATATTTTGAGGTAAATTATTGGAGTTAAGGTCTGTACATTGGTCTTCTAATCGTGTTAAGAACGGCAACTGGACATTTTGTAAACACCACATTCAGGTAGGTCGAGTCGAAAAATCTTCGAATTTTGTTTCGGATTTTTGAGTGATTTAGTAGACCTGTGTCATTACATGTTACATGAAACAACACAGCCTAACAAAGTCTAGTGGTTCAGAAGATGTTGCAAGCCTGCCACAGCAAGTCAGCTCGAATTCTTGTAGCTTTTTAAAGGTCATTCATGTACAATATATGCTGCGCTTACTGCAAGACGTGTGGACGAATATAAAATTTTGTCCATGGTAATTTCCGATGCATTAATCCGTGGACATCCTTCACAATATTATTATTGCTGCAATTTGCATGGACGCTACGCAGTCCATGTCCGCACCATGCTAGACATACCACCTTCTGAAATCGAACTGCGATCCGCAAACAAGTCAGCGATTCACAGTTTCAATTTAACGACACTGATAACAAGATCATTATCACTGCCCTCCTCCTTTTCCAGGCTTGGGACTGGCACTGGCAGAGTGCAAACAGTGACGGAGTTTGCAAGCTTTCGTTCACTAAGGAACACGAGACACAGCTTTCGCTCAAACCAATGCAGCTAACAATGTTAAACAGTAATGAATTTGATCGATAGAATGTAGACCTAATAAAATAGCAGTCTGTGCTGCTATTATTATTATTATTATTATTATTATTATTATTATTATTATTATTATTATTTTTTTTTTTTTTTTTTTTTTTTTTTGCCCCGAGGTAAACATGATCCCTCGGGGACTTCAACACTCTCGATAAAAGCAAATTTGTCTGGAATGGACCCTATTCGTCAAGGTCCCAGTTGGAAAAAGTACCCCTAAAAGCGACATAGTTGAATCGCTGAATCGTTACCGACAGGCGTTGGAACAGATATGACGTTTCGCGGACGTCACCAGTTGCGGTGCTCATGCTTTGTCCCAAAGCAGAAAGGAAAGTCAAGCCCTCGTTGTTGATGGGGCCTAGGGTTTCGAAAGCCAAGGGAATAAACAGGTGAGTTTCTGACAATTGACTGTATTTTGTGTGTTTGAGGGCCGCTGCTCTCTCGGCCGCCGCACCCGCCGCCCGAGAAGTGTCGGAGAGATAAGAAGCGGCTGAGGTGTCGGTCACGGTCGCATCCCAAATAAGGCAGCGACCAGCACGCCACGGTATCAAAGTGAGGCCATCCGGTCTCTTGCCGTCAGCCCTTAACAGGCCAACGGGTTCCTTAGTGGAAGGGAAGCCAGCCCGGGTCAAACCGCGGAAGACTATGTCGTTCAAGGTCGCATGTCTGGATGAACGACCTGGACCCAAAGAGCAGGAGAGCCCGTGTAGGCCGTTAGCGGCAACAGCAGATCCGCATGGGCATCTGTGCGGTTCACAAAGATAATAAATACCACCTTCTGAAATGCTATTATTATTATTATTATTATTTTTATCATTATTATCATCATCATCGTCATCGTCATAATCATCAACATCATCATCATCATCATCATCATCATCATCATCATCGTCATCGTCGTCGTCGTCGTCATCATCATCATCATCATCATCATTGTTATTATTATTAAACTCATTTATAAAGCGCCTAAAAAAAGAATCCTGCACGTACATGCATGTACCGTACAGTTGTGGTCCTAAATCATACATGTAATCAAGGTCGTGGATAATAAAAACGTGGTAATCCCATTCATCCCTCTGTATTTGTATCACCGTCGCTAGGGATCGTCCATTATGAACGTCCACCACCAGGGTGGAGGGTTTGCCCAATGCCATGTTACATCGCCATTCGCGACGGCTTGCTGCATGACTGAATCCATACAACCCATTGTCCTCTGTCTAGCATGCTGTGTTCAACAGACCAGCCTCTGCAAGCCCGGTCCGACTCCTCCATTCATCTCTTGAGTACCTGGTAGCCTACTCCATCTCTTCACCGGTTGGCCGCGCTATCGATTTGCTGTCGTGTAGGCCACCAGGTTCGCTGCATGCGCGCATGACGTGTGCATGGTTGATGCCGTTGCAGGAACGTAGCCGGAAGCAGAATTCTGAGTTTTCCAAAACGGGTTTCCGGTTGAAATGTCCAAAAATACACGGACTTACAGAAAAATAAGCAACATATTTCGGAATCTATTTACTGGTGGTCAGGTTGAATCCGGAACCTCCCCTAAAAATCACCCGTGTGCCTTTGTAATGTAATGTAGAGTAATGTAGTGATGCAGTAGGCCTACCCGAGCCCGGCAAAGGACTCGAATCCGGCCCTAGACCGAATTTCTGCGGACTTGTACTCAGGGTGAGAATTGCCGGGGGTGTTGGGGGTTTCAACCCCCCCAGTCTTTCTTAGAGCCCCATAGTAAAATCTGTTTTTCACACCCAAATTTCAAGTGGATAATGGTCCAACCCCCAGTTATTTTTCCACAATTCTTACACTGCTTGTACTCGAACTGTTGGCACTCCGACTGTCATGACTCGGATTTGGACTCAGACTCAAAGCCGTGGACTTCAAATTTGACTTGCTAACTCGGTTTCTAAGTCATGATTTCTCCGCGGAACAGGCTATTGTATAATAAATTGCCACAACTAATTCAGTCATAATATTATTTATTTTGTTGCACTGATTACTAGCAACTAAGGGGCCCTTTGAACAGAAGGTTTAAGACACAGGATCGTCAGTTAAACAGCCTGATATTGATTAATTATTGTGGCGGATTGCTGGGCACTGCTGACTACAGGGTGTGGGAAGTTAACTACAGGTGTATTTGACGTATTGTCCGTGTATATGGCTACGAGAGGGGCGAGTGTGAATATTTGAACGCGAGCCTATAAATTATGCATATGGACGCATGTACATGTGTATACACGTACATAAAATTATGTGGCAACAATGGCACGCATTGAGATCCAGTTTGATGTTTTGAAACCTCAATGGGCTTAACATTATTATGCCAAACCGATGTTTATGGATTGGACAACTGAGAATGGGAATAGACTGTCTATTGGCTATTTCTGGCAATTGGAATTTCTCTGATTTTGAAATCGGGTGCAGACTGTTATTTACAACTCCATAAACCGATCAAAGACTGCGCAATAATATTATTGTGGAATTGCAGCGTGCAGGCAGAATCGTAGCACTTAGTTGACCTGTGTTATAGTACTAGAAGGGCAGATGACATCAACACAGACCTTTCCACATGTTAATGCGTGGGGCGCGGTGGTGTAGGGGTGTGGGAGGAGGTGTAGTGGTGGATTCGGCGCCTTGGAACCGGAGGGTTCCAGGTTCGAATGCACCTCAAGCCGCCTTCACTCGCAATTTCTCCGGCGCTTCGGCGTGAAACTCCTATGCAGTGTTCGCGCTGAAGTCGGGAGCGCCTCTGAATAGAATTTTGAAGGCGCGGTATAGCAAATGCGAGAAAGAAATTGATGCCACGGACTGCGATCACTCACTTTAAAAGTAGAGGTATTGCTGGTGGCTACAATTTTGGCCGCAAGTCTCGACACGTGCACACTTAGAACTAATGGTTATGCTTCCAGAGCAGCGCGGTAACAAATTAATTCATCCACTCCCTTGCTTAGAATTTCTTTCTGATGTTTTTCAGCGTCAACCTTGAGCCATGAGCTTCTTCAGGGCAAACGCGAGTCCTCCAAAGATCCAGATCAACAACAGCGATGATTTCGAGGCTTCGGGCGAGGGCGCTGATGCAGGCGTTAATTTGTCGTCCGGTGATCTAACAGCTGACGCCGGCGGACTCCAATCACAGATAGAATCAGGCTTAACGGGTCTGAAATCTGACTTCAACAAGGCGATTGGTACTCCGATAGTCCAGGCTGGCGCGGACTTAGACTCCCCCAGAGCTGACGCAGATTTCGACGTCGGCTCTCCGAGGGCAGAAACCTCTATAAGTCCACCTATAGCGAAAGCAAATGCTGGTGTCGGCATTCCAAAGATGGACACTAAAGCAGGCGTTAAGCTTCCAACTCCAGAGGCAAGTGCTGGCATCAGCACGCCGAGAATGGAAAGCAAAGGGGTAATCAATCTTCCAAAGGCTGAAGCGAAAGCGGGTATCGACACACCTAAAATTGAAGGAAAAGTAGGCCTTCCAAAGGCAGACATCAGCGCTCCAAAATTTGAAAGCAAGGCAGGAATAAACCTACCAACAGCGAACATAGGGGCAGATATTGACACCCCGAGACTGGAAAGCAAAGTAGGAACCAATCTTCCAACAGCAGGCATTAGCCTTCCGAAAGCTGACATAAGCGCCCCAAAATTTGAAACCAAGACAAGCCTACCCAAAGGAAACATAGGAGCAGATATTGACACACCGAAACTAGAAAGTAAAGTAGGAACCAATCTTCCAACAGCAGGAATTAGCCTTCCAAGATTTGACAGCAAGGCAGGAATAAACCTTCCCAAAGGAAACATAGGAGCAGATATTGACACACCGAGACTTGAAAGCAAAGGCGGAGTCAATCTTCCAACAGCAGGAATTAGCCTTCCGAAAGCTGACATCAGCGCCCCAAAGTTTGAAAGCAAAGCAAACCTACCAAAAGGAAACATAGGAGCAGATATTGACACACCGAGACTTGAAAGCAAAGGCGGAGTCAATCTTCCAACAGCAGGAATTAGCCTTCCGAAAGCTGACATCAGCGCCCCAAAGTTTGAAGGCAAAGCAAACCTACCCAAAGGAAACATAGGAGCAGATATTGACACACCGAGACTTGAAAGCAAAGGGGGAATCAATCTTCCAACAGCAGGAATTAGCCTTCCGAAAGCTGACATCAGCGCCCCAAAATTTGAAAGCAAGGTAAACCTACCCAAAGGAAACATAGGAGCAGATATTGACACACCAAAACTTGAAGGCAAAGGAGGGATCAATCTTCCACGAGCAGGTACCAAGGTAGATATCAGCGCACCAAAATTTGAAAGCAAAGGAAACATAAACCTTCCAAAAGCAGAGGCCAAAACGGACATCAGCGTACCAAAGGTTGGTTTTAACCTTCCAAAGGCGGAGGCCAAAGCCGACATCAATTCGCCAAAACTGGACAAGAAAGTGGAGATTACCCTTCCAAAAGCCGAGTCCAAAGTAGACATTAAAACGCCAAAGATTGAAAACAAAGGAAGTATAAACCTGCCGAAGCCAGATGCCAAGGTTGACGTCAAGATTCCAATAGTTAAAGGTGGAGTGAACGCAAGTCTCTCGAAGCCCAATGCTAAAGTTGAACTCAATGCTAAAGCCCCTACCGTAGTTGTCGACGAACCAGCTGGTGCGGCTCGTCTCAACGTTGGAACTCCACGAGTGGTGGCTCAGAAGCCATCAGTCCATGCTTCAGGGTCGGGTGGTGCTGGATGCACTCCTGGATGCAAGCCCTGCAAAGCCGGTGGTCCGTGCTGTGGAAAATCAGACGTCAAGGTCATCGAGGCGAATGCTCCAGGTCTATATGTTCCAGTCGTGACACCGATTCCACATAAACCATTTACAGCTGGCGTGTGCTGTTCGGAATCAAACGTTAATGTATTGGAGCCTCTTCCACGCGTAGCTCCATGTGGTTGTAAAGGAGGTGGCATGTGCTGTGGAAAATCATCCGTTGGAGTCATTGACGCCAGTGTCTCAGGTCCACACATAACGACTCCAAAATTCAAAGCTGGTGGTATGTGTTGCGATGTTTGCACCACTGATGCCATTGCACCTCTTCCGAAAGTGACACCGATTCCGCATACACCATTCAAGACTGGAGGCATATGCTGCTCAGAATCGTCTGTTGCCGCGCTGGCACCTCTTCCACGCGTGACCCTAGGCAGGTGTAATCCAGGATGTAACTCATGTAAATCCGGTGGAATATGCTGTGGTGGATCGGCTGTTGGAGTCATCGATACAAGGGCCTCAGCTCCACATATTACAGTAGCTCCGAAGGCGGAGGCTGAAGTCAAGACACCAAGGATAGAGGTGAGCGGAGGAGCCAATGCGCCAAAGGTTTCAGCGACCTCCCCGAAAGCCAAATGTAAGTCGTGCAAAGGATGCGGACTGTGCAGTGGAGAGTCTGCCGTCAAAGCCAGCGTTCCAACCCCGCACGCCAGTATCAGCCACGAGACGAGTGGTCGAATTGACGCCGATGTGAACCCTTCAGTTCGGGCTACCATCCCGAAACCAAAGGCCGATGTCCACGTGGCCGCCGTCACTCCTCGCGTCACCGTCGAACCCAAGGCGGATCTGCATGCCTCAGCCGCAGCACCACGCGTTGAGGCAAGAGGTTGCGCTCCTAAAACTGGCAGCAAGTGCTGCACCTGTTGCTCGGCCTCAGCTGTACATACCATAGATGCGAGCGGACCACGTGCAACCATCGTCCACGAAGAGAAAGCAGAACTCCATGCCACAGCGGTTACTCCACGAGCGCAGGTATCTGCCCAGCCCAAAGCAGAGGTCCATGCTTCCGTTGCCGCACCAACGATCAACACTCCACAGAGCTCGTCTAAATGCAAAACAGGCGGCCTCTGCTGTGGAAAATCGGACGTCAATGTCATCGAGGCGAATGCTCCAGGTCTGTATGTTCCAGTCATGACACCGATTCCACGTAAACCATTTACAGCGGGCGTGTGCTGTTCGGAATCAAGCTGCGCTGCGCTGGAACCTCTTCCGCGTATGTCTCCATGTAATTGTAAAGGAGGTGGCATTTGCTGTGGAAAATCATCCGTTGGAGTAATTGACGCCACTGCTCCTCTTCCTTACGTGACACCTGTTCCACACACGCCATTTAGGACAGGAGGCGTATGCTGCTCAGAATCATCGGTTGACGCGCTGGCTCCTCTTCCACGAAGATGTAGTCCAGGATGCAAGTCAGGAGGGATATGCTGCGGAGCCTCAAATGTTGGAGTCGTCAACGCAAAGTCCTCAGGTCCACATGTCACAGCTGGTGTCAATGCACCTCATGCAGATCTTCATGTTGATGCTCCAAAGGCTCACATTTCCGGACCCGTTGTCAGTCCAAGAGCAGATGCCAGTATCAAGGCGCCAAACGTCAACGTCAAACCAGTGAAAGCTGAAGCCAGCATCAAGACTCCGAATATCAATGTGAAGCCAGTGAAGGCTGAGGCTAACATCAAGCCACCTCATGGATCTGTCGATGCAGATGTTCACGTGACTGGACCAGCTGCTCCAAAAGCAGAAGTTAACGCCAACGCCACAGCAAAGCACAAGAGAGCAGGTGGCGCGTGTTGCGCATGTTGCAACGTCACTAGCGTTGAGCCGACAGCCAGGGTCAATGTCCCTCATGCATCCGCTGACATCAATGCCCCAGACGGTCGCATCTCTGCTGGTCCAAGGGCAGAAGCAAATATCAAGGCGCCCAGCGTCAGCGTGAAGCCAGTGAAGGCAGATGTCAACGTAAAAACTCCCACTCTCAAGGTAAAACCAGTGAAAGCTGACGCCAATATAAATGCGCCTAATGCAGCTGTTGATGTAGAAGTGCCAAATGTTCAAGTTTCTGGACCAAAAGCAGACGCCAATATAAAGACTTCAAAGCTGAAGGTGAAGCCGTTGAAAGCAGAAGCTAATCTTGAAGCACCTGATGCAGCTATAGGTGTAGATGTTCTTGACGCACACATTTCTGGACCTGGTATCACAACAGCAGAAACCAACATCAAAACTCCTAAGTTCAAGGTGAAGAAATTGAAAGGAGATGCTAGCGTTGATGCACCTGATGCATCAATCGGTGTAGATGTTCCAGACTTGGACTTTTACGGAGCCGGTGTTCCACAAGCAGAGGCCAAAATCAAAGCTCCCAAGGTGAAGGTGAAAAAGTTGAAAGGAGAAGCTAACATTGATGCACCTGATGCAGCTATTGGTGTGGACGTTCCAGATCTGGACATTTTTGGAGTTCCAAATGCAGAAGGCAAAATCAAAACTCCTAAGCTTAAGGTAAAGAAGTTGAAAGGAGAGGCTAACATTGATTCACCTGATGCAACTATTGGTGTAAATGTTCCAGATCTGGACATTTCCGGCAGTCCGAGAGCAGAAGCCAATATCAAAACACCTAAGATCAAGGTGAAGAAGTTAAAAGGAGACGCGAACATCAATGTTCCCCATGCAGATGTTGATATAAATGCCCCAGATGCTCAAATTAATGGACCAACTGCACACACAACAGAAATAAATCTTAAAGCTCCAAAACTCAATGTAAAGCCAGTGAAAGCAGAGGCTGACATCAACGGACCTGATGCCAACGTTGACTTCAAAGCGAAACCAGTTAAGGCCGACGCAAGTTTAAACGCTGGCGTAAATGTGAAGGCGCCAGAGGCAAATCTCAAGGCCCCGAAAACGGTTACCGTCAACGTAAAGCCGACGAACGTCAACCTGAAGGGTCCAAGGGTGGACGTTGAGGCCGACTCTCCCAGAGGCACCGTCAGGAAACCAACGTACTGGAACGCCTTACTGAAAGCCAGGAAACCCAAGTTCGTCGACCTTCGCATCGACGCTCCGCACGCCGCCAACCTTACCCCGTATCTCAGCCTTCGCAGATCAGCGCACACCGATGCAGACTACAACTACAGGGTAACCGGAAGAACAACACGACCTCAATGGGATTCGACCGCCTACAGTCCTCCGAAGGTCAAGGCAAGTACAGGCGGTTATCAGAAGCATTCTTCAGTGTCCTTCCCTCGGTTGGAGACTGGAGGAGGAGGAGGAGGATTTGGTGCGTCTGGCGGAGTGACTGCCAATCGAAGAGGCGTTGGAGGTGAAGTCCCGCCACCAGCTTTCAACTTCCGAGGCGTTGGAGGGGAAGTCCCGCCACCAGCTTTCAACTTCCGAGGCGTTGGAGGGGAAGTCCCGCCACCAATTTTCAGCTTCCGAGGCGTTGGAGGTGAAGTCCCGCCACCAGCTTTCAACTTCCGAGGCGTTGGAGGTGAAGTCCCGCCACCAACTTTCAACTTCCGAGATGAATATCAAGCGTCGTCAACAGTACAGTCTCCCAAATGGGTATGTACAGAATCTACATTAGTCTTGTAGGTGTCAAGTTGATCTAAATTGGAAGGCATGTTTTAATCGGGGGTATTGTTAGATAGGCCTACCATTGCTCGTGAGTGTAGGACACTGGTGACACAGAGTGGAATAGAGTTCGTTGACTTGTTGACCTCTTATGAACTTCAAACTAATTCACCATGGCCATGAGTCGGCCTAAGCTTAGTTGATTTAACTCAAAACTTAATCCTATTTATTCTATGGTGAAAAGTTTTACAGGCAGCCCGACTAAACGAAGGTTTGAATACAAATAGGCCTAGGTCTGCAAGGCCTAACGATGTTGATTTTCAGCACGCTAAACTACTTACTACTGGTGAGATAGTAGGCCTATAGTTTCTTAACTCCCATCATATTTTTTGTTAGTTAGGATTAGAAGAACTAGCGTTCACCCCCAACCCAGGCCACTTAAAATGCTGTATGAAATAAGCAAAAAATACGTGAAAAGATCCAAGACAAAGGTTTTGACGATATCGCATATTGTCGTCCACTCGACAAAGTAAAACTGCGGTACTTGAGTATAGCTTACGACCTAGAACTACTACGGTCACTGATCTTTTGCTTTAGCAGAGAGCTCACTGATTGTTAATCTGATGCTGACTTTTATTGCGCTATAACGCTTTAAGAATTAAGCAGACGAGAAACAATTCCAAAAACGATATATTGAACGATTAGGCCTACATATAATAACCATTATGTGTTTTGTCTTGTGACGGCCATCTTGAAACGTTGATTAATCGATCAGTAAAAACAGTCATTCATATAGCGCACTCATTGCTACTTTTTTGCAAAGTTTTAAATTTGACTACAATTCAATTGTCGTGGCGACAATTGAATTGTAGGCCTACATAATAGTCCAGTCAATTAAGTCTTAAACCCGGAGATTTACTATGGCAGGCAAATTTTTGCACGAAAAGTTTCTAAATGGACTAAAGAATATATGGTAGAAATGCTAACAAAATGCGATATTGGGAAATAATTAAAATTTTGAATTTAGTTTTGAGCAGACGACCAACAGCCATGCCTATACGAGTTTGTTTACATTTCAAGGACTGGCGGAAATACGATTTATCTGCTGGAAACACAGGGAAATTACCGATTTAATTTTTTAAAATATTTATTAATATATTTATTATCTGAACTATGTAAATGTCGATCTTGGAGAAAAAATAAATAATATTGTATGCAAGAACTCTGCAGTGTGTGGTTGATGACTACCCCGCACTTAAGGCCACGCTCATAAAGCATAGGCGATGACTAAGCGAAACGCTATACGCGCAGTCATAATTTGCATCACACTAATTAACGATTTAAACATATTTCCCCATGTTGGAATTTATTAGCATTTTTACTGTAGTTTAGTAGGGTATTTACGTACAATATTCTGCCAAAAAGGTCTGCCATAGTAAATCTCCGGGTTCATGATGAATTTCCGGTATTTTTGACTGGCCTATAACGAGACAGTTTAAATCTCGGTTTGTGCTTGCCATTTTTTTTACCTCAGAGTGTAAACAACGTATGGTAAATTTATTGGTGAGACGACGGTCAAATGTGACACTTTTTGTTTCAGACACAACACTCGCCAGGTTCGCCCTTGGTGCTGTCAACAAATGGAAGATCCGGAGGAGGAAATGTTTCGTACAATGTTTCTGGACCCTCCTCCGGAAATCAACAGGGAGCTCTTCTCAAACTTGCAGCTGTCTAGGATGACCACGTATAATTTTACTTACGACAGAGCTATTTGGATTTGGAATCAGACTTTCCTTTCCATCGCTAGAAAGCTGGAACAACTTCTACGTTTGCATTTCGAAAGATTTTGATTAAAGATAATTTTATATTCCTAAGTTAATTACAATTTTGTTTGTTACCGTAATAATTGCGACTATTTTCATTCTCTTGATCTGTATGATATTTTTGCCAATGATGAAGTGTGGCCTATAGGCCTATCACTTACGCTAAATAGGTCTAGGTCTTGCTCTTAAATTGCACTTGAATTCAATGTAATTTTAAGCCCATAGTGTAAATTAATGCAAAGGAACTTTACTCAGGATACCATTTCTATGCCAACTTTGTGTAAAGAAATGACACGATTCTGTTTTCGATTCTGTACAGAAAATGTTGTTAGCCTATGTTTCGGAGTTAGAACAAGGAAAGAGCATTTTTATATGAATTTCTTTGCAATGTGTTATTATAAGCTGATTCGCTGCTGTATAGGCTTTATTATTTTACTTGTGAAAAGCACCTGTCACCAGCCCCTTAATGCAGAAGTAATTCAAACCTGCTGCTGAAGCTTTTAGACAGAGGGGTTTTGTCCAGGGTGAGAATTGCCGGGGGGGTTGGGGGGGTTCAACCCCCCCAGTCTTTTTTAGAGCCCCATGTTAAAGTATGTTTTTCAAGCCCAAATTCCAAGTGTATAATGGTCCAACCCCCCCAGTTATTTTTCCACAATTCTCATACTGGTTTTGTCTTTGGTAGGCTTACCGTCGTATATAGCCTAATCGTGAATTAAACAAATTTAAACCCCGCATGAGACCTGAGCGAATTGGTGACCAGCTTAACAATTGGCGCTATACCAGTA
>OX457043.1:47245741-47358241 GCA_949752735.1 Lumbricus terrestris
TGTTGTAAATAGATCTAGTGTTGGATCGCTATACTTCATGGATGCATGTTGTAAATCTTTCAGATACTACGATCCGTTTCGTTACATGTGTTCTTCTCTTCTGATGGGAGCCTGCCAGTAGATAGGCTAAATTGTCACTGCTGTTATAGGCCTACAACACTGATTGATTACGTAGAAATCATCTGGATCATGTTCGACCCAACGGTAGAAAGCTGGCGTCAGTTTTAGTTTCTCGAAAAGTAGTGACCAAAACGGTTGAAAACGCCGAACTATGAGGTGAATTCAAACTCTGAGAGTTAAAGAGTTGAAGTAAAGTGAAGCATAGATCGATCCTAAATAGAAAGCACAACAAAATTCAGGGCGAAACACGAAGACGTGTGGCAAATGGACGTAGATTGGGGCAATAGTCCACGTCCGACCGCAGACGTCAATGCGGTCAGATATCGACCAAGGCCGGAAGTGAACGCGAATCCTCCAAGAGTGGAACTCAATAATTCCAGAGTCTCTCATCCAAGACGCGATACAGATGCAGATGGAAACGGGCGAATGCTCGAACCGAATCCTGGCGCGAGGAACCAGCAGAGACCACGTGGAGTCCAGCTCAACAATGACCGGTTCCCGAGAGGCGAAGTGGATCCATCTTGGAGTCCACATGACAGTGACTCAGAACTCAGGCAGCGAAGGCAGCACGGACAGGGACCAGTCGATTCCATAGATGTCCATGATTTGTCCGACAACGATCGGCCATACGCTGACGACGAGCGTCCTCGCCTGCCACAGTGGGAGTCCGCAGAGGAAGTGGACAGAAGGAAGCCGACGAAACGAGCCGACCGTACCAACATCGATTACGAGAACATCTACCCGAGGGATGAGGACCTCGCCAATTGCCGTTACGAGCTGACGCCGCAGAACAATAGCTGGACTAAGGCGAAGACTGAGGGTAGAGGAGGCAATCCAGGACAGACCCGCGGCGATCATCATACAAATTGGACGGAGAAAATGCGAAAACACCTTGGAAACGCATACACTCCGAAGCTGCATCAATACAACACTGCATATACCTACAGGAACCATTCGCCCTACAGCCTAACGTACTTGAACTCGAAGGGATTTTCGCACGCCATAGACAGACCCAGAGGAGTTTCTGTACCGAAGCCGCGTAATGAGAGAGCCGTTCATGTTCCTGTTCATCATCGACTGGAATCTCCTACTGCTGAGTTGGACGCGGACGCCAATTTTCCGGATCGTTACCCGGACACTCCGAGGGCCACCCTTCACGCTTCGAACCCAGTTAAACCTAGGGCAGGTGTAGTCGTTGCGTCACCGTCAAGGCCGGCTGTAGCCATCCACCGTCAGAGTCCAGAAATGTATGCCGATGCACCTCTCCGATCTCAAAATCATCACGTCGCCACCCCGAGGGCCGCCGTTCACACTCCGAATCCAGCCAGGCGTAGGTATAGTGCCACCACTCGTCCTCTGAACTCCAGCTTTTTCACACCGAGGCTCCCAATTTCAAACTTGCGAGCTGCTGCTCGAAACCCATACGCTACAAGACCAATCGCCTATCCACCGACCTTTCACGGTCCCCAACTTAAGATCCCAATTTCAAACTACCAATTCAGTACTCGATACCCAAACACTAATGCAGGTGCTACGAAACCAGTTGGCCCAACAGCTCAGGTCCAAGGAGCCAGAGGACCCCGTCATAGTCCAGAGCTGCACCCCGATGCACCAGCTCCACACTTCCAAGGTACCGCAAGACCCATGAAGCGCCAGACCAGAAAGCGAGGCTGCTGTGCCTGTGGATCAGATTCAGATGTCCATGTTGTCCCAGCTCAGCAGCCTCGAGATTCCTTTCGGGTGGATACCCCACCGCTGAGCCCAGATGCTAGATTTGACCTCCATGATCCAAGCCCCAGACCCTACGAGTTTCACCAGGAACCCCCGAGACCTGCGCCTGCCGTGTTATTTGAAACTCCGACGTACTCAGTGACACCTCGGGGTTCCGTTCGGGTCGACACTCCTCCGCTAAGCCCAGATGCTAGATTTGACCTTAACGAAAGCCCGAGACTTTCACCGACCGTGAAGCTTGGCACCCCCAAATTCTCAGTGAAACCTCGGGCTACCGTTCAGGCTGATACTTCACCTCTGATCCCACAAGCGAAACTTGATCTTCATCATCCAAAGCCCAGAACCTTTGAGATTCAGACGGAGCGTCCGAGACTTGCACCAATCCCGAAAATTGACTCTCCCACGTTTTCAATCAGCCCTGGGGCTTCCGTTCGGGGTGATACCCCACTTCTGATCCCGAATGATATGCTTGATCTCCACGATCCAGCGCCCAGAACCTATGAAATTCAGACAAAGCGCCCGAGACTTGCACCTGCCGTTGAACTTGACACTCCCACGTACTCAGTGAAACCTCTTCCACCCGTGCATCTCAAGGCTAACTCGCCCAGACGGCTTCCACCAGTCAAGCATCAGACAGCCTCTCCCACGGTCAGAGTTTCAGCTCCAAAACCCGTTGTAAAGCCTACGCTCAAAGTCGTCAAGCCAAGCGTCCATGTTGTCAAGCCGAGAGCAGAGTATCGTGTCCAGTCTCCTAAGCTACAACCGATTACTCCAAAAGTTAAACCGATTAACATACGCAAGCCGAACATCCCAATCAGGAGCCCCAATTTTAGCGTTCCAAAACCTAAGGTTCCTGTTTCAAACATCCGAGTCGCTGCCCCAAAACCCACACTCAACGCAGACATTAAAAAGCCGGTCGCCCCTACAGCCCAACTCAAAAGACCCCGAATAAAAGCAAAAGAGCCAGAAGTCCCGAAAGCAGAGGTTTTCGTAGAGGCACCAAAGCCAAAAGTCAAAGCAGATCTAGGGATTGAAGCACCAAAGCTAAAAGTCAAAGCAGATCTGGGCATTTTGGCTCCAAAACCAAAAGTCAAGGCAGATCTGGCCATTGGGGCTCGAAAGCCAAAAGTCAAAGCAGATGGCAGAATTGATATCCCGAGGCCCAAACCAGTTGAAACACCGTCAATCCATCTTCGAGATCCAGAAATCGTCAAACCTAAAGTCGCAACTCCCCGCCAGACGCCAAAAGTTGATGTTTACACTCCGAAAATATTTCCCAACCCAACTTTTGCTGACCTGCAAATCAATGCGCCTAGGCCAAACCCAGTTCATATTGGTCTACCATCGGTTCGCGCGAAGAGTCCAGAGATAGATGAGTCAGAACCCGAAACCCCATATGCCGAGTTTTCTAAACCCACTGTGAAGCCTTTGAGAGCTGAAATCCGAACCCCTTCACCCGTAGACCCAGAACTCCATGCATATCTTCCAAAACCCACAATCAAACCTTTTAAAGCGGATGTTAACATTTCCGCACCACGGCCCGAAGTTCGTGCTCCGGTGTCCAGAGTCCCAGAGACTAATGTGAACTTCATGCCTCCCAAAGGTCGCCTTCCTTCCTCTGAACTCCAGGCCGAGTTTAAACCGCCGAAGACCTCTCCCTCACCGGTGTCCGCAACCTACTACCCTCCAGCACCTAACGTCCAGTTACCTCCCCTTCCTCGACCACCACCTGCCCCTGTCTCCATACTCAGACTGCCCAAACCGCCGAGGGTGGCTGCGAGAGTGGATCCGCCTCCCCGAAAGGCACCATTCCCAAGGAAACGTCTTCCACCAGATGAATACCCTCTCCGAGCGACGTCTAAGTTGTACCAGCAACCCAAGACGGAACCTTTGAAATGGAGATTGCGACCTGATGACACGAAAAAGGTAGGGGCAACAGAAGCAAAGGCATTTTATTCACTTTTAATACCACTATAATATATACCAATGAATGCTCTGCTCTATAATAAAGAATCTATTAACGAGAGAGTAGGCTACTTGTCAACGAACTATTTGAATGCGCTAAACTTAGCCTATAGTAGCGCGTTAGACTTCTAGAGCTAACGAATTGTTGCTAATAGGAAAAATTTTCATTGTTCATTTTGCATAAAAATCCAAAATAAATATAATTCATTTGAATCATTTCTAGTTACATGTAGGCCTACAGTAAATCTATGGCGCTAGGGATTATGAGCATGTAGGCCTAAAACGCTGGTGACGTATCTCCATCAGGTGACTCAGACAGATGGAGCTAGAACTATAGGAAGCCAACAACGGTCAGATACCTACGGGCTAATTTGGTTGTAATTTATATAGCGCATTCTACGAAGCGCCGCATAAGTAGCCATATCTCTGCCTCTGTCTCTCGGTGTCTGTGTCTGCCTGTCTGCCTGTCTGTCTGTCTGTCTGTCTGTCTGTCTGTCTGTCTGTCTGTCTCTCTCTCTCTCTCTCTCTCTCTCTCTCTCTCTCTCTCTCTCTCTCTCTCTCTCTGATTTAGACAATTCCGACTTAGCCTTATTGAGTAAGGCAAGAATTATTTCCAGCTGACTGTCTTTCTGTTTCAGGAGAATCTCCAATCGTCTCCTACCGTCTCCCCAAGAGCGGGGAACCTGACCTACTACCCGCCTTCGAAGGTAGCGCCCCACGGCAGTCCGCGACTACGAGCTGGAATTTACTAAATTAACGGAACCCAAATTAAAAGAAATCACCTGTATCGTCATCAACAATCGTGATGTCAATAAAATTACATAATTATATCCTATACTGAGACTATTAAGACCTCCTCTCAGAGCCGAATGTATAGGTTACAAAGAAGCTTTGAAATCAGTAGAATTCTTTCAATACTTTTCAGCCTTGCTTACAAATCCTAAATGTTGACAAAGTTGCCAGTTTAATATAAACCTAGAGTGAGAAAGTCATTGACATACTAACGGCTATAGCCACAGTCTCGCTTAATTAGGACGCCGTTAACAAGCGAACCTGGCATGATATAGCTATACAATGTAGGAAAACGACTTTAAAAATGGATGCTTCTTATCCTAATATGGGAGGCACTTTTGAGAACCGTGGCTGAGGGTAGACTGCAAAGGAAGAAGCAAGATGAAGGACTGGATGATGGGACGGATACGGCATGTGTTATAACAGAAGCGCATTGCCTTGAGAAATGGCATCATCTGACATTTGAACCCACCCGAAGACAGAGAACCCGAAGGCGAAGAAGAAGACGACGACGAAGATACCAGGCAACACAGCTGGTGATCATGAAGGACATCCGTGACATGGTCACCATACACTTGTCTATTTGTCTGATATTATAGCAGCTAGTAACTTAATTAGCCTACTATTACTGTAAAATCATTTCTTGTTACACTCATAGTCAGTAGATGGCTGTAATAATACGGAACTTTGTGAATAGATACATAATCCATTAATTCTGAAACATCTGAGTAACTTGTTGAACGCCTTCTAAACTGAACTCGAAATTAGAATAAAATGCAATGAAACGCCAGTGTATCGACGCTTCAAGGTTCTTCGATATTTTAAATAAAGCGTTCTAATCCGCCTTTAGAGATAACACAATACAGTACAATACATCACAGTACAACGCAATACAACTGTAGTTTGACAATGCCCTCCTTTCAAAGCTCAGAAGTGCACATTGAGGATCGGCAACCATTAAAAACCATCTATAGTTATAGGTATAATGGAAAAGGACAATTTTCAATTTAGAGCGAAAGACAGTCTCGCTAAGAGAGTTACGAACATGCAGAGGCAGCAGGGCCGTTTTAAAGAAATTTTTAGAACTGCACAAACCCTTCTTTTCCTTCCCATCCTGATCCTCCATGATAAATTACCTCCAATCGGACGACACTGACCTTTTTTACTAGTTTCAACTGCAGGGAAGTGCTTTTACAACTGCACAAATCCTTTTAGAACTGCACATTTTGTGTACAACTGCACGCTAAAAAAACCTGAAAGGCAGACTATAGGCCTACTTCAGATAAAGGGACCAGCAATTACAGTCGAAGAAAAAACAAAGTTCAAGATAAAATTTAACTCCGCCACTGCTCGTACTTTGGCAGTGCCAGTCCCAAGCCTGAATACAGAAGGAGGGCGATACTAATAATCTTGTTATATGACACAGAGTCGTTAAACAGCAACAAGCTGATAAAATTCATATAAAATTCACGATTCCTTTCATAAGGTGGCTCACGTTGACCAGCACCACGTCGACATATATATTACATACCTCAGAGAACTCTCTTTTCCAGTCTCAAGACAGGGGTTGACCTTTTCTGAACTTTGACAGTCTAGACGGTATAGACCTATAGCTAGCAGCAACTCATTGCACATGCAATTGAAGATTTATATAGCGCCGCTTCAAGAGTAAATTAATCAGAGTCAATCTCCGCGCTGCCTATTTTCTCGCCTCAGAAGACCAGAAGAGTCTCGAGTGAATCCGAGTCGAGTCCGAGTCCGATGACTAGCCCAGGGGCCAACCAATGGTAGGCCTATAGTGAAGCGATGGTTAAGTGCATGGTAGCGCTTGCAGAAAACGACTACGTCGCCGCCAAGTAGCAGTGATGTAGTCGAGTCTGCCTCTGCTGTCCGTATTATGTCACATGCCACTGACTGCCTTACTGCCTGGATGTCGTCCAATCGACTCCGTTTAAACCCTTCAAAAACTCAATATATCTGGCTTGGAACTCGTCAACAGCTGGCTAAACTAGATCTAGGGTCTCTAGCCTCTGAATTCCCCACCTTTGTCTTTTCCACCTCTGTGCGCAATCTGGGTATTATCCTGGACCAGGAGCTGTCCTTTGTTGATCATCTTAAGGCCTTGACTCGTTCTTGCTACTACCATTTGCGTCAGTTGCGAGTCGTGTCCCGCTCTCTGTCTTCCTCTTCCGCTTCCACCTTGGTCCATGCCTTTAATTATTGCTAATCGATTGGACTACTGCTCTTCTCTCTACTTTGGTCTTCCTCAGGTTCGTCTGCGTTGTTTGGAGGGGGTCCTGCGGGCGGCTGCTCGCCTGGTGGGTGGTGTCCCTAAGTTTGGCCACATCTCTGATTACATTCGTGATGTCCTACATTGGCTTCCAGTTCAGTCACGCATCCACTTCAGGGTTGCTTCTTTTGCTTGGCGCTGTGTCTTGGGCACAGCACCACCTTATCTCTGTGAGTTATTCACTTTGACCTCTACTACTGTAGGTCGCCGATCTCTGCGCTCGGCCACTAGAGGTGACTTTATGGTTCCTTACGCCCGCACTGCCACTAGGCAGAGCAGGGCATTCTCGGTCATTGGCCCTTCCGTTTGGAATGACCTTCCCTCTAACCTGCGTTCACACCCTCGGAACACGTCGGGCTCATTCTATGGATTGCTTAAGACTTTTCTTTTTGACCGGGCTTGGGTCTGGAGCGCCTCTGAGTAGAGTCCTTGAAGGGGCGCTATATAAATTGCATAGATAGATAGATAGATAGATAGATAGATAGATAGATAGATAGATAGATAGATAGATAGATAGATAGATAGATAGATAGATAGATAGATTAGATAGATAGATAGATAGATAGATAGATAGATAGATAGATAGATAGATAGATAGATAGATAGATAGATAGATAGATAGATAGATAGATAGATAGATAGATAGATAGATAGATAGATAGATAGATAGATAGATAGATAGATAGATAGATAGATAGATAGATAGATAGATAGATAGATAGATAGATAGATAGATAGATAGATAGATAGATAGATAGATAGATAGATAGATAGATAGATAGATAGATAGAGTCACCTGAGTCAAGTCCCAGTCCGAGTCCAGTTAAGCCGAGTCGACTCCGAGTCCGGGTCCGAGCCACTAAGGATCAAGTCCAAGTCCGAGTCCAGTAATATCAAGATCCACTTAAACTCTCAATAATATTTATAGTAGCATAGAAAAATATCAATACTATTTATGTAAAAAGATTTCTGATGCAATTTATGCAAACTGAACAGAAAAATACTGAATTAGATAAAGTTTTGTTCGGTAATCTGGCGCAATGGAAATTGATACCATGAGCGGAGACTTAGGGGGACAGAGGGACGGTCCCCTCAATGGATGTGGTTGGGGGGACGGCCCATGCATTTGTCCCCCCAATCGGGTACGTGTTAGGCTAGGTGTGTCATCATTATTGTAGGCTACACACTCCCCGAAACACACTGTGATGAGGTTACAACGTTCAAATCAAATCCGTTTTGTCATCACCCAATTGACCTTCAAAGTTTTCTCCCGTTTTTTCCCTTGTGTTCAGTAGCGTAGCCTATCCCTAGCCTAGTCACTGTGTTTCGTTATCTAAAGCTAGGGTATAAATCTCTAAAGTTCTTAACTTGTTCAATTACAACAAAGCTCTGTTTCTTGTATTTTCTTCTTCTTCGTTCATAACACACGCAGATAACACAACAATAGATCAACGACGACAAACGCTTGAATTCTACGACAGCAACGCAACTATCATTATCTAACTCCACAGTTCTCTAAAACGTCTTCTACTCTCTACTATCAACGCCTTCTTCTACAACTTCTTTCACTGTCTGGGCGTACACTCTTCCCCTGGCCGCTCTGTCCTTCTATCTGCCTCTCTCCGTGTATCTGTCCGTCTGTCTGTCTATCTCTCTCTCTCGCGCTCTCCGGCGACGGTCGGCCGAGCCGCGCTAAACTTTCCCGCCAGTCTGGCACCTGCAGGCCTAACTGTCTAGACGCTGACCTTGAGCTGGTCTAGTCGTACGCCTAAACATCAACGGACTAAATAGACTATACAACAGTAGCTCACATTACCTCCTTCCTTTCTTTTAAAGAGAGCTAATTATCTATAAAAATTAGCGAACGTACCTTAACTAGACAATGCAAATAGTCCATAATATAATACATCATAAAATATCTTATACTACAATCTAGACAGACAATCAGCTACTACATTCAATTTACCTTTCTTATAGTTCAATAGAATGTCAAAATTTTGCAATGATAAAGACCATCTGACTAATTTAGCAGATTTCGACATTGATTCAGTCAAATAAACTAAAGGGTTATGGTCCGTAAATACATTGATTTTAGAACCAATAAGAATTTCTTTCAACTTGTTTAAAGCCCATATGATCGCATAGGCTTCCTTCTCAATCGTCGCCCACCTCCTCTGAGTATCTGTCAGCTTCTGACTGATAAATGAAACGGGACGTTCAATCCCTTCCTCGTCCACCTGAGACAGGACAGCTCCCACAGCAAAATCACTGCTATCACAGTACAAATTAAATGGTTTCCCCACCTCAAACATATATAGAATCACATTTGACAAGACAATCTGCTTAAGGGAATCAAAGGCTTTCTGATGTGCATCAGTCCAAACAATGTTATCAGGTACTTTCTTGCTAGTCAAGTCTGTCAATGGTTTAGCAATTTCAGCAAAATTACAAATAAACTGTCTGTAAAATCGAAAAAATCCTAAGACTTGCTTCACTTCCTTCCTAGTTTCAGGTTTCTTCAAATTAATTAAACTGTCAATCCTGTCTGGATTCATCATCTTCTTCCCTGATCCTATGAGGTGACCGATGAACTTCACCTCACTCTTACCAAACACACATTTCTTCAAGTTCAATGTTACATTATGCAGTCTTATTTGTTTCAAAAATAATTCCAAATGTCTCAAATGAATGTCCCAATCATTAGAATGCACAGCAATGTCATCAACATAAGGTTCAGTAAACTCATGAATCGGTTGCAAAATCATATTGATCGCTTTTACAAAAGTCCGTCCAGAGTTAATCATTCCAAAAGGAACACGTGTAAATTCATACAGTCCATTATGTGTAACGAACGCAGTCTTCCATTGGTCACTCTTTTTCACAGGACAAGTCCAATATGCACTGCGACAGTCCAGAACAGAAATGAACTTGGATTTTCCAACTTTGCTCAAGACATCGTTGACGATTGGCATCGGATATCGACAATTTTCAGTAAAAGAGTTAATGTATCTGTAGTCACAAGCCAATCTCAAGGATCCATTCTTCTTTTTGACAATGACAAGTGGACTTGCCATTCTGCTTGACGATGGTTGAATGATGTTTTCTTTCAGCATCTCTTGTATTTGTTTTTCCACTTCTGCTCGGTATATTAATGGTATTCGATATGCCATGAATTCTTTTTCGCGAAAGTCTGGCCTCAGCACCACTTCGTGTTCTACCAATGTACATAATCCAGGTTTGTCTGAGAATCTGTCAGCATATCGATTCAGTACATCAAGTAATTGTTTCTGTTGTTCGCTGGTCAAATGTCCAATTTGTTCGTAATCCAATTGAAGTGACTTCTGTTTTGTCTCTGAATAGTCTTCCTTCAGCGGTATTTCTACCACTGATCCAAATTCGTCATCCTCTTCCACGATCAGACCACAAGACAATGTTCTCGTGATGAACTTCCTCATCTTGTTAGCATGAATAATCCGTCGACCGTTTTCGTTCATGTCCACCAGATACGAATATTTGGATCTTCTTTGCAGGACCTTGCATGGACCATGCCATCGTGAGATCAATTTATTGGTTGACGTAGGATACAGCACGATGACGTTCTCTCCTGGTTCGAATTCTTTATCTTTTGCTCTTTTGTTGTATTGACTGGCGTACTGTTTTTGCTTTTCTCCAGCACAGCTCTCGGCGAATGTCAAGGCCTTTTCCATGTCTGCTCTTAAATTTTTCAGGTATTTTGCCGGTTGCACTCCAATGTTCGGTGGTAGATTTATTTCTTTGGTCCAGCTTTCTTTAAGGATGGTGAGTGGCCCTCTCGGCAACTTTCCATAGACCAGCAAATACGGTGCCACTCCTGTAGTTGCGTTAGGCACTTCTCTCAATGCCCAGACTGTAAATGGAATAATTTTATGCCACTGTCTCGGATTTTCCACAACGACATGATGAATCATTTTCTTGAACGTTTGATTCCATCTCTCCACCAAACCTGCCGCTTCTGGATGTCCTGGCGAATCGAATCGAGGGCAACATCCCATCAGTTTCAGAAATTCTCTTGTTAGACTGGCTGTAAAATTCGTCCCTCTATCGCTCGTGATCACTGACGGAACTCCCACATCCATGAACAGCTTCATCAAAGCCTCGCATACAGCTTTAGCGGTCAATGACTTCATCAAGAATATTGTCGGCCATCTTGTACATGAGTCCACGATGCACAAACAATACTTATGCCCTGCTGCTGAAGTCGGTTCGATCGGTCCTACGACGTCCATGGTCATTCTTCTGAACGGCACATCCTCTCTTGGTATTGGTGTAATCGGCACTCGATCCATCACCAAACTTCGTGCTTTCAGCTGACACTTCTCACAGGACTTGCAGAACTTCACCACATCTCTACGCATTCTTGGCCACACAAAGGACAACTTGATACGTTCCCTTGTCTTCTCTTCTCCCAAGTGTCCGCCAAATACTGATTCATGTGCCAATTCCATCACCTGAATTCTTCTTTCCTTCGGCAACACCAACTGATACACCAACTGGTCCAACATTTGATGCTTCTTATACATCAACCCATTCACCACACTAAACTCTGATCCTTTGTCTTCAGCTATCTTCCACCACGACCTCAGTGACTCGTCATTTCTCTGCTGCTCTTCAAATTTCTTCGCGTCTGCCAATTGTCTTTCATCACTCGTATTCTCGGCAAACAAATCTCTCATACTCGTGTCTATTTCACCATCACTTCCAGAATCATCATAATCATTATCACGTTCACATGCAACCATCTCTTCTTCAATTTCATTGTTTCCGGATGTTATTCCTTCTTCTTGAATGCTTTGTTCATCATCGCTTTCTGTGTCCTCATCTAGCAAACTTTCATTTGACTTTTCCTCTTCTCCTTCTTCCACTTCTCTTCTCCGACTCTGTGCTCTTGTAGTCACATTCGCTTGCAATTCTCCTTGTAACACATTCACTGGTGGAACCTCTTTCAGTTCTGCGATTATCTCCGGATGCAGCAAGAACTTTTCTTTGTTATCTTTGCACAAGACTGCCGGAATGCTGGCACACACTAAGGTTAAATATGGCGCGATATTTATTCCCTTGTCTTTCCAATCTCCTCCTTCGTTATGACAACTCATCCGCACTTCGATTTTCACCAACTTAGCTGGAATGGGTTCTCCAGCCACACATTGCAAATGTACTCTGCCAATTTCTTCCACTGTCGCTCCTTTCAACAATTCCTCATTGATTACTGGAATCTCAGTACCAGAGTCGACCAGCGCTCTGACTTGCACAGGCTGACAACTGTCATCATTTCCACGTATCTCTACATTGACATGCTGTAGTAAAGACTTCTTCGTACGTTGACACTCATCTTTGCTTTCTGTTTCTCGACCAGTATCTTTAATTGGAGTAGAATTTACTATTTCTCTCTGTATAGCAAATTGAGGCGTGCACTTCATCACTGACTTCACTTCCGTTTCGCGGTTGTCTTGTTCTTCATACTGATTCGGTGCATTCCTTACTTGTATCTGATTTACTCTGAGATTTTCTGCACTTCGAGTAAATCTATTTCTCAGATTTGTCGTTCTTGGTGGTGCTTTGCAATCCTTTATCAGATGTCGGTCTGACTGACAATTATGGCAACGTTTCTTAACAATCCCTCTCTGTTCAGTGTTCTCCCGTCTGTAATTGTACGCGGTATTGTTTTCTCTTTGGCGTCCCATCACTGGAATTCGACTGTACATTTGTCTGTCACCCGTTGCTTCTCTTCTATCTTGACCAAACTGTCTTCCATGAGCACCATCATTCCTTGCTTCGTTATTTCTGGCTTGGTTTCCTGTTTCTTTGTTATTACTATTCCACCTGGGTTGCTTCGAACTATTACCCCATGCTTCATATCTCGGTTTGTCTTGAAACATTAGACCAATTCGATTGTTCACGTGCACGTCTGCGAGTTCTGCAACATTACTGGCTTCCAAGCATTCAGTACCCTCCTTTGCTAGTACAAACTGTAGTGGACCCGGTGGTAGACATTCTTTCAACTTATCCGCCACCAACAGATCAAATAACTTCTCGTAGCTTTTGCCCACTCGCCTACTTCTGACATAATAGTTCAACAGGTTCTTTAATCTTGCCGTAAACATCGTGTATGTTTCTTCTGCCGTTTTCCTCGCATCTCCAAATCGTGATCGATATTCTCTCGCTGTCAATTTGAATTCTTTCAGTAAATGTTCTTTCACTATGTCGTAATCGTCTAGATCATCGAAAGACAATCGATTCAACACCGTTCTTGCTCTAGGCGTCATTAGTGGCAACAGCAATTTGACCCAAAACTGCTTTTCCACCGTAAAACTGTTGAATGCATTCTCAACTGTCTCAAAATATAATGGCACCTCCATCATATCATATGGCATCTTAGGTAATACGTGTTTCATTGCATCGCCTATCTTTTTAATCTTGGACACCATTGTCTCACTTTCTCTGATCCTGGTTCGTTCTGACTCTTCACGGCTTCTTCTTTCGTCTTCATTTCGTTCCCTCAGTCTATTTTGATCTTCTACCCTACGCAGTTCTTCTTGTTCTATCTTTTGCTGCAACAATTCTAACTGTCTTCTGCGTTCCTCCTTTTCTATAGCCATTTCTCGGAGCTGAGCTTCTTTAAGAGCGAGTTTCTTTTGTTCTAATTCTAATTGTTCTTCCCTTTCTCTTTCCGCTTTTTCCAAATTTTCTTTCTCCATTTTCAATTCTTCCTGTCGAATCTCTTCGGCTCTTTGTAATTCTGCCAAACGCATGGCTTCTTTGTCTTCCTCACGCATCTTTTGCTCTTCAATCTGTTGTTTTCGTATTTCTTCATCACCTTTCCTTGCCCTCTCGTATTCTATCATCAATTCCATTCTTCTTCGTTCTGCTTCGTCACGATCTCTTTTCAGTTGTTCTAGCTGAAGCTGGAACTGCTGCTTCTGCATCTCAATCTCTTGTTGTCTCATCCTTTCTGCTTGTTCTGCTCTTGCTTTTTCCTCTAGTCGAAGCTTTTCTGTTCGTTCAATCTCCTCCTGTCTCCGTTTCTCCTCTTTTTCTTTTTCTTCCTGTCTACGTTTCTCCTCTTTTTCTTTTTCTTCCTGTCTACGTTTCTCCTCTTTTTCTTCTCGTCTACGTTGCTCCTCTTTCTCCTCTTGTTTCTGTTCTTTCTCTTCTTGTCTCCTTTGTTCTTCTTTCTCTTTCTCTTCTTGTTTCCGTTCTTTCTCTTCTTGTCTGCGTTGCTCCTCTTTCTCTTTCTCTTCTTGTCTCCGTTGCTCCTCCTTCATCATCATAAATTGCATCAACGCCTCCATAGACATAGCCTGTGGTTTCTCCTCCACACCACCGACAGCGCCTTTCTCTTCAGCTTCCTTTAGCCACACCTCTGCTAGGGCTCTCATCAAATTTTCTCTAGACATCTCTTCGACTTCTTCTACGTCGAGACCCTCTTCAATTAATAACTTTATTAATCGAGCAGAAGACATCTTCTTTATACTGGCTTGCTTTTGTTCCGTGAGCTTCTCCATCTTACTTTCTTACTTCAACTGATTTGCGTGTTTATTCAAGGAGCGAGTTTTGTATACCTCTCTCTGGCGTTGTCGTAATGTTATTCGTATACCCGTTGTATCTTCTCACCAGTTGTTCGGATGCTCAGTTTCCTTCTCCCGTTTGGTCGGCTCCTCAGATTGATTCGATATTCACCTTCAATTTACGGACGGTGAATATTCCGAAAATTGACGTCGAAAATGCTTCGTAAGCAAAATCCACCGTAGATATTCCTCCGATTGAAAATATTCCTCCAATTGAAAATATTCCTCCAATTGAAAATATTCCTCCGATTGAAAATATTCCTCCAATTGAAAATATTCCTCCAATTGAAAATATTCCTCCAATTGAAAATATTCCTCTAATTGAAAATATTCCGTCCGTAATTTGGATACAATATCCCAACGTCCGTTGCTTGAATTCAGTATCCCGCCGCTGCCACCAAAAATGTCATCACCCAATTGACCTTCAAAGTTTTCTCCCGTTTTTTCCCTTGTGTTCAGTAGCGTAGCCTATCCCTAGCCTAGTCACTGTGTTTCGTTATCTAAAGCTAGGGTATAAATCTCTAAAGTTCTTAACTTGTTCAATTACAACAAAGCTCTGTTTCTTGTATTTTCTTCTTCTTCGTTCATAACACACGCAGATAACACAACAATAGATCAACGACGACAAACGCTTGAATTCTACGACAGCAACGCAACTATCATTATCTAACTCCACAGTTCTCTAAAACGTCTTCTACTCTCTACTATCAACGCCTTCTTCTACAACTTCTTTCACTGTCTGGGCGTACACTCTTCCCCTGGCCGCTCTGTCCTTCTATCTGCCTCTCTCCGTGTATCTGTCCGTCTGTCTGTCTATCTCTCTCTCTCGCGCTCTCCGGCGACGGTCGGCCGAGCCGCGCTAAACTTTCCCGCCAGTCTGGCACCTGCAGGCCTAACTGTCTAGACGCTGACCTTGAGCTGGTCTAGTCGTACGCCTAAACATCAACGGACTAAATAGACTATACAACAGTAGCTCACACGTTTATTCATAGAGATCAATGCATGAGAAAAAAACAATTGACAATAAAACGCACTGACGAGAGAAAAGAGTAAACACAAAGTAAGTTATAAACAAAGTATCAGCAGTTATAGAATTAAATGATCCCTGTGAAAGGGAGACCTAGAAAGGGAATGACCCCGCTAGCCTAGGCACCCACTAACAGGAAAAAAGAAAGAAAATTATCATGACAGCTGAGGATGAAAATTATTATTAAGCAAAATAGAGAAAAGAAAACAGAGAGAGAGACAGAAGGAGAAGAAGACAAATAGTAATTAATTCAAAGTAGGACTTTCATCAAAGACAGAGATGAGGAACTGATGCAATAGGGACACAGCATAAAATATAGAGTGGGAGTATAAGTGGTATATAAATTGGAAATGCCAAGCTATGATGATCAGACTAGGAAGATCAAAGTGGTGACATATATAACATGATAAAACAAGAACCATTAATTAACAATAAGATATTTTTTAAAGTTTTTTTTAAAAAGGCCAATGGATTGAGAAGAGAGTAAGTAGGCCGGGAGTTCATTCCATAATTTAGGACCCAGATATTTAATAGATAATTGTTTGATTTTTAAGCGCGCATACTCACTACGGTAACATTTAGCATATCTGGTGGCATGGTTATGAATTTTGGAGCCAACAGTGAAGTAGCTTGAGAAAGAATTTGGCAATAAATTATGATGAAAGCGAAACATAAACAGGCCAATTTGGAATTTATTTATGTTCGGGAGAGAAAGTAACATATGGTTTAAATACAGGGGGGCAGTAGAGGTCCTCCAGTGTACACCACAGATAATTCTTACAGCCCGTTTATGTAGAGTGATCAGAGGTTTGAGTCGAGAGGAATAATTAGAACCCCAGGAAATATTACAATAGGACAAATAAGGGTAAATGAGTGAATAGTAGAGATCAATAAGGATTTTATTGGGGATGCAGTGTTTAATTCTAAGTAAGACCCCAATATTTTTGGCAATTTTTTTAGAAATGGTTGAAATATGATCACACCAAGTAAGATGCTCATCTATAATAACACCCAGAAATTTAGTAGACTTCGTTTGGGCGATTGGAATATTGTTAATTAAAAGAGATTTATTCATATCTAAGACATATTTATTTTTTATATTAAATAACATAAAATTAGTTTTGTCGAGGTTAAGGGATAATCTATTGGTTTTGAACCATTCACCTATTAAATTGAGTTCATTATATGCAATATACGTTAGAAGATAGAAGAGATCTTCGAACACACGAGATGATGACTAAAATAAGGTCGTCAGAAATTTTTGCCGGTAAAAAGATGGAAAGTTGGCGTATCACCCATTCGTCCGCCCAAAATCTTCGACCGCGCTCGTTTTCATCCCCCGCAAGTCTCCGCCCAAATCTCCGCCCATGATTGATACAAATTCGTCCACTGCCAAACACAAGTTCAACAGGCGCATTTTGTGAAGTCTCTTATGTTGAGATTTGCGACCAAAACTGATACCCATCAGCAATGCCTCATTGCCTCTACTTTTAAAGTAAATGTTAGGAGTCTGTGGTATGGGGAAATTGGGTCAATCCACTGTGTTAAGATCATCTGCCCTCCAATACCGCAGCACAGACCAACTAAGTAGCCTACTGCGACCCTGCTTGCACGTTGCAATCCGCCAATTGTGTAGTATCTGATATATTAATGGAGATGTGAATAAACCTCTGCGTCCGGTTCCAAGATAAGAGAAATTTGAATAACCACCAGCCACAAACAGCCAATATTTCGAATGCATCGTCCTACTAGACAAATTTGGTATTCTCCACCTAACGAAACTTCAAGGCAGTCAACTCTCAATAAATAGTATTACCGTCTTTCGTGCCTGTATACCTGTCTGTCTCTCTACCCATCGATCTGTGTCCGCCTGTCCCTGTCCGTCTCTGTCTATTTGATTGTCATCTAGTCTGCCTGCCGTGTGCTCTTTGAATCAATCAATCATATAAATTTATATAGCGCCCCTTCAAGATCTCTACTCAGAGGCGGAATGAGGGTAAGGTGTTAGCACTTCTCCTTCTTGACTTGCCTGCCGCTTTTGATACTCTGGACAATTCTCTTCCATTACTTTATCTCTAGTATGGGATTTACGGACTTACGCTCAATATTACTAGGCCTAGTTTGGAAGACTCTGTAGTCAAGGCACGCCCTTTCGATCCGCATATTTAAGCTTTGCGGTGTCATGGGATATTCTATCTCTCCCCTTTAAAGCTGTCCGGGGATGGAATATATATTGTCTGCTTAGAGTGCAATGGTTCTAACTTCAACGCATTTAGCAATGGAGTTAGCACCGTGCACTCTAAACAGACGATATGGTCTACCGAGTAAAGAGTAGCCAGGGAGATAACCATTATTGAAAATGCGTATCATGGTAAATTTATGCCGGAATCAGAATTTAAGGTGACTCTAATTGCCTTTAGTGTCCTAAGCAATGTTCAAAGCAAGGCAACTCAAATTAACTTAATGACTCTAGATGTTCTTAAGTGTTCTAAATGTTCTAAGTGTTCTCAACAAAAAGCAAATATAGTTAGCTGGTCTATAGCTGGTATACTATATGAATAAACACACCTGTTAGTGGCAATGTTCAAAAAAAGCAAACGGAAGTTGATTTGCCAAAAAAACACACGCGGAAGTGATTTTTTCAACTTCTCTTCATCTGAGGGACTAGGGGGAGATACGATTATTACGGAGGAATAAGCTTACTCTATCTACTTTGTGACAGAGGCATAATTATCCGCTGCACCGGTATAGATCCTAAAACCTGCGGATTTTCCCTAGTCCGTATACCTCGGGGCGGTTAACAAGTTACTACATGTATATAGTAAAGATAACGACATTAATCATATTTATTTACGGTATGTGTCGCCGTAATACAACACTTTGTCGCAATATCAGTTTTCTTCGAATTGAAAGCCGTCACAATGTTTAAACAGCGTGGCTATAAAAGATAAATTTATTATGTGCGTCGTGCAGTGGGATAAATTTTAAAATCAGATAGTTAAAATTATTGGAAAAATTAATTGGATTTAATTAGGTCTATTGCAGGGCTGTTTTTAAGGAATTTTAGAACTGCACAACTCCTTCCTTCCTTTACCATCGTCCATGGTAAATTACTTCCAATCGGAGGACAATGACCTGTTTTGCTGCTTCTACAACTGCACATTTTGTGTACAACTGCACGTTAAAAAAAGTCCTGGTCTATATCGAAACAAACTTTTGTTTGAATCATTTGCATATCAGCAAAACTGGCGCGAATCCAATATAAGGCTACTTATGCAAAATAATTATTAGCAATAAGACTTTAAGCATGCGTGGTCTATAATAGATGCCTGTATGCTTGTACATGTAGCCTACATGTACAAGTCGGCCAATACGAATACCAGTATCTATGCTGGCACACAAAATTATGTGATTTCATCTTGAATGGAAACACAGGTTCTATTTAAATGACCATGTCACGTATGTAGAAGGCGTCAACTGTATTAATAAACAAGAATACCTAATTTGTAGAGCTCGTGTTGCACGGTTTCTATAGCAACGGCAGGTAACTCAAACAACTTGGCCTCTCGTCTCACGCATGCTCTGTGTACCAAGTTGCCCAGCAATACGGTCTCTAATAAACATCATGGCACTGTTAGTTAGCACCGACGTTTTCACAGAGTAAGAAAACTTTTAGGATTTTAGAGTTAGACGTATAGCATGGCGATAAAACAGGATCTCGGATTTACATATCTAACGGTGTAAAAGTTTCGATTCGCTATGAGAAGTTAATGATAGCTCTAAAAGGTGGATTCAAAGACTGATATTCATGAAGGTAGCCTACAGTATAATTTAATTTAATTGTTTTATTGTTACTTTGTTTTATTGACGCAACCTTTTTACAACTAGTTTTAACTGCACAGAAGTGTGTATAAAACTACACAAATCCATGTAGACCTGCACCACATTTTGTGTACAATTGCACGCTAAAAAATGTTCTGTTACCGCTTTGTAGGAATTAGATTGACATACGCGTATATGATTCACGATGAGCAGAAACAGAATAGCACCCTCCGACTACGATGACGACAACTATGACACCGGAAGAGACGACGGATCAAACCGGAGGTCGCGGTCCACGGATGACGTCAGAGGAAGGCAGGCCAAGAAACGGTCGACCACTAACAGCCGCGTCAACTACAGTGAGCGTTTGATTGCCGCCAGAGAAAGGGCTCTGCCAAAGGTGGGAAAGTACGAACCGGTCGATACTTCAAGGTTTAAACAGCCTCCAGTTGGAAAAGCACTGAATCCGAGAGCAACCACGCAAATTGGGTCCGGACTGCGAAGGGCAATCGAGAATCTTTACGTTCCAAAGCCTCAAACCAATCGCTCGTCGTCTGCCTACGTCCCCACGGACGTCGAACCCTATCTACTCAACTACCTGAATCATTCCGGATTCATCCATAGCCTGAAAGACAAGAGAAAAGACCCCGACCGTGGAAGTCCGGATCGAGGACGGAGCCGTCCAGAAACCCCGCCTTTCAGACTAACCAATAGGAATCCGGCAAAACCCAAATCGGAAAGAAAGGAACCCAATCGGAGGCAGTATGTCGAGCCAGAGGACCCGATGCGGGACAGGAAACCTGGCGGGTCTCATCAGAGTCCATCACCTCAGAGTCCTCATCAGAGCCCGGACCCTACTCCAGATCATCATCGCTATTCACCCACGTATCCAAACAACGATCCGTTCCAGCAGTCCCCGCACATCCCATCATACGATCCAGAATATCAGCATGATCCTCATCAGTTTCAAGCGTCCCCACCTTTCCCGACAACTCCGCCTTTCCCGACAACTCCAGAACAACCCCATCAGAGGCAACTGGTCCGGTCCCCCGTTCAACGGGAGACCCCAGAACACCACTGGGATCAAATGGTCCGGACTCCAACTCCACCCAGAACTCCAGAACTCAACCGGCAACAGTTCTTTCGGCCCCCGACTCCACCGGAAGCCCCAGAAATCAACGGGCAACGGTGGTCTGACCACCCAACTCCATCAGAAGCAACCGAACCCTTTAGGCAAGAGCCCCACTATCCTACACCGCCGTCTATCCAGTATCCTCTACAACACCCGCAGATTCAACCAGTCTCCACTCCCCTCATTTTCGTCCCGCCCACTCCAAAACAGCCAGACAGAGCTCCACCCACTCAGCAGACTAAAAAACCGAATCAAGCTGAACCTTTGCAACCAACATTGCCACCTAAGAAAGATCCGCGCCCGAAGCCAGTGTTACCGAGCCAAACCCCACCCCCATCACCAACTTTCGACCACAAACAAGATTTCCCGCCAAAGCAGACCACGCCTCCTCAAATATATTCCAAGCCGAAACCAGCCACGCCCTCTCAGCCAACTACTCACCCAAAACAGGCCACGCCCCGTGAAAAACTTTATCCGGCCACGCCAACCACGCCTCGTCATACTTATTCCAAGCCAAAACATGCCACGTCCCCTCGGCCAGCCACTCGGCCAAAGCAAGCCACACCCTATGAACCATCCTTCCTGCCTAAGCAAACCACGTCTCCACGAATATCTTCCAAACCGAGGCACACCACGCCTCCTCGGTCAAGCTACCGCCCAAGACAAACCACGCCCCCAAGATCCACACCGTCCAAATATCAACACACGCCTCTGCCAAAATACGCTCCTCCCTCTCCTCGAGAAGTCCGCCAATCACGGTATTCTCCTTTCGACCCGCCTCTGCTGGCTCCGCCCACTCGCCGAATGACCCGACCGATTCCTGATATACCTGAGGTCAGAGTGTCGCGACCTTATGAACCGTACTATGACCTGGCGTCCCCGCGTCCCACATCCCACTACCCTTTCGACGACAACTATCCTCGGGATTACGGACCACTTGCAGGAGAGCCCCGGAATTACAGACCGTTTGCAGGAGCGCCACCCGACTATTTCGGATATCCTCTGAAGGTTAGTAGCAGTACATGCTTGATCACACCGATAGACAGGCAAACGGACAGACAGACAGACAGACAAAAGATAAGCAGACAGACAGACATACAGACAGACAGAAGACAGACAGAGGAGGACTTCATGAGTTCAAGCTCCTATACCAAATAATTTATTAACTTTTAGAACCATCTTTGTGCAATTTGTGACCAGGTCCGTTGAATAAAATAATCTCAAGATAGACCCAGGAAAGTTTTCTGTGGCAACGTCTCTGCTAATGCAATGCATTCCCAGACAACGAAGGGTTTACAATGCAATACAATACAATACATTACAATATACGACCGAATGCAGTGTTGTAGCACAGCCATTTATTTTACAAGGCTCAGAATTGTATCTGAAAGATTTGCTCTAGGTCTGTATACTATGCACCGCAGCAACCGCCTCGGACAAGGATCGAACCCGAGTTGAAGACCGATCACTTTGACCAATCAGCCGCCGTGCCTTTTTAACAGGCAGAGGCATGCAGAGAGACAGAGGCCGAGACAAAGGCTGTCAAAGACAGATACAGGAAGAGAGGAGACCCAGATATGAAAAACGACAAGCATGTCGCTCTCTCTTTGAGTTACGATATGTAACCTAAAGAGAGACAGCGACATGCGAACATTGAAGTTTTTGGCGATCAATTTTCCGGGAACTGTGACATCTCATGCAATTCCCACCACACTTCAATGCACTTCGAGTTCCAAACTAGTGTATAATATAGGCGTGACGATATCACCTTGTCTGTCTGTCCGTCTGTCCGTCTGTCCGTCTGTCCGTCTGTCTATGACTTGCTCTCTACAAACCTGTCCATCTGTTTGTCTATCTACATGCATGTCCGTCCGTCCGTCCGTCTGTCTGTCTGTATATATGTCTGTCTGTCTGTCTGTCTGTCAAGTATACGCCTTTCCCGAGAATTCGATGGACTGTGACAGCGACAGCTTTTTAACCACATTGTATCATGTCAGCTAAGGATGATCGGTGTCGCCCGTCTCCTTTCTTCAAACTTGGGTCTGGCACTGCCAGAGTATGAGCAGTTTAATTCTGCCAAGTATATCTCTATGTCTACTTATCTGTCAGCTTGTTTCTATGTCTGTCGGTCTGTCTGTGTCTGTATGTCTGTCTGTCGTAATGCAATGAAATGTCTGTCTGTCGTAATGCAATGAAATGGAATGCGTCAACACAATGCGGATTCTGTATGTGTGTCTCTGTCTCTCTGGCTGGCTGTAATGCTGTCTGTCTGATTGCCTGCATGCCGTTACCGAAGAGTCGTTTTATGTTTGCTTCAACGCTGAGCCACGGTTTTGGTTTGTGTTTGGAAAACGACCCTTTGTTCTTAGCAACGCGTTGTTTAGGCTACCTGAGTGCCATACCACGTGACAGGCTTACAGGCGAAGTATTGGTGAACCTGGGTCCACTAACGGGGTAACGCTCGGATTCCAGACCACAAAATCTAAGTCCAGAAAATCAATCGATTTGATCAAATTCGTAGTTTAAAAACTTTGTTCGCTTTCTATTTTTTTCAAAAAAACGTCGTTTTTTCGTATAATTTTATTCCGTTTTTATATTTCTATGTAATTCATTTTAATTTAGTAAAAATCTATAATTATAGTCTTTAGTCTTTACTTCTGATTAGATTTTAATTGCGCTATGTCGATCGGCATGAACTTGTGCGGACTTACCATTCTACCATTCAAATTTTCAAAGATTTCAATACCTTACATTTTTCTCAATTCATTATTAAATCAAAGTTATAAGAAAAAAACTGTTGCAGATTAATATCATTTATAATTAATTTTGGCCGACATATATGTAGGCCTATAGGTCTACTAATAAAGTTGTGTCGTTTGCCTATTAGGATAAAATTGCGTAAACAAGGTTTTTAAGTTTAAGATGCAGTTTAAAATTTCAAAAAATTATTTTCAGTTTCCGTTTTCTGACTTTTTATTTTTTTATTTTTTGGACTAAAATGACGTTTTCCCGTTTTTTTAAATACCGTAAAACGGGGTGTCTTTGGCCCATTTTCAACTTGTTTTTATAATAAAACGATAATTTGACTGAATATGGCTGATGTTGAAATTTCTTTAGCAGTGCATAGGGTTAGAGAGTAGAAGTGTACAATAAAAAAATTGTGTGAAAAAAGTTGAACCTTTATTTTTTTACTTTTGGGGTGGGCCAAAGTCACCCCATCAGGTGGGGTGACTTTGGCCCACAGTGGTTTTGCCGTTATTGGACAAAGTGAAACTATTGCTGGGGTGACTTTGGCCCAAGAAATGTGTTTTAAAAGATATATAACTTATAATTAACACAAAAATGACACTGGTACTGGTACTTGTAAAAGACGTGTAAAGGACTACTGTGAAGTCATATGACAATTGAAATGTTCGTGAACTCCATCTGCTTCTCAATCTCAGTGAATCACTTTGAACAATATCCAAACTTAAAACTAACACAAAAATGATGTATGGTAATGTTACTGGTACTTATAAAAGACTTGTAAAAGATTAGTGAGAAGTCAACTGACTAATAAAATGTCCACAAATTCCATTTACTTTCCAATGAATGGACTTTGAGCAATTCTCGTGCAGTTGTTTTCCTTGGCTGTGGAATTTTCAAAACTGCTGCTGTATGGTAGAATATCTTATCCACATCTGCAGGTCAGTTCCAGTTCATATCACTTCTAGCTAAACAGTTGGTTTGAGTTCTTTGTTTATTTAGTGCTTTGACCATACCAGGGAATTGTTCATCTTCGTACATGTGACTAGGCCCTATACAAAGTCACCTTTCAAAAAATTGGGATGGTATGCTCAACCAAAAACCAGTCAACCGTTGCTTAAGCTGACTGTTAACTTTGAACAGCCTGTTAATATTGATGAATATGCTGTGTTTAGGGGACTGGAATCGGTCCGTGGGTCTTCAGTTGGCCCTGATGGTATCCCTTCATGGTTTTTATCCTCAATGGCTCATCTTCTCTCTGCCCCGGTTACGTATCTTTTCAATTGCTCTCTTGCTTCCTCTTACACGCCGCCACAGTGGTGCTCTAGTTGTATCACACCTGTCCCTAAAATCCTGCGTCCTCAAAATGAGGCTGATTTTAGGCCCATTTCTATTACCCCGGTGTTATGTCGCATGCTGGAAAAAATAGTTGTGAGAACTTACTTCTACCCAATCTTCACCGATCCTGAATTAAATTCTTCATTTGGAGACCAATATGCCTTTCGGCCCTCTGGTTCCACCACTTCTGCCCTCATTAATTGCTATCACCCATGAAATTCTTAGTATGCTGCATGATGAACCATATGTACGCGTTATCTCGCTAGACTTCTCTCGTGCCTTTGACACAGTAAGGCACTCTTACCTATCTGAGCAGCTTGCTTTACTGCCATTACCTGACTTTCTGTACAACTGGATCCTACGCCTTCTCCTTAACCGTCAGCATTGCACTAAATTTCTAGGCCAAGTCTCTACCTTTTGTCATATAAATGCAAGTATTATTCAAGGTTCTGGACTTGGGCCTGCTGATTTTGTGGTGGCTATCTCTGGCCTGAAACCAATTCACTGCTTTAATCGGTTGCTGAAATACGCTGACGACAGTTACATTCTTATACCTGCCTCCGCTATAGATACCACTTCTTTTGAACTTGAAAATATTGCAAATTGGACACTTTCTTGTAATCTTAAACTGAACACCAATAAATCCAAAGAGATGATCTTTAGGCGTCCGCGCTCTAAATTACTCAACCTCCCCTCACCTATACCTGGAATAAGTAGAGTTTCCGAGTCTCTTATTCTTGGAGTAACCTTAACTGATAGACTTAGTTTTGACCCCCATATTGACCGGATTTGCATTAAGGCTTGTCAATCGCTCTATGCGATACGTGTTCTAGTAGCTCATGGCCTCTCCGGGACACGCTTGCATGATGTAGTTCAGGCTACCACATTGGCTCGCCTTATGTATGCCTCCCCTGCTTGGTTTGGCTTTGCTAATTCTGGTCAGCGCGCGCGTATTAATGCAATAATACGGAAAATGATGCGGCTCAACTTTCTTCCTGCCGACCAGAAGTCGTTCGATGACCTCTGTGGTCACGCTGATTCCTCCCTCTTCTCTTTTGTACTCTACAACCCAAGCCCCGTCCTTGCTCCTCTATTACCTCCCATTAAAAATGCTACCTACTCACTCCGTCCTCGTTCTCATAACCGTGAGATTCCTCATGCAGACGCACTTACCAGATGTGGCTTTATAACACGGATGCTATTCAAGTGACAATATATTTTTTGGGTCTAGCCTAAGTACTCTCCTGTATAGTTCACAACATGTCTATTATGTAGTTGTATAATGTGTTTATTGAATTGCATATTTCTATTTGTCTTGATTGTATACATGCATTAATTATTCTGTTCTTGTACATTGTTCCCGCAGTGCGTTTGCAGGCGGTTCAATAAAGTATATACTTACTTACTTACTTACTTACAAAATATCATAGAGAGTGAAGTTTAAGCAAATGCATTTATTAATTTTGACAAAAACATAATATATACATCGTCAACAGTAATTTAGAATATGGGCCAAAGTCACCCCAAGTTTGGGCCAAAGTCACCCAAAAAAATGTTCTTGCATTTTTAACTTACTTACTAGCGTCATCGCGGAACAAACGGTGCGCCATACACATGCCAATATAATGTACATTGACAAGTGTCCCACGGTATTATTAACGGTATATTTTACAGAAATATAATTTTGCACATCTTAAAATTTTCCCGTTTTTAAGGCTAGCAAACAGATCTGGAAAATTCCAAAAAATATTACAATGAAATCAATCAATTTTTTTTAAATATTCGCGATATAATGACATATCGTCAGCTGTAAAGCAATTCAAAATCACGTGATAACTACGGAAGCCCGGAGGTGTGCAAACTAATTTTTCATTTTGGGCCAAAGTCACCCCGCGGGCCAAAGTCACCCCGTTGTACGGTACCGTTTTTATCGTTCTTTTAAATTTATGATAGCATTGTGTCAATGCAATCTACTAGGGCTGCAGATTTAGCAACCATGCAGGTCCTACTATAGTATACGTCCTAGGCCTGTATGGTTGCAGATTTAGGCCTAGGGCTGCGGATTAGGTCTGGAGCTTCGGATTTAGACCAATGGCATCTGGTTTAGACCTACCTAGCCTAGGATTACTTATTTAAGCCTATAGGATCACTGATTTAGGCCAAGGACTATACTGATTCAAGCCCAGGGCTTCGGGTTTAGACCTAGGGTTGAAAATTAAGGCCCAGAGTTTCGGATTTAGACATGGGACTACGAATTTAGACCTATGGCTGCGAATTTAAGCCTATAGGGCTGCGGACAGGTTTTGAGATATGGAACAATGTGATCACGTAATCATGTAGGCCTATATAGTATAATATGCAAAGCAGCAGACCAACTCGGAGCTGTACATAGCCTGCATGTGGTCTCTGGAGAGCCATCGGTTGATACTTTCGTCTTCGATGGTGGTAGTCTGCTGGGGGCGGAGGCAGCGCTGTGTGCAAACAGCTCCAGTTGTCTTGCTCCAGACTCGACTCCGTCCTATAAGAGACGTTAAGACCTACACATGAATTATTACGGTCGTTCGTTGTACACGCTCGAGAAGCTCTTAATTTGCTTGCAGCCTCTTGTGTGAAGCACTGCATCTCATCGAACACCTGCGTTATTCCCAATTATATACCTGGCCTTTGTTAATGTTTCAGACAATAAATGATCAAGACTGATGAGGATTAGTTCGTGTGGAGAGTAGACCTCTTCAGTGCAGCATGCATGCATTTTATGATTCATCCATTTACGATATTTGAGATTGCGTAACATGATCTATAGGTCAACAAATCAGGCTGTGGTCCTGAAGTCCTCAACTGTAACTGTTGTATATTTGTAATTGCAAAAACAGTCCAGGTGCATCTCAGTCAGTTAACAACTTTACACGTGCGTTTTTTTTAGTTCGTGACAGAATTACATGATTACGAGATTAAATTAATTATTAATTTTATTTCCGCCAAAGCTTCGGTTTAATGACGCGACGACTAGGCTACAAATCGAGGCGATTCATAGTATCTCCTCAATTATAGTAATGCACTAGTTCTTTAATTATTCCAAATCATTTTTTAACTCAACAGTGTTGAATGTCTAAGTTTCTTAGGTCCGTGTTTCCTGTTTTCATGCATCGTTTTTCTCCAATCACTGTGTGTTGAGATGGTGGAAGTTTAGTTAAGACCGTCTATATAGATATTCATTCGATAAGCTTAATAATTATCTGGTGTCCCAATATTGTATAAGCGGGATTTTTAAAATCCATTTTGGGCTTCCTTTTTTGTAACAGGGTACAATGATTATGTAGCCTAACCCTAATTTGTTTAATTTGGCTGCATAATAAACCAGCCGATTGCTTGACTGACTAACTGACTGATCGATTAGAGTCGTCCTTCACACTCAGCCACACTTGGTTCTTGACCCATTCGCAAACGAGAGTGGCTCCCCCATGGCAGAATTATTAAATATATTTGCTTTCAGTCAATTAACCATTTTGATTGTTTTTACCGTTTCAGTCCGCCAAACCACTGGACAGACTTCCAGATCACTGGTACCGCAGGGACGATCCGGACCCGATACCCCCCATGCATCCTCCTCTGACAACCTACTACCCACCGACCCTCGGAGTGGAAAAGGCGGGACTGTACGAGATGGGAACGATCACTCGAAGCATGGCCATGTACCGGCATCCAGGAGACAAGGTGCCATGGAGCAACAGGAAGTGACATCATAAACGAAGAAATCTACATGTATTTTGTACATTGTATATTGTGCGGTGGGAACATTGAACTTCAAATGGTTCGTCTGGATGTTCTAACTTGTGAACGCCAGCCAAGTTGAACCAGAAAATGGAACACACCATCCATGTGCATCAGCACCGTCCACAGGCTTATCAAAGTAGTCGATCAAAGATAACCATTCATTTAAGCATATCAATTACTTTTTAATTATCACAATGAGCGACTAATGATTATGATTCAGAAATGCACATGACATTGTCAACTATTTTATGAGAATATCTTTATTATCGGAATAGACGATTGAGGTGAAGGACTCAGAAAGGCATTTCAACTAATAATTTTTTTATCAGAATATTCAATTATCAGAATAGTTGATGAAATGAAAGATACATAAAAGCTTATCAGTTATTTTTTCCGTCAGAATATGACTCGATGAAAACGAGAGAATCTTAAAAGCATACATGACATGTATGACATGTACATGACTAGCCTGCTAATTTTAAACAGAATAGGCCTAGTTAATACAACATTGATGGATTTACGTACAAACGTATACGTCTATCAGATACAATCGAAGAGTGCGTTTCTAAACTGACTAAATTTCATTGACCAAACTTGAACTGAATGAGTTTCGGGATACGTGCTCCTTATATATTATTTATAATATTATATATTATATATATTATATATATATATATATATATATATATATATAGTTGGCCGACTGTCACTCTCTGTCTGTCTATAGCTCTTTTCTCTCACTGTCTTGGTTCTCTTTCTTCCTCTGTGCATAATATACATATTCATGTATCCTGTTCCCTATATAGGTCACTATCTGTCTCTGACATATTCCATAACGACCATAAGCACTTGAAAGCTGTTCTTTATGGCAGTGATGGAGTCGGGAGCACCTCTGAGTAGTTTCCTTGAAAAGGTGCTACATAAATACTTGAATGAATGAATTAATTAATTAATGAATAATGGCCAAATAACTCTGAGTATAGTCTTTCTCGAGAGGCGCTATATAAATATCAATAGAATGCCTGAGTCGGTGTGGGTTGGGAGCGCCTATGAATCGACCAGTGACGTTTTTGCAGTGCTCGATTACATTATTAGACCACCATTGTTCATCAATGTGTGTAGGTCTATTATAGTTGTAAATGTAGAGCAACGAAATTTCTGACACGGTCTGTACAGACCTTATGTCGCTACGAAATTTTTAGGTAGGGCAATACAATACAATACAATACAATACAATACAATACAATACAATACAATGCAATACACATTGTATTGTATTGGATCTATGCATTCCTATGGCGCCTCTCACAGTGCACACCAATCAGAGGCACTCCCAGTGCATTCGACCAAGGGTGAGAAAAGTGGGGTTTGAGACAACAGAAAGAGGCATTTGACACACCAGTTAATTAATATTGAGGAACGAGTTGAAGGAGGAAGCTGGTTCAACAGTGCAGGGTCAACGAGAGCAAAAGCTTGCGTTTTTGTCGTGATGGTCCTATATCCTGCTGGACGAGGAGATCATGCCAGTCAAAAGAGCAGAGCGGGTGAAGAGAAGTGGCCGAGGTCGGCAGGCGGATGAGGTTACGCAGATACTTGGGAGCTCGCGGCCAGTGAAAGATCGGTAAATTAACGCTGGAACCTTGAGTTGAATCCGAGCAATAAGGGGAAATTTCCAATGAAGGTCTCTGATCCTATGGTAACTCGACCCAGACCACCTTCGGACTACTCATATGGACAGCCCTTTCGACTTGACGCTGGTACCCCGCGCCTGGCTCTCGAGTAGCGCTTTAGAAGTTTAGAGATTACAATTACGATACGATTTCGATTACGAAGGTAGCCTTATTCACAGCGGCTTGAACCTTTCCAACCGCACCACGGCAATTGTCACGATCCTGCCTTCAGCAGTCGTGGCAACGCGCTTGGGCGCTTGCAAGCTGAGGAAGCCAAGAAAATGTTTATATTCGCGCCCCAGCTCGGTCCCGGCCCCGGCCTGCTCCGGGTCCCGACCCCGGCCTGCTCCGAGTCCTATTATAGCCTTGTCTTGCGCTCTAAAAATATTTTTGAAGGCGCCGTTGGACCTTGGAGTGCTTCATTGATCAAATTGGCGTTGGCGTGCATTGGCGTCAGATAAATTGCGCCGTCTCCCAGCGTGCGACTGCTATTCAGCGCCGCGTTCTATAGCAAGCAGACGCGCGTTTCCCAATAGCGATGTTGACGACGGTAGTTGCCGTAGTTGCCATTGTTGGCTTAATCGCCATTGTTGCCGGCGACGAAGACGAAGTTTCATTTCATGGACCGAGTGGTCTTAGGGTCAATTGCTCTCGCAGGGGAGCAAGAATCACCGTCTACAGAAACGTATCGAACGGGACCTTGACCGGTAAGATTACCGTGAGTTTCACCGAGCTGAGAGAACTCTATGAGAACGGTAGTTCGGTCGGAGGTGCGTCCGGTGGTAAAGGCATCTACGCCGCCTTCGATAGGCAGGACTTCACCATCTCTGGTCCCACGGACGCCGCTCTGGCCTACTCGAACCAGGTCAACGCATCCTGCTTGACCGTTACGGCGGGTCTGCAAGACATCGCTGGGGCCACGACCTTTCCTGGGCCAACCATCGCTGGGGTTACCTCCCCAGGGGCCACATTTGCTGGGCCAACCGTCACCGGGGCTACCAACGCAGGGGCCACTTTAGCTGGTCCATCCGTCACCAGGGCTACCAACGCAAGGGCCATTATAGCTGGGCCAGCCGTCACCAGGGATTCCTTCACGGGGGCCATCTTTGCCGGACAAATCTGCGCCGTCAATGACGATGGATTGCTCTTCCTCGGAGAAGAGAACTCGACCTTGTCCAGAGGTCATCTCAAGTTCACGGTCAACGTGAGCAACTGGATGTGGGAAACGGCTGGAAAGTATCTCCAGCTGACGATCCATGTGAAGATACCGCATGGAAGGGTGATCAGTGAGGAGATTCTTTCGGGAAAGGGAATTGGGAGATTTCATCCGAAGAAGTTCCTGTTAGGAGGTGGAGCGGAGGCAAACTTTTCCACTCAGGTAGCAAATTTGGCCGACTCTATAACCATCGTTGTCACCTTCATCATCATCATCATCATCATCATCATCATCATCATCATCATCATCATCATCATCATCATCATCATCATCATCATCATCATCATCATCATCATCATCATCATCGTCGTCGTCGTCGTCGTCGTCGTCGTCGTCGTCGTCGTCATCGTCGTCGTCATCGTCATCGTCGTCATCATCATCATCATCATCACCATAACTACAACCATTATCATCGTCATCGTCGTCATTTCATCTTAGTTACCATCACCATCGTCTTTGTCGTCATCATCATCATTTTCGTCATCAGTCTTCACTTGCAATATAATCGATTGTTATCATTGCAACGGATCCGAGCAGAATTACTGACTCATTAGGCCAACTTTTCCACTCAGGTAGCGAATTTGGCCGACTCTATAACCATCGTTGTCACCTTCATCATCATCATCATCATCATCATCATCATCATCATCATCATCATCATCATCATCATCATCATCATCATCATCATCATCATCATCATCATCATCATCATCATCATCATCGTCGTCGTCGTCGTCGTCGTCGTCGTCGTCGTCATCGTCGTCGTCATCGTCATCGTCGTCATCATCATCATCATCATCACCATAACTACAACCATTATCATCGTCATCGTCGTCATTTCATCTTAGTTACCATCACCATCGTCTTTGTCGTCATCATCATCATTTTCGTCATCAGTCTTCACTTGCAATATAATCGATTGTTATCATTGCAACGGATCCGAGCAGAATTACTGACTCATTAGGCCAACTTTTCCACTCAGGTAGCGAATTCGCCGACTCTATAAGCCATCGTTGTCATCATCATCATCATCATCATCATCATCATCATCATCATCATCATCATCATCATCATCATCATCATCACCAACATAACCACAACCATTGTCATCGTCATCGTCGTCATTTCATCATAATCATCATCACCATCGTCTTTGTCGTCATCATCATCATCATTTTCGTCATCACCCTTCACTTGCAATATAATCGATTGTCATCATTGCAACGAACCCGAGCTGAATTACTGACTCATTAGGCCAACTTTTCCACTCAGGTAGCGAATTCGCTGACTCTATAAGCCATCGTTGTCATCATCATCATCATCATCATCATCATCATCATCATCATCATCATCATCATCATCATCATCATCATCATCATCATCATCACCAACATAACCACAACCATTATCATCGTCATCGTCGTCATTTCATCATAATCATCATCACCATCGTCTTTGTCGTCATCATCATCATCATCATTTTCATCATCACCCTTCACTTGCAATATAATCGATTGTCATCATTGCAACGAACCCGAGCTGAATTACTGACTCATTAGGTTAATTACCAATTAGTTACTACAGTTAATAATTAATTAATCATTGTTTCTCATGTGAATGGATTTCGAGTGTAGCCTACCAACTTACCAAGCGAGACCACACCCTTGCATTACAAGAATGAGGCAGCGTTATCATAATGCTATCATCACATTAATAGACCTTTATCATTCGGAAGATAGTCATCATCGTTGTCATCATCATCTTCATCATCATCATTGAAGGAAGAGAGTGAAGAAAATCACGTAAAATTATTGAGAAAGCGAAAAGAATCGCATATCTATGGTATAGCTGCAGCATGACATTAGGAAAGAGCATTAACAGAATCCCACCAATGTTATTAAAGCATGTAAAGATCGTCGCTTCACAATAAGAGATGCAAATAACATTGCAATAATGCAACACGTTCGAAATTCACATAGAAACGCACGTTGCCTGTGGATAATCGTTTATTTCAAAAACAACAGGAAAATTTCTGCACAGTGCATAGTGACAAACTCCAAAGACTTTTGGCAGGTCATAGTATGGCTACTTAAGGCTGAGTTTGTTAGTAGGTTACATGTTTTCAAATGCCATAGACCTATTTGGGATAAAATTCATCGAGTCTTTATCAGGAAGGGTGAAATTTATTGTGGACTCTTGCCGAAATTTATATAATGGAGCTCGCTGCAGTGGGAAGTGGTCAAAAAAGACATGAAGTTCATTTCCATGAACAGCTTTAACTTAAACAGCACGGCGTCTGTCGCTGAAATTAAAGTTTCGGTGTCATAGCCAGTTGGTCGTCGTGGTGGCGCTATCATAGCCTATTTTACTCTTGACTTGCCTTATGACTTGCCAAAAGTCTTTGGAATTTGTAATATCTTGTGTATATTTAATTTCTTCGACCTGTTGAAAAACTCCCAAGACCTTCACGCGACAGGCTGCTAAAACTGAATAGCGGCGTTGTCACCGTTCAGGATGTAAATAGCATTGATACGAGACACGTTAAGAGAATCACCATGAAAAGGTCATATCAAGAGAATCACGTTGCTGATACGTGATTGGAACAATTAATTAATTCATTCATTCATTCATTCATTCATTCATTATTCATCCATTCATTCATTCGCACATTAATTAATTCATTCTTTACGAGGTTTTATACAGATCCCCTTCAAGGCGGCTACTGAGAAGCGCTCCCGATCGCAGTACGGCTAAAAAAATACAGTTTTGAGATGCACAAAATAAACAGAGTGCATCATGGGGAACAAGCGCAGAGATAAAGGGAGGGTAGGCTATTAATCAACAGGGTTTAATTTTTAAAGGAATTTTTATGATTGCAAGTACCATATAAAGTAACATCGCATCCAGTTAATAATTTTACAAATGTTACAATAAATGACAAACACACAAATTATGTTTCTTTGAGAGCGGAAGTAGGATCCGGCCTACCACAATTTGTCGAGGTTAATTGGGCATTGAGCGCTTCTGCGTATAGTAACCTTAAAGCAGGGCTGTTTTAAAGGAATTTTTAGAACTGCACAACTCCTTCTATCCCGGGCTGTTTCTAAGGAATTTTTAGGACTGCACAAGTCCTTCTATCCCGGGCTGTTTTTAAGGAATTTTAGAACTGCACAACTCCTTCTTTTCCCTCCCATCCTCCACGGTAAATTACTTCCAATCGGCGCACAGTGGCCATTTTTTGCTATTTTTTAACTGCACAGAAGTGTTTCTACAACTGCACAAATCCATTTAGAACTGCACATTTTGTGTACACCTGCACGTTAAAAAAGCCCTGTTCTATCATTTCCCTTCTTCCATGGTAAATTATTTACAATCAGAGGAAAATGACCTTTCATGCTAGTTTTAACTGTACAGAAGCGCTTCTACAACAGCACAAACCCATTTAGAACTGCGCATTTTGTGTACAACTGCACGTTAAAAATCTCTGCCTTGAAGGGGCCCTGAATAAATTCCTCTAATGAATGAATGAATTTGTAAAGGACCAGCCCTTAGCTCACGTGCCACGTGATACGGCCAAACGGTATAGTGGAAACCGCCGAGATTTAGCGGGCGCCAATTAATTAACCATAGCGACCGACTGATAGTTAACGCTTTAAGATTAAGATCTTTCCTTTTTCTGGTTGCGTTCTGTAATGGCTGACACGTTGTCATATGGCCGGTTTTAGTAATTTTAGTTGAATCGGACAGTTTGTTTGCGATTTTACTTTAATGATAATACACTGCGAGTGGTGTTTAAGTGTGCGAATCTTCGTGTGTTGTTTGTTGGTGAACTGATGCAAGATAAAATGGCAACCCAACAAAAACATTCCTCCCATGATTCAACCCTTAATACTGCCCACGTGTACTCGAACATTAATAACTCCGCCTGCGATCGAGCAGAAGACGCATTCACACGGGATCCGAGGGAAACTATAATTACAACCGCGGCGGACGACGAGGCCCGAGCGGATGCCCGAGTAGGACTCATGCAGTTGTGGCACGCTAGCGTGGTGTCAGGCCAATTAGAAGCAGACTACGGCAGGGAGCAGTCGGACCCAGCCCGACCCCTGGCGGCGGGCGTTCTCGGACAGAGAACCGGCGACGATATGTCCTTTATTCCACTCGAGCGGCGTCCTGGTAGAATAACCGCTAACTCTGAAATATACGACTCCTATTCAATGGACCATTCCGTTTTGCAACCTATTACGAATTCTGACTCTCTAGGTTATCGAGCTACAACGCCTCTTCATAATCATCCATCCATTGCTCCCTCGCCGTCCCCCTTCGATGAGATAGCGACGACATCAAGGGGGCGAAAGCTTACAAGTGATTCCAGAAGTGTGGGGTGTGTTGAAATGGATGAAACAGGACAGCCCAAACTTATAAGTGATTTCAGAAGTTTGCGCTTAAAAGATGATGAAGAGAATGAAAGGTGTTCGAGAGTTGATAATGAGACCAGAGACGAAATAGAGAAACGGAAAGATGAAAGGAGAGGCGAGATATTAAGAGGCAGTGAAGTGAAGAAAAGGAGTATATGTCAACAAGAGTACGCAAGGGGAATGGAAGAAGTTGATGGAACTAGCATTAATTCTTCACGACTAAAGAAGAACACGACGACGACCCAGACTGGACAATTGCAAGACCTTTTAGCACCACTACAAGAACTGTGTAGGCATCTCAGTGAGATTTGCGAGCAGAGTGGAAAAAGTGTAAGCAATGGTCCTGGGCTGTGCACGGAAGTCGGACAAACGTTAAGTCGTCCCTTGGTGACCAGTCCGTTAGAAACTCGTCCAGTGATTTTAGTTGAAAGCGATGGGTTGAGATATAAGCCGACCATCGAACCGAAATCATGTACGAAGGATGAAACGAAGAAGGAACCAAGAGACAGACACAAGCAGTGGCTGAAACTAGAGAAATTTGATGGTCAAACGCCTCTGGAAGCGTTTCTAGTCAAGTTTGAGATCTGTTCGAGACAGAATGGATGGGACGAGGACGAAAAGGTGAACCAATTGATGTGTGCCATGGTAGGATCAGCAGCGCATCTGTTGTGGGAATTTCATGCCTCAGGTCTGTCATCCTCGAGCGATCTGATAAAGCGACTTAGGAGCAGATATGGATGTTCGGACCAGACAACATTATATCGTACGCAACTTCGTGCGCGAAAACAGAGAAAAGAAGAGTCCTTGCAAGAATTAGCGCAAGACATCCGACGCCTGATGGTGCTGGCCTATGCTGGTCCGCCCACGGAGATGAGTGAGATGGTCGCCATCGATGCATTCCTCGACGCAATAGACGACTCCGAGCTTGCCCTATGCGTGAGAGACCGCGAACCGACTACCCTCGAAGCAGCGTGCAGATGTGCTATTCGACTAGAGGCGAATCGAGCAACTCGAGGTAGAACTGGAGACCATGAGCGTAGATCGGGACGAATCCAAGCGATCCGAACAGATGACAGTTCTAGCGAAGAATTGCTTCGTAGATTGTCGGAGCAAATGGCTAACATGGAACAGCGTCAACTGCAGATGGAACAGTGGTGGTGTGGGCCAACGTTGCAAGCATCTGACGGAAGAGAAAGACACTCGGTAGAACCTCGATATGTGCCGATGGAAAATCGACAGAGATCGGAGGGAGGAACGAGAAACGATTTAGAGACGCAAGGTCGAAGGAATCGACGAAGTGGTGGTCGGTGCTTTCTCTGCTTGCAGCCAGGACATTTCCGGAAAGACTGTCCACAAGCAAGGACAGACGTACAAGGTCAAGGAGAAGGAGAAAGGATAGCTAACGCAAAATATATCCAAGGAAGTACTAACGCGTACTTGCCACTTCGGATAAATGGGCGCAAGATCCTCGCTCTGATTGACACAGGAAGCGAGATGTCGTTAATTCCTGCTTCGTTAGTACGCCTTCAAGACATGCGAGAATCGCGACAGCTCCTGAACGCGGCCAATGGCACCAGCATTCGTGTGCTGGGCGAGATTATGGTGCAAGGTGAAATCGCAGGGCAGATCTTCCAGATTCCGTGCCTCGTCACCGAGCAGCTGAGCGAGATGATTCTGGGACTCAATTGGCTGGAACAACAGAACGCGAATTGGAATTTCCGCGAGCGATCAATTCAACTACGGGGACGAGACTATACACTGTCTCGTGTAGCAGGAATTGCGCGGTGTAGAAAAATTGCGTTGGCCAGAACTGTTAAGGTGCCACCTATGAGCGAATTGGATGTGGAGGTGTTTGCTGTTCTTCCCAACATGAAGGACGACCCTCGACTCTGGGCCGTACAGTCGCAAGTGCTGGAATCTGGTATTCTAGTAGCCAGTACGCTGCTACCGGGTCGGGCCACAGATCTACTGGCCAGAGTGATGAATCCAACGAGTCAAACGATTCGTTTGAAAGTAGGCAGCCAATGGAACCTAGAGGAGGTTCAGCTAAAGGAGTCGAAATCCGAGGACGACCGAAAAAACCGACCGGCCATGGTGAACCGAACCACAGAAGTCGACGCGGTCAGCGATTCAGACAGTCTGCTGTCCCCTCTATGGCAGAGCGTGTCTGACGACGTTCCGCAAGAGGCTAGAGATCGGCTGAGAAAGATTGTGCTGGATAATCGTCAGGCTTTCTCGTCGGGAGACTGGGACATGGGATACACCGAAGTGATTAGACATGAAATTGATACTGGGAACGAGGCCCCGGTGCGACAACCCCTGCGACGCCAGCCCCTGACCTTGTTGCCAGAGATCGATGCCCAGGTGGAGACGATGTTGCAACAAGGCCTCATAGAACCATCCGCTTCGGAGTGGGCCAGCAATGTGGTCATGGTTACTAAGAAAGATGGCACGGCCAGGTTCTGTGTAGACTACCGCGCGGTGAACCTAAAGACCAGAAAGGACGCGTACCCTCTGCCGCTGATCAGCGAGAGCATCGATGCCCTCGGCGACGCCAAGTGGTTCAGCACGTTCGATCTTCGAGCCGGTTACCACCAATTAGCTGTGCACCCTCGCGACAAACATAAAACTGCCTTCGTGACTCGAAGAGGTAGCTTTCAATTTCGTGTACTGCCATTTGGGCTGTGCAACAGTCCTGCGTCATTCTCTCGCATGATGAACTTAGTCATGGCCGGTCTGAACTTCTCCATATGTCTAATCTACTTGGACGATATCATTGTCTTTGCCAAAGACATTGAGACTCACCTAGATCGGTTGGAGCAAATTTTACAGAGACTCACGAAGGAGAACCTTAAGTTAAAACCGACCAAGTGTCACTTGCTCCAGGCCAGTGTGACGTTCTTGGGTCATGTTATCAGTGCACAAGGAGTGGCCACTGATCCATCCAAAGTACAGGCAGTACGAGAATGGCCGACCCCGAGGAACCTGAAAGAAGTCCGATCATTCGTCGGGTTATGCTCCTACTACCGGCGATTCGTACCGGACTTCGCGAAAATTGCCCGACCCTTGCACGAGCTGACGCGGAAAGGTCAACCGTTTTGCTGGACCGGCGAGTGTGAGACCGCCTTCGCAGACTTGAAGGAGAAGTTAACTGATGCCCCCGTGTTGGCGCCGCCTAGGGATGAAGGCATGTTCATCCTTGATACGGACGCGTCGGGAGATTCGATAGGAGCTGTGCTCGCGCAACTACAAGAGAACCAGGAGCGAGTAATCAGCTATGGTAGTCGGCTCTGCTCGGCAGCAGAGAGGAACTATGATGTTACGAGGCGGGAACTTCTTGCGATCATCTACTACCTCAAGAATTTCCGACCATACCTGCTTGGACGTCGGTTCCTGTTGAGGACGGACCATTCCGCCTTACAGTGGTTGCGGCGCACACCCCTGCCCATCGGCCAACAAGCCCGGTGGCTGACTACCATTGAGGAGTTCGATTTCGAGATCCAGCACCGAGCCGGCTCCGCGCACCTCAACGCTGACGCCCTCTCGCGGCGACCGCACCATGTGGATATGGTACGAACTGCGCGAATTCCTCCCCAACCTGAAGAATCCCTTCCAGCTGACTGGGATATAGAGACTTTAAAGAAAGAGCAAGACGACGACCCGGATCTCGGATGGGTAGTGGCGCAGCTTCGTGCGTCCAAAGACCCACCGCCGCCCGAAGTAGTTCGTCCCCTAAGCGGAACGATTAAGATACTAGTGTCGCAGTGGCCGCAGCTCGCTCTCCGAAATGACCTGCTCCACCGAACCTGGTTAACTGTCGGTTCGGGAGAGATCGAACGATGGCAGCTCGTACCTCCGCCCAGTCGACGGGTAGACCTGATTCGTTTGGCTCATCGCGGAATGACCGGAGGACACCTGGGACTGAGGCGAACGTCTACGCAGCTGAGCAATCGCGTATACTGGCCGCTTTGGAAGGACGACGTGCAACGCGAACTGCTCCGCTGTACCGAATGTTCGAGGTACCGTCGCGAGAAACCCCCCCAGCAAGGACTTCTGCAAGACATGAGAATTGGGGAGCCGATGGATCGACTTGGGATCGACATCACTGGACCACACCCAGTGTCCAGCGCTGGCCACAAGTACATCCTGACGGTGATTGACCATTTCTCACGCTGGGCAGAAGCGTTCCCTATCCGGAACCAGGAGGCTGGAACCGTCGCGAAAGTACTTTGCGACCAGTTCTTCCCACGCTATGGTTGTCCGCGTCAAATCCTCTCCGACCAAGGCCCGTGCTTCGAATCGCACCTCTTCCAAGATTTGTGCCGCCGCCTGGAGATCGATAAGATTCGGACCTCGGCATACAAACCAAGTACTAACGGGATGGTGGAAAGATTCCATCGGACACTGAACAGTATGCTGGGTAAAGTGGTATCGCAACGTCAGAAGGACTGGGACATCCTCTTACCTGGAGTGATGGCTGCGTACCGTGCCACCAAACATTCGGGTACGGGATTCAGCCCCAACCTGCTGTTTATGGGACGAGAAGTCATCGCGCCCATCGACCTAGTCCTTAGCGATGGCTCGGCAATCGAACTCAGCGACCAAACAGTGGACGAGTTTGTGGACCAACGACTGCACCGGATGCAGGACACATATCGACTGGTGAGAACTCACTTCCAGCAGGTCGCGCAGCATCGGACTGCCCGATACAACCTTCGAGTTCGACCCGCAACTTTCGAACCTGGCCAATGGGTATGGTACTACTGTCCCCGTCGACACACCGGTATCAAGACCAAGTGGGCCAAGTTCTACGAAGGACCGTACAAAGTTCTGGAGCGCGTCGGACCCGTACTCTACCGAATACAGAAGTCGACCCGTGCCCAGCCGAAGTTGGTTTATGTGGACAAACTGAAAAACTTTGGGGGAGACTGTCCGAAGGACTGGGATATGCCGATCTCGAACGATGTTACTGATCGAGACGAACCTTTGGGACTTGACGAACTTGTCCGAGACGAGGAACTGAACTCTGTCCCCAGACCAACCCGTCCCCATGTTCTTCCTGTTCGGTTTCGTTTATAAACCACGCCCTGACCAGTTATTCACCGTTGTGAAAAACGTATTATTCACCGTTGTGAAACCGTGTTGGTGATGTCAATCACCTAGATAAGTGTTTGTGTTGCCCGAACCCGAACTTCTGATTAAAGGATTGTGCAAGGAAACAGACGACCCTGGGTCGTGCGATAGTTAATCATGTAGCAGGCTAAGGATGATTCTACTGTTTCGTGTTAGTTTGTTTCTGCATTCTGTTGGAGCGCTTTGTCACAGTTGCGTTATAACATTGGGTGCATGGGTAGGAACAGTCGGTGACCCTGTAGTCCAAATTTACATTTGCCGGATGCTTTAGGCCCGAGGTATGGAAATTTGTAGAGGGGTTGACCGTTGTTTGAATGGTTCATCTACTGTTTGTTTTCCCGGGTTTCACCATTTGGGTAGGCGGAACCAGTAGTCCAGATTTACATTTGCCGGATGCTGTATTTTGATATAGGCCCGAGGTATGGAAATTTGTAGAGGGGTTGACCGTTGTTTGAATGGTCCAGTACCGTTTGTTGGTTTTCCCGTGGTTTCACCACTTGAGTAGGTGGGGGAGAGTGTAAAGGACCAGCCCTTAGCTCACGTGCCACGTGATACGGCCAAACGGTATAGTGGAAACCGCCGAGATTTAGCGGGCGCCAATTAATTAACCATAGCGACCGACTGATAGTTAACGCTTTAAGATTAAGATCTTTCCTTTTTCTGGTTGCGTTCTGTAATGGCTGACACGTTGTCATATGGCCGGTTTTAGTAATTTTAGTTGAATCGGACAGTTTGTTTGCGATTTTACTTTAATGATAATACACTGCGAGTGGTGTTTAAGTGTGCGAATCTTCGTGTGTTGTTTGTTGGTGAACTGATGCAAGATAAAATGGCAACCCAACAAAAACATTCCTCCCATGATTCAACCCTTAATACTGCCCACGTGTACTCGAACATTAATAACTCCGCCTGCGATCGAGCAGAAGACGCATTCACACGGGATCCGAGGGAAACTATAATTACAACCGCGGCGGACGACGAGGCCCGAGCGGATGCCCGAGTAGGACTCATGCAGTTGTGGCACGCTAGCGTGGTGTCAGGCCAATTAGAAGCAGACTACGGCAGGGAGCAGTCGGACCCAGCCCGACCCCTGGCGGCGGGCGTTCTCGGACAGAGAACCGGCGACGATATGTCCTTTATTCCACTCGAGCGGCGTCCTGGTAGAATAACCGCTAACTCTGAAATATACGACTCCTATTCAATGGACCATTCCGTTTTGCAACCTATTACGAATTCTGACTCTCTAGGTTATCGAGCTACAACGCCTCTTCATAATCATCCATCCATTGCTCCCTCGCCGTCCCCCTTCGATGAGATAGCGACGACATCAAGGGGGCGAAAGCTTACAAATTTGTATAGTAAGGGTTAGGGTAATGAACAAATTTTGGCACTCATCATAGTTCATAGACTTTCATAGTCGCGTGTCCTTTTTATGTTCAGGTAAACTTGGATGGGACGTGGCATTCAATGCCGACCGGTTATCCAATGTACGAGAAGAGAGGCGCCGACAATTACATCACCATTCGCATACCAAGATTCACCAACTATGCCGAGTATGACCCATCGATTGACCCTGGGTCATCTCCTGAATCAACCGATTCGAAGGGATCGTTTATCCTTCCGTCAACCATTCCGCCTTGGATCCTTGGTTTACTAATGACGTCAGTGATGCACGTGTAATGGAGGTCGTCGTCTGTGTCCTATTCTTTTCATTCGAAACTTAAGACACTCCTTTTCACGATCTCTTACCCTATCTCAACTGATCCTCCACCCTCCAATTCCCGGCCCAGACGACACCCGCCTTAGTAGCTGTTCCGCCCCTCTGATCCTATGGTAACTTGACCCGGACCACCACGGACTACTCTCACGGACAACCCTTCTAACTCAACGCATTTGATCCTGATCCTATGGTAACTCGACCCGGACCACCACGGACTATTCTCACGGACAACCCTTCTAACGCAACGCAGCGCTCGTGAATAAGCTGGTGCCCCGCGCTTGGCTTCGAGTGGCGCTTTAGAAATTTCGAGTTTACGCTTACGATTACGATTCTTCGATGAATATTATTTTATACTTTCGTTTGGATCAAGAACACGTTTTTTACATGCTGCCGTTGTCACGAAATGGAGTAGGCCTATTCCCAAATAATCGCATCGCCACCTCCCCCATATGAGAAAAAGTTGAGAAAGCCACTTCCTCGTGTGTTTAGTGTTTTTTATTAACTTGAGTTCTTTTTTGTTTTTTAATAAATTAACTTCTATTTGATTTGTTTTGAAAATTGCCACTAAGCGGTGTGTTTATTCCTACTAGCTACATGTAACTTTGTTTGCTTTGCTTTCAGAACACTTCGCTTAAGAACAGTTAGGGTAACTAACTAAATTCGAGTCGCCTTGCTTTGCTTTGCTTTCGCATAGAACACATGAAACAGTCAGAGTCACTTTAAAATTTGAAAGATACGAAACTTTCATCTCCCGAAATTTAAGGTTTCGGCAAGTCTGTTATGGTGCTCGATGCGGTTTCGACGCTTGGTCGTTCCCATTTGGTCTTCAGTGATCCTGGAGAAAAAATTAACGGAGTCTATTATCGCAACGTTCTGCTGTCACAATTAACATCTTCCATCTGCAGTGGCGTCTACCAATGGGGGGGGGGGTTGGGAGAACGTTCTCCCACGGTTTCTGAAAGTGGGGGTTTGACGTTTTTCGGGTGTAAATTGGGGGTTGGTGAATTTCTATTAAATAAAGGCCTGGAATACGAAAATTATTATTTGTGCATCATTTATGTATCGAAAAACATTATCACCTTGGACTAACGAACCCACGTTTCGCTTGATGTCACTTATATTTAGTAGGGAGCAGGACAAAACATAGACATTAGTGTAAGTCAGGTCTCTGGCATACAAGGGCGGAACACACCCATTCGGGATTGACCTCTTATCACTAATCACGTTTACTGACGGAGCCAAGCCGAAGCCCCACCCTTGGCAGGTGATGAAGGCAGCAAAATTAATGATTGCGACGGTCGCGCAGCAAGAATCAAACGACCCGTTTGACACTTGCTGTGCACGTGTAGCCTACCACAGTCTTCGGACAGTGGTCCTTCTGTAAAAGTAGCCTAAGCCTAATGAAGCTAATAACAAATGTTTCGCATTAGATTCCCAGCCAGCATATCGCTGAAATGGATAAGAGCAGCTCTGATGTAAAGCAGAGTCTTTCCATGCTATAGAGGTGCAGCCGTAAAGTGCAGGAAGCTAGATGGTAGTCATTATACATGTAGGTCTACCATAGACAACCGAATTTGACTGTTATAAGTTTTTCTTATTTCGCGAAGAGTTGCATCGACATCAGCAGGAGTTGTCAACAGCTAAAGGTCTGCCTACACAGAGAGTTTCTGTGGAGAATTCGAATGATTAGCTTTCAGCTTCTAAGCGCATGGACGGAGATTTAAAGTGGTGGCGGAGATGCCTATATCGCCCCAATGTTTCAGAAATATTTCATAAATATCATTATAATTTACTACAGTGTTATTCATTGAGCTTATTTATCTATAGGCCTAATGAAAATTCGTCTAAGATGGCAACTTAAAAGCCGCCATCACAGTCTGCAAATTAAAAAAATTAAGCATTGGGAGCGACATTTATTGAAGTCTTGAACCACATCTCTGAGCACTGAGATCATGACAGCTTAAAATGCTACGTACGTACGGCAGCAATGTGCAAATCCAAAAATTGTATGCAATTGGGAGGCGACACTCTAAGGTCTCAAACCATGGCTAGGCTAGTATCAGCATGGAAAAATGAGTACCGGTAATTTTATTAAGACGACACCTTAAAATGCTGCCATTGCATTGTGCAAATTCAAAAAGTTTCTAATGGGTCACTGAAAATGTACAGCTATTTTCTTAAGATGACCCCTTAAAATGCTGCCATTGCAATGTGCAAATTCAAAAAGTTCCTAATGGGTCACTGAAAAAGTACAGTTGTTTTGTTAAGATGGCCCCTTAAAATGGTGCCATTGCAAAGTGGAAATTCAAAAAGTTTATAATGGGCCACATATGGAAACCATCGAAGTGCTAACAAGAGAGACACCACACTTCATTTCTCCAACATTATGGCCTCCGAATAGTCCAGCTTTAAATCCTGTCCCCTATAACATCTTCTTAATTTAAATAATCAACCAATACTACTTAGAGTTTCTTCCCAAAAATATTAAAGACTGTTTTCATGTTTGAAGCACTTTGTCACAAAATTCAAAGGAATTTTTTTCGTAAACTTAACTTTCGGCAGATGAAGCTGAAAGATTCGTATCTTTCTATCCGTTCAAATTGATGGCATATGTTTGAATCATATTCTTGGTTCAATTCTCTAAATAACTTGAAAATAATTTTAGTATGATTAATTTATCAGGCTGCTTTCAGGCATTAGAGATATATGAGAAAGAGTTTGGCTTACTTTTTTTTAACCACGGTGTATATATGACTATGTATCACTACATCTCACGTGTTTTGTATAGGAAGCCACCTATGTCCATTAATTATGTCAAATGATCTAATCTCACCAGTCTAGTATAAAAATGTAAAATCATTCCATTTTTGCAATTATTTGCGTAATTTTCTACACTCATCCTAAGATGGATTTGATTGTAATGGACATAAACGATTTTAGGTATAGCCCATAATTGTGTTTCATTTGTTGAACTACTTTTTGTACCTGAAAGCAGTGTGTCTATCAGTTTTGTTGTCAATTAAACGAATATAATAAATGACATTGTCCGTATGCATGCATTTGTACATATGTATGCTATGCACGCATGTAATTAATCGCCGTGTTAGCTAAGCATAATGTTTAATTAGGCTACTTTAATAGTTTGGTCTGCTTAAAACAAGGATGACACCTCTATCAGAATTTAGGCCAGAGCCGTTTTTAAGGTTCTGGGAACGTCGGTGCAAAAGCTAACACAGGGGCGCGTGCCGGTTGAGCGACCATTTTTTTTGTCCAAAGCCATGTGCCGCGTGCATCATGGATAATCATAGGCCTAATACCGCATGTGTGTCTAAACAAAAGTCATAGAACCCGTTAACACCTTATTTTCTCAAAAAGATCTGACCAATCTGAAATACGCAAATGATAGATCGCTGCATCCCGCAGCAAATGTTTAGATGTCAAAATAAATCAATCAGGTAAGCCAAAACATCAGTCTGTTTCAGGACCTATCTCTCATATCAGTCACGCAGTGTGGTTAACTTTGAGCCTCTGCAGATAAATGTGTTGTGTTGAAATGCTACCATTTTTACTATTTTGCTTCTTGGAAGGTTTTGGCAAACACTGGCTAATGAAGTATCCAATATCATTTTAATGGGCTGTCGATGATCATGACTTCTGTGATGGCTCAGGCTTCCCAACCTCAGTTGCGGGATGAATAGGCTAATAATATTCACGACCTAAATAGGTCTCATTACTTTTACACCACGTAGCCTATTTGGATCATATTTCTCGACAATCATCTCAATTTGAATTTCAAAGGTATTATCAGAAGCGGAAATAGCCTACTTGAATCCAGCAGGGTTTTTTTAACGTGCAGTTGTACACAAAATGTGCAGTTCTAAAAGTATTTGTGCAGTTGTAGAAGCACTTATGCACAGTGAAAACTAGCAAAATAGGTCATTGTCCCCCGATTGGAAGTAATTTACCATGGAGGATGAGAAGGGAAAGAAGAAGTTGTGCAGTTCTAAAATTCCCTTGTTATAATAGTCTGGGCTAGCAAGCACGCAGCGTCAACGAATTTAGTTGAATTAATATTTTCTTGCATTTACTGATTTTACAAAAAGTTTAAGTTAGACTGAGACTCGCATAAGACATTTAGCCAATAGGCAGCAACAAAATTCGGCTCAGGGCAGTCGGTGCGCCGCACCGATTGCACCTATGTTAAAAACGGCCCTGATTTAGGCCTAGCAAGTAGCCTACTATATAGGCCTATCATCAGACGTTTGTGTCTATGATCCCTCTCGCTGCGTCTGTGGCTCCTGTCTCTAGACAATGATATTTAGAGTTTTATAACTGAGCAGCCTCCGTATATATTCTGCGGGTATAGATAGAGAGGCAGAAATAGAGACATTATGGCTTAGCTAACTGAAGGCAGAGGTATACTATAGGCAGCATCCTCTTCTTGCTTTGTTATTTAGGTGTACTTGCATGGTCTATGGCCGGAGTTTTACGATTTTGCATGGTGATGGTCTGTCACGCTTGGATAATGGATTCTCCCGAGTTGCCTCCTCTTAAATTGAAATCTGGTTACGTGACTGAAAATAAAGAGAAAGAATTAAGGAAAGCGGGAGATAGAGTTAGGAGAGGGGCAGAAAGAAGGAGAGAGGGGAGCAAGAAATAGGAGAGATGTTAGAGATATATCCCAAGTTATTGCATTAGAAAAATGATGAATATTTTTACCTGCGCGTCGTCGGGATTAACAAAATTGAGTGAATTTTCTTTCGGAGAAGTCCGGCCGCAAAGGAAGGTCAGTTCGAATTTTTTCATCCGAGTTCACATGTTAATTAGCCTAATTATTAGTACTATAACAATAATTGTTGGATACAATAATAATGACAATTAACGCGAAAGACATGATTGCAGTGGTCTATCTTGTCCCACCATGGGGGCAAAATGGACCACTAAAAGCGCCTAAAATTGAAAAACTCTAGTTCAATGTAACTTCTGCGTTATTCTCACTGTTTTACATTATAGACGATCACATTAATTTTTATGCATAAAATAGTATTCTGCATGTGATCAGAACATGCTATGATGAAAGACTAATGCGTGGGGCATGATTTATTAGATTGGTCCATCTTGCCTCATAGTGGGGGCAAGACGGACCATTACGACTAAATGTTTACATTTAAAAAATCTTATTATCAAAAAGAGATGCAATTAAATTTGTTTTGTCATTAGCTATGGTACTGTATAAGCCACGAGTAGCCAAAAAATTTGTGCCCATGAAGCACGTTTATGGTGTCTCAAAACCAAAAATCCGTTACGGGGTCCGTCTTGCCCCTACTTCCCCTATGCAGGCTGGCAGATTGACAGACGGACAAGCAGACATTCAGACAGACACAGACATAGAAACAGAGACTTTCAGAGATCCAACTTAAATTTCATAACATACGTGGCCTAATTACATATCTATAATTAATCATAGCACACAGACTGAGACGAATAAAAGACAGATTTACCGATATCCAAACTCATACATGAAATCAGGCACATAAGCACAGATATGAACGAGCAGACAGGCAGGCATCTACAGAGAGGATGACGATACGGATTGGATAGGCCAACGATACAGGAAGTGATGGAGTATCAATCCTTTCAATCCAGCTCAGAAGAATGACGAAGGTTAAGTATGCTTAACTTAAGAGTTTTTTTAATTGCGTTCGATCGTGAGTATCACTGAATCCTCTTCACCCTGGCATGCACTGAGAATCCTTGTCTACCCCCTCCTTCCTATCACCAATGAATCACGCCCTTCTTCTTCCTCTCACCAATGAACTTCTGTGTAATTAACCTATAGTATTACATAGTAGGCTAATCTGGTACAGAGGCGGATACAGAAATTTTCGAAGGGGCCAAAATGTTTGGTGATCTTTGGGAGAAAAAAATCTGATGACCTTTTATTTAGTCGTTTGGTCGACATGTCTGGAAAATAGACCAGTTTTCCTTTCTCCCTGCCAAAATAACTTTTGATCTTTTTTAGTCATCAGTCTTCCTGGACGAAGTAATCTCTGCGAGCAATAATATAGTGACTATGACCTCTCTTGTATCCTACTTTTCTCTCCCGCTGCATTGATTTTTAATGCCTTGTGGAAACCAAATGGGGGGCCACGTCCCATGCACTTTTTAAATGGGGCCATGGTCGGATTGCCCCTGGATCCGCCCTTGATCTGATTATATATCTTTTCCACTCAGGTTGATCCAATCGGTGCTAACGGTACCCTGTGTAAGTTAATCAACAGGCTATTATGCTATAGGATAAAAATATAAAAATCTGTGTAGCTTAAGTGAATAAAAAATAAGTAGGCTATAATCTACATGACATTGTGTAAATGAATAAATAGCATACTCGCTCTGTGTAATTTGGCCTATCCTTATAATTATTGATATTATTATTTTATTACTATCATTATTTTTTTTATGATTATTGCTATTACTAAGCCTACTAATTCTACTGTTGCAGATGCTTCTACTACTATAATATTATATAGTCTACGTACTATTGAAAGATCTGTTTCTAGCTAGAGCAGTTGAGTTATATTTCTTATGGAAGGCTAGCCAACAACAGCTAGGCGGCGTGGCCTATGGTGTAAGTCTAACGACATTATCGATAGGTTGTCTGCAATGCTTTGATTTCCTCGTCTTTGGTCACGCACTAATGTTGTACCGCGGTCCGCTACTCACCTGCCTGCATCATGCACGCTGCATGTCTCTGTGCTTGTCCTTCTGAATGGCCGTATATATATACATATATCATGTATATATATATATAATCTTCGTTTGCCTACATCTTCTTGCCTCCTGTCTGTTGACCTCAGGGCTGAAAGTGAGCCGGGTCGGTCCGGGTCTGCGACCCGGCACCGATTTTCGAGACCTGCTGTTGCCGGGTCTCAGCCGGGTCGCTTGTTTGCCAAAAATCAGTTGTGAATTACTGAAAGAAGATCGTCATTCGCCAAAAACTAGGTTAAAACGGTAGGATTTTTTAAACATTTTCGGCAAATGACTAGCGTAGATGCTTATGCCAATGAATACACCGCAGATATATTAAACATGCCGCCGACCCGTGATGAGGTTATGTGCATCATGACTTTGCTGGACGGTCCGCCGGCTTCCTGGGAGGGGCTACGCCGGTAGTCCTATACAGCTACATTAGGAAATGGGGTTTTTAATTAGCAGCAGCATTCATAGGCGAAGACTTAGGGGCCGGAGGGCGGATCCCAAATTTTGTGGTTGGGGATGGAGATGCTGATATCCCCAATATTTCATAAATATTTCAGAAATATCATTAGACTCTATAAATTTATGGAGTGCTATCCACTGTTTATCCATAATGAGCAATTTTGTTACGACGACAGCAAAAAATCTACCTCTGCAGTGTGGAAATTCAAAAATTTATAGGCCTACGACGTGGTGACGGTGGTGGACACATTCATTGAACACTCAAGCTATAAAATTTTCGTTCAGCAATGAAATAATTATGAGAAATTTTCTGAGATGACAGCTTAAAATGATGCCACAGCAGTGTGGAAAATAATATTATGTAAAAACATTTTAAAAATACAAGGGTTCACTTTTGAAGTCATAAACCACGACTATCAGCACTGAAATAAGAGCATTTTCGCTATAATGACAGTCTAACATGCTAATATTGCAGCGTGTAAATTCAAAAACATTTTGATAATGGGGATGGGCATATCTCCTCCACCAAACCCATCCCTCTCTTAGTAATCGCAATCGATCGTAACCGTCATCTCCAAACTTCTAAAGCGCCACTCAAAGCCAAACGCGGGGCACCAGCTTATTCACGAGCGCTGCGTCGAGTCAAAAGAGTTGTCCGTATGTCACCGTCCATTGAAATCTAGGGTTTTAAATCTAGTTTTAATAGGGAACTTTATGCTCAGAGGCCATTGGGTGATCAATATTAGAATGTGCTAGGACCTAAAACAAATGTAGCTGAGATTCGTTTAAAGATTATATTATAATAAAACAATATCAAACAGTAAAATACAATCAATAATCCTATCTACTTATTGTGGCGTATTATCTAATAATATTATAGCTTGTTTCTTATCTTCCACGTTGGACTTTTCCAGCGTAGATGTAGAAGTTCTTCAGTTCGTATGGATTGGAATGAAGGCTCGAAGAGGAAGGAAGGTCACCTTCTTCTTGTTTGCCGTCGTTTCCAATTCTCTTCCGTAGCTGCGTAGACGGAGAATGCTGTAGTTGGCACAGCACTCTGTAGTTTCGTCCACCTCGTTGTTTCTCCACAAGCAACGGTAGCTTCTCGTCGCTTGCTCGTCTTGTTGTAGTTTCGCCCCTTTCTTCTGCCGTCGAACTCCAATCGCAATTGCAGTTCCGAATTCGATCTTCTCCGATGTCGATCGCAGTGCACTCGCAAGTGTCTCACCAAACTTCGCAAAGTTTCCGTTCGACAAGCCCTGGTATCTCAATTCCCAAGGACTTATAGTCTCACCAGTGGGACAGGCCGACAGCGTGTCGCCTTCCACACCCAATTCACCGTCAGATCTTCTGAATTACCGACAAGGAACGCCACATTCGTCAATGGCCGCCCTTGCTCAGAAATCTACGTCTTCTTCCTTCGCCATCTTTTCGCTGTCTAACTTTATCGTCTGCCGTTGTTGCCGTCTGCTCAAGTTTGACGCTGCTTTCTGCCCTTCGTTGTGTTTCGATAATTGATGTAGCGCGTATTCAAGAATTGTTATAGCGCTATTATTATTATCTAACTTAATGCCACAAGTAATATTAATTATAATCTACAATACGCCACATATTGTCTAGCTTAATTCTTACCTATTTAATACTTATACAATGCATCATTTAATAGGTTTGTTTGATAAGAAGCATTCTACCGCTACAAATGCCCCTCCTTCAAAAGACTGTTTACAGGCTTTAACAAACTCACCTACTTAACAAACTAACCTAGTAAACTAATTCACTTACTATACACGACATGACAATTAATACACTTTACTCACTGGCTTACACTTCTTCATTTACTTTATCTTAACTTATACTACACAATCCCTCTACTTAAATAGTCGGACATAACATTTTCGGACCCTTTAATATATCTAATGTTAAAGGAATAGTTTTGGAGTGCCAAACTCCATCTCATCACCCTTGCATTTTTCATTCGACCCTCTTTCATATATTGCAATCCGCAATGGTCTGTCTCAATTGTAAATGTCTTTCCACAAAGATATCGGTCGAACCTGCTTATACCCCACATGATTGCTAAGCACTCTCTCTCTTCCACAGAATATCTTCTCTCTCGCTCTAACAGCTTCCTGCTCGCATACGCTATGGGATGATTCGTCCCCTCGTACTGCTGCATTATCACACATCCGATTCCACTTCCACTTGCATCAGTTTGTAGGATGAAATCCTTCTCTAAATTTGGAAGTCTCAGAATTGGTTCTTTCGCCAATTCGTTCTTCAACTTTGTAAAGCTATCCTCCAGCTCTTCATTCCATTCTACTATCCCAGGTGCTATCTTCTTCGTTAAGTCACTTAACGGTGCCATGATTTCCGCACAGTGTGGTATGAATTTCCGATAATAGTTTATCGCTCCAAGAAAACTCCTGACTTGTTTCTTTGTCTTTGGACGTGGCATGTCTACTATTTTATCCACTGATTTCTCTTTTGGACTTATGTCATCCTTGTTCAACGTATGTCCCAAAAAATCAATCTTTCCATATCCTATTGAACACTTCTTCGGCTTCAATGTCAAATTCGCTTGTCTCACTCTTTCAAAAAATATTTCCAATGTCTTCAAATGTTCTCTCCATCCTTTATTATGTGCTAGAATGTCGTCGACATAACTTTCAAGATTTTCTGTTCCTTGAAGAATCTTCCTGATTAAACGGTTGTAACTTGACGCACTATTGATCAATCCAAAAGGCATCACATTGAACTTGTATATCCCATTGGCACATACAAATGTAGTGTAGTCTTTCGATTCTGGACTCATAGGGATCTGCCAATAACCCTTGCAGAAATCGAACTTGCTGTAGATTCTACTACCACTCAGCTTATTAAAAATATCCTCATTTGTCATCATAGGCTCAGGATCAAATATTGTAAGCTTGTTCAGCTGTTTATAATTGCAACACAGCCTATTACTTCCGTCTGATTTCTTGACAACCACCAGCGGTGCTGCATAAGCTGCCTCTGATCTTTCTATCACCTTATTGTCTAACATCGTCTGGATCTCCTTATCTATTTCTTTTTGCAAATGGTATGGTGTTGGATAAGCTCTTTGTCTTACGGGCTCTTCACTCGTCAAATGTATTTCATGCTTCACTAAGTCTGTTCTCCCAGGCTTGTCTGTGAAAATGTCTTCATATTTCTTCAGTAGTTTCCTCATTTCTCCTTTTTGTTCTTCATCCAAATCAGGATTTATATCTACATCTTCATAGGTCTCTGTTTGTTCACTTACATATAGATCCAATATTTCTTCTTCTTCGTCTTCACCCACTTTTCCGTCATATACCACTGCTGAAATGTACGCTACAGTCTCGGCATCTTCTCTTTCGTGATATTTCTTTAATATATTAATGTGATATGTCTTTATCTTTCCTTTCTCGATTTCAACTCTGTAATCATAATCTCCAATCTTCTCTTTCACAACATATGGCCCTTGCCACTTTACTAACATCTTGTTCTTACAACTAGGCAATAGTAACAACACCTTATCACCTATTTCCAACTTCCGGTATCTCGCTTTCCTGTCATAATACTTCTTGTTTTTAGCGTTTGCTTTGTGTATCGCTTTCTGCGCCATATCACAAGTCTCCTCAATCCTTTCTCTCAAATCCTGCATATACGTATACACGTCCTTCACTTCTTCTTCCACTGTCTCATTGGTCCATAACTCCTTCAGGATCTGCACTGGTCCTCTACACGATCTACCAAATATTAGTTCGAATGGTGTGAAACCGTGACTCTCATGTACTGTGTCTCTCAACGCAAACAGTAATGGAGCTATATAACGATCCCATTCTTTCGCTTGTTCACCAATCAACTTCCTCAACGTCGCTTTGATAGTTCCATTAAGTCTTTCTACACATCCATTGCCCATTGCATGATATGGACTCGTCATGGTGTGTTTTATCAATAGCATCTTATTTACTTCAGCCATGAGTTCAGAAGTGAACTGGCTTCCACGATCAGTATGGATCTTCTGAGGCACTCCCATACGACAATAAAATCCGAACAAAGCTTCTGCAACTTCCTCAGTACTAATTCCTTTCAATGGAATAGCTTCCGGATACCTTGTACTCAAATCTATGATGGTCAATATGTATCGATAACCCCTTGCAGACATAGGGTTAACTTCTCCGATTATGTCTATGCATATGTGTTTGAATGGTACATCTAATACAGGTAGATGACCCATAGGCGCCTTGTGGTTCACCTTCTTGTCAACTGATTTTTGACAAATATCACAACTCAACACATATCTCCGTATATCCTGTCCTATTCCAGGCCAATAGAATTCATTTAGAATTTTATCATGTGTTTTCCTCATTCCTAAATGAGCCGACAACAATGAATTATGTGCTACTGCTAACACTTTATCCCTCAATGGTTTAGGTACCATTAGTTGCCATTTCACCTCATCCTTCTGTACCTCTTTGTATCTTTTATACAACAATCCCTTCTTTTTCACATATAGTTTATCTTCTATGTTGTCTTCGTTACCATCCCATTCAATTGCTCTTTCCATTTGTTTCGACATAGTTTCATCTTGACTCTGCAACTCCTGTATCTCTTTTACTGACACATTCAAGTTCGGCATCTCCGCAACTTTCAATGGTTTGTATTTTGCTACCTTTTTAGCTTCTGCTCTAGTCTCCACAACTGCTACTGTCATTAATTTTTCATCTTGATTCCTTATCACATTGTCAGAAAATATTACTGTTTTCTTTGCACCAATAGGTCTTTCTTCATGTGCTGTTTTTCTAATCAATATTCCTTTGTTTTCCACTTCAGTACTACTCTCACTTATTTCTTTTGGTTCATGATTTGTCACACTCTCAGTTCTTTCATCTTTAACCATGTACTTCAATCCTTTGATTTTCCCAATTATTACTGGCTTTATCGGTTGTTCCATCACCATCGCTTGTACTTCACCATTAAAATGTTCACTCTCTATGTACACCTTAGCCAATGGGAAACATCTTAAACTCCCATCAACTAATACACAATGTGTTTCTTCTCCAGTCAACGCCTCTTCATTTATCAAAGAACGTTTTACAATACAACAACTTGCGCCTGTGTCGTATAAGCATCCCACTGTGTTTCCATTAACTGTCACTTGGTATTCACTCTTGTCTTCAAGGCTAATACATCCATCATTGTCTTTTATCACCATTGCACTGGCTGCCATGTACATTGGTGGTATTTTATTATGTTCACCCTGTTTCATCTGTTGTTCTCCTCTTGTAACTTCAACCACTCTCTGTATTTCACTTTCTGGCTTAACCAAGTGTGCTCGACTTTCGAATATTTGTACTGCTGCTGCAGTGTGTTTAAATGTACCCCTGTTTTTCTTTGGGCATTGATATGCCTTATGGTTCTGTTCTCCACAGAAAAAACAAGTAATCTTATGTCCAGTTGCAATTTCTCTTTCCCTGTTGAATCCTCGGTTTTGATGTGTACCCTGATTTATCTTCACATCACTTCTACTCCTGTTCAGATTGTACCCAGACTGTTCTTTGGGTCTGTGTTCATACGGTCTACCGTTCAACCTGTCACTATGAAATTTCACATCTGGTTTTGCAGACTGCTCGCTGTACTTGTAACCGTGTGCTTCAATGTGTGATTCCGCACAAACTAACATGTCCTTTAAACTCATTTTACCCTTCTCTTTTATGAACATACGAAGTTCAGTACTGCACGTCAAGTAAAACTGATCTTTCAACAATAGATCTTCCACTCCTTCGTAAGTTCTTTCAAATCCCGCTTGTGCTAACCACTGTTGCATATACCTCCTCAATCTATGCACAAAACTAGAAGGTGTCTCTCCTGATTCCATTTTACTGGTTTTGAACTTGTTTCGATAACCACCTTCAGTCAGTTGAAATCTCTTCAACAGCTGAGTCTTCAAACACTCATAATCTTGCACTTCATCTGCAGACAACCTTTGGTACACTTCCAGCGCTCTGCCTTCCAAATGTCTGGCTAGCGTTAGTGACCATACTTCTTTTCTAACTTCATACGCAACACAGGTTCTCTCGAATCTCAACAAGTAGGCATCCAAACAATCCTTGGACTCGTTGAATATAGGAAATTTGATATTCCTGATTCCTTTATTGTTTTCTCGGTGATCTCCCTGTTGTTGACCATCACCGATCCTCATGTAGTCATTCTCGTGCTCTCGGTTTTGTTCCCCTCTCGAATCAATTTCACGCATTCTCACTTGTGCTTCAAGTCTCTTTATCTCTAACTGGTGTTCGCGCTGCTCTCTGGCTTCTGTTGCCAAGCGATTTTCTCTTGTTTCTAATTCAGCGCTCCTAATCGCTTCCAATTCCACTTCAGCCTTCTTTGCTTGCATTGCAGCCTCTGTTTCAGCTTTTCTTGTTTCTATTTCAGCTTTTCTCGTTTCTGCTTCTGCTTCGGCTTTTCTCGTTTCTGCTGCTGCTTCAGCTAATTTCATCTCTTTGGCGATCTCCCTCTCAGTCGCTCTATCTTGTCTCCATTCTGCCTGTCTTTCTTTGACAAAGGCACGTGTCTCGTCCCCTTCCATGTTCATCCGTTTGGCAATTTCTAACCAAGCTTCAAAATCACTGACAGACATACTTACTGTCTTACTTGCTGACTAGCAACTTATGACAAAAATATTGGCAACTATGTGCGCTATTTAAATTTCTAACAAATAGAAATTGTTCAATTCTGCAAAGTGTCAATTCAGTTCCACAACAACAACTAATCTATTAAACTATTAGAGATTAGTAGTTCATACAACCTACTGCAGTATCTTCAATCTACAATTTCAGATTTAGTCTCTAACAATCTCCTAGCTATAATTGTTCAAAGCTTTTCTAATACTGTTCAAAAGACAGTTTTTTACTGACTCAAATCTTTACTGAATTAAATCTTTAATGACTTAAATCTTTACTTACTCAAATCTTTACTGACTTAAATCTTTACTGACTTTTATCCCGGCATGGGCCCCCACTCGTGTCACCGTCCATTGAAATCTAGGGTTTTAAATCTAGTTTTAATAGGGAACTTTATGCTCAGAGGCCATTGGGTGATCAATATTAGAATGTGCTAGGACCTAAAACAAATGTAGCTGAGATTCGTTTAAAGATTATATTATAATAAAACAATATCAAACAGTAAAATACAATCAATAATCCTATCTACTTATTGTGGCGTATTATCTAATAATATTATAGCTTGTTTCTTATCTTCCACGTTGGACTTTTCCAGCGTAGATGTAGAAGTTCTTCAGTTCGTATGGATTGGAATGAAGGCTCGAAGAGGAAGGAAGGTCACCTTCTTCTTGTTTGCCGTCGTTTCCAATTCTCTTCCGTAGCTGCGTAGACGGAGAATGCTGTAGTTGGCACAGCACTCTGTAGTTTCGTCCACCTCGTTGTTTCTCCACAAGCAACGGTAGCTTCTCGTCGCTTGCTCGTCTTGTTGTAGTTTCGCCCCTTTCTTCTGCCGTCGAACTCCAATCGCAATTGCAGTTCCGAATTCGATCTTCTCCGATGTCGATCGCAGTGCACTCGCAAGTGTCTCACCAAACTTCGCAAAGTTTCCGTTCGACAAGCCCTGGTATCTCAATTCCCAAGGACTTATAGTCTCACCAGTGGGACAGGCCGACAGCGTGTCGCCTTCCACACCCAATTCACCGTCAGATCTTCTGAATTACCGACAAGGAACGCCACATTCGTCAATGGCCGCCCTTGCTCAGAAATCTACGTCTTCTTCCTTCGCCATCTTTTCGCTGTCTAACTTTATCGTCTGCCGTTGTTGCCGTCTGCTCAAGTTTGACGCTGCTTTCTGCCCTTCGTTGTGTTTCGATAATTGATGTAGCGCGTATTCAAGAATTGTTATAGCGCTATTATTATTATCTAACTTAATGCCACAAGTAATATTAATTATAATCTACAATACGCCACATATTGTCTAGCTTAATTCTTACCTATTTAATACTTATACAATGCATCATTTAATAGGTTTGTTTGATAAGAAGCATTCTACCGCTACACCGTAGCCTAAGAGCAGTCCGAAGGTGGTCCGGTTTGAGTTACCAAAGGATCAGAGGGGGCGGGACAGCAATTAAGGCGAGTGTCGTCTGGACCGGGAATTGGAGGGTGGAGTATCAGATGAGACATAGTAAGAGCTTTTGAAAAGGCGTGACTTCATTTTCGATTTAAAAGCCCAAGGTGTGATGGATGGAGGAGCCTGCAGAGGAAGGTGATGGTGTGTGATCAGTAATGATGGCGGAGGAACTGAAAAAGATCGGAAATTCAGGAGACAGATCATTCCAAATGCGTGGTGCTGTGTTGGATATGGCTCGGTTTGGAGAACTTGATGTGACTTGTGACCGGCGGTCGAGAAAGACAGGCCGATAATCGGGTAAAGCTGATTGGCTGGATGGTGAACAGTTCGCGAAGATATCTGGAATGGGAGCATTGTAAGGAGTTGTAGGTTAAGGAGAGAACTTTGATGTGGATTCGCTTTGGGATTTTCAACCATAGTGAAGTGACTTGAGGCTAGTGCTAGTGGCTCAACACTAAGCAATGGTTGCAAAATACACAAAGTATAGGCTAAGCCGTCATAGAATTAGCTTTAAAAAAAATTAGAATTCAAATTACACATTTTGGGTGGGTTGAGCTGGTAAAAACCATAAAGAGTTTTCCTTTACGGTACCCATATGACAGCTGTAAACTTAGAAACTTGTTATAGGCCTAAACTTGTCACTTTTGTGATCATGGTAAAGACGAAACCCATTTCTTTTGCAATATAAAACTTTGAATTTGTTATCCTGATAATCTGCTACTCTGCAAAAAAAATTTCTTGAAGTTTTCATGACTTCATCGTTCATAAAATAGCTGGCAAATAAGAGCCTAAAATGGACTCTAGTTGAGGTCAACACTGCTAAATATGCGTTGGTCGCTGGGGCTCCGCCCCAGACCCCGCTGGGGGAGCTTACGACGCTCCCCCAGACCCCCTAGTCGGTGTGGGCTTCGTGCCTTCGGCACTCGCAGCAACGCGCCTTCGGCGCTTTCCGGCAAAAAGTCAGACCCGGCAACTTTTCCAAACCACTTTCAGCCCTGGTTGACCTATACTGCTTGTTGGTCTATATCTGTGTGATTATAATTACAATAATATTTTTATGGTTGTGTGTTCCGTGTCTTTCGCTGTTAGGAGTCTCTCTGTCTGCCTAAGTGTCTGTCTCGCTATATGCCAATATGCCTGTTGATGTTTCTACCTCTCTTTGTATACACGTGTGCGCAGGGGCGGATACAGAAATTCATGAATGGTAGGGGCAACATTTTTGGTCTCGGATCTGGCCGTAAAAACCTGGGTCTGAAGAAATTTTCCTCGGCGTAAAATAAATCTGTAGGCCTATCGTTTTTTAAGCATTTGGTGCAAATGTGAGGAAGAAAAGACCATTTTGCCCGCCAAAAATAGTTGATGACTTTTTTAGTCATGCACTACTTTTCTCCCTTTTACTCTCTCTCTCTCTCAGTCTGTCTGTCTGTCTGTCTGTCCGTCCGTCTCATCTATCATCTCTCACTCACCTTTACCCATGCACAATATTGTTGTATTGTTGAAAGCCTGTATGAGCCTCATGGGAGAGTCCTACGAAACTGAATGGGGGGGGGGGGGAGGAGGCCACGTCCACTTTCCCCGCAAAATAGCTGGTGAAAAGAAAAATAAGGGATTTTCTAAATGGGGGCCATGGTCGGATTTGCCCCCCCTTTGGAACCGCCTCTGCGTGCAAGGCCGTAGCTAGGGGGCGTTTTGGGTGTTTGAACACCCCCAGAAATGGAAAATTAATGTAAAAAATAATAGAATGCTTTTACGAGCACATGATGTAAAAACCATGAAATTAAACCATGAAAAGATCTCCCGAAATGGAAAATGGAAAAATGTAATTAATTGCTGACATTTTGCGAAGATTTCGGCGGGATGACTAAAAAGTCATCAATTTTTTTAAACTGAAGAAAAACACACCCCCCATATCAAATCCTGGCTGCGGCCTTGCCTGCGTGTGCATCTCTCTCACTATATATCTGCCAGCGGTGTTGATCCATTCGTGTGCATTATGTTTGACTAGGTGTCTGGCAGTCTGTGTCTGTGTGTAGGCTAAAATGCCTAACTATCGATCTGTCCAAGGCCGTAGCTGCAGGATTTGTGTTTTGGGGTGGGAGTCACTCAGCTGAAATAATTATTTAGAACTTCAGCAGCTTCCATTTCATCATCATCATGATTAGATGGATCATAGTATCGTCATGATCTGCTCTATTGTGAATTTCATATAGAAATAAGAACTTCAAAGTTAAAGCCTCTTACATGACATTGTAGTTCTTACATTGTGGGCCTATGATAACCTATAGTAAATTCACTTTCATTTTTACATTATTTCATGGTGGAGGCGTTCAAGCGCCCAAAACACCCACTAAATACGGCCTAAAATTATTGTGTATGTCTGCCCTGCCTGCGTGCAGTCCTATAAAACATGTAAAAAATGAAATGTATGGGTTTAACGACTCTTTTCCATTACGAAGATGATATCAGCGTCGACTCCACGTTTATATTGCGACCGAGCAACCCGCAGTATGTAAAGATCCGACCGGGGAATCGAACCCGCGTCGTCGGCGCGGCGAGCGGGCTACAACCCACTCGGCCACCCAGGATCCTTACAATACATGTATAATGTGTAGGCCTATTTACACGCAAGCGTTAATGTCAGACGCGCTATTATAGGTCCCCTGAGAAAATCCTTGGCATAAAAAAACGACTCCAACTGTTTCATACTGAGAGACGATAAGTGAACAGATGTTATTGACATTTTCTACAATGAGTCATTTATTCCAGTCACGCCACAGCAAATACACTATGACGTCTTCTGGGTTAATTTCAGGCATACGCAAATGATTGAAAATGCGACATTTCACTAACTGTGGTTGAGGAATGAGGATAGTGTGACGAAAAAAAATATTCAAACGACCAGACGACGATTTTCTTTAGCGCTATGTTATTAGTAGCTATTGGGGCCGTTGTTATTTGCGGTCTGTTTGCAGCAGTTGCAGATGCCAAGACTGATAATGAAACTGGGATTGCATTTGCACCTGCGGGCGGACTTAGCGTCTACGTGATGAACAAAGGAGCCGACATCCGCTTCTACAGAAGTCTCAGTTCCGGCGGTAGTACGGGTCAGATAACGGTGACATTCTCGGAGATTCGAGAGGTGGAGTCCGACGGTAAACTCGTCTCCGGAAGAAGGTACAACTTGAGCGATCAGGACTTCACCGCTTCTGGTCAATACGATGGTCCGTTGCCGAACTCAGTTGGAGTGATGGCAAGGTCAGTTACTCTGAACACAACTCTTCCTCCGGATGCTGGCGCACAGCTCCAGCTCCAGGTCTACACTATCCTGACCGGAGGGAACCTGACCCTGGGCGACGAGACTTCGATGGTTTCCGAGGGCCAGCTCAAGGTCACGGTCCAGTTCGGAAGCTGGAATTGGAGTGCGTCCGGTGCCTTCGTCGAAGTCGGTGTTGTTGTTAGGATTCCTCCTGGAAATCAGTTGAGGGAAGAAAACGACACCACGGATGGGAAACAACCGAAGAGGTTTTCGCTTGGAGGAGGGGCAAATGCCAATTTCTCAAAGAAGGTATGCAGGCCCATAATTATAATGCCAACGCTGGCTTTGTAGCCTATGCTAACTGTTTCATGTCTTAAACATCAATTTATCGTCGTTTTCTTGTAGGTCTACCTCTCATCACATTTTCTGTTATCAAAATTATCTTCTTCCAGCAGCCACATTTTAGTCTTCCGACATCCTTAGTTCACTGTTTGATCTAGTCCCCGGCTTTGGAGGGAGGGAATTCACGTTTTTGGGGTGGGACCGAGGGGGGCAAACTGCCGTTCGGGCGGACGGCAGCCGATGAGGCGAACAGCGCGACATCTGACCGTTTTTTCTTCTTATGACTTCTTTAGTGTTTTCTGATTACATGCAGGATGTTTTTCACTGGGTCCTACTCCCTCAGCGGATAACACTATACCAGATCTCTGCATTGATAATGGCATTGCATCGAGGGTTCAGCGCCCACAATACCTGCAGCAACTCTGCTATTCTACCTTAAAAGTCCAACACCTTCGTTCATCTGCTCAACCGAGCTTCTTGTCCCTTGCTAGCGAACCTAAACAGGGCAACGCCGTGCTTTCTCGGTCGCTGGCCCCGCCACCTGGAATGGGCTTCATGTGGCATCCGCCTAGTAGCCTACCCAGGGATCACTCCACCATGTTCTTCTCTAGTCCTGTTTAGTCGAGGTTGGTCGGGAGAGCTTCTGAGTAGTTAGTCTTGAGGCGGTGCAATACAGGGCCGGATTAAGGCATGTTCAACATGTTCGGCCGAACAGGGCCCCACTCTTTAGGGGGCCCGCCGACCACACATGGTAGGCCTATATGGTATATTGTGAGGAAATTTCGACCAAACGACTAAAAAAGGTTGTCAGCTAATTTTACAGGGAAAAATCTGTATTTTCTAAAGAAATTTGTACCAAACGACTAAAAAAGGTCGTCAGCTATTTTTGCAGGGAAAAATATGTATTTTTCTAAAGAAATTTTTACCAAACCACTTTAACCCATTAGTGCCCACAGTCCCTTTTTAGGGACACAAAGTTAAGCACGTGCAGTCTATCATAAATGAACCACAAGTTTGTAGTTTCTCTTTTTGCTGTTACTACCAATGTCTCTAGTATTTTTTGGAGCATTTTATTTGTAGGCATATGTGCATTTACATTATGTGCATAATATTTCCTTGTGAACATCGACTGCGAGAAATTTCACATATAACGAATTCATGCTCAAAGGGGGGTGTTTTTCTATTAAATGACCTCAGTAAATTTAATAAAGTGAATCATGCCTATGTAGTACAACTACTTTGCTTGTGCAGGAATACTTTTGTTGCATGTTTCTTGCGAGCGTTGTAATTGCTGGGCTGAGTTGAATTTGTGTCCCTAAAAAGGGACTGTGGGCATTAGAGGGTACAGTATTTTCGTACAGGCAAAAATAGCTGTGTGTATGGGTTTTTGACCACTGGAGCTTATTAGATACAATCGTTATGGCATATTTCTGAACCATCCTCATGCTAGAATGTATGTATGTAATGTATGTATGAATGAATGTATGCATGTATGTATGTGCGTATGTATGTATGCGTGCATGTATGTATGCATGCATGCCTGTATGTATGTATGCATTTATACATGTGTGTATTTATGTATGTATGTATATATCCATGTATGTATATGTGTATGCATGCATGCTTGTACATATGTAGGTATATATGTGTGTATGCATGTATGTATGCACGTACGTATGTGCGCACGTACGTACGAACGCAACGCACGAACGAACGCACGTATATAGGTACGAATGTACGTGTGTGTATGTACATGTATCTATGAATGAATGTATGCATGTATATAGGTATGTATGTATGTATGTATCGACGTATGGATTATGTACGTACGTACGTACATACGTATGTATGTACGTATGCACGTATGCACGTATGCACGTATGTGTGTATGTACGCACTTAGTACGTACGTACATGCATGTGTACGTACGGTGCACAGGAAGATGGTTGAATACGAGCATACATACGTTTTACGCACACACGTACGCACGAACGTACATGCATAGGTAAATATGTATGCACGTATACCACAACGTATGTATATATATGCTCGTATTCAACCATCTACGTGCACCGTACGTACACATGCACGTATGTATGTATGTTTGTACGTATGTATGTATGTATGTATGTATGTATGTATGTATGTATGTATGTATGTATGTATGTATGTATGTATGTATGTATGTATGTATGTATGTATGTATGTATGTATGTATGTATGTATGTATGTATGTATGTATGTATGTATGTATGTATGTATGTATGTATACATTGTATGTATGCATGTGTGTAGTTAGTATGTATGAATGTACCTATGTATGTACGGACGTACACAAGCACGTACGCCGGTGCGTATGTACGCAGGTACGTAGTACAAGTGTGTATGTACGTAGGTATGTATGTTCGTATGTACATACACACCTATTTACTTATGTATGTACGTTCGTGCGTACGTGTGTACGTATGCATGCTCGTATTCAACCATCTACGTGCACCGTAACGACGCTTTGCCTAGTTCATAATATCAGTTGAACGAGTATAACCGGGTCTGCCCTATAAAAGTCAACTGCTAAGGATGGACATATAGTCGGGATAGCCGGAAGAGGGGTTAAGGGACCGTCCATAAATGACGTCATGCACCTAGGGTTGGGGTCATACATATTATGTGACGATGTGTGATGGTCTCTAACTAGATATCATATGACATTTGTGCTGAAGTGTGGCGAGGAGGGTGAAAATCGTAAAAAATTACGTTTCGTCATTTATGGACGGCCCCTAATAACTAGTTTTGATATTTCTATATGCTGCATTTCATCTATATGTATGTTACTTTTCATTGATATGTTTAATTTCTTATTTTAATAACGTGCAAGTTAAATAATCCTGTCATATTTCAAGAATTTCCATTTATAAAAACCTGTGCCCTGTAGTGCCCACTGTCCCTTTTTAGGGACAAGAATTTAAATGCCGAAATTTTTTTTACCTGATGTTTGCAAATTTTTTCCACATTTTTCCCGTTATACCATCCATATTGTCTACCACACCAAGAAATTTCATAAAGTTTTTCCGCCATGGGCACTAAAGGGTTAAAAAAGGTCATCAGATTTTTTCCCCGAAGATCGCGGAAAATTTTCCGAACAGGGCCCACATGTCTTAATCCGAACCTGGCGCAATATAAGTGCTCCTAATCATAGGCGCAGCCACCCTATGGAACCCACGGGACGCGTCCCCACCAACTTTTGAGTGGTCCCCTAACTTTATTATTATGGTTCCCCCCCAACTTTTAGGACGTGATTCATTTGGTCCCCCCCAAACTTTTAGGACGTGATTGCACCAATGCTCCTGATAAATGTAAATGCAATATTGCTTCTGGTTTGTAGGTGCAAGTTGACGGCGGTGTTTGGCAGGACATGGCGCCAGGTTACCCGAAGTTAACGCAGAACGGCGCCAACAACATCATCACACTTCGTCTGCCTAGATTCAACACTAGCGCCATCTACGATCCGACATTCGACGCAGGAACCGACGTGTCAAACCTAACATCCAAGGGATCCGTCATCGTCCAGTCGTACTTAACTCTAGGGATCCTCTGTTGCTTGGTGCTCATGTTACGTGGGGTTCTCTAGTCGTCCAGGACTCGCAGTTGGTAATTGGGTATTAGAATTTACAGATCCGTTCCAAAGATAGTTCATAGTTTAAAGAGAACTAGGCCTATGGTATTTTCAGTTAAACGTCTTAAAGACATTTGTTACTTGACTAATAAGTTTGAAGACAAACCACCACCCCCTCTAATGGAATCCCGTTGGGTCGTGTTTATATAATGGACAATGGGAAGGCCGTGGCATTTGGATTGCAAGTGTCTAGAAACTCTAGATTAAAGGCAATGAGATTAAGGATGTGGTATTTGGATTGCAAGACAGTTTAAAGTAGCCTATAGAGCAGATCATACCCTATGTTTTCTCTTATAAATTTGCTGTGGTATTTGTTCTGTTATGACAATTGTCTATTGATGTACAGCTTTACTTGAAAAAAGGTTCTTTGGGTTCAATAAATGAAATGAAATGAAAAATAAATACGATAGAGGTCATTCGCTGGGATAGCTCCCGAAGTTGCCACACAATGCTGAAACCCTACAGAACACAACCAACCATGTCCAATGTTTCACAGCACATTTGGCATGATCTCGTGACGTCATTAAGTCTCACAGGTAATTAACATTTCTTAATTAATTGGCACCAATTTATTTTACCCGTCAGATTTACATGCCGTTATAATTATTGCTTAGTTCTGTCGTCTCCCAACCAGGCAACCACCAATTACGAGTCCAATAATTACGACTCCCAAGTGAACTGCTACCCAAGAATCACTTTCAAAACAGCATCTAGGCTAATATTAGAGAACCAAAGGCCTCATCTTGAATCTCCTTCTAAACATTGTGTTTTGGATAGTAGCCTACTGGGCACAAAATGCCACCGATATCCCTTCAACAGCACTTCTATTCTACTCTTTTGCTTTTCTTTCTAGTTAAGGTTTATTTCGTTTTATTCCTTTACTTAGTTAAGGTTTGATAGCTTAACAATACCATGTTGTCTTGACTGTGAATGTTTATATTTTTAGTTAAGACTGCATCATGTGTATTTCCAGATTGTAAATACTTACATGATACTTGCCTATCTACCATCTTGAATCTGAAAGCATGCATAGGTAGCCCTACCAGTGGGACTTCTAATCCCTTCTGGGTTTCCGGTTGTAACCAACTGTTTTGTATATATACTTCGCAAAAATGTTTTTGTTATCTTGGTGCAATAAAATTGATGGTTATGGTTATGGTTGAACAAAGTCTGCTCTCAGTCCCTTTTGCTCGTACCTCCACAATGCAGAACTGTGCCTTCTTGGTGGTAAGACCATCGATCTGGAATGGCCTCCCCTTGGCGCTCCTTCACTCCTTTCTAGACCTCATTCTCACGCATTCCTCTATCAACTTAATACAGTTTTATTTGGCTGCACTAAGGTTGAGAGTGCCTCTGAGTAGTGCACTTGAAGAAGCACTATACAAATCCGTTGAATGAATGAATGAATGAATGAATGAATGAATGATAAAGTTGATGACTTTGAACAGCAATTTCAAACGGATCACAGTGATTAAAAATTATTAGTTTGTGACTTGTGTTGACAAAATATGAAGCTACTAGCCTCAAGCCTTCAACTTTAGACCACTTAAATAAAATGACGGCAAAATTGAAAATATCATTTTAACTTTCCACCACTAACTAAGAAGTGAAAACTAAACGAACTGCTGGGACACGCTTTGTCTGAACACTGTAAACACGAGAAACGGTATCAAGTAACATCAAGTAGTGAGTGATATACGTCTTTTTTCAATCAAGCTTCAAGATCATTGGACACAAGTCGATGACGATAACAAGTACTCATCCCATAATATTGAACAAAAGCCAATAATAATTATGAGTATATTCGCCCCGTTTCTACCCCAGTCATAATTATCAGAACATGATTAATAATCTTCATATTAACATGGTCAATTATCTTCATCTTAACATGATCAATTATCTTCATCTTAACATGATCAATTATCTTCATCTTAACATGATCAATTATCTTCATCTTAACATGATCAATTATCTTCATCTTAACATGATCAATTATCTTCATCTCAACATGATCAATTATCTTCATGATTCATATTCAAGTATTGTATAAAACGCTTCGAGTTTTCACAGAGCAAAGTGAGTAAATCTTGACAAATTTAAAAACCGCTTGATTAAACAAATTGTTTAAATAATCGTCGAATCTCAATGAACAATAATAATAATTATATGCTTCCAAAATATCATCATCATCACCAGATCGCTCCCGATCGAAAAAAAACACCAGAGCAAAACGAGAGATGGGATTATGATCGAAAAATTCTCACGTGAAATCGGGAAGACAGAATCGTTCAACAGAAGAAAACAAAACTAAGAGTCTAATTGTCAGAGATGAAATTTAGATCACAAATCTACTACGCACAAAGGCCTACCGCTTGCTCGCTCGCTTGCAACGGAAACTTACACTTAAACTGGAAACAACAACGCTCAGACTGCCGCACGTAACATACCCCCCCTCCCGTGTCGTCGAACACCGTGTGAGAAACTGTACAGTTCCGCCTCCTCGTTTTACATAAATACACGTCGTTAAAATTGTAGAAAATTGTAGAAAATAAGCTCAACAAACCACACTACACACTCGTTTTGGGTTGAACAGCAAAGCCAATCAGGATCAATCCGATATCACTTACAACAGCAGTTCATCACCACGACCAACGCCAGGCGAACGCGACTACAGCCGTTCAGTCTGTTCGGACTGAACGGACGGGCAGTCACTCGTCCTCGCGAGGTAAGGTAGAAATAGCTATCTGAAACAACTGAGAGGTCGAGGAAATGTTGTTGAGACGATCGTCTATTTGTCCGCCATTGGATCAACGGCAGTGGCAACTGGAAATGAAAAGAGAAAAAATATTGTTTAGATAATTGTGTGCATGAAAAAAATTTACTATTAGAAATATTTTAAACATAGCAAATATTTTTATTACTGAGCAATTTAACACATGTTGATAGTTTTCGCTCAGCAGCACCGTTTTAGTTGTCTGAATATGTTACTGATATCACAAACGTTTACTATTAGAAACTTTTTACTACTGCAAACATTTTTGCTAGAGCTTACAAACATTTCTACTATTGCAAATATATTTTTAATATTACTTTTTTACTATTACAAATAATTTTTTACTGTCACAAACATTTATACTGTTACAAACATCTTTCACTATTACAAATATTTTAACTACAACAAATGCTTTTATTACTGCAAACAAATTTACAATTAAAATCACTTTTACTACTGTAAATATTTTCAATACTGCAAAGATATACTATTAAAAGCTTTTCTATTAGAGTACACAATTTTACTACTGCAAACATTGTTACTATTGTAAACATTTTGGCAATTGCAAATGTTCACTTAAATTACTACTGCACACATGTCTCGAAAGATTTTCTCAATCGGTCAGGATTTGAATCTGCAATCTCTCAGTCAACAGTCAACCACGCTAACCACAAGAGCTGCATCACACGCAGTAAATCACGTCTGACGATTTGTTTGTTTGTTTGTTTGTATGTTCACTTGTTATAGCGCCCCTTCAATCTCTGTGCTCAGAGGCACTCCCGACTGCAGAGCGGACACTGCATCGGAGTTTCACGCCGAAGCGCTGAGCAATTGCGAGTGAAGGACTTGCCCAAGGTCCCTACGTGGCGACTTGAGGTGGATTCGAACCTCGAACCTTCCGACTTCAAGGCAACAACGCCACCACTACACCACCGCACCCCACATGATTGATCCACTCACCATCGGTGAACTTGCGGGCGATAAACTTTAGCACTTCATCTATGAGGATGACAGGGAAGGAGATCTTGAGCACGGCGAGCCATTCCTCGACGTTAAGCGGTGTGATCTGGAAGACGCTCTGCAAGACCAAACAACAATAAACAACAATTAACAGACGATGCATCAATGCCATCGAAGACTGCATGCACGTACGTGCGTACGTACGCAAGGATGTACGTACGTGAGAATGTATGCATGTAAGTATGCATGGATGTACATATGTAAGTATGCATGGATGTACATATGTAAGTATGCATGGATGTACATATGTAAGTATGCACGGATGTGCATATGTAATTATGCATGGATGTACATATGTAAGTATGCACGGATGTGCATATGTAATTATGCATGGATGTACATGTGTAAGTATGCACGGATGTGCATATGTAAGTATGCATAGATGTACGTGTGTAAGTATGCACGGATGTGCATATGTAAGTATGCATAGATGTACGTGGGTAAGTATGCATGGATGTGCATATGTAAGTATGCATGGATGTATGTGTGTAAGTATGCATGGATGTACATATGTAAGACGCACGGATGTGCATATGTAAGTATGCATGGATGTACGTGTGTAAGTATGCATGGATGTACATAATACATACGTAAGTATGCATGGATGTGCATAGTTACGTTCCATTTCCCAGAGCTTTAATTTATGCGCTGAAAATATGATATGTCAATTGTCCTAATAGATACACACATGTATGCAAGTGAGAAAGTACGTATGTACATACGAATGTATGCATGTATGAGCACATGTTATAGCGTCCCTTCAAGACCCTACTCAGAGGCGCTCCCGACTACGGCGTGGACACTGAATCGGAGTTTCACGCCTAAGCGTGTGAGCAATTGCAGAAACAATCTCCATGCAACGCAACACACCATTTATGTAGCACCATCGTCAAACCAAAAACCATCAGCGTACCGCGAGAAAGTCGACTTCGAGGATGACGAAGTGGAGCGACATGGAGATGACGATGGCGCCGAGCAGGAACTTGTTGCTCCACGGAGGCATCGTCAACAGCGACTGATTCTCTGAGATGCTGCAGCAGATTGAAGAGAAAAACACATCCAATGTACGCAGGTATATATATATATGGACATTTATGTAGCACCTTTATATAACCTCATGAAGGCGATTAATGTACCTAACTGACAGTTCTAAACAAGTGCAACTTAATTAATCGGAGTCTCATCTTCTGAAATGCATTCCTTGGGGCAGTTGATAGGGGGGAGGGAACTATAATAATAATGGTAATAAAAATAAAAGCCATACTACTAAAAATAATAATAATAGTAATAATAATAATAATTTAAAATAACAACCTGTGCTAGTCCTTAATGATGTGAATGTGGAGTTCTGCACTGTTGCCCATGGCATCTTTTGTGTAGATCAGTGGTTCCCAACCTTTTTTGACTGTCTGGCCACTTTTTCTAAGTTGGAGGACACGAGGGCCACTTTTTCTTAATTGAAGGACATTAAGGGGCCACAAGGCTAAAATTTAATTAGCCAAAGGCGTATAAAATTGTTATAATTGAATCAAAACAAAATGTTTGATGCGATTTATTAACGTCCATATAAAATAATTTGTAATAGAAAAGAATTATATATTCCATCATGTCCAAATTGTCAATTTTTACACATATTTTTCTTAATTCATTGAGATGCTGCGGGCCATTTTTGTAGGCCAGGCGGGCCACTTTTGGCCCGCGGGCCACGGGTTGGGAACCGCTGGTGTAGATCGTGTGGTGTCAAAGATTCAGGACCTTGGCGTGGCTACAACGATTCCTTTCGAACTAGGCAACATGTAGAGCCAAAGCGATGAAAAAAATAGGTTTCTAATAATACGTGCTTTGACATTCAGACAGACAAGAATGCACACAAACACAGGCACCCAGGTTCAGCCACACATATTGTTGCAAACACAAAGGGACCCGTACACAGAGATATACACAGTAAAACATACAGACAGACAGGCAGGTAGGCAGACAGACAGGCAGACATCAACACAAAGAGACAGCAAGACAAACCTACACACAAATTCTGATAGACAGACACACAAACACAGATAGACCAGACAGGTAGACACACACAAAAGACAAGCACACAGACACACAGACAGACAGACAGACAGACAGACAGGTAGACACAGACAGGCAGGCAGACCGACACACAAGACAGACAGGTAGACACACACACACACACACAGACAGACAATAACTTTCCAGGTGTTGCGTTACCTGTTTAGGGCATTGAAGATTTCTATGACGACGAGGACGGACAGAGCCATTGACTTTGGTTTCGGATCATCGAACACTTCGCAGTCTACGCCCTTGAATCGTTCGTCCTGGACGAGGCACTGCATGTGGTGAGTCTGCGATGTTCACAACAAGCGCACGCGTCATCAACTATTATATATAATTCAATTAACTTACTTATTCCACATAATTTTATTTATTTATTCCACATAATTTAATTTATTTCTCACATCTGCTATAACTCCCCTTCAAGCTCTCTACTCAGAGGCGCTCCCCACTACAGCGTGGACACTAAATCGGAATTTCACGATGACGCGCAAGAGATACTGCGAGTAAAGGACTTACACGTGTGGCGGCTTCGAACCTAGAACCCTCCGGCTCCATGGCACCGAAGTCACTACTACACCACCACGCTCCGCTAATGAGCATTTACTAGCCCTACCTCTAAAAAACCACCAGATAACGAAAGTCCAGTCACAAAGTCAAGCTCCGTAGATAGTACGCATTAGTTTCGTCTTCTGTATTTACCACTCTGGTTCATGATTTCATATCCTCCCGAATTGACTACTGCAATTCCCTTCTCATTGGTCTGCCCAAGGTTTGCCTTTCACCCCTATACAGTCGGTCCGAAATAAACTTGTGTTGAGCAGAGTATCCAGCACACAACTGATGATATAATGTGCCACATGCTGATTTCTCAAAACCCACCAGCAGTAATAATACTGATAATAACAAAGATTTAATGCAGTAGCATTCAGAGACACGTTCGCACAACGCACCGAGGACGAGGATCAGTAACTACGCTAATCTATTTTAACTAATCTAGAATAGATTGCTAAATCCTGAGGGATCATAAATACCTCCGGTAGAAAAATAAAGAAAATAATAACAGTAGTCTGCTCTCTCGTGGCCTTGCATACTTTAAAAACCTCTTAACACTTAACCCGACAAGAGACACTCTATAAATCAGTATCCAGCTCAAAAGCGATGGGAAAAAACATTTCCCTGAGCCGCCAGCCTACCAGTTGATAGAAGTTGAGCTGCGGTCCCTCCTCGTAACTCGTGAACCACCAGGCGGCAGCACCGACCGTGCCCGCGCCGACATACCCTCCGATAGCCATGTAACGGAAGAAGAGCCAGCGACTGATGAGTGGTTCCCTGGCGCTGCGGGGCGGCTTGTTCATGATCTCCAGGTCGGGCGGGTTGAAGCCGAGGGCCGTGGCCGGCAGACCGTCCGTCACGAGGTTGACCCAGAGCAGCTGGACGGGGATGAGGGCCTCGGGCATGCCGAGTGCGGCCGTGAGGAAGATGCAGACGACCTCGCCGATGTTGGACGAGATGAGATAGCGGATGAACTGCTTCATGTTGTTGTAGATGGCGCGACCTTCCTCAACGGCGGAGACAATGGTCGAGAAGTTGTCGTCGGCGAGGACCATCTCCGATGCGGACTTGGCGACGGCGGTTCCGGATCCCATGGCGATTCCGATGTCGGCCTTCTTCAGGGCTGGAGCGTCGTTGACACCGTCTCCGGTCTGGAATGGAAGATGGTAGACAAAGGTACATTTCAATACATAGGTATGTTTCAAGACATAGGTATGTTTCAAGAAAAAGGTACGTTTCAAGACAACGGTACGTTTCAAGACAAAGGTACGCTTCAAGACCACGGTACGCTTCTAGACAAAGGCACGCCTCAAGACCACGGTACGCTTCTAGACAAAGGCACGCTTCAAGACAAAGGTATGCTTCAAGACAAACTCAAAGTACGTTTCAAGACAAAGGTACGCTTCGAGACAAAGGTACATTTCAAGACAAAGGTACGCTTCAAGACAAAGGTATGTTTCAAGACAAAGGTTCGAGGGAAGAATGGCGGGTAAGAGGACACGAGTAAGACTGAGGATGATGTAACTGAACTGGCTGATGAGGAGGATTATTACAAGTTGAAGGACATAGCCGGACAACGTGACGAATGTCACCATTGGATGCGCGAACCTGCCTAGCGAAAGGCAGGTCACCAAGTGAAGAGTTAAGAAGTTCTGCCACGGCTAAGAAGAACTCACCCGCTGCCTGCAATATTTACAAAAGATGGATACTCTTTGACTATGGTTGACAAATATTTACAGTGATTGCAAAACAGGTACTTTATTGCAGAATAGGTACTTCGTCATAGCCTGCAAGTATTATTCATCACGTTTGGGAAGTCAACTACTTACCATGGCTGAGATTTCACCAGCTGCCTGCAGGAAGTCGACGATCTTGCTCTTGTGCGCTGGTTCCACCCGAGCGAAGAGTCGTGCGTGCTGGACCGCGGCTGCCTGATCTTGCGGACTCAGATCGTCGAATTCACGGCCAGTAAACGACTTGCCCTCGGTACTCTCTGTTTCACTGAAAACTCCGATCCTCCTACAGATGGCTTCCGCTGTGGCCTGCAAAAGCAAGAAATAAGTAAGTAAGTAAGTATATTCTTTAAAATAACCAGCTGCCAAACAGAAAGCACTCTGGTCAACAAGTATCACAATATAAAATTCACATAAGTGCAGTTTGAAATTCGAATCTTGACGCCGAGCACAGTATCTTATGAGCGCATCGAAAGACGTTTTATTCAGCAGTGAATTATTACGACAATAACTTATGTAGCTGCTTTGTAAGGCGCCTTGTAACGGCATAGCAATGTCGCGGCGCCATATAAATTGTCATAATTATTATTATTATTATTATTGCTATTGTCATTACTATTATCATTAATGAACTGGTCATCCTTCGTTTGTATCCGAACAGTTGGTCTTTGAGCACCTCTCAGCAGGCTTCTTGAATGGGAGCTATATAAATTATTTAAATGAATGAATGAATAAATAAATGAATGAATAAAAAAAAAACAAGAATAAACAAACTAATTAGCATGCGATCAACATTCAAGATATAAATTTTTTTATTATCTGGTTGACCGTAAGATAATTACCGAAAATTTCAGAAGCAGGGCACTTGCGTATTCACGAGCGTCATGTCATGTCAGAGGGGGTCGCTCAGAGACTGTCAAGGGAAGTTACGAGTAAGATTGTCAGGAGACAAAAGAGACAAGATGCAAACCGATTGCTTCTCTAGGGATTCATGTGCTGGGAGTGCCACTGAATGGCCATGGCTGTGAGCCATGCTTTTAAATTACTAATTACATTACATTACATTACAACCAACCAAACAGTGACATGAATTCAATTGAGGCACATAGACACAACAGAAACCACTTAAAATGCCATCTGCAGCTACAAGAGCAACCATTTTATTACAATGTTTTGCTGCAAACAGTTTACAGGTGAACCACACTATTAAGATAGCTGCCTCAGACCATGTTATGCCAGAATTCGTTTTATCTCAAAGCAGAGGTGCACCCAACCTGGGTCAAGAGCGCATCTGAGTAGAGCTTCTGGGATGCTATATGAATTCTAATTGATTGATTGGTTGATTGGCTGGTTAATTGATTGATGATTGATTGATTGATTGGTTGATTGATTGAGTCTCAAATGCACTCAAACTGCATTAAGTTTTTAATCAGATGACAAGCCAACTCAAAAATTCACTTTCCAGGTGGAAATAAAAACCTCCCCAAATGCAAAGCCACAACAAAGACCTTGTTGTCTCCGGTGATGACGATGACACGAATTCCAGCCAGACGACATTCCTTGATCGCGCTGATGACCTCCTTACGTGGAGGATCCAACATTCCAACCACTCCGACAAAGGTGCAGTTTGTCTGAAATACCAACGCACAGTGCAATCTGAAATACGAACGCAAAAATGCAGTCTGAAATACGAATATTGACGCCGAGCACAGTATCTTATGAGCGCATCAAAAGACGTTTTATTCAGCAGTTAATTATTATGACAATAACTTATGTAGCTGCTTTGTTAGGCGCCTTGTAACGGCATAGCAATGTCGCGGCGCCATATAAATTGTCATAATTATTATTATTACTAAATTATAATTACTATTATCATTAATGAACTCCTCATCTTTTGTTTTGTATCAGAACAGTTGGTCTTTGAGCACCTCTGAGTAGGCTTCTTGAATGGGAGCTATATAAATTATTCAAATGAATGAATGAATGAATGAATGAATGAGATAAAAAACAAATCACCAGCTCAATAACCTTGCATACGACAAAGATAAAACGATTATCTTATCGCACTCGTATCAAAAGGCAAATACAATACAACAGTGACTGTCTCGATGGATACCTCGAATTTCACGAACTTGGTTGAATCCTCGAGATCCATTTCTTCCTTCTTCATCGGTGCGTCAATTGTGGCCAGTGCAAGACAGCGAAGAGTGTCACGACCTAAATGAAGATCAGAGACCAGAACATTATCTTGTCCAGAAAAATCAAACCCCCAAAATTTTCGAACGAGTTTCAAGTACTTCAGAGCAAAAATAAAACAATGATGATGATTCATTCATTCATTCATTCATTCAAGTATTTATATAGTGCCTCTTCAAAGAAACTACTCAAAGGTGCTCCCGACTCCAGCACAGCCAAACAGAACAGTTTTTAAGTGCTTATAGAATGTGTCATACTTACGATAATGATAACAATAAAAATTTAAATAACAATAATAATAACAACAACAGTAATTCATAATTCAGCATTTCAATGCTGTTGCCTTCAAAAGCAAGTTTTTCTTTCACAACTCGACATAGACAGACAGTCCAGTGATAAAACTGCTTATTAATATCTGACACCTGAGTGATTATAGATAGCTCCGTTTAAAAATATAATGATATAACAACAATAATACTAATAATAAAATATACTCTGGCGTGGGGGACGCAGCATACTTCTGGATGTAACAGTTACATTTTCATACCTGCCATACACTTCTTGGATGGCCGGGGCAGCGGCCGAGATGCGGCTTCTCAGAGAAATGCTAAGTATGCCCAACTCGCAGCCATCCATATCCACATCCTCTGGCCTTTGAAACCATGGCCCCGGTGAGTAATGAAGGCATGACCTTTCTTTTATCTTTGGGGCAAAACTCAGTACTATGTATAGAAATGCACACGAGACGTCTTACTCATTTCAGAGTCTTGCTCTTATAATCCAGCGATTCAATGCAGTGGCATGCCGCGGCTCTTTTCCTGCACTGGATTTCAACGACGACTAGGTGCCGTTCCAGAGGTTTTTATTTTAGTACTTAGTACTTAGTCATAATTCCCTGAGGGATCATATGTACCATGGGGCAAAATAATAACAAGGACCTGAGAAAACGTCTAACACTAATCTCTGGAGATATCAGAGAGATATCTTATCTTTTCCAACGCCTGTCTACCACCATCCAACGCTTTAGTGCTGTTTCTTTGCCCAACCAGACACTGCAGCCGAGTGAGCTGCTGTTCCAAAGCGTCATTAGTTATATCTCCGGTTATTGTTTGGAACACCTGAAGAATCATAAATACCTCAAGCAAAAAAAAAGGAAAAATAATAATAATAATAAAATAATAATAGCATCAATAACTGTGTATTTTGTGAGAGTCCCAACCTGTTCCATAGAACTTGACTTGTTTGTAGATTTCAGCCTTGAGTGCTGGCGTCATTGGAACTTTCTCGGTTCCCACACGAACGAACTGACAACGATCAAGCACGCCCTCTGGTGCACCCTACAGACCATGGCACAACCATTGTATAATAATAATAATAATAATATTTCTTTAATTCAACGCCTGCAAACGCACAGCGCTTTACATGTACAAGTTATGCAGTAATCTTAATTAACATCAAACTTAACTACTAACAGAACGGAAGAAGAATATTAGATACACAGAAGAATAATAGTTACATAGGAAAACTTAAAAATTTTACGTGAGTTTTAATGGTATGGTCAGTGTTCAACTCTGTTTGAGAACCAATTATTATTTGTGGTTTTTTAAAATAATTTTTCAGAAAGCCGAAATTCAGGTTTTTTCCAAATGGTAGAATTTCACAACTGCCCATTATTCACAGGAGAAAATTTACTTGCATCAATTATTTAACTGTGGGAAACCATGCAAGGCTTTATAATGAGAAAATTCACTTAAATGAATCGTTTAAAAATGAAACTTATGTCTCATTTTTTAAAGAAGAAATTGACAGCAACTTACTTACAAACTTTAGGTGAAAAACTTCACCATCATTTTATTTCTCAACATGGAAGATTCATTTTTAATTTATTTTTCAAAGGTACTCTTACTACAATCCAAGTTTTAAAAAAGTAAGAATCCATTCGCGCCATTTGCAAACTGTATTCAAGGACAATCCTTACTTAAGGTTCACTCAACCTTCCATTCGGCAGATGGTGTTGGTAAACAGAGAAATAGGACGCTATGGCCGACTTGCATGGCTGCCATACAGTTAAATTTAACTCCTGCAATAACTTGTAATCATCCGTTCATACTATGAATTGTAATCATTCTGCATTACAGTGCTAGTTTGAAATTAAACGAAGATTATTATTATTATTTTTTACCCGAGGTACCTAAGATCCCTCGGGATTTCAAAAAATTATTATAGTTATTATTACTATTATTACTATTATTATTATTATTATTATTATTATTATTATTATTATTATCAACTACTTGCCTAAAAACCAGGCTAGAATGGCCCTAATCGTCATATTTCTTGGCTGGCGAAAGTGCCCATAAAAGCTACTGCGTTATTATTATTATTATTATAATTAATATTATTATTATTCAACAATACATGTGTATTATGTTATAATTACGATTGTTATTATTATTATTACTTTTATTATTATTATAATGTATTATTATTTTTATTATTATCATTATTATTATTATTATTGTTATTATTATTATTATTATTATTATTACTATGATTGTTATTATTATTATTACTATTATTATTATTATTATTATTATTACCTTGACAAACTGCTTCACTCCGGCCGGCAGCTTAGTTGGTTTAAGCGGATGGACGTAGCTGCTCATCGACTTCCTGTCTCTGGAGAACTCCAGCGTGAAGTCCTTCCTCCACATGGCCTGGATGTGCTGGTTGCAGAGCGTTCCGAGCTCCTTTGGCTTTATTCCCCCCTTATCCAGGGTGTACGGGTTCATCTTCTCCACGAGGATTGTCAGCGCTGTCTCCGTGGCCTCTCCTACCTTTTCATAGACGCCCTTGGCCTGTAAAAAAAGATGGGAATACGGGTTGAGATGTTGTTAACTATTATGTTGTTAAACGCATCTGGAATTTAACTGGAGTAAATATGTGGAATATCAGGTCACATGGAATTTATCAATGTGTCCACATGGAATGGGCTCCCGCTTGCACTACGCTTACTACCTCAGAATAATTTGCCTGCTTTCTACCAGTTGCTCAAGACCTATCTTTATAGCTGTGGCTGGACTGGGAGCGCCTCTGAGTAGGCTTCTTGAAGGGGCGCTATATAAGTTCTCGGAATGATTGAATGAATGAACTGTAGCAGATAGGCAGTCAATTCAATTCAATTCAATTGGTTTATTGATCCACCAAAAAAACAAAGACAAGCAGACAATTTTGCTTTCAGGATAGTGCACACAGTCTGTGCTGGACATTATAGAATAAATATAGTATCCTTGCATGTTTCAAACGCAATACTATATATAATCTTTATTAATTGACCATTTGCAAAACGTACTTTCTGGCTCACACAAAGTTATACTATTTCTCAATAGTTGCAGATATTCGTATGTATGCAATGCGTGCATGTAAGTATGTGGATGAATGAATGTATTTATGCATGTATTATATGTATTCACTATGCAGGCATGTGCGTATGTACGTGCATGCTCATGTATTTATGTATGTGTGTGTGTGTTCGTAAACCCATCTTGCCTCGTTGAAGTCTACACTCGAGTCGTTGCAGAGGGAGCAGATTGTGGCCAATTCCACAAGTCCATCGTAATCTCCCGTCTTCACTACTTTGCCGTCTTTGAAACTGAAAAAATACACGAACCAGCCAATTGTACAGAGACCTGGAATGCATCCGTCTTAAATTTGAATTCCAACTACAAGAATGCACCACAACACGTCACACAGCTCCTTTATAAATATCGCAAAACTATTCAACACATCAATGACTAAATTACGTTCTAAAGGTGCTATACAAGTGATTAACAAAACTACATCATAGAAGTGCTATGTAGTGTAAAATGTAATGTAATCTTAAATTTATATAGCGCCGCTAAAGGTAGTGAATATTCAGTAGCACTTCTGGTGCGAGTACCCCGAGAGAAGAAATAGGTTTTGAGGAGCGACAGAAAGAATGGAAACACGTAAAGATGGGACGTAAGGATGGGAGGGCATTCCAGAGGGCAGGCCCAATGGTGACAAAAGATCTAGTTTAGGCCAAAGTGGACCTTGATCGCGGGACAAAGAGATAATTCTGGCTCGAAGAAGGCAGAGGTCGGAGAGATGCTATAGAATGAGGATATCTAATTATACAAGTAATAAACAAACTACATCATAAAAAACTGTTATATAAAATAATTACCATGTAGACTACATCTTAAAAGTGTTTCATACGTAATTATGCTATCCAACTGATCAAAACAAGTGTATTTCGACCTTCAAAGTGTATTCTGACTTTCAAAGTGTATTTTTACTTACAAAGTGTAGTGTTTTTGACTTTCAAAGTGTATTTTTACTTACAAAGAGTTTTGTTTTTGACTCTCAAAGTGTATTTTGACTTTCAAAGTGCCTTCCTAGCAATGAAACTTCATTTCCTCATAGTTTACAGTCTAGTTTACAACTGTGATGCTGTAAGACAGGCTTAGCTAGTTTTTGCCACACGTTGATCAACAAATCTTAAAGACTGTATAACAATATCTCTCTGCGTACACTTCACCCTCTGGGGCGTAAGTTGAACCGGTAATCTCAAACTGCGTGGTGGACAAACCATCGGCAGCCTTGCCAAAGATGAACATCTGGAACAATAAAAACAATAAAAGTCAATGAAAAAAATAAAAACAAAACATAATTAATTCATGTTGAGTCCATCACCGATAACAACGACGCGAGATTTTCCAGCTGCAGTGTTCATTCCCAAAGATGAATACATTGAAAGGTTCAAGTAAAATACCATAGAGTACCATTAAAAATAACATACAGCCCAAAGAATAATGAACTTGCTTGATCTAAATTATATAAAATATTAAAATTTCATATTTGGAAATCTGACTCAACAATTTAATTCATTCTTGATTCATTTACATTTTTTTATAGCGCCCCTTCCAGAAACCTACTCAGAGGCGCTCCCAGGCCAACCACAGCGGTTCAAATTAGATTTCAGCAACGTGTAAAATGCATTGGAATTAGTTCTAGGCAGTGGGTCGGCGCATCTCCAACGAAAGTCCACTCCAAATAGCCAACAATTAAGAAAGCGTGATGCTGCATAGATGATATTCAGCTTATTATTGAACTGTAACAGAAATCTGTTTCTAGAATCATTCTAAAGAATCGACAACAATTATTATAATTTTAACATAGAAACACACATACACGAATATGAATGTATGCACGTGCATTTGCTATAGCGCCCCTTCAAGATTTCTACTCAGAAGCGCTCCTGACTACAGCGAGGACACTGAATCGGAGTTTCACGCCGAAGCGCATGAGCAATTGCGAGTGAAGGACTTGCCCGAGGTCCCTATGCGGCGGCTTGAGGTGGATTCGAACCTGCAACCCTTCGGCTGCAAGGCAACGAACATACCCACTAAACCACCGCACCCCACAATTGGTAAGTAAGTATGCACGCACCCTGCAGACGGACATCTGATTGGTGGTCAGGGTACCAGTCTTGTCCGAGCAGATGACGGATGTGCATCCGAGCGTCTCAACCGACGGAAGGCTTCGGACGATTGCGTTCTTCTTGGCCATGCGACGCGTTCCGAGGGCCAGGCAGGTGGTGATGACGGCTGGAAGACCTTCCGGAATAGCGGCCACGGCCAGGGCCACAGCAATCTTGAAGTAGTAAACGGCGCCCTGGAAGAAAAGTTCACCAACACAGAATGTTTACCGCAATTGCGAGCGCTGAAGTTTGAAATAGTAAAGAAGACCATTATTATTGTTCTTATTTTTTCCCACCCAAGATATAAAATAATCCCTCAGGCCCTCAGAAACGTAACTATTAAGCTCTTATTATTATTATTTTTACTAGCACTACCACTACTACTAATACTACTATAATTACTACTATTATTACTACAATTATTATCATTATTAATTATTACTATCAATAATTATTGTTATTATTATTATCATATTTATCATTATTATCATATACCTCAGGAGCATGTAATCCCTCCGGATCTAAAGAAAATAGTGATAGCATTGGTTTGTGATGACTAGTATTTGCTGAAGCTATGCTGAGGGGCGAAAGTGCTGTGATGAGCGATTGCATTGAAGGACTGGATGGCAACAGATAAGCACTGGTAGAGAAATGTGGTTTCTCTGTTGTCTCCAACTATCCCCTGGCAAGGCGGTGTCAAAGATTGCTTAAGAAAGCCAGACTTTATTATATAATAAAGTACATTATTGTTATTCTTATTATTATTAATTGAAAATCTATAAAATCCAGTGTCAGCTGTTCGGAGGTGCTCGCAATGCCTACCTTGAGCCAAGATCCGCCATGTGCTGGATCGTTGAAGTGACCGATGTTGATGGCCCAGACGGCAATGCAAACGAGAGTTATGACCTGCAAAGCCATTCAAACCTTATAACATACCACCATCGTAGATTTCAATTACTGCAGTTTCTGCTTAAGATAACAAGTTTTAGTTCTATTTTCTGATACTTTAGTTTAACTTTCAGATAAATTATTTATCACTGAAAATCAAAATACATGCTACAAAGATACTGCAAGCCTCTGCCTTGGCCCTTGAGTTGGCCACAGGCCACGAGTTGACTTCCAAAGATTCAAGTCCATCTAACTTTATTACTAATATTCCCATATTTATATACAAGCACAAAAAGAAACTCCTCCTACACTATTATATTGTCCAATCAGAAACACCGTGTGTCCTGTCACAGTTCATGATTGAGAGTTCATAGTTCACGATAAATTTTATTAAATATTATATATATACCGGTATATGTATTGTATATGGGCATATATATCTATGCCTACCTATGACAGATACAATGAAAGATAAGACTGAAAGGATTAAATTGGAACGAGCAACAACATTCTGATAGTATGGTCACCCTGATTTTGGATGCATACATGTAACGACTCTGAATAAATGAAAAAAAACTCACCCCACTAAGTCTACGGGTTTACTTGCTCTAAAATCTTTCTTTAAAGAGAACAGATCTAAAAAAGAACAGATCACCTTTGAGAGCTGCTGTCCGAATTCATCCAGCTTCTGCTGCAGTGGCGTCTTTTCCGTCTCTGTCTCGCACATTTCCGTACGGATTTTTCCTTAAACAAACCAGAGATTGGCTAAGACAGTGTCAAGATACCTCAAAACACTTGCATCGCTGGGCTGGGAGCGCCTCTGAGTAGGCTTCTTGAAGGGGCGCTATATAAGTTTTCGGAATGAATGAATGAATGAATGAATGAAATCTTACGACCACTCAAAATTGTTCAGTGAACCGGTGAACCTCGATAACATTCGAGGTTGCGGCCGGTCGAAGGAGAATTTCTCAAGCACGACGAAGAAGAAGAAGACCCTTAAGCAATGACTATGAAGCGCTAGCGACTTCACCTTCTCAGCCTCGGCATATGAGGATGGGTGCTCAGTCCTCTCCCTTGCCATACCATCTTCCCATAGACACTCACTTTATAGCTGCGTTGCCTAGGGGGAGCAGACAATACACGAGAAATCTACAACCGAATCAAATTTCTGCCTGGGCATGGGATTTTAAAGTCAAACCTTTAAGAATATTGACAGAGCAGCAGACTAGCGACGACTGCACAACCAAGCATTCCCATCAAACCGCTTTAAAACGTGAGCACTTGCTATAGCGCCCATTCTAGATATATCTACTCAGAGGCGCTCCCAACTAAAGCACAGACACACCGAATCGAAGTTTCCCACCAAAGTGCTTGAGCAATGGTGATTGAAGAACTTGCTCAGGGTCCCTAAGAGTAGGCGGCGTGAGGTGGATTCGAACCGCAACCTTCCGGCTCCAAGGCATCGAACATACCCCTACACGGTTACACCACCACCATGCCCCACGTAGAAATTGACAGAGGACATCAGCAAAGAAGAAGTATTACCGATCTGGGTGTTGAGTCCAGTGCCAATAACAACGCCGCGAGATTTTCCAGCAGCAATGTTCGTTCCCTAAGATGAACAACATCCAAAAATTCAAGTAAAACACCATAAAGTACCATTAAAAATAATTTTCAAAAACAAAGAATAATAAGCCTATGATCTAAAATATATAAAATATTTAAATTTCATATCTGGAAATCTGATTCAACAATTTAATTCGAAGAATGATGTTGTCAAGATATTATTACCAGGACGGTTTCCAAAAACCAGGTCCATTTCAGCACGCAGTTCTACACAAAATGTGCAAATCTAACGAGATTTCTACAGTTGTACAAAATTGACATTGACAGACGTTTATATCGTTATTCGTTTCGTTTATGTCGTCATTCGTTTCGTTTATCTCGTTCTTCGTTTATCTTGTTATTCGTTTTGTTTATCTCGTTATTCGTTTAGTTTATCTCGTTATTCGTTTCGTTGATCTCGTTATTCGTTTATGTCGTCATTCGTTTCGTTTGTCGTTATTCGCTTCGTTTAGCTCGTTATTCGTTTCGTTTATCTTGTAATTCTTTTTTTATCTCATTATTCGTTTCGTTTATCTCGTTATTTGTTTATGTCGTCATTCGTTTCGTTTATGTCGTTATTCGTTTCATTTATCTCATTATTCGTTTCGTTTATCTCGTTATTCGTTTCATTTATCTCATTATTCGTTTCGTTTATCTCGTTATTCGTTTCATTTATCTCGTTATTCATTTCGTTTATCTCGTTATTTGTTTCGTTTATCTCGTTATTCGTTTCATTTATCTCGTTATTCATTTCGTTTATCTCGTTATTTGTTTACCGAGAAAAGAACATTCTTCTTGTCCTGGTTGACGGCTCTTGGGTCGGGTATCGCATCGGTGTGCTTCAGAACAGACACACTCTCTCCTACAACACACAACATAAAGACAACATAAAGTTAAAAATTGCAACGTAAATTTTAAAAAATATACTGGAAACTAGATGAAAAATGCAAGCAGTAATTCTACCAGAACTAATTCTGTAACTAACACGGATCATAAATTAAAGAAAATATAATTCACAATGATGCTGTCAGACTTTCTCTATCTTTAACACTAATATCATTTTTATTTATCTATTTCTCCATTTCTAAAGCGCCCCTTCAAGGTCTCTACTCACAAGCGCTCCTGACTACATCACAGACAATTGCTCAGCGCTTCAGCACAAAACTCCAACGAAGTGTCCATGCTGTAGCCAAGTCAGGAGTGCTTCTGAGAATAAATCTTAAAGAGGTGCTATAACAAACAAGTTCACGTACAACGTTGTACATACCCACATAATTATTATTATTATTATTATTATTATTATTACTAGTATTATTATTATATCTCACATACAAAATTATCAAAAAACAAGCCATCAATCGAAACCAACATCCAACCGCATTTTAAAGCACGTTAGAACCGTGAATTCATTCAGTTAATTCATGAACAGCAATTAAAAGCGCCTCCCAAGATAACTAACCAGAGGGAGGTCCCAACAAGTCTCACCGCCCTTTCTGTCACACTTGTTGCTTTACCGTAGCAACTCATGTCAATCAAAACAGGAAATCCCAACAGGTGCAACAAGTGCCTCCCTGCCTTCTGTCACAGTGTCACACCTGTTGTTTTTTACAATAGCACCACATGTCAATCAGCAGTGTACAACATTAAACACCTGTTACTACTAGCACTTCAATTCCCCCTCATTTCTACTGTTCCCCCCACATGGTACATCAGATATTAAGAAACTCAAAAGTCAATTGAAATGTCGTCACCTGTCAGGATGGCTTGGTCGACCCTAAGCGTTGTTGAGAGGATTTTGATAAGCCGGACATCAGCGGGCACTTTGTCACCGACTGCATTTAAACAACAAACACGACTTGATTAGGATTTGATTAGGATTTGATTAGGATTTGATTATGATTTGATTAGGATTTGATTAGAATTTGATTAGGATTTGATTAGGATTTGATTAGGATTTGATTAGGATTTGATTAGGATTTGATTAGGATTTGATTAGGATTTGATAAAGATTTGATTAGGATTTGATTAGGATTTGATTAGGATTTGATTAGGATTTGATAAAGATTTGATTAGGATTTGATTAGGATTTGATTAGGATTTGATAAAGATTTGATTAGGATTTGATTAGGATTTGATTAGGATTTGATTAGGATTTGATTAGGATTTGATTAGGATTTGATTAGGATTTGATTAGGATTTGACTGGGATTTGATTAGGATTTGATTAGGATAAACTAAAGACAGACTTTCTCACGAAAGTTCCTGATTGACTTGATTTCAACAATGTACAAAGTACCCCAATCAGCAGCCTTGCGCTCAAAACACACTAAACAGTGTACATACTCGTTTTTCAATTTTTTTCGTCAGCACAAAATTAGAACTGAGCAGTGTCAGTAAAACGTCCTTGTAATCGCATGGCTGTGCTACGGCGCCACATAATTTCTCGTAATAATTTAATAATTACTAAATATTTTTTATTACTACTGGTATATAAATGACATACATGCATACGCTATTCAATATTGTTAACAGTCATGCATTCAAAATTGCACCTATCCGATTTTAATAATATACAGAGAGCTTGCTTTAAAATTGTCCCTACACAAAATTTGAACTAAGTGACTTCTCCATACAAATGACATTAATATGCTTAAAGAATTACTTGCAAATTATACACATCCTCCACTGAAAATTAGAACCACTCGATCTTAACACCATAATTATATATAAACTAATAACAACTACTATTATATTCATCAGTCCTTTTAAGGCAATTCCTATTTCTGGAATTTCCATGTGCCCCAGAATAGTCATTCAGCGTGAGGCGCTATATAAATCGTAGATATGATACAATACGATAACTAAGTTGTGTTACTATTTTTCAGTATTATTTTATCTATTAGCCGATGCTCCTCCTCTATCTTGTGGCGTACTGACTGAGAATCAACATGAATGGCACAGAGCAACAGTGGTGACTTTCTTCAGATCTGCTGCACAGACGACCATCTCTTCATCTGTGGCTGGGCTGGGAGTTCCTCTAATTAGCTATAGGTGCAATGTCAAGTATTCAGACTGATTGACTGATTGATTGATTCACTGACTGATTGATTTATTTACTGACCGACTGATCGATTGGCTAATTGATCGATTTACTGATTTATCGACTGATTTATTCATTTATTGACTGACTGATTGATTGATTGATTTACTGATTGATTGATTTATTGACTGACTGATTAATTGGCTAATAGATTGATTGAATGATTGCTTCATTGACTGATTGACTGACAGACTCACTGATTGACTGACTGATTGATCGATTGTTTTCTTGATTTAATGATTGATTGATTGTTTCCTTGATTTATTGATTGATTGATTTATTGATTGATTGATTGATCGATTGTTTCCTTGACTGAACAACTGATTGATCGGAGGACATGCTCAAACCCACAAACACTGCCTCACATGGCAGGTGTCACGAAATAGAGTATCCCCCGTATTAATTGTATCCCCCAAATTAAAAAAAGTCGAAAAAACCGCTTCCGCGTGTATTTTTGGGGGCAAATTAATTTTCATCTGCTTTATTTTGAACAATGACACTAACAAGTATGTTTATTCTTACTAGATAATTTGTTTTGCCCTGTTTTTAGAGCACTTAAAACTTTTAAAACACATAAAAACACTCAAGAGTCACTAAATAAATTCGAGTTGTTTTTATCTGAGCATTACTTAGGACACTTGAAACAATTAGAGTTACTTTAAATTTTGATTACAGCATAAAAAGTTTTATTATGCGCATTTTTCGAAAAAGGGGATAGAATGGTTTATCCACCCGGATAGTATAGACCGGTTAATTCCATCCGGGGGTATAGATTAATTCATCCCCCCGGATAGCTTTCAGGGGGGATACTCCGTTTCGTGTCACCGGCAATCAAGCCCCCCCACCCCCACCCCTGACTATTCTGCGATGCCCCAAAACAAACAAACAAGGGGAAACCAACCTGAGACGTCGACAATGTCGCCTGGAACGAGGTCCCTCGCCTTTATCCGCTGGATGCCACGGTGATTCTTTCGGATGACCTTCGCAATCTCCGGTTCGTATTCCTTCAACGCTTCGATCGCACTTTCCGCATTGCGCTCCTACGATCAGACAATTCATGCGGTGCCTTATTAGTGGCCGAAGAAACCGGAGATGTAATGTAATGTAATGTAATGAAGATTGACGTAAAACGGTCGAGTTATCATCATCATTGTTGTTGTCGACATCGTCATCATCATCACCTTCGTCGCTGTGATCGTCATCTTCATCCGCAACATCATCATCCTCTCCATCGTCAGTGGCGTCATCATCATTATCATCATGATCGTCATCATCATCATCATAATCATCAATGCATTTCTCATCATATTCAGCATATTCTGCATCATCATATTCTTCTTCATCAGCATAATCGTCTTCATCGTCGCCGTCGTCATTGTCATCATCATCGTCGTCGTCGTCATCATCAGTTTTAATCGTCGTCGTCATCATCATCATCATCGCCATCCTCATCGTCACCACCACCACCACCACCACCACCACCCACCACCACCACCACCATCATCATCATCGCTATTATCATCGCCGCCGCCACCGCCACCACCACCATCATCATCGTCATCATCATCAGTTCCTGACACCAATCATCTGGAAGAGACAGCTGCAAATAAACAAGCCGCAAGCTCTTTAGCTATCATTGTCAGATATCTCGTGATTTCCTCGCATACACATCATCCAGGTCTTCTTCGCCACACGATGATGTCTCTCGTCGTTCATGATACCAATTCCAACGAACCGCACAGGTAATGAAATATTCAACAAGCAGAAATCAGATTAGTCGCAGGCGGCGACGACCAGAGAGACAGTGCGGGAGGAGGAGGAGGAGGAGAAGGAGGAGGAGGAGGAGGAGGAGAAGAAGGAGGAGGAGAATGGGGAGAAGGACGGGAGAAGAAAAAGGAGAAGGAGAAGAAGGAGGAGAAGGAGAAGGAGAAGGAGGAGGAGGAGGAAGATATGGAGATGGAGAAGGAGAAGAAGGAGGAGAAGGAGGAAGATATGGAGATGGAGAAGAAGGAGGAGGAAGAAGAATAGAAGGAGGAAGCGGAGGAGGAGGAAGAAGAAGAAGAGAAGGAAGAAGAGGAGGAATAAGAGGAGAAGGAGGAAAAGGAGGATAAGGAGGAAGAGATGGAGAAGGAGGAGGAGGAGGAGAAGGGAGGACAATGAGGAGAAGAAGGGGAGGAGGAAGATGAGGACAAGGAGAAGGAGGAGGAAGAGGATGAAGATGAGAAGGATGAGGATGAATGTGTCGGGCGGTGGGAATCTTACCTGCCAGACTCCGACGATGGCATTGGCAATGAGAATAAGTAAGATGACGAATGGTTCGACGAACGCCGTCACTTGTTCCTCGGAATCCTCGAACCAAGCCAACACCTACATCCACGCATGCACAACAACACACAAACAAACCGTGTTAACAATCAAATATCGGTTCGTCTTTTCGTCTGTTTTATTCTAAAGTTGCACATATTATCGGCTCGTCAAACGACAAAGCAAGCTTACTCAACTGTGCTGCATAATCAAGATGATTATAATCTTTTGAATAGTTCATGTAAGTGGCCATATAATTTTATCAGCGGGATTTCATCCATTCTGCGTCAACTTTGTTACCAGTTTTGTTTTTGAAATTTGATTCATATCTGCTTTAACCTTCATCCATCTATCCGACAATCCATCCGTCCATGATCCATCCATCATCCATTCGTCCGTCCATGATCCATCCATCCATCCACGATACATCCGTCCATTTATTCACCCAACCATCCATCCATCCATCCAACCAACCATCCATCCATCCGTACGTCCGTTCATCTGTCCGTATACATCCAACTCTCATTTGTAATTACTGCTTAGGTGTTCGTATCCAGCTGATCTATTCACGGTCTACTAAATTTAGTAGGCCGTGATCTGTTATTCCCTCACGGCCAATAATTGTGACCTTCATCCAGTTAAGGCTTAAACTAAGATTAAGTCATTAGACTTAATCTTAGCTTAAGCCTTAACTGGATGAAGGTCACAAGGATTGCGACTGCACTGCAGGGTTGGCCACAAAATAAATGCTATATATAATCGCAATCGTATCTCCAAATTTCTAAAGCGCCACTCGAAAGTCAAGCGCAGGGCACCAGCTTATTCACGAGCGCTATGTCTAATCAGAAAGGTTGTCCAAAAGAGTAGTCAGGAGTTCGTAATCCGGTTACAGAGGCGGCAGAGTAGCTGTTAAGGTGCCATGGGTGGTGTTTAGGTCCAAAATTGGAAAGTGGAATATCAGGTTAGTCGGGATAAGAGTTCCTAAAGAGGTGAGACTTTAGTTTCAAATATATATATATATATATATATATATATGCATTTATATATATATATAGTTTTGTATGGATGTGTACCTGAACGCGTGAATATGTATATTTCTATAAGTATGTATACCGGTACCTAAGTCTGCAGGTTTGCCTATGTCATTCCCATTTGCTTACTAAGGAATTGTTCAAGTCATCCAATCTGCATGGTGGGGGGATGGGTGGCCACTCAACTACAATTGGCTATTGTGCCCCAGAGGGACGAAGAAGGAAACAAGTGAACAAAAGAAACGTATGACAAATAAACCGCATTGACGTCATCACGTCCCAGTCACCAGGTACAATACGGTCACGGATTGGTGACGCACACGTTCTCACCGGTTACATTATATTATATACTGCTTTTTAGAGATTCTTCGTGTGTGTCTGTCATTTATTTATATATTTATGTACATATAAATTAAATGGAAATATATATATATATATATATATATATATGTGTGTGCACATGTTATGTATGTATATATTTTTGAATGCATATACATGCAAGTATATATATGTAATATATATATAATTTTTATATATATATTTGTGTGTGTGAATTATCAACGTACATATTTTGCATATATGCCCATATAAAAGTAAATATACAATTATATATATATATGTATGTGTATATATATATAAATTATATACGCATGTACGTGTATGTGTATATGTATGTCTCAGCACATTCACCATATATAGGCTAGTGCATTTTAAAGTACCGTCCAAAAGCACTGTGATTATAATGGAACATTTATATAGCGCCATAAAGAGATTCAGAGGCACCACTATAGCATGTAACAAAAGTCAGAGCCGTCACTGACAAATTAGACGGTATAGAAAATTATTCGGATGCTTTTTCCAAAACAGGGGAAGAAGTTAAAATGCTTTTGCATGAATGCACTTGTGTGTTGTATGCACGTACAGATAAATTTAATATTTAATGTACTGTAGCATGCAAGCAAGTATACAGGCATATTATAGTTTGCATTAATGCACGTGTGCAACTGTGCATGTGTATATGTGCATATCCATTAGTAGTAATAATATTATGATAGGTTTTTCATTTTTTTGTTCGTCTTCTGAAGAAACAGAAAGAATTTGAAGACACCTGAGAAACGCTTGCGATTGGTTCCACGCTGTTCCTGAACGTGGAACACACAAGGGCCCATGATGACCATAGTGCACTGCGGCTCAACTACCCTACACCCAACTATCGCTACATGGCAACCATAAGGTATTAACAACTGTCACTATGGCAACCTTAGGGTGTTAACAACTATCGGTATCGCAACCTTATAGGTCATTAACAAATATTGCCATGGCAACCTTAGAGTATTAACAACTATCACTATGGCAACCTTAGAGTATTAACAACTATCGCAAAGCAACCTTGAGGTATCTGCAACCATCACTATGGAAGCCTGCTCAACTATTGCTATATAGCAACCTTGAGGTATTAGTAACTATCGCTACGTGGAGGAAAAACCGGTGAAATGTCAGAACCAGCATGTGCCACCAACAACTCAGATCCACGGCAAAGAGCAAGTCAGACATACATCAGGTCTTCTCCTCCGCCGAGTAGTTATAAGCAATCAGCAACCCACCAAGTAATGACATTCACCTGGAAGGTTGGCTATAGGCTCAGGTGCTAGGATATCGGCAATATAGAAACACCTGCCAGGACGGTGGAGTAGGGAGCTCTGCCGCCGCCACTGCATCATTAACCCACACGGTCTATAGGGCCTACCCCAGTCCCGGCAGACCCAGCCTCGCACGCTGGCGGCATGCAGGAAGGCCACAGGTATACCTATTCCTGAACAGCCAACTGTTATAGAAATCCAAGGCTGATATGGTAGCGTTTTTAGGACCGGCTGCTCTCGGCAAAAAACAACGCAACTGCAGGATGTAATCCAGACCCCCTCCTGTCAAATCGCAGGCGAACTATCAACTCGTCAACTATCAAGAGGTGATTCCGTCGAAACGGCTGTGTACAGGTAAAGCACGAACTACATAGGCCTAATCCTATACGGAACTTTATAACTACAACGCCACCTTTATTATGCAACATGCATGTGGCTGATAGTGCATGCCTGCATGGACAGTCAACCAATTAAGGACTCTACTCTGTCTCTGTCTCTCTCTCTCTCTCTCTGTGTCTCTGTCTGTATGTCTCTATCTCTGTCTCTCTCTATCTGTCTCTGTCTCTGTCGTCTCTATTTGGCAACCGGACTGCAAACTTCTCTGGACAAACCCTCTGATTCGACGCAGCGCTCGTGAATAAGCTGGTGACATGCACGCATTTTTAGAGCCACGCTTTCTAAATTTTGAGATTACAATTACGATTACGAACCTGCACATCGGAGATCAGACGGACGGGGAGAGGACTGGCCGCCACCTGCTCTCATAAGAAACGCCATGCAAGAGGGAAACCTAAAAAAGGGAATACTCTTCCTGTCTTCCTATTAATCTGTATGCATCCAAGACGGTCTTCCCCCCCCCCCGCCCCCGCCCGCAACCCCCCCCCCGGGAGCGCCAATACTCCAGTCACGTGATTTGTCGTGACTGCTGTTAAACGTTACACGAAAGATGGCGCCACGAACACCAATCACGGCTGAATAATTAATTTCGAATCAACCGTTATTCGTGATTAACAAGACGACTGATTTGCTGAGCAACAAATTATTTATGGCCAACGTTCTGTTTAAATCACAAAGTTAACACGTTACACAAGAATGATTTTTTTTCATCCGTGTTGCCATTTGCCAATTATTGACTATTTCTAATTTTTTTACTTGTGTACTTAGAGGGAGAAGAAGCAACCCTGCCAGATAATGGAATTAGGTAAAGACTATTATTACTAATTGGTAATCTTATTAATTATCATCGTTGATACTTATTGATATTATTGCCATTTATGCTGAGATCTGTCACAAATTATCATTAGAATTCATTATCAGTCACTGTAAGACTCAATGCGCCCCCTATCTAGCCCCTTGAGAACAATAGGCCTTCTGGAAAGCCTATTGTTCTCATTTAATCTGTAATAATATTCGTTCGTGTCAAAGTGGTTTTTTTGTCAGTGATCAATTATCTAATCATTTCAATTCATATTGTTTGATGCTTTGCTTTGGTTTACTGAGATCAATAAACTGATTTGATAACATTCATTTATCATAATAATAATAATAATAATTATTATTATTTTTTTATTTTTTTAAATTTTTTTGTATATTATTATTATTATTATTATTATTATCATTATTATAACTGGAATGTTAGGTTTAGGTCACGATTTAGTTTTCACATGTAAATTTTAGTTTGCTTAGGGTGGCCAGTCCATGGCCCGGATAATCCAGCCAAGATGCCCTGGTAGGCAACGGCGTTGTAGCACTGGATAGTGAATGAGATATTATTATTATTACTATTATTATTAATTAGAAACATACATTGCAACAGTACCCTCGGGCAAAACACAACCAAGCCACAATCACGTATAGATGCTGTGGTCTCTCGCTGTGTCCTTGGTTGTGCTCCGTCATACTTGCGTGATCTTTGCTGTCCAGTCTCTGACGAATGGTCTTGGTTGTGAGCGGCGCTATATAAATGACTAATTACATTACATTACATTGTAGCGCGTCGTGTACTTCGCTCTTCGGCTAGGGGTGAGCTTCTGGTCCCGCGGGCTCGCTTGGCTATTAAGCAGCGCCGTGCTTTCTCGGTCGTGGGGGCCCAGTTTGGAATGACCTCCCGGCTTCACTCTCTACTTGTGGTCCATCCGGCTGGGTTCTACAAGTCTCTCAAGTCTTTTTTCTGTGTTCGTGGATGGGCAGGGAGCGCCTCTGAGTAGTTTCTTGAAGGGGCACTATATAAATGCTCTGAATGAATGAATGAATGAATGGAGTCGATAAATGGATTTTGGAAATCGCAAGAACAATAATTTTAAGAGACATAACAATGTAAGTGTACAATAATACTTGTAATTACGACATTGAAGCAAGTGAAAGATGGCAAACGAATGCAATTGATTACAACTTACGAATGAGATAATAGCTGCCAACAACAAGATCTTCACCAGCAGATCGTCGAACTGTTCCAGCACGAGCTCCCACAAGGACTTACCTGCATTCACAGAAAAAAACATTCGCATGTAAAATGGTTCATGTCCAACTTTCTAAGGTCCACTGTTTCAGACAGCCTAAATCTCCGGACACTTTATATAGCGCATTTTTTTGTAACTCACGAGTGTGCTCTGCCCCTCGACTAAGATATCTAAAGAATAAAAGAAAGTTGGTCTGCAAATCTAAAAAAATTACCATGCACAGCCTGAAACTGTGTTCATTCATTCATTCATTCATTTGTTGGTGGTTTATTCATTCATTTATATAATGGCCATTCAAGAAAACTGCTCAGAGGCTCTCCCAACTCCAGGGTGAGAAAGGAACACACGAGAGAAGGCCCTGGGAGAGAGAGGCAAAGTTCGACAGCCAATAAAGGCCAAGGTCCCGCTATTTAGCGCAAATTGACATCAATCACACTTTCTATTATGTAAATAAATAATTTACCCAACTTAACCACATAACCCCACTTTGGTTTACATTGAATTTAAGCATTTCTTAAGGCATTCTTATAAAAAAACTTTCCTCATTAAGTTGTCCGCATGCATGTGGGGCGCGGTGGTGTAGTGGTGGCGTCGTTGCCTTGAAGCCGGAAGGTTCGAGGTTCGAATCCACCTCGCCGCGTAAGGACTTTGGGCAAGTTCTTCACTCACAATTGCTCAGCGCTTCGGCGTGAAACTCCGATGCAGTGTCCGCTCTGCATTCGGGAGCGCCTCTGAGTAGAGAGAGAGCTTGAAGGGGCGCTATAACAAGTGCACACACAAACAATAATTCGGTCGTGTGGTCTGAGACGCACTGAACAGAGGGAGTGTCATTATAGTAGGGGAGGAGCGGGTTCAGAACATGGTCCTGGTCGGCCAAGTCAGCAGTAAAGAGGTTCATATCTGTCATTCTATACAGTTGCTCTAATGCTGGATTATTTCCTGGTATACGTAGGCCTAGTGTAGTCCAACAAAATGGACTCTATTGCGCTCCTGTTCTCTTACAAAACCCCACGACCATGAACTCAGAGGCGCTCCCGACTACAGAGCGGACAATACATCGGAGTTTCACGCCGAAGTGCTGAGCAATGGCGAATGAAGGACTTGCTCAAGGTCCCTACGTGGCGACTTGAGGTGGATTCGAACCTGCAACCCTTCGGCTGCAAGGCCAAGAACATACCCACTACACCACCGCGCCCCACAATAAATGATACCGGTAAAGCGTAAAATAAGCGGGCCACAGTGGTCATTGGCACAGTATCATGAAGTATTGGCCCTGCAAGGCCATAATTACATCGTCATGATGCGCATGGCATATGCATCGATCAAATGTCTAGCTTGTACGCATAATATGCGCTTCATATGCATTTCAAAGCCGATAATATGTCCAGTTATGATCACCTCAGAGCAATGAGGTCCTCATATTAAGACCTCCGTGCCTAGGATCACCACGATCCGGATCCTTGGTGGTCCTAGCAATACCCCCCACGGATTACCACCTGTCCTCCGCCTCCTCCTCTCCTCCTCCTCCCACTCGCGTTGACGGCTGATAACATCTCCCGATGTTATAGTCATTCTTATATATTGCATCCATATAAACATCATTCATATATATTATTATATTCATATAAACAAACTGTCCATACAAATGATAAGAAACTCTGCTACTGTTCGTTCCCTAGCAGTGCCAGTCCGAAGTAGGGGGAAAGGAGGAGGGCGACACAAATCATCTTTTGTTATGACACAATGTCGTTAAACAGCAACAAGACAAATTGTAAGTTCTGAATTCGGAAGACTCATGCATTGTGGGTAAAATGGGTTCCTCCATGTATCACAACTTTCAACTATAAAATTTCATAAACCAAGTTATACAGATACGCATGCGAAACACCTCCACCGTTCACACTCTGCCAGTGCCAGTCCCAAGCTTTGACAAAGCAAGAGGGCGACACTAATCATCTTGGATATGGCGGTGTCGCTAAACATGTAACAAGATACGCATGTCGTCTATTCCTGCAGAAGAAGAATTTGTTGTAACTGGAAGCGTTTAAAATTATTTTATATTAATGATATTAATTAAATCTTGTGTCAATCCTCTCTAGCAGTTTGTCTGCACTGTAAGTTTGAACTTGGCTCCGTGGAAATGAAACTTTAATGAATGTTATCTTATGATGAACTTATGCACAAGCGTTCCACTAATGTAATAATAACTTGTTCTTGAGAACATAACCATACAGACATACATGTATAAAATTGTATATTATACATTATACATAAATATACAAGCATGCATATCCACATGCATTCCCAAAATGCAGCTACTGTTGAATGCCAGAACAAGAGACATAATGCTGTGCACCATTATAAGCGAGTGCTTTACTTACATAATTTACATTACATACAAACATACACATACACAGTTACACACATATATATATATATATACATACACAGTATTACATACGTATGTACAAATGTACATACTACCTACATGGATACACACATGTACATCAAACATGCACACATACATACATACATACATGCATGCATGCATGCATGCATCCATACATACATACATACATACATACATACATACATACATACATACATACATACACATACATACATACATAGATACACATATATAAACACACATAAAAACACACATACTTATTTATATACATAGTCTACCAGCATATACATATACAATAGATATATTAGATATACAGGGTGGGCCAAAAAAAGTAATCCCCTACGGGTTTTTGTCAATATCTTGGCCAAAAATAGGATTTTTCAAATCCAGTTTTACGGGCTTGAAGGTAATTCATATCTACGTACAATAGCCAAATTTCATCGCCATATGTGAAACGGAACAAAAGTTATATCCCTTTTAGTGAGGCCACCCACCGTTTTTTGACGATTCAAAAACGTAACGCTACAAAAAGAAGGTTTTTGTCAATATCTTGGCCAAAAGTAAGAATTTCGAAATGAAATTTTACAGGTTAATAGACAATTCATATTTACATATGTTGGCCTGATTTCATAAAAATATTTCAAACGGAACAAAAGTTATATCACTTTTAGTGAGGCCACCCACCATTTTTTGATGATTCAAAAAAAGTCAGAAAACGATGGGTGGCCTCACTAAAAGTGGTATAACTTTTGTTGGGTTTGAAATATTTTGATGAAATCTGGCTTTCATTTGTAAATATGAATTGTCTTTAATCCTGTAAAATTTCATTTTGATATTCTTACTTCTGACCAAGATATTGGCAAAAAACTAATTTTGTTGCATTTCGTTTTTGAATCGTCAAAAAACGAGGGGTGGCCTCGCTAAAAGTGATATAACTTTTGTTCTGTTTGAAATATTGTGTTGAAATTTGACCATTGTATGTAAATATGAATTGCCTTTAAGACTGTAAAGTTTCATTTAAAAATTCTTATGTTTGGCCGAGATATGGGATAAAAACGGTAGGGGATTACTTTTTTATGGCCCACCCTGTACATATGCAGTACCAAGAATGACTGACATACATACAGTCATACACACGGTAACACACCAACAAACATACCAGCATGCAAACATCACATAATAAATATATCACATGCACGCATACACAGACATACATACAGACAGACATATACACACACAGAGACGCAGAAAAGGCATGAGACAAGGATGGAAATAATTGGTCTCTCTGTGGCTCTTCTGCGTGGCTATTGATGATGGCCCTCTCTCAAAACGTCCTACGCACGTCATTTATACACACACGGCCTGGCCTGACCTCGCCTGGCCTGGCTTTCTTAGCCGGATGCTATAGCCTGTATAACCCGCGGAAACCACCATCGAAAATCCTTACTATAGGCTGACCTTTATTTAGCTTATCCACTTCATAATATATGTGTCAGGGCGATCATAAATGTAAGTCTGATGACCCTGACATAATTGTCCCTAATTTATATAGAGCAGTTTTATGTACACCTCAAGAAAACTGCTTCTAAAGGAATTCTTTTTAGCGATTTGCCGAGTGCATAAATGTGATGAAAATAAGAAAATCGTACGATGATTAAACAGTACTGACAGTGAAGGACTGTAAAGATAGAAATTTCACAGAAGGAGATACTTAAAATCAGGAGCATCATAAATAAACGACATCGGTGTAGATCTGAGGCTTTTATCGTGAGCCTCAGCCCTTTGTTCTTTGCTCCAGAGTCATGTTCGCAAAGTCGTTGACAGGGTCTTAGCAGATATGGTCATCATAAGAACATACTTATATTGGATTTAGGATCGTGTGTGTTTAGCTTAAAACATCTGACTATTGATCGGCTCTATAGATTATATGTAAAATTTTTATACCATGTCTGCATGTCAAAATGTCAATATAAATTGGTCAGTTAGAGAATATTCTTATCTTATCTTATGTACATACGTAGTTATCCACCATGCCATATAACTGGGTTTCTCCATCCTGGGCTTGAGTAGGCATCTTTGAGGGGACTATTGATCGGCTATTGCCCTATAATCAAAGTTATACTGATTGATATGGATGATACATAAATAAATACAGGTACAAGTGCACATACATATATACACAAGTATATACACATACATCTCAAGATCTATACATACAATTTATATATATATATATGTAAATATATATATCTTATATATATATATATATATATATATATATATATATGCTTAGAACTTAGCCCTTCCCCTGCAGGTTTGGGCATCAACACACTTCCTCCACTTCTACCCGTCCATCACCAGTGTTATATGCTTTACATGTATATATGCATACACGCATGCATACAAACATATTATATAGGCCTACATGTATAGATACGTAAATGCCTACATACACATATGGAAACAGGTTCATAAATCCATAGTGTACTGAAAACAAGAGATTCAGGAGAGGATTTATGCAGAAGAGCATAAAAATCCAGTTCATCACGCGATCAATTGAAATGACACTTTCCAGTTATTATCTCGAAAAAATGATCATCTCAATGAAAAATCTGACATCTTTATGAGACGTGAAACTCATAAGGTGCTGAACACACACTAGAGAAAACTCTGGATACGGCAGACATTAACGCATTCAGAGATGGCCACAGACAGATCTCTCTGGTCATTAAAGAAAGAACAGACAAGCAGACAGACAAGAGACATACAGATAGACACACAGACAGTACACAGATAAATAAACAATAGGCACACAGACAAACAGACAGACAGACGGATAGAAAATAAACACACAGACAGGCAGACAAATAAACAATACACACACACACATACAAACAGACAGACGGATAGAAAATATACGTGAAACTCATAAGGTGCTGAACACACACTAGAGACACACAGACAGACAGACAGACAGACAAATAAACAATTGACACACAGACGGATAGACAATAGACACACAGACAGACACACACACACACACACACAGACAGACAGACAATAGACTGACACACAAACAGACAATAGACTGACACACAAACAGATGCAGACACAGAGGCACAATAAAAAATTCTACAGGGACACCGGACATGACACGCATCATCACCCTGACATTTGTTATCATGACAGCAACAACAACATCAACAACAACATTGAGATCAAAGTACCAGGCATCACAGTACCAGTACCACATGTTTTCAGCATCCACCACATATGCCACAGCCTCTAACTGACATAATATCGACCGTATTAACGTCTCACTCATTGTTCTACGACCACCATACACTCACATTGTTGTCACCAGCTGGTCTTTATAAGTCTTTAGTCTTACCAGCAATGTCTGATTTGCAGCAGACATCAACGTAGCAGCAAATCTTGCACTCAGCGTCTGGTTAAAGCATGGACTGGTGATTTAAAAAAATCATGCACTGGATTGATATAATTACCACTGCTCAGACTCTCTGGCATTGCCAGTCCCAAGCCTGGAAAAAGAAGGAGGGCAACACTAATGATCTTTCTATGACACAAACAGTCATTAAACAGCAAAACAGACAACATGGTTTCGCTTGAAGCAAGGGTTCCCAAAAGTTGTAAGCAGGTTGAACCATAGATGAAGAGGTTGATAGTTCAAATCCCAATGAACATTGGTATTGTACACAGTTGATGAGAAGCTCAGGCAGCGAGGGAGAGGACTCGACATCTGCCTTCATATGCTGAGGCTAAGAAAACGAAGTCGTAAAGATTTCATATTCATGGCTATACCTCTTAAAAAGACTGTGAACATTGTCTTTTCTTTCCTAAATTGAATTGACTATCATCGAGCGCCTCTGAGTAGATATCTTGAAGAGGCGCTATATAAATTATCAGAATGAATGAATGAATGAATGAATTATCAGCCAATGCATTGCAAACGACGGTAACCACACACTAAGCTTCTTATATAGCTGTTTAATTAGATCAGGCCAAATTAGCCGTGCCCTGCATTCAGACACTGAACAAAGGCCACGTAAAAAAACCAGTCAAACCATGCAGCAGAGGCTAATGGTTTCTTAACGTGATGCGAATCAATATCCTTATAAATCAGACACACACACACGCACACACCACACACACATGTGTATCTCTTTATTTGATATAGTATCAGTGTATCGAATGCTACAAATGACTTCAGCACAGTTGCAGCTTGCCTTCTTCTTATATGCACTTATTTCCGCTCTCAAGTGTGTACACTTCTTTGACAGGAGCTACATAAATTCCGTGCATTAAGTCAGTCAGACCCTTTGTCTGCACCATAAACCAAAGTGGCTGTTCAAGCAAAATGATGCCGTTTTTTTCAAGTGTGTGCTCAAGATTCTCAAATCACCAATAGAATAGAATGCATCATGGATGTTTTAGTACTGCCAGATAAAACATGTCTCTGGCCTCAGTGATATCATTCTGTCGTCACGAGGCAATATCTCAAACAAATGAAAAAATGTACACATTATTTGCATGAAGACAGGCTGATGACAGAAATTCTCGGGCCCATAGGCAGAGCAGTCCTGGGCCCCTATGGCTTAATGAGAAAGAATTTTTTTAGAAACAAATTGAAGCGATAAAAGATCGGGTATGACCTAGAATTTTATATTTAGATACAAAATATGATTTAATTCAGTTGTTAGTTAACTTGAAGTTTAAACTGATTCTGCAATGTTATATAATTATTTAAAAGGGCATAAATCAGAAACTTTTCTATATAACTACCTAGCCCTGGTCCCTGAAAGTCCCTGGGCCCCTGGACATTTTCCACTCCTGCTGCCTTCCCTCTCGGCGGCACGGCATGGAGAATTGGAGATCAAGAAGCCTCAAACAGGCATACAGCATAGTGGCAGCCAAGTCATACCTACTCACATATGGGGCCATGACCAGCGTTTAACCTAGACATCTCTGGGGGGAAAGTCCCCTCCCAGGAATGACATTTCCCCAGAAAATTTACACAAGTGACATTTCCAACCCACCCACACCAGAAAAATTCGACAGATCTTGTTTACATGCATATATATGCAAAAATTTCCCCACCACAAGAATTTAAAATTGGATCATTGATGTACTAAAAAAGGTCCTCAGATTTTAAAGCTTCGAAGTTACTATGCAAATTGGTATGCTTATCAAAAATGCTGACAGAAGCACTAAAAAAGCCTCAGATTTTACTTAAGGCTTCGAAGTTACTATGCAAATTGGTATGCCTATCAAAATTGTTGACAGAGACACTAAAAAAGATCATCAGATTTCAGAATTGGTAAATTTTTCACTATTTTTGACAGTTCTAAAGACTACAAATTTCAGAGACCATATGATATCGTCGATGTCCAAGTCAGTTGTTTTCGTCCCCTCAAATCGGCCGTTTTTATTTTTCCCACCACCCCCCTCTCCAGAAACCTGAATTCCCTCCCCAGAGCAGGGAACTAGATTAAATACTGAGCCATGACGTCTTCGTAAGATTACAAAAAAGGCGCTGAAACAATATCTTGCCACCGCCCATTATGACGTTGATAGCTAGTCAGCAGACTGGGCAATATTACACCATGGATGATAAATATGGCTATACCAGCAGCAGATCACAAGGTTAACAAGCACAGCTTTCGAAACAAGAACCACGTCTGTTTTTCCACATCAAGTCCTCCTCAATGTAAACTCCAATTTTTCTGTCCAGGAGATCCCTTGTTTAGAAACTCCTGGCTTTTTCCGCCCCACAAAATAATATCCCTGCTGCCCGACCACCCATCAGTATATATATACAATGCATCGAATAGCTGCTGCAAACGGTGCAAGAAACATAATACGCAATGTGGCAACACACCAGACCCACACTGTAAATCAGCTGATGCTACAAGTGGCAAACATTTGCTTGATACGTGTGAAAGCCGTACCCAGCAAATGACCCGTTGCGATACAGTGCGCTAAATCTGTATTACCAACGTCATAGAATAACAGATTACATTCACAAACTATGTAAACGTAAGGTTACATTTATGCAACATGTAAAGGTAACGATTATATTTACAGAATATGTAAACGAAAGATTACATTAAAATGACATGTAAAAGAATATGTAAATGTAATATGTAATTCCATGAATTCTATGTATCGCCTTAGGATGCAAGTAATATGTAATTCCATGAATTCTATGTATTGTCTTAGAATGCAAGACAATGCATAGAAAGCCACAAACGTTCGTATATAAGCTGCATGATCTTAACATGGTGCCATATTAAAACTATAATAATGAATGATAAATGTATGCATACATGAATTAAAGTATCTTCATGCATAGCCATATAATTTAACACTTCTAAGTAGCAGGCCTAACCTTTAAGTGGTGGCGCTATATAAATTTCCATACTTGAACGAATAAACTAGAGTCCATCTCAGAAACACTTTAATATGGAGACACAGTCATGGATGGCACCCAATTACCTAATACATTAAAGGACCACCTTAAGAACGCTCATTTAATATATCAATCACATCTGCTGAAAACAATAGCCAGCCTTCCATCGCCTTGAAACATTTAAATCACATGCCTCTTTAACACAGGCATCGATGTAATTCAATATAATTAACATTCCTTTCCCCATTCATCAGCCTCATTGAAACCTACAGCCTCTAAACACTTAAAAATAAGAACCTCACATAGAGCATGGGGGGGGGTACAATCAGGCCCCTATATAGTACCTACCACTTCCACCCCATCCAATTCCAGGGGGGGAAAAGTAACCAACCCTGGGCATGGAGGAGATGACCTGCAACATCCCACATAAATTCTCCAGGCAGGTTTAAGCTTGAGGCTCGTCTGTCTCAACTTGCTTCAGTTCTATAATCTATGTCTCATTGGACTTTGGCTGGAATGTTCCAACCGATTTCAATTTCTGATTACACGCAGATAACAGCTTATCAGTTTCGGTGCTTTTTTTCCCGGTCATTGTTCAGTTGCGTAGTGTTGCTAGCTGCCAGTTCAGTTCTTCTGTCTGCAGGCAATTCAGTCGATTCCAATCCACCGCATAAACAGCCATCAAGAAGAAATGATCCTATCATGCTGTTGACATGAGGTGTATGTACAAGACAAGGAGGAAGAGCAGTTCGCCCCTGTTCGCACTCTGCCAGTGCTAGTCCCAAGTCAAGATAAAGGAGGAGGGCGACACTAATCATCCTCTGTTACCAAACGCATCGTTAAACAGCAACACGTGAAGTGCTGCTCAGTCCTCTGAGTTGAACTCTGTCACTGCTCAAAATACTCTGACAGTGCCAGTCCCAAGCATGGATAATGGAGGAGGGCAACACTAATCATCTCTGGTGTGACACAGTGTCGCTAAACAGGGCTGTCCTTTGAACCATGGCCCTGAGGCAGCCAGCCATGGGTACGAAGTTAGAAGTGGTAACGACTTCGTTTTCCTGGCCTCGGCAGATGATAGCGGGTAGACTTCTGTATAGATCCATGCCAACTGAGATGGCAGATGCTCTAAAGCACTGGTGGCGTTGTGGCGAGTTTGGTGCCTTGGAGCCGAAGGGTTCTGAGTTCGAATCCACCATAAGCCATCACGTAGGGAGTCCAGGGACCCTGAGCAAGTCCTTCACTTGCAATTGGTCGTACGCTTCGGCGTGAAACTCCGAAGCAGTGTCCACGCTGTAGCTGGGAGCGCCTCTGAGTAGAGAACTTGAAGGGGTAACATAGAAATGCGAGAAATAAAATAAGTAAAATAAGCATAGATGACGTCCTGCCACAGAACTGCGTGCCCCAAACTTAACAATGGCAAATGAAACAATGGCAAAATTAATCTGAACTATACTCATTTCATTTGACATCGCTTCTAAGCGAGACTAAGCCTCTACAATCCTACACTGTGTTCCACACTGCCACACTATATATCTACTTCCTCATCTACACTCAACCCTTTCCCCTCCATCCTCTACCATCATAATCCTTGCATTAATGTATAACTATTTTCTTTCGTTAATAGATAGTTGAAACCAGTTGAAATTAGGCCGATAGTTGAAATCAAATCCGGAGTTCCTGGTTCGCATAAAGCTCGGCCTTGAAAAGTCTCAGTAACTACAGGACCACAGGGCTTCCCTGTAGAAGCAGAAATCGAAGATGAAGACTAAGACCAACTAAACAAAATGAAAAGAAGACAGGACAATGTCTAGAAGAATGGGAAGCAGAAGAAAAATATGAAGATAAATAAGCAATCCCCTAAGTCAGCCGCAGTCAAGAAGTGCTAGCAACCTCATGTTTCTCAGCCTCCGCATATGAGAGCAGGTGGCTGGTGGTCCTTCCCCTCCCCACCCTCTTGCCTGACCACCAACAGTTCGTTTACACTCATTTTGCAGCCAAGTTGGCGAGACTAGAGAATGACTATAGACATGCCATAATAGCCAGAAAGTATACTTAATAGTACAAGTGGAAGATATATTTGAACTGTGAAATCCTACCTTCCTCTGCAGGCAATTCTGCAATAAAAAAAACACAGACAAAACGTTAGGAATATGCTTTATTGTTTTCAAGAAGCTTTTAGATACATAAACACCAAACTACCACAAGCGGAAACTAGATACATATAGCTTGATAATTGTGTGAGCAAACATCATGGTGTATTTTATGATCCATTTTATCAACTGAATAACCAATTGATTTGTTTGTTGTTTGGTTGGCTAGATGGATAGATGATGGTTGATTGGTTGATTGATTGATTGATTGATTGAGGAATTGATTGGCTGGCTGGAGAACTACTAGACTAGGTGGATGGATGGATGGATGTACGGATGAATGGAAGGATGGATGGATATACGTTTATTGGAAATCTGACTGACAAATCACAACAGGTAAAGCAATGAGTTCATATTCGAAGGTCAAAAAGGTCATCAGTTTGAGGGTCTAAACCAGTGCCTAAAGTGTAAAAAAGGGACGTCCCTGGACGTCCTTCACTTTTTCAGGTGCTCTGGCAGGACAGCATAGAGATTTTAAAATAAGTGCCTGGACGCCGTCCATGACCGTCCTGCCACACTTTTAGCCCTGGTCTAAACATTATCTATGCAGCATACTTGCTACTTGGGAATATAAGCTAAAAAACTGAACCGTGACCAAATGTTGTGTTTAGCCTCCTCCTCCTCCTCCTCCTCCTCTTCCTGCAAAATTATCTCCTGGCACCCCATGAGACCATCGTCTCAAAATGTTTCATATTCTCCGGAGGGAGAATGGACATTCGCCGCATCTTCTCTGCAGTCTTTGATCGTTCAATGGAGAAACGTGTCAGGCTTCGCATCATGCTGCAGCTACATGGTGATGCAGTGTATAATCGAGGAGACGCGAGACCGACGCCGTGGCATTAACAGCGGCAGCCTGCAGCGCCTCTAGGGGCAGCACGTGTAAACTCAGCACCTTCAACTTCATCGAGGCATCAAGGGATCCACGAACGAACCCGGTATTAGGAGGTTACTGGTGACGGTGACTCCCAGGACAACCATTGTATGCGTGGATGAGTGGATGGATGAATGGATGGATGGATGGATGGATGGATGGACGGATGTATGTATGTACGGATGGAAATATGGTTGGATGGATGGATGGATAGATGGATACAGGGATGGATACAAGAATGGATAGCTAAATAGATGGATGGATGGACGGATGTATGTACGGATGGAAATACGGTTAGATGGATGGATGGATGGATGGATGGATGTACACATGGATGCAAGAATGGATGGCTAAATGGATGGATGGATTGCGGGTGGATATGGATGGATGGATGGATGTATGGATGGATGAATTGATGCATGGATGGATGGATGGATGGATGGATGGATGGATGGATGGATGGATGGATGGATGGATGGATGGATGGATGGATGGATGGATGGATGGATGGATGGATGGACGGACGGATACTGGCACTTTATAAAAACACCCACACTAACATGATTACATTACACATGATTACAGTATAGGAATGTGGATTACACCGAGAAATGTATTAACCGACAAAGTGGAAACTGGAGACCGAAAGAGAGACAGACAGACAGAGGCAGAGAGAGGCATACAAAGCAAGACAGATAGGCAGACAGGCAGACAAAAGCAGAGAGACAATAAGACATCCATAGTGGCCATTGACTCATCAGCAGCAGCGGCCATTAACTCCATCTCCCTAGCCACCACCCGCATCTAATAAGTCAAGCGTCGTCGGCAAGCCCCAAGCCACCACCACCGCCGCCACCACCGCTGCCGCTGTTGATACAGTGGCTGACGCTAGTGGCGTAACATTACCGCAGCCGCAGCAGCACCTGATCTCTTTATATAGGTCCAGGCGCTGATTGAGATCCATCTTCCGCGGGCCAATCCAGGAGGGGGGGAAAGCAGAAGAGAGGGACGCCAAGGCAACCTGCCATCACCGACACATCAGTTATAAATACCCACCCTCACTTCTAATTCCCAAGGGCGTCGGCCAGTAGTCCCCAGCGCCCTGCAGCCACAGGTAGGTAAGCTGAGGGTGCAGCCGACCGGCACGCCTGCCTTCACGCCGCTTATATTTAGTCTACCTCTCGACCGCCACACGGACGACCAGGGAGGGCCACTCCACTCTCGCTAGCTCGCACGGACCATCGCTACCCAACTGCTTTCTCCGCTCCTACATACATATATGTATACTATATATGCGGCGGCGCTGCAGGCCCCCTACGCTGGCTTCCATAGCCAAGGACATATTTATCTGGCTCGCCAAGGCATTGACAGTACGCTAAGGTGAGTGCATCTCTCGCCCGGTTTTCGCAGGCCTGTCAATCTGTCCGTCTGCGTGTCTGTATGCCAGCCTCTGTCTGTATGTGTCTGTCAGTCTCTGTCTGTGTCTGTCTGTCTGTCTGTCTGTATGTGTCTGTCAGTCTCTGTCTGTCAGCCTGCATCTGTGACGAAGATGGAAGAGTTGCACCGGCAGACGCAATCTTGTGCAGCTAGTTTAATGGATCATGCATAAATAAATACATATGCATATATATATATATGCATGTATACGTATGCATCAATATGTATAGTATGTATACTGTAAGCAACAATGAATTCTATACATATGCAAAACATTTATTTATATGCATAGTGCATACATATATACATATATATTCACATATGTATGTATGCACATTATATACATTTATTATATAGATATATTATAATCCATTAACTACAGGTCTGCATATGATTGCGTTTGCCAGTGCAACTATTCCATCTTTGTCACATATATACATATATATCATATACATAGATATCATATAAATATATATTTATATATTTTACTGCAAGCAATTGACTTAATGGCCACCTTTCAGGTCCTTCCAAGATCAGTGTGGGTGAAAAGTCTTCCTCCAAATGACCCGTTTCCATTTGCTGTGACCTTCGGTCACCTTCGCAACCAATATACAACATTCGCCAACATCATTGCACCAACCGTAGCAGAGAGGAGTGGCGTTTCAAAAATTTCTACATTTGAACACAGTGGCTGAGAGGCTAGAGCAGCTTGCATCGCAACACGGAGAGTCCGGGTTTGACTCTCCACCGTGATATGGTTAGGGACCATGAGCAAGTCATTCACTCACAAGTCTTCTGCACCATTGATTGATGTATCGTACCGTATAGTATCGCAGTGTATCGCATTGTATTGTATCGAAGTGTCTCATATTGCATTGTATTGTATCGTACTGTATCATATTGCATTGTATTGTATCGTACTGTATCATATTGCATTGTATTGTATCGTAGTGTATCATATTGCATTGTGTTGTATTATATTGTATCTGAGACAATTTATATAGCATTGCTGGTAACAAGCTGCTTCCAGTTAGGTCATTGGATTGAGGTGCTCAAAATAATTATGCATAATAATAATTTCAAAAAATAATAATAATTAACAACAGTAATAAATAATTAATTCTCATTGCCTAAATTTAGTCTTCTTTGCCTCAGTTGCCAAAGGGATGAAGTCACGAAGGCTAGCAATCCCAGGAAATGATATTCCCAATTTTTGGAAATCATATAGTATTGTATGAGCCTACCTCGAGTATGCAAACCAATAACTTAAACCAATTTCTTACTTTGGAATAAATAAGCCTGGACATCTTAAGCACATCTTGTTCAAATTTAAATAGACTTCTAACTCAACTACAATTTAGCAATTATAATGATGATCTATTGCATTATTTAATAATAATATTATTTGCCTAACTAACAAAACACAGTTCTAACATCATGTGGACAGGATTTCATTTAAATGCAGAAAAGCAAGATCACTGCAGTCAATAAATGTGTTGCTTGTTTTTCAGTGTTTACTAAGATCTGTTGCATGCATCTTCATTTTTTCTGTTGACCAGTCTTTGAATGATACTCATTGTGAATGAAATATACCTCAACAGTGCTCATTTCGAGCGCAGCATGTATCTGGACGGCTGTGCCTATATAGCTAAGAACTCCTCAAAGGATTTGTTCAATGTTCTAACTTTCTCTATAACAGGGTCAACTGCAACCTTAGCAAGTCTTAGGCAGGGCTTAAAGTGTGGCTGGACGGTCATGGAAGGTCATGGACGGCGTCCATGCACTTATTTTAAAATCTGAACGCCATCTTGCCACTTATTGGCTAGCACAGGCTGGAAAGGTAAGGGGCGTCCAGGCACTTATTTTCCACATTTTAAGCACTTGGTCTTAGGCTTTAATTCTCTCTAATAGGCTTTGAAACAAAATGTCTCCACAAAGTCTGATCTAAGCCTTTGAAGTACAATTTCTCTAATCAAAGTCTGCTCTAAGCCTTTGAAGTACAATTTCTCTAATCAAAGTCTGCTCTAAGCCTTTGAAACAAAATGTCTCCACAAAGTCTGATCTAAGGCTTAGAGCAGACTTTGATTGGAGACATTGTACTTCAAAGGCTTAGATTAGACTTTGAACTAAGACTCATGGATCCCAATGGGTATGGTGGGAAGCCAGTTTAAGTTCATTGACTCTACGGATTACAAGAGTTTATATTCAATTCAACAAGGTCATAATGTCCAATGCAAAATGCCTGCAATCAGGCAACGGATTTGACTAGAGCTACGGATTGCAAGGTCTTATAGACCCGAATAATTCTTGTCAAGGCCATTAATTTCAATGCAAAATCCATGAAATTTGGTCACGTTTGAATACGTACCGTTTGGACCGTATTTCTCTTGGTACCGTTTGACCTGATCGTCGTCAAGACCGACGTTTTCGTCCGTCTGGAAATAGTGGAGGACCTCGTCCGATGGTTTCGTATGTGCTTCCTCCATGTCGAACGACGGTGGATGTCTGTCTCCACGGAATAGTTAGACGCAACGCACGCACCTCTCAAGAGTACCTAGTGAGCCGTGGTGTTTGTTTCCCCAGTTTTTCTAGCACGGTCAAACTACTTCACGAAGAAGACACATCGACTATACTACCGCGTTGTTGTCGTCGTCGGCCACGCTTCAGCCTGGTGGACCCTTCCCCGTTACGAAGCAGAATAAGAAGAAGAAGAAGGAAAGCTATCGACTCGAAATGCCAGGACCGACGCGAAGACAGGAGGTGGTCAACGAGTCAACGACGACAACACCTTCGACTGGGTGGGTTGCCGAGAGTCGACTACTGATCGGCAGCGAGTGCCTCGTGCCAGCGGGACGGACGGACGGACGGTCGACCACAGGCTTTACCACCACCACTCAGCGATCGACCACCAACCAACCGACAGCGTCTCTCCTCCTCCTGCTTCTCCCAATCTCGTCCCTGGCCCCGGACGATCAGAGCAAAGCTTCGTAAATAGTCCACCGGCGGCGGCGGCCCCTAAGATACTCGGTGGCGGCCGCGACCAACGGACCGGTCCACTTGCTCCGCGGAGGGAGGAGAGCCCCACTTCTGCATTAAGACATCGCTGAAACTGGCGACTGTAACGTATTCAGCGAATAAAACAAACGCTAATCGAATTGGAAATTAGAATTAATTAGAAATTAAGCTGAAACACGGCGATTGCTTTAGCAGTGCTGATATATAAATAACGCCCGAATCGCTGTCACTCTTCCCCTAAATGGCGACGCATTCCGGTTATCTGTCTTGTGAATGGCCCGTTTTGTCACGTGACCGTAGTTACGAAGGTTACGAAGACGACACATTAAAGAAGACGACACTAGCGCATCTTAAGTTGGCAAGTATGAAAGTGTGTGCGATGAAATATATTTATATAGCGCTAATATTTTCGACTGTACGCCACTGAGCTGTTGAATCGTTCTTGACTTCTATGTTTCGCATATATTAGACGCTGGTCGTCATGCTGCGCAATGCGAACTTCATGTGCTCCGTAACCTCTTTCCACTGCAGCGAGATCCATTATAGGTCTATAACTGTAGGCAAAGGGCTCACAATTTCACCATCGGGGTATTCACAAGACAAGTAGCCTCTATAAAAAGCGTACTGATAGCAGGACACGCGTCATCAACTCATCATCTACCAACGAGGACAATGCTATTGCGACACATTAAAGCAGAGTGCAGTATAAGAATTGTAGTAATTTAACTGGGCATCAGACTAGCTATTATATAGGCCTATGATCCACGTCGAGTTGGAGTGTGAAAAGCTAGAATAGCTTGGGGCCTTAAGAAATTAACACTAGAGGGGTGAATCCCTTCAAACTCCACGGCAATTCTTACCCTACGGGCGCTAAGACAGGACGGAAATCATGCCTGAAATCATAGATCATGCATGAGATCTTGTTAAACCTGGGGGACGGTAGAGTAGGCCTAATTAATGGAAAACACGCTGGCGTAGAGAGCGAGAGGTAGCGAGTGTGAGCCCCCGTTGGGCGGATATACTTTGTATATAGGCTGCCTTAGCGCCGTGTAATTGCAAAACTATCTGTTCTGTTAGTAGTTAAGTTTAATTAAGATTACTGCATAACTTGTAAATGCAAAGCGCAGTGCGTCTTGCAGGCGCTTCTTTAAAGAAAAGATTATTATTATTATTATTATTAGGCCTACATAGCATAATAAGCAGTAATTAAACGCCAGCGCTATAGAAATGCTTGGTGGTGGCGCGTGTTGTCATGGTAACGGATTCTTCCACTCCCTATTTCTGAATCGCCACTATTTTGTACATGCATATAATATTTCTATGGCCCAAGTAATTTTTTAATTTATAATGTTTGCCACAGTCAAGTAGGCCTAGACATGCGGTCCCGAATAAAATTAATTAGGCATGCAGGTCAATAATTGGCACACATAAATCTATGCACAGGTCATTAGCCTATAGCCTATTTATATTATATAGTCCTACATGTACGTGGCCATAGGCCTATATCTCTGCCAGTGCCATAGGAATTTGCCCTGGTCGTTGCTTTGCCGCAGAGCATTTGCCTTGGTCGCTGCCATGCAATAATTGGTAGGCTATTTTGTCCTGGTCGCTGCCCTGCCACAAGGCTGTCAGAATGTTTTCCCCGTCAGGGTTTTATTTGGGATATAAGTCGCCCCATGGACTGGCTAATTGTATGCCTGACTGGGTATGGCCTGGTTACATGTCTGACAACGCCTTTGCAGGTACGAGACAGAGCCACTCTGCGTGCATCATTTCCAAAATCAAAACATTAAGCCAATTCCAAGGATCGCTCGGTAGGTGTATTGAAATTATATTGGAGCCAAAAACGTCCTATAAGAAAGAATTATTTTATGTGATCCTTTACCGACCAATGTGTAGGCCCTGTAAATGGTGTGGGATATATAGCCTACGACCAGTGCTTAAAGTGTGGAAAAATAAGTGCCTGGACGCCCCTTATCTTTCCAAAAGAAGTGCCTGGACGCCCCTTACCTTTCCAGGCATTGCTGGCCAATAAGTGACTGGACGGCGTTCAGATTTAAAAATAAGTGCATGGACGCCGTCCATGACCGTACAGCCACACTTTAAGCCCTGCCTACGACTCCCTAGTCGGTAAAGAGCTGATATTCTAATCTGTTGTAAATCTACTAGAAATGCTGAAA
>OX457043.1:47363241-47593241 GCA_949752735.1 Lumbricus terrestris
CCCAGGGTTTTTCCCCCAAATTTCCCGAAAACCAAAATTTCACGGGTGGCGTACCGGTGGAGATCGGAGTTAGTGATGGCGTGTTGTGGGGGTGGAAGAGGTTGGGTGGGTGGAACGGCGGACGGGAGAAATTTGTGGGGGGGGAAATTTTCTCCCCAAAAATTTCACGAAAACCAAAATTCCCAGGTGGCCTACCGGTGGAGATCGGAGTTAGTGGTGGCGTGTTGTGGGGGGGGGGGGGGGTGGAAGAGGTGGGGGTGGAAGAGGGGCAGAGGAAATTTTGGGGGGAAATGTTTTCCCCAAAATTTCCAGAAAACCAAAATTTCACGGGTGGCGTACCGGTGGAGATCGAAATTAGTGGTGGCGTGTTGTTGGGGGTGGGTGGAAGAGGTGCAGTGGGTGGAAAAGGGGTGGGGGAAATTTTTTGGGGGGGGACTTTTTTTCCAAATTTTTTTCGAAAACCAAAATTTCACGGGTGGCGTACCGGTAAAGATCGGAGTTAGTGGTGGCGTATTGTGGGGGGATGGAAGAGGTGGGGGGATGGAAGAGGAGTGTAGGAAACTTTGAGAAGGAAATTATTCCCCAAATTATTTCTCGAAAAAAATTCACGGGGGGTGGAATAGGTGAGGTGGGTGGAAGAGGGGTGGGGGGAATTTGGGGGAGAAATTTTTTCTCCAAAAATTTCCCGAAAACCAAAATTTCACGGATGGCGTACCGGTGGAGATCGGAGTTAGAGGTGGCGTGTTGTGGGGGTGGAAGGGCTGGGGGGTGAAAGAAGGGTGGGGAAAATTTGGGGGGAAAATTTTCCCCAAAATTTACCGAAAACCAAAATTTCACGAGTGGCGTACCGGTGGAGGTGGGAGTTAGTGGTGGCCTGTTGTGGGGGTGGGTAGGAGGTGGGGGAAATTTTCGGGAAATTTTTTCTCCGAAAACCAAAATTTCACGGGTGGCGTACCGGTGGAGTTCGGAATTAGTGGTGGTGTGTTGTGGGGGATGGAAGAGGTGGGGGGAGTGGAAGAGGGGTGGGTGGAAAATTTCCTGCGTGGCGTACCGGTGGAGGTCGGAGTGGTGGGGTGTGGTGTGGTGGGGTTGTGGCCGGAGTGGGTCGAATCCTAAATTTCCCGGGCAACGCCGGGTACCCCAGCTAGTATTATACATATATACGCAACGGTTAACGCATATAGGTATATTTTAGTCCTGTAGTAGTAAACTAGATACAGTGATCCAAAGAAGTTAGCAATTGCAATAATCAGTAGATGGCATAAGGGTTGAAGAGGTTCTTCGTAATAATATTAATGATGATGATGATGATGATGATGATGATAATGATGATGATGATGATGGTGATGATGATGGTGATGGTGGTGGTGTGGTGGTGGTTGTGGTGGTTGTTGTGGTTGTTGTTGTGGTTGTTGTGTTGATGTTGTTGTTGCTGCTGCTGCTGTTGCTGTTGTTGTTGTTGTTGTTGTTGTTGTTGTTGTTGTTGTTGTTGTTGTAGTTGTTGTTGTTGTATTACCTGTTGGCGTAGGTAGTAGTTCTCGTGGCGTAGTAGTCTGACTTCGTGTTGGAGTCCGTAAACCAACTGGTCCTGATTGTCCTGTTAGGAAAAAGAATCACAAGGAAATCGTTACCAATCAAGAACCATTGCATCGTAGAGACATATGCAATGACGACGACGACGACGACGTCGACGATGATGATGATGATGATGATGACGACGATGAGGGTGATGATGATGACGACGACGACGATGAAGAGGATGACGACGACTGTGACGACAACGATGATGACGATGACGACGATGATGATGATCAGAATTTGTAAACAGGCTGAGAGAATGATTATCATGTTCGATAAGATTTAGATTATAGCCTAAATCACTGATAAACTCATATACCGTGAAGAGGACATTCGTAGCCAGCGCCTGTTGTGTGTCCGGCTTTCTCTTCGGTTGAATCTCTTCACGTCCTGTATTCACTGCATGGAAAACAATAGGCATTTTCCACCCACAGAAAAACCAGATGTGCAACAATTCCTCCTCCCCTAGTCCCCACCCAAAATAATCGATCGCGTGTACACATTCATTTTTGGTATAAAAAAAGAGAACGAAAGTCTAAAATATTAAGGTCATAAGTTTTTTTCTCAATAGCGGAAATGATAGCCTATATTTTTCGGAGATTTTGACCGAAAGACTAAAAAAGTCGTCAGAAAAGTGGCGGATCAACTGGTGTCGTCGGTGACTCAGCAGCTAGTCCGTCCGCCCAAAGTGGATGTTTTCCAGCCCCCCCTCCAGAAACAGAATAACCCCCCCACCTCAAGCAGAGGGACTAGAAAAAGGACTATGCAACGTACACATGTAGGGCAGATGGCCTACTCATATCAACGTGTCTCAAGCGACCTCCACATGCCAATGAGCAATATAGCTATAGGCCTAAGTCAATTGCACGCGTCGTACCGATTCTGTTGATCGACTTAACCATAGCACTGCCGAGACTTGACCTCGATCCTTATAGGCTAATTGCCGCACGTGTAATTGAAGAAACTGCCAATCGTTATAAATCCATCATCGTGATTGAAAACGTCATTAATTAAAACCAAGTAGCCTACTCGGATAAGTGCTTCACTTAGTGCTTCACCTGCAGTCTCCAAGGGCTACGCGCACTTGTCCGCTAGATCCGTGCATCGTAGCTTGGACTGTTCTTAATGCCTTCCAGCTGTATATCATATATATACGTCAAGCCATGTCTCTGACTCTGAGCCATATCTATATCATCTGCATACACACAGCTTTTCGCGACGTCTAGATGCAAACATATATTCTTACAGCCTATAGGCCTGCGTGTCCAAAAACATGTAGCCGGCTGATATCGGTACCGTAGACTAGAGGTATACGAGTATAAGGACGGGCGATTATCGGCATGTTCACACCGCTGCGTGAACTATGCGCACAATCAGTTTTCGTAATTGGTTTTCAATTTATGGCTGTGACAAATTTATTATTCAAAGTTCAAGACACTACGTGCAGAGCCTTCAGGGCGTATACACGTATGGCCTAGATGTGGTGTGCTATAATTTTATAGCTTACGTGGACCTAGTATGCATGATGTGTTACAGGTCTAATATGCATGAGTAGAGGCTGCGCATGCAAACATATAATAATAATAATAATAATAATAATAATAATAATAATAATAATAATAATAATAATAATAATAATAATAATAATAATAATAATAATAATAATAATAATAAGAACAGAAATACGGAGGGTTGCCCGCCTCCTACATCTTTCAGCCGGTGGCCATAGAGACATTGGGTCCACTCAATCCATCAGCCTCAGACTTCGTAAGTGAAATTGGCAGCCGCATCTCTTCTATCACTGGCGACAGACGTGAAGCTTTCTTTCTTTTTCAACGTCTGTCCATTTGCATTCAACGCTACAACCTGGTCGCTTTCAAAGGTACTTTTGCCTCATACCCTGAAGACGAGGCCTGACCCACCAGACATACTAAAAAAAAAAAAAATAAATAAATAAAAAAAATAAAAATAAAAAAATAATAATAATAATAATAATAATAACTTTTTTTAATGAAACGTCTGCAAGACGCACTGCGCTTTACATTTACAAGTTATGCAGTAATCTTAATTAAACTTAACTACTAACTGAACAGACAGCTTTGTAATTACACGGCGCCGATGGCAGCCTACAAAGCAAATCCGTCCAACGGGGGCTCGAACTCACTACCTCTCGCACTCTTGGCCAGCGTGTTAACCACTACTCTACCGTAAATAAATAAATCCATCATCGTGATTGAAAACATCATTAATTAAAATCAAGTAGCCTACTCAGATAAGTGCTTCACTTAGTGCTTCACCTGCAGTCTCCAAGGGCTACGCGCACTTGTCCGCTAGATCCGTGCATCGTAGCTTGGACTGTTCTTAATGCCTTCCAGCTGTATATCTAAAACTATAAAGGCGAAACTTTTCCAATGTTTGCGAACAATTTTCTTCTTATCCACCCGACCGATTGTTCCCAATATTTACAAAAATACTTTTTAGGACCCATTAACAAACATAGGGGGGGTTCGCGATCCAAAAATCATACCTTTGCCGAATTTGAAACATTTAATCTTTAATAATCCGACGAAAGCTAATATAATGCAGTATTTAAGATTGGTCGCCGGATCGCTTTCAAAGACCCATAGATTTATGACGTCATCACTTCTTTACTTCGCTTTAGGCGGCCGATTTTATAGCGCGCGCTTTCGCTAAATTATACTAAAAACACTGATAATAATATTATGAACGGTTGATCGCAAGACAATGACAATGGATACCGGTAATTAATATAGTACCGTGTCGTCGTACGTATACAGGCCATCTGGACATTACCGGTATTTAGGGCGGACGGGTTTAGGCAAAAGAACCAAAATTCGCCGGCAAATGCTGGCCACAACGGAGGGTGACGAACCCGCCCCGCAGGGGCGGTTGCAATGGGAGCTGGGTTGGGGCGAAAAATCTAGGCCTACATTTCACCGACAACACCAGGCACCCCAGGCTGGGACCGGGTTGGGGCCGATGGAAGAAGGTGGGGTGAGAAAGGCTAAGTGGGAACGGGGTCAGCGTACGTGGCTGTGGACCAAATATCGAAATATCCCGGGCAACGCCGTGTAATTCAGCTAGTCATATATATACGTCAAGCAATGTCTCTGACTCTGAGCCATATCTAGGCCTATATCATCTGCATACACACAGCTTTTCGCGACGTCTAGATGCAAACATATATTCTTACAGCCTATAGGCCTGCGTGTCCAAAACCATGTAGCCGGCTGATATCGGTACCGTAGACTAGAGGTATACGAGTATAAGGACGGGCGATTAATTATCGGCATGTTCACACCGCTGCGTGAACTATGCGCACAATCAGTTTTCGTAATTGGTTTTCAATTTATGGCTGTGACAAATTTATTATTCAAAGTTCAAGACAATACGTGCAGAGCCTTCAGGGCGTATACACGTATGGCCTAGATGTGGTGTGCTATAATTTTATAGCTTACGTAGACCTAGTATGCATGGTGTGTTACAGGTCTAATATGCAAGAGTAGAGGTTGGGTTTAGATACACGCATGCAAGCATATGCATATAAGTATACATAAATATTTGTATAGCAGGGAAATTAAAATTTATGTAGACCCTAGAGGGAGTGGTGTTGCAACAGGTAGATAAGATGCAATATCTAGGAGCTCAAATACCTAAGACTTATAGATGGAAGATGTGAGGAGGATACATTAAGGGCAAGACTGGGAATGGCGAAGTGAGTGCTGTCAGGCATGAGTACCGTATGGAAAAACAGAGGTATCACCATACCAACTAAACTGAGACTGTTGAGGACACTAATAGCCTATGGCCAATAGCAACATATGGAGCGGAGTCGTAGACTTACAGAAAGAGTGAAGTGAGAGGAATAAAGGCTTTTGAAACGACATCATACAGAAGAATATTAAGAATACCTTGGACGGCTAAGAGAAGGAATAAGGAGGTGCTGCTGGAGGTGGGTGGTCACGACTGTGGGAAGAGGTGCATGGTAGGGATGAAGTTAAGCTACTTTGGTCACATCATGAGGAAGGAAAACTGTCTGGGAAAGGATATAATCCCTGGAGAAACGGGGGGAAAGAGAAGACGCGGAAGACCACGTAAGGTGTGGGTCGACGACGTGAGAGAGTGGACCGGGATGACGATGGAGCAGGCGATTCGAGCAACGCAGCAGAGATCTTCTTGGAGACAAATAATTCCTTCGAAATGTCTCCTTAGGATAGGCGACATTTCGAAACCGGTTATGCCTTACCAAAATGTAGTCCTATGGGCTATAACAAATTAAGTTACTTACTTGTGTCGTGAGACTGGAGAGGCTGGATGGCAGGCGTCGGCCAACTAACATCCGGGGCTCCCTGACTGTGACGTAATGGCGGAATCCGCTGGGTTTGTTCTCTTTCAGAGATTTTCTCGTCAAATATTGTTTTCATCGGTAAATTTTCCGTCTGTCCGCTAAAGTCGTGTTTTTCTTTCTGTCCTCTGTTCAGTAAACCAACGCTGGTTGCTTTTGAGGCTGTTTCTGGCTCTGCGGTTTGTGTTCCGATGGTTGTTTTCGTGAGTTTCGTTGTTTTGGGGATGTCTGTTTGGATGGCGATAGTCGCCTTCGATGGCCTAATAATTCTGATTGGGGCAGAGTCTGGCTTAATGGACGCTTGCTGTTCTCGAAGTTCTTCCTCGATAACTGTTTGGAGACCGACACTCCTCTTCTGCTTCCGAGGGGTGATGAGTTTTGGCATAGTTTGCGTATTTTCAACAGCGATGGATGTGTCATCTTGCACTGTGTCCTCGCTCGTCTGCGTCACAGAGTCCTTGACGCGCTTTGTCTTTTTTGGTCTCGCACGTTTGCCTTTGTCCTTCTCATCTGGATCGCCCTTCAGTGTCACCGGTTCAAGGATTTCTCTGTGGCGGTGTGGTTCCACCGTCTGGGTGGATTCTGGTTCAACCCTTTTTGCGTGGGTCCGACCGTTCGACCCGTTTCGATTCGGTTTCTTGACGTTGCGTATCAAGTACACCGTGGAGCTACTTCTAGTACTTATCGTTCTAGTATCCGTGTAATCGTCTTCTTCGACCAGGTCCTCTGGCGGACTACAGTCCCGGCGCCTGACTTCGGAGGTCGGCTGGTTGCGTCGCAGTTCAGTCTCTGCATCTTTCATCCGCAAAGTCTTCAGGTAGTGTTTCGCACTAAGACCCTTGAGGTTTTCTGGCGTTGACGGCCGTTTCGACGGAAACTTGTTCATCGTTCCTCGTCTTTCGGCGGAACGGTCTTCGAAAATCCGTGTACGATAATTAAGTGGATCAATGGTAATCCATTCGATTGTATCGCGGTCTAGAGGATCGAAAGTTACGCTTTCTAGTAACGGAGATTCTCTGACTTCCCGTTTCCTCTGTAAAAGCTCGTCCTCCAATAAGTAATCGACTGATACCTTGTTTTTATGGATCCTGTTCAGATGGGCTGGATACCGTTTGATGCTTACAGTTCCGGGATGCACCAGGAAAGCGGATGCATCGTGTACTCTACTTGACTTCCGGTTGTGGTCTCGTCTCTGTAGAAAACTCCTCTTTGTACTTCCATAAAAATCCACAGTTTCCGATTCATTTGACTGAAAGTTGGGCCTAGCCTCGATGACGTAAGCTCGATACTGGGCTCCTAAGTCCACACCTTGTCTTGAATCGTGCTTTAACCGCCCGCCGGTATTCGTTATTGTATGACCGACTTCGCTATCGAATGCCTGTTTGTCAGCATGGTTTCGTTTATCATAATTCTCACCACCGACAGCGGTTCGTTCGGGTTCAAACTGTTTAGATTTCGATCCTGAGCCGTTTGATTGAAACGCCGACGCACTGTTGCCAAACTGAGTATCAATTTGCGGCCGCGGCCCGAAAGAGTTGGGCTGATAGCGTTTATCGCCAGCAACGACGTCGTGGTCGGGGCTGTTAGAGGACTCGGTGGTGGAGAGCGGCGAGGGGCTTCGGGCTGCCTCGTACTGTTGGCGGTCGACGGTCTTGGTGTTGAAGACGCGGAGGACGAGTCTTCGTCTCTTCGCGTTCCACTCGACCACCGCTGGTTGTTCGGTCTCGTGCCTCTCGTCTCTGGTCGCTGGGTTGGCGATTCGAATCCCGGCCATATAGGCCTAAACCTAACCAGACAGCATCGAAACCTGCCGGGCTTCGTACGCTAGAGGTCGATGAGATGACGTACTGACCAGCACAACGTCCTCGTCATTAGGCCTATAGAATTGGTGCTGGTTAAATTGGGTTGATTATCTGTATAAACGGTGGATCACATTCGAAGGCTGGTTGGATGAAATAGGAATAAACAAGGACACTGTTACATGTAGAATAGGAAAAACTACAGGAACACTTTTAGAATAAGAACTTCTTAAGAACACGCACTTAATTCCTGGCATTTCCTGCCCACCTACTCAATAATTTAGACGTTACCATTACGATATTACTGCTTATTCATCGCCATTAATATTACCGTCGTCATGTGGGTTGCTAAGGCCAAAATGTCGGTCAACCAAGAAAAGCTTTCGTCAGGCGACTTGAATTTAAATCTAGACACCTTTGGAATGCTATTCTTATGTTGTGAAAGCATTGTAAGGATGTAGGTTTTACCACTTTGGAAATTTGGAGAACTCATGTCAAGACAAACGCATATGGGCGCCAATACATAGGGGCAAGAGGGGGCACTTGCCCCCGGAAAACTGACACCCATTTTAAAACTACTATTTTGGAGTGTTAGTAAGCTAAATGTTTTCGTTTAAAATCCTCAATTAGCCTATGCATGAAGCTATAACAATAGAAATCTTCATTTAAAACAACATCTACGAAAGCACACATAGGCTATTCTTAATTTCCTCCTTTGCATTTTTCAAGTTCTTGTAAAATATTTGACCGTGACTATTGCGCTTTACCCCTCATGCAAAAATTTCTGCGGGCGCCCATGGAAAAGTCACCCGTGGGACTTTTTGCGGTCGTACGCTGGCGGTCAATTCAAACCAAGGCGAATTGTGTTTTTTGGGGGGTGGGGGAGTGTTTAGACTATTTATCAGTTTCTGCTACTACGTTTACAGACTGAGATTAAGTTTTTTTCCAAGCTATAGTTCCCACTGGCTCAATTATAGGCCTGCATGCCTTGCACTTCACTCCGTAGCTAGCACTCTAAGAGAACCTCCAAGTGACGGGCTACATATTTTAGTAGAATTGTTTTCAACATGTGCATTTATCAAGCGACATCGTATATAGGCCTAATGAAGAAGCATGGTTCGATGGCGCTTGACAATTGTGAGTAAAAAGAAGCACGTGACCTCCATATAGTTCTAAAGCGCCGCTCTAAAACTAAGTGCAGAGCTCCAGCTTATTCATGAGCGATGAAGCAAGAAGAACGCTCTAATCATGCGCCTATATAGCATGTCCCCAGAAGAAACCATCACCATCTAGCAGCTGGACTCGAACTATAGCTATCCTTGGGACAATCCATTTGATTCAACTTAGCGCTCGTGAATAAGCTGGTGCTATGCGCTGCAGCGCTTGGCTTTCGAGTGGCTTTTCGAAGTTTGGAGTTTAGGATGACGCTTAATTTTAAGACGCATTCGCTCCATAACTTTCGTTCCTGACCCAATCGGTCCATTCATACTTTCCCGCGGAAGAGACGTATTTTCCTAAAACATTTTACTCTTGCTCATCGTAATGATAGATCAACTTCTTCCACACTTAAAATCGTCCATCCGAATATTGAAACGGCGTTATAGAATAGCCTAAATATCCAGAAAGGCCCTAGGGCAATTTCGATCATACATTACCAGATAGGCTACGTCACTTTCCTCCGGTGACTCTTTCGTCCTACTTGAAGCGATGATTATAAGACAATTAATTAATTAATTAAACTAAACCGCTATCACTGCTGCACCTGTTCTTTCCTCGACCTGTGGTCATCCACTGAAGACCACCACAGCAGGTGCTTAAACTGCTTATTTGTCTGTGAGACTTGAACACCTTGAGCGCTAACGACGCTCGTAGCTGTGGGCGGGAGTTTGGTGGTAGGCCTAAACTGCAAACTGCAGGAGATACATAGAAACAGAGAGAACTAAACACGGGCAGACATATGTACAGGTACATAAACAAAGCTTCAATTGGCTGGCAAACAGACAGAAAGACTGACTGACAGACATACAGACCGACAGACAGACATACAAACAGCGCGCAGGCACTAAGGGACAGATAGAAATGCAAGCAGAGACAAAGTAGGCCTATCCACCTACACAGACAGACAGACAGACAGACAGACAGACAGACAGACAGACAGACAGACAGACAGGTAGACAGACAGAATATTCTTTTGCTTAGATCAACACCATGACAATTGCAAACAGCTGCATATAGCTTATGCATCATGTATGCATATATTTATGCATGCATGCATGTATGTATGTCCACTGGACATTTAACTGAGCAACATTCAAGTGTTTCAAGAAGGTCTAAAGTCGGTTGCTGCACAACCGCTAAACATCATTAGCATAAGACATATATAGGCCTACCACACGCAGCCTTGTCTTAACTCTTAAGACACTAAAATAAAAGTGTCATAATATAATTATTACATAAGCCTATTCACACATAGGCTACATGTAGGTGCAGATGGCGGTGTGTAGGCTATATTGTGACGGTGGAAGATTCAAGGCCTAGTAGCAATTGACCGTCCAATTATGTCCATCAGGTTAAAGTTCAACTTGCCTACCAACGACTTGATTTTCGTTGCCAATGCATGTTTCCTCTGGCTCTGCATGCTTTCTCTGAATTTCACTTTCTTCGATTTCTTCTTCTCTGACTACCGGTAATATATTTTAAGTCACATCCTTGATGAAGTAGTATAAACCAACCGTCGCAACCGATGCCTACAGCGCATGAAGCTATTAGATTAAGCTACCCAAATTTCAATCCATTTCAATCTGGTTTCAGGTCTGGCCACTCAACCGAGACAACCCTCCTTAAAATCACAGATGACATACGCTCTCAGTGGCGGCGCCAGGATTTAAGTTGGGGGGCTGAATCCTCGCGGAGGAAATTTTCATTTTCATCTGCCAAAATTTCAGACGTCTTTTTTTAGCCATTGAGCCGAAATCTGATGGAAATGTTCCATTTTCATCCGCCAAAACTTCAGTTTTACATGTCAAAAAACCCGTATGGCTTTTTTAGGGGGGGGCTTTGCTCCCCTAGCCCCCCCCCATGTCGCCGCCACTGTACGCTCTAATACGCACAGGGTAACGTCAACTCAGGTTGTATTGGTGGATGGCAGGGGGTTGTAAAAATGTTGGGAAGACCAAAAAACTGTGGATGAATTGTCAAATGCAAGAATACAGACATCGTTAACTGCACATGTATCCATACTGCATTTATTTACCCAACACTTCTTTCCAGAGTCAAATTTTGGCTAAAATTCAAATAAAGTTTAACGTCAGCAGAAACCTCATTTCTAAATCGGCAAGAGTTACAGACAGATCTCACAAACCATGAGGGAAAACGATCGCTAAAAATGGGATAATGAGAGTTTAACATAAAACAAGTTGAAAAACTTATAGGTTCACATTAAATCATTAACTTATGTTATACTCATGTTGACGTACGCAATAGTTTACAGTATTCAAATAAAATTACCGTAGTAATGCAACGAATAATAGGATGCAGATAAAACAGACTGGCAACGCAAACTTACATCTTCGCTTCATAACTAAATAAAATTTTAAAATCAATTAATCGTATAAATTTTCACTGAAGTCTGTAAATTCTTATTGCTCCTAGTCTTTCTGACCGCCTGAAGAACTCACCATTGAAATCACAGCTATCTTTTTAAACAATCATATGTCTGCCATTAACGTTTTGAACTCATGTACAGCACCCTTTCTTTCGACCTCGGCTAGAAATCATCATCATATTATTATCATTATTTAAGCCAGCCTGCATATATTATCCCACACACAATTTTCACTGCTCACTGTTGATGTTAGAACATGACTAATAAAGGCCTACATACAAACAGTAGTTGGTGTAAATTCATTCTTATTAATTTGACTGCGAAGCCATCACTCGTAACCACTGCAAGTGACGTAATGCAGGCAATAAAAGGCTACTTACTTACTTACCTATTCTGTTCATAATGTCATCGTCTAGATGACATCATAAGCAGAGTACAGTGCGGACTTGTTGACACAAAGTTAATGGGGAACATGTCAATCAATCAATAAATAAATCCATAAATCAAACAATCAATCCTGTAACCCAGCTATGCTCAATAAAGAAAATGCTGTCCAGTCAGTTTTTAAGGTCATACAGCAATAGGAGTATGGCACACTAACCAGCATGGTGTACGACTGTATTTAACTGATAATTTTGGGAGTTATAACACAACATCCACTTCATAAAGGAGTGCAAACCAGTTATGACAAGGAAGTCCTGTCCTAAGTCGGATAATAATCAGCACTGACTCGCAACATGGAATTAAATTTGCATATGTATAGAATGGACTTTTAGGCATAATTTTCCTTGTGACAACATTTATTTTAAAAACAGGTTTCAGTTCATGTGAAACTGCAGAACACCCTCTGAAGCAGCCGTTCTGTAATAGCTGGTTACACACCGTGTAGTAACTTTTTTTATCAGCAAGAGTTTAACTCACAAGGTACCAAGTCTCAATCTGCCAAGTATCCAGGGTATCAGTCCACTAAGGGGTTGTCAATGTATTACGCAAGCACAGGGAGGAGTCACAAGATTTAGGAGATATGCCTACGAGAGCGTACGGCGAAGGAAATTCTCTCAACGAAATGTACATACGCAAAACAAATGTCTAATTATGATGACCACATTAACCTATTATTTATAAATCTGTATCATCCTATAGTCGTCCGATGGCATTAATTTTGATTGCATAATAATTAAATTCTATTCAGATCTAAATGGTAAATCGTACCAGTTAGCAAATTTTCGCTAGCAAATATTATACTTGAGAAAATAAGTAGTAGCCTACAGTGAAATAAATATTCAATAGATGATTTTAGTCAATTAACTTTTGTAAAGGGAGGGGGTAGAGAAGAAAATTTGTATGAATGCAGCCTGCAGGGGAGTGTGCAAAAGTAAAAGTTGCAACAGGGGTGTGACAAAAAATACAATTTTTGCATATGCAATATGTGGATGGACGCTAAAGAAAAGACAGCCTACCATGGATTAGCAATTTTGGAGAAGGTTCTTGAATTAAGCAGAAAACTACTGAGCGGAACAAACAAGTTTAAATAGATGATGCAGACCATCCTATGTCATTCGCTGGTACCGCATATGTGTGTGTGGGCCTCCAAATGGTGACCTTTTTCTAGTTTTCTGCGCATTGTTCTGCTACCTGATGTGATATTCCAGTTGTAAGCAACATTCAACAGGCTGAAAGTGCAGAGATAAGGCTCTAAAATAGGGAAAACGCTTTTAAAAATGCGCTATATAAAGAGTACTGAAACATATGTACATAACACTTTGTAAGCCTAGGCAGATGGAAAGTAAAACCTAAAGAGAATGATAGCAAGTGGCAGCTTAACACTACAGCATTGAGGTGACAACAAACAACGGCTCAAGTGAAATTCAGTGATCTGTACTTGAAGGTAACATGTAGGCTAACATAACAATAGCAAGATGTGGTTGACGCACATGACCAGAACGTGATAAGAATATTTGATGAATATTTATTCTGAACTACACCTCAGATTTTTAAGTTAGTTACAATCACTATGGTAATCGTTCTCTGTGCCAACAACCTGAAATGGACTTCCTTTGACTATGCAACACCTCCTAAGCTGTTCTCAATCTCACAAACTGTTGAAGACTGTTTTTTTCGCTTGATCTCGGCCGGGAGCGCCTCTGAGTAGGTACCTTGAAGGGGCGCTATATAAATTACGATTGATTGATTGGCTAACACATCAATTTAATTTGAAGGGGATGCCATATTGAAAGCACTGTTGCCCAAATCCAGTTGTGGCTCCAAGTGATTTTCTTCAATCTTGCTGATCTTGAAAAGTCGAGATAGCCTACGACTAGAAATTGACTTTATGACATTATTGTATATCAGTCAACCAACAAGTCTAAGAACTTATGTACAACAGAAATTATTACCAATATGTTAATTTTCTTCAGAAACTGGAAGTAATATGGTAACATTGACAGTTGTAGTTAACCAATATTAATTATTATCTTGAGATAACTCGCATTGAAACAATTATAAAACACGTGAGCACTCAGACAATTCAACAAACAAGGTAATAGTTCGAGATGAAACCACTCTAGCACCTACGCTGAGATGCTTTAACTTATTAAATATATTTTAATTCATGTAGTATCCCACTACCTTGCAACAAAGTAAGCAAAACCGTAATTACTTCCTGAGACTGCCACCAAATAGCCCTGTAAAAGTTTAAAATCTTCTAAGTAACAATTTTCTGATTCTATGGCTATATTAATATAATTATGTTGTACATTAGTAATATTTTATAACTGGCATTCACTAGGCTGAAGAGTCTAGCAGTGCAGTTAAGGACCTTGGCCTATACGTACAGATACCCTTCTCTCGAGCATGCCACCAAGCCATGCAGTACAGCCATTAAATATTTAAACTATGACAATCGTATCACATCTAAAAATTTACAGAGAGCCTCTTAACAGCATATGCAGCACAATTCATAGGAGCCTTCAGCAAAGAAACCCTGGGGGAAAAGAAAAAGTCTTGAGAGAACGAGAGGTACAAGGAAGAGCCCAGGCATGAACTTAGCCCATAGAAGAGTACTTAGTACTTAGTCCATCCCGTGCAGAACTGCACATCGGGCAACGCAGTCTCTCCACTCCTCTCGGTCCATCGCCATCCGAACAGCATAGAAGAGGGGGAAAGGTATTTCATGTGGAGGGACCTATCACAGCAAATGCCCGGCTTTGAGCTAAGACACTCCGAACACGAGGGACAAAGAGGTCACAACGGTCGTTAGAGTACAAGGGTGAAGAGAAGTTGCAGGGAGAGGTTTATGCATATAATCAGAGAGATATTTGGGGACAAGACCAAGTTGGGATATCGCACAATATGTGTGTTCAACATCCCCATGTGATAAATCCTACGAAGAATTCATCTGAGTGACACCTTGCTAAACTAAATCTTGCCCAACATAATGCTGGGAAGAGCATTCTAAAGCAACTACACCAACATCATCCACAACTCAAGTAACCGCAAGAACGTGGGTGTTCATGAAACACCTCTCAGAGCTTATCAAAAGGAGTTACATAAAATCAAAGACATAGAAATCGGCTACATGCACTAGGTATCTCTTCAGTATCAGGTTATCATCTCAGAAAACTTGGTCTTGCTTATTCACAGGTGCAGAAGAAAGTCATACTTGCCGAGATAGAAACCGAGGTAAACTTTACCAGTGAGTTGAAGTCAGGAGCAAATTCAAGAGGGTGGTAGTAGAATTTGATGTGTGGGAGAGCATGTGTGACAAGCTCAATGTTTTCTTCTTTTTCAGCAAGAATATGATTGATGACAGTTGCCATGTTAAGTTCGTGACAATAAGTCATAAATCTGCAAGGGCCATGAAACTAGAGATTATTCCTTAATATTGATATTGCAACACCACAAATTAAAATTCTAATTGTTAGGTACATTCGACATACTATTTAAGTTACTGCAAATTTTGCACATACTTAAATACACACAAACTGCCATAAATCAACTATTGTAGTACTCTAAAAAACTCTTTCACCCGATAAGTCAAAGAGTGCTACATAAGTTGACATACATACATGTGAAAATATACACACGTGGCAGTTCAGCGGTTAAAAACCCCACGAGTCACGACACACATTGGAACAACTGAAATGATTCACCGATCAGTTTGTGACGGATCGCACGTTTTGACGAACGCAATGTGCGAACGTTGTAATGCCGGAAACTCCACTCCATTGCTGCAGTTCAATCGTTTAGCCAATTGGGCAAATCTCAAAATTACGCTACGAAAAACAGGAACGAACGAATTCATTTCACATTCAACATTTACCGATCACATTGAGAGGACTTTCAAGGTGAAACAAAAGTTCTAAAAACATATACAGATGAATTCCAATATATTTCAAGTTGATATTCAAAAGCCGAACTTATAAACCATTTAGGGAAGACAAATTTTCGATCTACTTTAAACGCTCAAACAACAATCGTGTGCTAAAAGTGACGGAAAACCAAAATGTTCAGCCACACACATTAAGATCTTTTCAAGAGCTTCTAAGAAGTTTTTACACAAACAACCAGATAGAGAGTTATGCAAGTTGATAAAAGATTGAATCCATTGCACTAAAAGATTACTTTATAAAAAAGACTTTGCTGAGAGTAGCAGAAGCAATATCCTTCAAACTCAGAACCAATGCTTTCAAGATGATCGCCAAACACCCATCTGTATTTAAGGCGATATCCAACTTCATAACTTATCCTTTCAAGACTATCAACATTCAGAGCGACCTGTTCTCAAGTTGATAAGCCATTTATAAGCTGGTGCAATGAAGAAAGCAAGATGACATTAAAACTTGATGTAGTGCCATAAGCAGAAACTCCTCAGTGAAGTGTGCTTCCTTACAGCGAAGAATCAAAAATTGTATTGACACAGTCTAAGACGTACCATTAATAATTTATTATTAACAAAAGAAATTAAACGAATCTTAAAATCGGCAATGTCTCATATCAATTCGTGAATCCGACCTAAGACAAAATGTGCAGCTGGGGTCAGAGGGCAGTCCCCCATTCTCATACCATTCCTTCTACTCTAAACCGTGATGCATTTTCCCCATTCTTACACTCTTCCTCACGCCAATACATCATACCACAAAATCCGACCCTGGTTGAAGAAAACAAAAACGAAATTAAAAGTGTTTGTGTAATTATTTGGACGACTCTGAAACCGCACTATATCGTATTTCGAAGCTAGCTGCATTTAGGATAAATTGCAGTATATCTTCCCGTCTATCAGACGAGTAATTAATTATAATTGTCTATCGTCAACTTCAGAAAGCGAGTCCTTTAATAGATATTAGTTAATTATATTCGTCACTGTTTGGACCGTGGCACGGGATGAATGCAGGCTGGACCGAACAAAAGCAGTGGATAGCGAACGAACGAACGAATGAACGACCAGCAAAGGACTACGACGATGATGGTCTATTGATGGGCGAATGGATTCTTGAGAAACGGGGTCTTGAAGTTGGCCTTGACCGGCTGAGGTTTTGAGTGGAAACCATGGTAGGCCGACGCCGTCGTTGACGTGGGTGTCGTCGTCGACGTGTCCATGACCTCCTCCGCGGTGGACTCGTCGATTCGCGAGTTGTTGGCAAAAGGAAAACCCTGAACTGGTGGCGGACTGCAAACAACAGACAGACACAAACAGGCACATCACTCTATTGGTCATTTTAATTTTGTTACATATGTTGTGATTATCCGGGTAACAGTAGAAAATTGGCTAGAGTACTCAGCTTATGGGGAACAGATGCTGACTCATATTAAATGGTGCTCAGCTTGTTGGGAGCAGTAGCCGATTGATGAAAGTGCCTAGCTTGTGGAGATCATAAGTTTAGAGTACTAAGCCTATGAAGAGCAGTACCTGATTTATGAAAGTGCTCATGGAAATGGCTAATGGAAAGTAGAAGCCTAGAGTGACAAAGCTTATGGGGAGCATTAGTTCACCGATTGCTCAGCTCATAGGAGCAGAAGTTTAGCATGCTCAGCCGAAGGGGAGCAGGTGATTAATTAGAATGCTCAGTTTATAGAGAGCAGAAGTTTAGAGCACTCAGCTTATGGGGAGCAGTAGTCCATTGATTGAATTGCTAAGCTCATGGGGAGTAAAGTTTAGAGCACTCAGCTTATGGGGAGTAAGGTTAAAAGTCCTCAGCTTATGGGGAGTAAAGTTCAGAGCACTCAGCTTATGGAGAGCAGTAGTCGATTGGTTAGAGCACTCAATTTGTAACTTGGAGCACACAGATTCGGACTTCCCCCAAAGCAGCTAATGTCTTCCTCAGATGTTCACTCGCATTGTCATCTAGATACGCATCTGAACTTCTAATGAGTACAAGGTGACATGGTAAAATCCATGAAATTTGTTACTTACATCTTCAATCAATCAATTCTTTTATTAAAGCAATTTATACGAAAAACAGATATAACACAACGATTTTCCATGAGTTGCAACATTAGGGGACACATGATGGCTAGGTATAGAGCCACCTATAGGTCCTACTTAACATATGACCAGGTTAGAAACAAGAAATCAATATACGCTACAGAGCAATGATCAACATCAAAAGCATTGATTTAAGTATCCGAATTCAAACTATGTGAAGCCAAAGAACGAAAGAAATCAGTCAAGAAATAAGAAACTCATCTGATATTACACCGAAAAGAAATCCCAAGATACAACACCAAAGCACCACATGATATATGATATCTAGCCATCTTCTTCATTATTATTGACAGTTGACATGTAATAGTCCAATGAGTGCAGGTATCTAATATGCAGGGAAACAGCTGATGACGCCAACCCATTACCACCCGTGAGTCCACCCCACCCTATGGAATGCTCTTCCCATCTCTCCACATCTTACCATTCTTTCAGGGTATCTTCCTACATCCTCATCACTCCTCTCAACCTTTTCTACTCTTTACATTACTTCGCTCTCATTATGCCCAAAGTTCAGTACGCCTGATTCTAAATGCAAGACCAACAACAGTTACTAGTCCATGGAGGTTTCATAGCCATCCTAGCTAGCCAGGGTTAGGGTACAAGTGTCGTGTAGTGTATTGACTGTTTGCTGCCAGAAAAGGATGAACACAATTTTATCCCACTAACAGTATACCGCCGGGAAGAAAAATTATCCCTAATTAAAGGTGTTACTTTCATTGTGCTTTTTGGATGTACTCATGTGCGGAATTGTTTTTTTCATTAAACGAATATATTCATGCTGGAATTCACAGCTCATGCAGAGCTATCATAACAAGATATTGGTTGAAAACTTAACGAAACAATACATCAGCATAAAGGAATTTCTACAAAAGCAGATTCATGTGCTTATAAACAAGTGAATATATGAAAAATCAAAGAACAGGTATTCAAACAAAGGAATTTAAGGGTAATCGGAATGTTGCAAAGCTACATGGCAAAAGTTCAGATTTAGCTGGGATTAGCAGTGCATACAAAAGAACTAGCGAGATCCATACACAGCAACACGATGTCCTAAACTTTAATCAAATACATTTGCAGTGAACCGAATTCGAAAGAACGTGAAACAATTACTATTTACACCGTAACCGCATCTTGGCACCAACACTCAGCGTGTAGTTTCAATCAGAAGTTTATATAGCACCACTTTAAAATGTTTCCAATCATTGGATCTAGCATTGGCACTGGCACATAGGGGTACTTGACCCTTCCTGGAAAATTGAAATCTATTGTTTAATAGCAACTTTCTAGTATCAGACAGATTTATTTGCACAAAAGCAACAATGGTACTAATAATACGCAATGTGGAACTGGGAATTTCACATTTAGAAATATCCATGAAAAATACCCATGCTCTCAATTTCATACCTTGCATTTTTCAAGTTCTTGCTATAAAATTTAACCGTGAACACCATGCTTTGCCGTCCTGCAAAAATATTTTCAGTTCCCGCCGCCCCCCCACATGGGACCTAGCAACACTGAAAGCTTCTCCATAATTGTCTTCCCCTTCACTAAAACTCTTATCTCCAATCCTGTCAGACCATCACACACAGTTTACCATTTCTTGAATTTCTAGATAGACATTCATTCACACCAAGGTTTTCTGTGTCAAAGCAGATTAGAAATTGGGTTTCATGTACATATTTACAAGAGGGCACAACAGGCTTGAGTTGAAATGTGACAGTATGGAACCTGCAAAGAAAGAGGGGCTTTAAGCGCTGTTGGTTTACACCTTGTGCATAACACACTGACGATACAGAAGTAGCCACTTACTACCAGTCAATATTTCATCAATAAACCTGTTTATTTAGAGCGATTTCCTGGGCTGAAGCATATCATTACTAACTATTAATACTAAATATCATTACTAACCATTATTATTATTGTTATTATTATTATAATTACTATCATTTTGCCCAAGGTATCAATGAACCCTCGGCATTAAAGAAAAATTGTCTTTATAAACAGGAAATTTGCCTAAAGGTTCAGGCCTTGTCTTTCGGTAGGGTTTTAGGAAAGTTGGCTATGAAGTACTGCATTAAAATGGTAATCAGCATATTCAAGTCGATTACTGAAATAGGTAGGAGGTAATTAAGTATTGCAGTATTATTTTTATTAGTAATCATTGTACCTTTATTAAACATCACTAGCTAACGACCAAGAATCAATCAATAGAATTAAGCAATTAATAATGATAATAATAATAATGACAATTACACAGTCATACACAGTACAGTAATTGTCTCAGTGAAGACCTTAACGTGTACTCTTCACACTTCAACTGCTTCAACCAATCGACTACCGCTTCTAAAAATGCCAACCAGCCAGAGCTTAGTTAACGCATAAATTGATATCTTCACCATAATTCCTGTAAATTTACTGATGCTTCGGCGATCAGGGGCGGATCCAGGGGGCCAATCCGGCCATGGCCCCATTAAGAGATTTGCACAGGACGTGGCCCTCCCATCAGGTTCAACAAGCTTTCAATCAATGCAGCAGGGCAAAGGTGAGAGATAAAAGTAGCAAATGACTAAAAAAGTCATCAGATTTCAAATAACAGGAGTTGCCACGGTTTTTTATACACTTTTGGAAGGAAGACTAAAAAAGTCATCAGATTTTTCGGCGAAAGACCGAAGATTTTTTTTTTGCCCAAGACCAATTTTTTTTGCCCCTTTCCAAAATTTCTGTATCCGCCCCTGGCGGCGATAGATTTACTTTCGGTGATTGATTGGCTGCGTGAGAAAAGAAAGCGACGGGCTGAAGCTGTTGCTGTGTACCTTGTTGAAAGACTTCTAGATGATGAGACTTGACTACGTGTTCGATCGCTCGCTCGCCTTTGCATCAAAATGGTGGCTGGTGTTCATAACAACTCCAAGCCGGGTCGGGTAAGGCTACGCTCTGAAAGGCGCTTGCCACCCGGTCCCATGGAGAGCGCATCCTCGGAAGTTTGGCCGGCTTTCCCCCGCCGAGCGCCATCTTACTGAAAACAACGCGTGTAGTCGGGGCCTTGTCCTGTTCGACAACCGGTGACAGCCGGGTTTTCCCGAACGGCGGTGACGTCGCCTCGGAATCCGAACAATCCCTCGGATATGAAAATCACGGTCACGCGTTACACGTTTATTGATAATGACACCATGGATTACACAACAAACATTCCTTTATTTTGTTTATTTGTTTATCAGTGATTTGTTTGTATTATTGCTCTGATGTATGGTTAATAAATGAAAATGTGTATTTTGAACATGCCAGAGTATTATCTCAATAAAACAATCAGTCAAAATGTATACATCATCTCACTACTTAAGACAAGCTGCTACTATGTAAATAAGAATTTCTTATTGAACTACCATCAAATGCACAGTAGTGTATTACTACTAGAGCATATCAAGTGTATTAGCTTTATTATCATGCACACTATAAATCTTCATACAATAATTTACAATATAAATAATACTTAGTAGCAGTGTGCTTGGTATTATAATCAGTACATGTATTAATCAACAATGATTTTCACTATTCAGTAGATGTCTGTCTGTGCAGCAACACACAATAACAATGTGGCTAATATAGAAAATACTTACTTACTTACTTGACACCATACATATTGAAATATTCATTCACCTTCAATTTTTTACAGCATGTATTGTATATTGAGATGGTGATTCTGTCACCATTTCTATAAACATAACATCTAGCAGGGGCTGTTCACTCCTTTTTCCCAGAAGTGTGGGTACTTCATGTTACATGAATATTGGCATCTGCATTTCAAAGAAAATAGCACTGGCCATGTATGTAATTCTTTTATAATCTAATTTTTCACCAGAAAACAAATCATTAGGATAGAATTGGTGTTGCATGTATTTTAATGGTAAACTAATAGCAGTTACCATAGTGTCATTGACCAATTATCTTAATTTACAAATTTGTATATCAATTCTGCCTTTGATCATGCTAATATCCAAAAACACAGGCATCTTCATTAGGCTAATCACCTACAACAGTCACTGATTACAATAATAATTACCTATCTTGATTACAGAACTTAATTACCTATAATTTCTCCACGATGAGGACAGACCTATTTCAATAATCAACTTGAATATGCGAATTACCCATAACATAACCATTTCACTGCAGTACTTAATTACCTCTTACTTAATCACCTAGATTGCAATAATTACCTAAAGCACAGTTTCCTTGATTACAATACCCATTCTGATAATTATATACAAAGTAGTAACCTTGAGTACACTAATTACCTATAGATGAAAAAATATCTATACCCGGCAAAGACTAGCACAAAGACCTTAATTATGGAGCCAAATTTGATCTCCTAGGAAAACAATAAAAGTCTATTTATATTACATAAGACAGAAATAGATTGACCAGTACACAGCAACATGCACTTTGCTCATGATGAAAACCATTGTCTCAAGCAAAACAGAAAACAAAGCCTGCATCTACAGCTTCATCAGAAAAACAGAAGCCTCTGTGTGGTTCTATAAAGGAGCATCATAAATATCCACACACATACAAACACACACACTCGTACAAATTAAACACTCTACTTCTTTTGTCAACGAAAAGTCAAAAATTGGGCAAAAGCTGGACTTCTGTAACTAAAAGCTTTGTTGCTCCTACGCAAGTCCAAACTACTATATCCCACTTTTTCTCCAAGCGGTGCTTTTCTACCAGACGTTTTAATTTCTAAACTAAAGCCGATGGCAAAAATACAGAAAACACTGCTTGAAAAAGCCTACTTTTGATGCAGTCAAAGAAACAAAGACAAAATAATAAAAAATAACCTTAAAATTAGTTTTAAAAATAAAAAATGATCAAGGTATTGGCAGCAGCAGCAGCAGCAGCAGCAGCAGAGCAGCTAAGGAGATGATCTAAAGATATGATTACAATAGTGGAAACTGGATGAACTAGGCTAACAAATTTAACCTGGAGCTAAATGCATAGATTCATTCACTACGAAGATTTATATAGCTCCACTTCAAGGCTATGAACATTACAACAAGTTCAAAAACATCAGAGCAACTGTATTATGCGTCCAGTATACAAACAGTATCATCATCATCAATGTCCATGGGTTCATCGCCAGTAGGTGCTTGATGCTCGTTTGATCATCTCCTTCCATTTGTCTCTTTCTCTTGCTGTGTGGCTCAATTGCTGCAGTGATATGTTTCCACACCATTCCGTGATGTCATCCTTCCATTCTCTGAAGGGATGTCCCCTCTTGTTTGTCCCTTCCATAATACAAAACACCGTCTTGAGTTTTCTGGAGTCGTCCATTCTTCATATGTGTCCAAACAGTTGTAGTTTTCTGCAGATTACTTTTTGCAGCAAAGTGTCTCTTAGCCCAATTCGATTGTATAGTTGTTCATTCGTTATCTTTTCTCTCCATCCGACTCTTAATACTTTTCGATAACATATTCTTTCAAAAGCCAGTATTCTTCTTTCAATTTCCTTGGTTATTACCCATGTTTCACATGCGTATAATGTTCCGCTGAACACACAGGTATCCAGTATGTTGGACTTCTTTTCAAGAACCCCTACGATCAAACTTATACCTTATAATAAAAAATGTAAAACTTCCTGAAGGCCATTTGAAAGCTAAGCGCTGGATGCATACTTTATCATGAGTGATGTGTCAAGTCAGTTGGATTGTCCATATAATGTCAAGTGGATTCATATATGGCAGACAAAAGAGAAGGCAAAAGAGATGATCGAATGCAAAAAATAGATTCCTAGTTGGTACACCAAATCGCTAAATGGACGGTGGTGGCACAAGCTATAGAATTTCAGCAGGTCGCATCAGGATCAAGGGAGTTATCCAGCAGGTTGAAGAAATTACATGTAAAGAAGTTATTAAAATTTTATAGTGTTTTAAGCAGGAGAAGAGTGAAATAGGCTGCAGCGACCTATGGTAGTGACGTAAGTGGAGGAGGAATGGACGAAAGAATAAACAGACAAACGAATGGATGGACAAATGAATGGGCACAGATGAAATGAACAAACAAATGAATAAACAGATGAATGGAACGAAACTTGTAAGATGAAATGAGAGAATATATGAAATGATGGATAAATGAAGAAATTAATGGAATGGACGAACAAATGAAAGGAACAAATGAATGACAGAGTGGACGAATAAACAGATGAATGGGGAAAGAATCCATTATGCTGATGAATGGAGGAGAGAATCCATTATGCTGATGAATGGAGGAGAGAATCCATTATGCTGATGAATGGAGGAGAGAATCCATTATGCTGATGAATGGAGGAGAGAATCCATTATGCTGATGAATGGGGAGAGAATCCGTCATGCTGATGAATGGGGGAAATAATCCATTATGCTGATGAATGGGGAGAGAATCCATTATGCTGATGAATGGGGGAGAGAATACATTATGCTGTTAAATGGGGGACAGAATCAATTATGCTGAAGAATGGAGGAAATAATCCATTATGCTGATGAATGGGGAGAGAATCCATCATGCTGATGAATGGGGGACAGAATCAATTATGCTGAAGAATGGAGGAAATAATCCATTATGCTGATGAATGGGGAGAGAATCCATCATGCTGATGAATGGGGACAGAATCAATTATGCTGAAGAATGGAGGAAATAATCCATTATGCTGATGAATGGGGAGAGAATCCATTATGCTGATGAATGGGGGAAAGAATCCATTATGCGGATGAATGGGGGAAAGAATCCATTATGCTGATGAATGGAGAGAGAATCCATTATACTGATGAATGCTGGAAAGAATCCATTATGCTGATGAATGGGGTAAAGAATCCATTATGCTGATGAATGCTGGAAAGAATCCATTATGCTGATGAATGGGGTAAAGAATCCATTATGCTGATGAATGCAGGGAAAGAATCCATTATGCTGATGAATGGGGGGGAACAATTCATGGATAAATGAGAACTAGTTCAGTCCTACCATGAAGCAAAGCAAGCAATTTCGGCACCTCAACCATCCAACTCAAGTTGTGTTCCAAACGGGTAACAAGAGATAATTGGGGTTGACGTTAAACTGAGGCATAATTACGACAACATTTTCATTTTTGTTACCAATATCAAAATATCAAAGTTTTCAGCTTGCCAAATTTGTGCAGTTCTTGATTTTCTACAGAGTAACATTCAATGCAAAACAAGCATTCTTTTTCTCAGATAAAAAGTTATTTGTCAACTCGAAAACCAGCGAATTTCTAGGACAGTGTATTGACCAATGAAAATTCCCTCATTTAGAACACAACGAAAACTGCTAGCAAAAGCAATAAAAGCCTGGCCAAAAAAATAAAGCATTACACAGCACAAGGAATCCACAAAGGATGATTATAGTTAAACTATACATATATACCCCCTGTGAAGTTTTTAAAAGGCAGTAGTACTTAAAAGTGCCTGACATAAACATATAAGGGGCACTCAATAGAGAAGGGGTGCTCAATAGAGTAGGGGCACTCGATAGAGTAGTGAGTGGTGAGTGTGCTAGACTCTTAAGCAAGAGGTTAGAGGTTCAAATTCTTGCCAGGGCAGAAATTTCGTGCAAGATCTCGGCTATATCAGTGCCCCCTCCCAGCCAACTCAGCCAAAGTGAGTACAGTGACCATACAGTCAATGGGAAGATAAGACGGCAAGGCAGAGGACTGCACTCTGATTTGCGTTTCTGGGTAACTGTGTACACATTAAAAATGTTCGCAATAACGAAAATAATAATATTGCAAACAATGTCTTGTAAGAACCTCTGAAAAAGCACTGAAGCACGGCTACCTGACAGCTCTAAAAGGTATGATGAAACTTAATTGTGGCGCTTAAAATTGTCGTGACAGATCCACACATACAAGTCGCAATACACTCAAATCTTGATATCAATGGTCTTCTCTCAAAGTTCAGAACTGCACACACGACCATACGACAGAACATTGAGTGCAATGAGTAATGGTGAGTGAAGGACTTGCTAAGGGGCCGCAGAGAGGGGTCTTGTGACTGGTGGTTTAGGCGATTTGCGTACGGGTGCAAGGGAACGGGGGTCTCGACAAAATGTACGTACACAAAATAAATATTCAATTATGATGTTCACTTTAGCCTATTTATAACTCATTATTACCCTATAGTCGTCCGATGGTATTTGGTACATGAAAATTATATTCTGTTCAGATCTAAACAGCATATGATAACAATTTAAAAATTTAGCTACCAAATATGAAGTCTAAAAAATAAATAGTAGCCTACAGTCAAATATATGTTTTATAGATGACCAGCTAATTAACTAAGTGGTGTGGGAGAGAGGCTAATTTTGTGCACATGGGTGGTTCCACAAAATGTAAGAGTTGCAACAGGGCTAGGGAGAGGGCAAATACAACTGCGTATGTAGATAGATATTCGGACCCAAACGGTACCAGGTCAATCGACCACTGTGCCCCGCAATTCCCAAAGATAGCTCAGAATCTATCTAGCTATGGAATTTATATAGCACCCACTCAGAATAACTATTCAGAGGTGCTCCTGACCCAGATTCTTGAACTCTTTAACTAGATAGTCATTCTGTGTAGATTTAAAGTACAATGAAGCTTATGCATTGTAGTCTCAGTCTTACATCAACAATTCACAACATTGTACTGTACACAGCTCAGGAAACATTTTCAAAACTTTGTAAGTAGCAATCTGTTTAGACATGGTGGGTAAGCTACGTTTGGTGCCTTCTTGAGGCTCTAATCAGGTACCATAGAATGGTCATTATATCATTTCCAGCACTAATTTATATGTATTGACGGTTACAAGTTCACTGGTATAAATCAGGGCTGCTGACTTTAATAATGTGGAATTCGTGATTGAAGTTCTTTGGAGATAACCAGACTCAGTAAACTACATTTTTAGGCAATGAAAAGCCTGAATTAAAATTTTAAAATTTGAATTAACAATTAAATTGATGAACAAAAGAATTTTAATAAATTAAAAGTACAAATTTTTACAGTTTTCTGGTGCAACAGAAATCAAATTAATCGAATTTCATCAATGTGAAATCTACGAGATCAATCGGCTAATTTTTATATCATTTCCAGCCCTAATTTATATGTAATTAAACTTTAAAGGGGCCACTGTACCAACTCCAGATTCCGCTTACCTCATGGTAAGGCTTCCAATCCTACGCGAAAGCCTCGGCTCGCGAGCGGAAAGCCACGGCTTCGACATTTCCTCCATGACAGATGGTGCAATGTAAGTAAAACCCTACAGTTTGGAAAATAACAAATATTAAAATTCTAGCATTGTAATAATAGCAATAATAGCATTGTTACATATGGACCAATAAAAAAATTGATTGATTGATTGATTGATAGTAAGAACACTAGACATTTGTTACAATGATGCAGTTACAATGCTATGAACTTTATATTCTATGGATGAATGAATTCTTGGATCCCTGTTTTACAAAAATTCATATCATACTGAGGTCAAACAATAAACAACAATTCATTTATTTATTTAGGATATTTTATATAGTGCCTCTTAAAAATGGGCTGCTCAGAAGCGCTCCCGGCCCAACCATGGCTAAATAGGACAGTTTTCAGATTCTTACGGAACAGAGTGGAGTGATGCAAAAAGCGCATTGTAATTGGGAGGCCATTCCAGGTTGCAGGACCAGTAAATGAGAATGAACGGCGCTGTTGAGAGCAGTCCACAAGCTCAGCCTGGTCCGCTGACCAAAGGGTGGATCGACACTGGACAACTGAGGTAGAACAACAGTCCCTCAGTGCACAGAGTAACCAACGCACAGACCCTGCAGGCAATCCGCTGTTGGAAAGAGAGTCAATGCAAGACATCCTGCATATAATATGAGACATGACCAAATTTCGGTATATGACCTATAAGTCTATATTGTGGGGCTGCTCAGCGCAATGGTGTAGTGGTGGCATCGTTGCCTTGAAGCCAGAAGGTTCGATTCCACCTCAAGTCTCCATGTAGGGACCTTGGGCAAGTCCTTCACTTGCAATTGCTCAGTGCTTCGGCGTGAAACTCTGATGCAGTGTCTGCTCTGCAGTCGGGAGCGCCTCTGAGTAGCGTGCTTGAAGGGGCGCTATAACAAGTGTGCATACAAACAAATAAGTCACGCCGCATTGCGTCTGACGCATTGTAGTTACACAGCAGTTCTTTCACAATCAACAATGCGGTAATACATGGAAACCAACACTACGACTACTAACCTATTTCCTGCCGTACAATTTTCAAGCTCTAGCTAAAAAATTAACTGTGACCATTGTGTTTTGGCCCCTCCTGCAAATATATCTACAGGCAGCCAGAAGTATTTAAAAAACTGCAACTGTAACCATTGTGTTTTGGCCCCTCCGGCAAAAATAAGTGCAGGCACCCAAGAGTATTTAAAAAACAGAAACTGTGACCATCATGTTTTCGCCCCACCTGCAAAAATTTTTCCAGGCACCCATAGATGTGTATTTCAAAGAAAAAGAAGTTATTAGTTGTGAAAAACCGATCTTCACCGACCATAAAAACTTGATTCGCACTCTCGCTCAGCCGGCTGTCGTCTGGCGAGTCGATCGGAGTCTGCTTCGTGAACTTCGTATCGAACTGACTCACGTCCGTCTCATCACTCTGCATCATGCAAAAACAAACAACAACAAATAAATAAAAATAAATAAAAAAATCAGATGGGAAGTGAAAAATAAGAAGTTCTGCGATACACTGGTTCCCAGTCAAGACCCATGGATTCATTCCCGGCCCATGGGCCGAGTGATGCGGGAAGTCAGTGCTCTGTTTAATCACTGTTTAAGTTTACCTGGAAACATGGGAGCTTTTCTTTTTATGCAGTAGACAAAAGGTTGAAACACTCACTTGCAATAATAGATCAGGTAAAGCACATTACACTTTAGTCCACTACTTACACAGCCAAAGAGAATGCAACTTTTGCTTTATCTGGCCCATTGGGGAGGCGGTTTAGGGTAATGACATTCTGGCACCAAAAGCGTGGATGCAGGATTGCTTCCCGCTACCCTTCCAAGAGGTCCATTCAACCTTCCATTCGGTAGATGGCGTTGGTAAACCGAGCTGTAAGACGTGATGGATGTCTTGCATGGCTGTCGACAGTTAAATTCAACTCCTGTAATAACTTGTGATCATCCGTTCATTACTGATTGCAATCATAATGCGTTGTATCAGTTTAAAAATAAACGAAGATTATAATCATTATTATTGCAATTATTATAATCATTATTAAAATCATTAATATTAATAATAATAATATTATTATTATGTCCCACATGACACAGAAACTAACCAGCGTTGGCTTGTAAGGCGGGTCCAGGCGTCGGTTCAGTACGTCGGACCAGTTGACGTGTCGGAAGAAAGGATGGCCCTGGAAAGCACAGTTCATAAAAGTTACATCAATGTAGCGTAACCACTTGGTTTCTACACATCACTGCTCAGCATGGTCCATGGACCAATGACATAAAGTGCCTGGCAATTTATATAGCACCTTTAAGACTAGCCAAAGGCTTCGAATAGCAAATGTGGCATATGACAAGAATACACCCAGAAATGTTACAGTTTCTCTTTTCGTTCAAAATTCAATCACACACAAGTTTATCTCTTTTCACAGGTGAGTTAAGTTTGCCTCGTGTGCAAATTAGGTAAGGGGTCATTGCATAATTACGTAACGCTGGAGGGTGGGTGGGTGGGGTCATTGAAAACGTGACGAAACGTTACGGGGGTGGGTGGGTGGGGGAAGCTGAACGTTACGTAACGCTTTGAAAAAAATTATTAATGAATGTTAAAATTAATTACTGTCGAATGACAGACACTTCAGACGTGATGGGATTGAAGTTTAAACTTCGTCACATTGATTTAAAATTTAACCGAAGTAGGTCCATATATCTAAAGAAGATACGGCGGCAGAAAGCCTACCAGTTACATTCCAGTTCAACATTATCTGTTCTCCCGTTTGTCCAAACTTTAAACCGCTGGTCGAATTGTTTGGATCTGTGATAGTTTTGCCAACGGAACAACTATTAACGCACGTGGTGGGCCTAATTCCCCTTGGATCCCTGACATCTAAGATCCACTTTGAAGCATACTTTACTTAGTGGACACGACTCTCAAACATTTGAAGTTGATGCTTAATAGAACTCAGCATTAACCTATTTTTAATAATTATCGAAATGCCCAGACTAAACAAATAATTACAAGTTCATCCTTATTTTGATTAATTATTAATGAGCAATTTAGTCCGTGAAACTTTTCAGCAATATGTAAAATTTTACTCTTGACGCATTTCAAACATGACTGTCATTTATATAAATAGAGCATTCCGTACCTATATTGTAGACCTAGCCTACTGTCAAATTAGCCTATAAGCTTAATAAACATAGGCCTACTAGGGTTAGGGGCCTACTAGGCTATATTAAATTCACTATGAAAATATGAATTATAGTTACGCGCTCACATACATGTAAGTCATTAATAGACCTAAATATCAACTGAGTTTTCGTAACAATCGTTACGTAACGCTGGAGAGGGTGGGTGGGTGGGTCAAGGGAAACGTTACGAAGCGTTACAGGGTGGGTGGGTGGGTCGAAAAAGGTCATTTTCGGCATTACGTAATTATGCAATGACCCCTAACCAGTTAAGCTTTTGTTCTGTATAAACTTTCGTTATCTGTTTTTTCAAACCTAAACTTTCAGCTATATCCCGATTAACTCCTCATCATTGTTCAATTCATTGTTTATTCTAGGGTGACCCTTCTTAGCGGAGCCATTTCAGGATTCTCCCTTTGAGCCAAACATTGTATCTGTAGCCTATTAATCTGTTGACACTCTTTTACTTTTGGTTTAAAAAAAAGTGTAGTATGGCTATTGGTCATGGTTACACCAATGCCCCGAAACAGCATGTTAACCACAGCTATATAACAAAACATTGCTTACACAAGGATGAAAAGTCATGAAAACAGACCAGCAGCTAGCTAAACGATCAACGTAAAACAGAATAAAGACAAAAGATGTGACATGGACAACGGTGATCATAATCGTAATCATAAATCCTGATAATCATAAATGATTTTATGCATGAAAGGTAATTACCTTAATTGGTTTGCTATCGTCTAAACCGGAACCAAGTCGTTCTCCTATGTTCTTCTTCAGCAGCTGAAACAATTCCACACGGGAACAAATTCAGTCAGTCGAACAACATTCAACAACACCTAAACACTCACCGCTAATCCAACCAAGTCCCATGATCCACTCTCTTATATAAATACCTCCCACCACACCATCCATCCCGCCAATTAATCTTACCCCTTCCCATGACCAAGCAACAAGTGTACATGATAATCCAACCATCAGATCATACATTATACATCCAACCTTTCCAGTACTCACTGATACCACCTTAAACCCACACATCCAACCAATCAATCCATGGGACTCACCCAATTCCATGGCCTCTATCTAACCCATAGATCCCATCCATCAATCCATAGATCCCATCCATCAATCCATACATCCCACCCAATCCCGTGGTCATCCCTTACCATTGATGCAACTCACCTAACAACCCACTGACCTCATTCGTTAATCCACCCAAATCACCCATTAATTTGGTGGATGGATTAGTTGGCGTGTAGGTCATTAACTGGGTGGATTAATTAATCCAACCAATTAGTGACCTACACACCAATTAATCCAATCCATCAAATTCAAAAACATTGACAAAGCGGTTTCTTTTACGGCAATACAGCGAAGCCATACAGTCTTTAGAACATATTAGATTAGCATCTAAAGATTCTTTAGATTAGATTAGATTAGATTAGACCAATTAATCTCCAACCTTCTTCAGTAAGGCCCTCGCTTCGTTCGTCAAGTATGGAGGTAAGGTCAGTTTTGCCTTCAGAATCTAAAACACACACATCGGACCACAGTTACCTTATAATTGTTTCTGCTGATGGAATAATAGATTTAACGGTCCATGATTTAAACCAGACACAACAATATAGTTACGCTGTGAATGATAAAATATCATATTCCAAAAATGACGGCATTACAGTCAAGTTTCCTGCAGTTTGAGCACTTATTGGGAACAGCAGCAATCAGGTCTTCTTCTGGTTCTCTGCCTCCTCAGTACGTTCAAACATCCGACGTCATCAAATCCACAAAGAAAAGGTGGATCTTGGCTACTGGAAGCAGATATTTAACGGCACTCATGCACAGCAAGTGGAGAAGTTACCTGTAGATAAGCCCTGCTAGTAGCTCAGGAAATAATAAAACAATTTGAATACATCAGTGAACTGACTGACACTCACTTTATCTATTGTTTTCTTCCTATTTTCCGCTGTAAATGGAGGCTGGAACAACAAAATATCAATACAATCTCGCAGTTCACACACACGCACGCACGCACACAAACAAACACACCACTGAACTGTATACTTAAACATTTCTAACTTAAAGGAAATATGCATACATGTATACAAGTATACGACAGTCATAAAGGAAAAACTCTACATAGGTGCAACTTCAATATTTTGATACATTACATCACATTACAGTCAACCAAAAGTGAAAGCAATCTGCTATCGCATTTTCAAAGTTATCAACAGCTGAAGAAAGTAATCAGCCAGGTACCACACCCATGTAATCCAGAAACCTTATCTCTTCCAGTGAACTAGACCTATCCAACGCTTCACGAGCTAAAGATCTCAATTGTAACTGCACTCAGCACTCATGATCGACAGGTGAAACATGAAAGAAAACACATCATCAATTGTCAAGAGGCAAGAAGAATCACCTGCCCAAAAGCACAATCCCATAAGTGACGAAACATTGCATGCTAGAGACACAAACAGATAGAACTGCTACCCAATGGTTCCAGCAAACAGACAACTGTTACCCAATGGCAGTGGTCGTAGCAGGTTGTCATAAAAATACAGGACATTTTACAGGACACAAAAAATAAAAATACAGGACATTTTACAGGACATTCATAATAAAAAAAATATCCAGTACAGATTTGTTTTCCTTCTACTCTACTGTAACAGACAGTGAGTCGCGTTTACTCATCGTCAAAATACTGCCAAACTTTAGTTCTGCATTGCTGATTTTTTCTTGAGCTAAGATAAAAGGAATGAATTGGTAATAAACTAATTAACATGCAATAATTGTCTTGCATTTAATCAGGCTATACATATGCTAAATATTATTGCTCTGCAGACCGCATATACAACTTTCCAATATACATTGGAAACTATTACTAGAATGCCATAAAATTTATCAAGTTGTCACAACTGTTGTTGCAACTATTAAACGGAAGCTTGTTAATTTATATGCAATAATATGAACAATATTAAATGCATTTTTCCCAAATATCAAACATAGACTATGTCTGGTAGTTTGCAACATTGCCTATCACAAGATTCTTAAAATTAGGGTCAATAATTTTAAAAAGAAGATTTACTGTCAGTACAGCAAACAATGAAACTGGAAAACAATTTTTTTTAAATTTCGGCAACTATGCGCAGTTTGTCCCATTTTCTAAGCTCATGAAACTCATGCTCTGACTTTGGTCAAACTATCCACTTAAATCTAGTGAGTCATGTAAGAACAAAAACTTGGAAATATTCCAGCAAATGATAACTCCTTCACCTAATCATTTAATCCAGAGTGAGCAAAGTTCACCAAAGTTAGCCGATCAAAGGCTAAAGCTGCAATTCTAGCTACAATTAGCTATTTCAGGAGCATTGAAGTGCATATCTTCTACTTAAGACTCGTGACATTCCTTTTTCCCACACAGATTTATTGCTTTCCAGCAAAAACGCACAGTTTTTCAGTAGCAATGTCCATGAGACTGCAAGCCACATCCACCAAACCATTGCTAAACTAAAATCATATTCATGTCTCCAGACTTAAATGCATCTGAAAATTTCTTTCCCTCTTCCCTTAACATGTTGTGCAGCCAAGTTTATGTGATGTAGATTTCAACAGTCTTTTCAACCTTTCAACACTGTTTTTGCTCAACTTTTTCCTATCTTCTTCAGTTTTCTTCTGGCTTCTGCTTCTCTATGCTTATGCAGCTCTATTTTCTCTCATCTTTTTTCTTATGCTTTGTTCATTTCTTCTAAATGCTGTTGTACGTGTTTGATTTGGCACTACATAGCAAAGCAGGAACAATAATGACACCTGTGGAACTCCCTCCATGGTATGCAGAGCATCTTCGAATAATCTAACTGCATCATGTTTTCTGGTTTAAAAGTGGTTCATTCTTGTTTAACCATCCTCTTATTCGCTGACAAACATATTTCTGTATCAGGCTCCTCCATCCATCACCTCCTGGGTTTTCCATTTTAAACTAAAGTCTCATCTCTTCAAGAACTATGGAACCAGACTCAGACCTTCTTTGGATTGCCCTTTAGAATTCTGACTCGATGCAGAGCTCATGAATAAGTTGGTGCCCTGTGCTCAGCTTTCGAGTGGCATTAAAGAAGTTTGGAGATTACAATAACGAATACATTCAGCACTTTCACCTCGTGACCTGTTTTGCATCCAACAATCTACGTCTTCATCTCTCAAGAGAGGCTTTCAAACAAAACAGATGAGCCAATGCACAATACATGACATGAACCAGTGGAATTTGAAACAACTGAAGGACATCACCAAAAATATGACCAACATCTGCAATGAAGTGCTGAATGATAAAATTCATGGACCGTCATGAAACTTCTTTGTATTTAATTAAAAACCAGTCATCTAAAGAAAAATCTGATACAATGTTGAACAAATATAGTATTGAATCATCCTGTTTATAACATATACCACTTTGAATTATAACAGAAAAATATATATAATAAAAATTATAAATAATCACGGCAATAATAATTCGCGACAAAAAAGAGCGTGAAATCTGACTTTTTGCAAAAATACAGGAAATACAGGACACTTTTGCAAAAATACAGGATTTTACAGGACAAGCAAAAAAATACAGGACATTACAGGAAATACAGGACCGCTACGAGGACTGCAATGGTTCCAGCCATTTATGCGCAAAACATAAGAAAAACGAAGAAAAAGAGCTGTCCCTTAAGCTGGAACTAAGGCAGCCATGGGTATGAAGTCATGTTGCTGGTCTCATGTTTCTTACCACTTAGGTGGACAGTCAAGTTGGCTCCGTAGAAGTAGTAGAGGAAGTCTTAAAAAGTCTCCAACCTGGCAGGGTATGAACTCCCGACCTCTCCATTAACAATCTACCACACCCCATCCACCAGACTACCTCGGACAAAAAACCAGTTAATGAACGATGCAGCTTACCGCTCCAGTCAGCATGTCGTACATCAGCGCTCCCAAACTCCACCAGTCCACAGCCTTTCCATGTCCACTACGCATAAGGATCTCAGGAGCCCTTGAAAACAATAAGCAAAGCGTAATTGTTAATTTATATAGAGCCACTACACTCGTTGCAAGCTACTTCAGACCATGTTCAAATAGAACGATTGTCAGGCACCGACTGAAAAGTGCAAAAGAAAGGTCACATGTTTACAGCGTCTTTGTGAGATACTAAGAAAGCGATCCACTCATCCATCCATTTATGTACAATATTGCATAAGATGCAACAACACTGTGAAGGAAAATGCAGGGAAAGGTGTGTGATCGATAATCACTCACTCGTTAATTCAGAATATTTATATAACACTTCTCCAAAATACCTACTAAGGCACAGAGAATTTTTGAAGCACCCTTTCACGACACCTACTTAGAAAAGTGAAATGTTCAAAGACACACACTTATAGTCGTATACGACTATACGTGTGTGTCTTTGAACATTTCATGACTATACATCATTGCCAATTGCCAATACAAAAACCACACAGAAATCAACCTCGTCAGAGTCGAGGACAGTATTAGATTGAACAACGTAATAGCTACACACAATGGTTTCTGTACAAACAAACCTACCTAATGAACAAATACAAATGACAGTTGGGCCTGACCTTGGCATCATCACCACATCTTGTGCAGAGACAAAGAAGTTGCCTGGTCCGGAGTTAATTATCAGCTCCGATTAATTACCAACAATTACTAGCATTCATTGCATGCACCATCGGTACTTGTAAATCGTTTTACGCAATGTTCACCACGTTGTCTGTTCTTATAAATTACTGTGTACAGTAATTAGGTTGGCAATGTCGAAGCTGTATCTAGAACGTCATAGGCAAGTTGCCCCCTGGAAAACTGACACACATTTTTAAACTACAACGTTTTGATCTTTAAATTTTTTTTCGCACCACTGATACTAGTGACACTCAAAGAGAAACTGAGAAATTAACAACTTGATATCTCCATGACTAAAAAACATTGCCCTAATTTCCTACTTTACATTTTTCAAGCTCATGGTAACAAATTCAATCGTAACCATCGTGTTTTTCCCGCTGCAAAAATGTCTGTGACACCTATGTTAACCGTTTTATAGCAAACGGCCAAGAATAGGAAAAGAACAATGCTCACATGTACTCGATTGTGCCGCAGAAGGTGTGGGTGATGGACCCTTCATGAATTGATTCCTTGCATAGACCAAAATCCGTCAGCTTAACGTGACCTGAAATACATCATAAATCAGCAAATTCATCAGTAATTAGTTCATTTAGATTAAGTAAGTACTGTAATACATACATAATTACATATATATATACATATACAGTTATACACAATAAATATGTATGATATATAAATATATTATGCATAATGTAGCTTATATATATATATACATATCAAGTTGTATACACAATAAATATGTATGATATATAAATATATTATGCATAATGTAGCTTATATATATATATATATCACGCAACATTGTATATAATCATATGCACAGTCGTTCAAAAGTCAAGTATTTTAAAACCACACACATCATCCAATACATATATCTTATATCAAGGCTCATAAATTGCAGGGGAGGATTGATATCATGCAGTCCACATTTTAGTTTTGGCCACTGACAATAACAGAATCAACCCAGCCAACACTTCAACTAAATAAGCCTAAGTAGCACTTCAGTAAACACAATGAGCAATTACATCAGGAAAGTATTCACCGCAGGAACAAGTGATTGCATTAGGAACGAGTGAATAAGTCACAAACAAGCGATTGCATCAGCAAAGAGTGATTAAGTCACAAACAAGTGATTGCATCAGGAACAAGAAATGATGTCATGAACAAGTAGGTACTTATTGATGTCATGAACAAGTAGGTACTTATTAATGTCATGAACAAGTAGGTACTTATTGCAGGAGCGAGTGGTTGCGTCCGGAACAAGAGATTATGTCATGAACAAGTAGGTACTTATTTATGCTGTGAACAAGTAGGTGCTTATTGCAGGAACAAGTGATTGCATCTAGAACAAGTGATCAAGCCCGGAACAAGTAATTACTGTACAGTAACTATCCTGCATCAGCTCAGTCAGACCTTGTGCGTCAAGTAGAATATTCTCCGGCTTCAAGTCTCTGTAGATGATACCCTGCGAGTGGAGATGCTCGATAGCGAGAGTAATCTCAGCCAAGTAGAAACTGAAATCAAGACGCAATGTCACAACTAATAAGACAAATTATACAGCACCGTTTACAACATAAAAACCTTAAGTACACATCCATGGGGTCGATAAACCATGCAACCGAGACAGTCACTGTGAAGTGTTCCTGAGCAACTCTGTCACTTACAATTGCTCGGAACCATTAACTGAAGCCCAATAGTCAGTGACACTCAATACATTACACACATAATAATTTTCTCACTGGACATAATCCAACAAAGAATGTAGTTTGAAATATTGGTGATAGTAAACCTATGTTAAACAACTTACCAGGCCGTGTCTTCCATGAAAATTCCTTCTCGTTCCAACTGCATGAACAGCTCACCGCCGCAGAGGTATTCAAGAATCAAGTACAGCTTTTCGCCCGTTTGGAATGCATAGATCAAGTCCACGATGAAAGGATGCTGCAAGAGAGAAAAGCACTTGAATCAATTTCAGATCCAAGCAGATGAATACAGATTATGTAGAAATGCACATTCGTACAAGCTCTCTCCCTCACAGGTTTCTAGGCATACATTCACCATACATATATGTATAATGTATCTAATACCTATGGATATCTATCTATGATCTATCTGAAGAAATTATATAGTGCACATAGATAACTAACTGTCAAGATAACTATTCAGAGGCGCTTCGACCCTGGCATGGCCAAAGACAAAAGAGTAGTATACAAAACAGTTAGACAAGTTATACGGAAGGGAACACATGCTTCAGGTTAGGTTATTCCAAACAGAGACCCACAACTGAGAAAGAGATATTCTGTCTGATATCTGTGCATGGATGTGTACCCACAAAGTCACCTCTAGAGGCCGAGCGCTGAGAGCAGATATATAATAGCACTTGTTTCTATATAGCTGCACATAATTTATCATAGCATAATGATAGCCACCCATCCAGCAGATTGACTTGTCTTGACCGGGTGTTGCGCTATGCTGCGCGCCTAATTGGGCAAATCCCTAAATATGGTCATGTCTCAAACTACATGCTTGGGGTACTTCACTGGCTCCCTATCCGCCAGCATATTGAGTTCAGGGTAGCTGCATTGGTATGGCGATGTTGTCAGTGTCTTGCTCTAATTTACCTCCGAGAGTTATGCAGCTTTACATTGGGTATCCAAGGACATCGTCAGCTACGCTCCGCTGATAAGGGAGTCCTCTTAGTTCCTTTTGCCCGTACTACTACTACTATGAAGAATCAAGCTTTTTCTGTGGTTGGACCAGTGGTCTGGAATGGCCTTCCTTTTGAGTTACACCTACACCCTGGGACTCTGCCAGGATCCTTCCTTACTAAACTTAAAACTGTTCTTTTTGGGCGCGCTGGAGTCGGGTGCGCCTCTGAGTAGATTTTTTTTTGAAGTAGCGCTATATAAATGTCCGAATGAATGAATGAATGTCAAAATTTATTTTCAGAATGCCAGTTTGCTTTTGGTGTGATATTAATATGCTCAACTGATTTGCCAATTGATGCATGTAATTAATAAGAGAGATATGATAGAACTGATGTTCTAAAGACCTTCACTCCTTCTAGAATGCTTCGTTCGGCTTTTGTGTGGGCAGTGTCTTTAGCATTTCGAACAATCGTTGCCTGAAAATAGAAAAACGATTGCTGAAATAGACACATTAACAAATCAAGTCTTAAACACAGAAAATGTCTGAGTAAAAGTGGAACAAAACCACACATGATCTGTCAACTGTCAAAGAATAAATTTTACGAGTGAAATCTTCGTTCTGTATTTCCATTTAAAAAACACAAAAAATAATTCATTAGGAAAATATATCAAATCACGTTCTAATGTTGCTTTGAAGTAAGGTAAAAGTTACAAAGTCAATCAAAGTCAATATATTTACGAATGTCTCTACGAGTTAACATATAACTTTTTGAATCTCTCAACTCTTCAATAAATATCAATTATATAAAGCTATTAAAAGCTAAATTCTAAAAGAAGAACAGCAACAAAAGTAAACTTAAGACAGCTTACTTTCTTGAGCACTTTCATGGCAAATATATGTCCAGCATCTTTGCCAGACGTTTTCCTGACTAGAAAAACCTATTTAGAAAAAGCACACAAAAGAAATTCAAATCAAATATGTAGTTCAACTGAACAGTGAACAGCTACAGTGCATCTGTTCACAGGTATTTCACAAGGGCACTGAAACATGACTATATGATTGAACAGCGTCTTAAGCAAAGTTGGAAACACCAAGCAAACACATTTATTCTTAGTCACATTTAATTAATTCCAAACTAAACACAGTAAATGACGACCAGTCTCAAAACAGTAAAATAATCCCAGACAATATACAGGTCTCTAAAAAATGAAATAATCCAAGACAATATTACACAGGTCTCTAAATAGTGAAATATTCCCCCAACAAAACGCTGGTTTCTAAACTGTTAAACATTTCCAGACAATTTACTGGTCTCTAAACCGTGAAACAATAATAAACAATACTTCCAGAATGTTTGTGACCAGGCCTGGGTCAGGAGCGCATCTGAGTAGTTATCTTGAATGGATGCTATATAAACTTTGTGCATAATTATAGAGAGATGGAATATGCTGATAATGGCACAGTAAAATACTTTTGCCTGATAAAATTGACCGTGAACATTTGATTTGCATTGCCAGTTCTCGGATTTCAATCAGGTCCAGAGTTCAAATGCAGCCTCCCTCCCTCCCTGGTTGCCCATCCACATAGACCGAGGGACAGACAATCATACATACACACAAGCAGACAGCCAGTAGGGTAGACAACCAGTCAGACAGACAAGATATAAATTCAAACAGACAGACAAGACATGCATGCAGACATACACACAGAGAAACAGATAATATGCAAGCATACAAAACATACATACCAGGTACACACATTCAATTCAACTCAATGCACGCATGCACAGTGATAGCCACATCGCTAATAGCAATTCCTTTCTCTCATTTCCAAACTAGATGGCAGTTTTAGAGAGCCGCTGGTCAATAAAAGGACTCCACAAAATCCGGCATCTCTAATGCTATGCCAGTTAATGAGCCATAATCATGCTGGGTTCTCTCTCTCAAGTATCCGATCACTCTAGAACAACGAAGACAAAATTTGTCCAACGGCTCATAAAAAAATGGACATCAGTTTCGCTTTGAGTTGCTTATCTCCTTACGCTCTGCATGAACACTGTGCAAACGATGGCAGCACTGACTGAACCATCAGATTAGAGTCTGCACTGCAAAAACACAACTACCCGGTAATTATTAATCTGACAAAATGAAATCTCAAACAGAAACTGTGGACAATCAGCAGAATATACATATAATTATATATATTATTATAATATATTATATATATATATACATTATATATATATATATACAGGGTGGTCCAATAGAAATGCAACAACTTTGACGCCTTATAACTTAAACAATTTTTATCTGAGCGTCTTGTCCAATATATCAGATTGAACATAATTATCCATTGTATCATTCTGCAAAATATCTAATAGATACCATTACAACGTTTTGAGATAATGATATTAATATTCAAAGTCCCATTTTCTTACCGTAAAACTGCAAGAAAAAAGTCTGAAACTGAATAATATGTCAAAAAGCTTATTTTGCATACACACAGTCGTTCTGAGTGTTTGTTGGCGTCTGAACCGTGAAGATCTTCTCGTCTGTCGATCTTTTCATCTGTCGTTCGCTTCTTGAGTCATTTGTTGGCTTTAAGCGTCGTGTGGCTGCGTCTGCTCTGCTTCTGAAGGGCAGGAAGCACTTTTCACAAAGTGTGATGGTGTTGTTGGCTGTTTCAAAGCTTGTAAAGACGGTGCCATTCTTTATTACTCCAAAGGCTAAGGTGAACAGTGCTTATTACTGCGATGAAGTACTCGCAAGAGGACTGCTACGTGATATTCGCCAACTGTCTGGAGTTGATGCATGGTTACATCTTTCAGCAAGATGGAGTGCCGGCGCATCGTTCACGTCATAGACTTTTGCCTATCTGAACGCTAACGTGCCAGAGTTAATTGAACCTGATAACTGGCGACTGAACAGTCCGGATTTAAACACGATTGATTATTCGATCTGGGGTTGTCTTCAGCAACTGGTCTAACGTGAACCGACACGTGACGCTGAACGTTTGAAAGAAGTGATTCTTTGCTGCTGGGCTGAAATAACCCATTGCATGCACTGGTGGACTCAGCCATCGATCAGTGGTCGTCTCGTGTTGATGCAGTCATTAAAGCACGTGGTGGACATATTGAGTATTTTGTTAGACTAATGGTTAATCCACTCAAGATATTAATTGTAATTAATTGTTAGTACTAAGTGATTGTTTAGAATTAACATATTCAGTTTCAGACTTTTTTCTTGCAGTTTTACGGTAAGAAAATGGGACTTCCAATATTAATATCATTATCTCAAAACGTTGTAATGGTATCTCTTAGATATTTTGCAGAATGATACAATGGATAATTATGTTCAATCTGATATATTGGACAAGACGCTCAGATAAAAATTGTTTAAGTTATAAGGCGTCAAAGTTGTTGCATTTCTATTGGACCACCCTGTATATATATATCCTGGAACAGCCTAGCTGTGAACACATACTGTTTCTTTCAACTCAGCCTAAGTAATAATAATAATATTGCATATTATCTATTATTAAGTAACGTTGTCTTCATTGGTTAGCATGCACCAATGGTTCTCAAATCAAATGTGCTCAGACAGAGAACGCCAGACAGATAAGACAGACAGTGAGACCGAGACAGACACAAAGACACAGACATGGGCGCCCGCACATAGGGGCAAGGGGGGCACTAGCCCCCCTGGAAAATTGAAACCTATGTTTTTTTAACTACTACTTTTGGGTTTTTAACAAATTTCTTTGCATTAATGTACCATTGATATGAATGATACAGACAATGAAAGTAAGAAATCCACATTTAGAGATCTCTATAGAAATAAACATGCTTTTATAACTTTCTGCCTTGCATGTTCAAGCTCTTTCTAAAAATTCATTGGCTTTCAACCTTCCTGTGTGCACCCATGCAAACAGCAGGCCTGTCGATTATGGCCTACTCAAGTGGAATCCAGCTGTAATGCAATTAATCACAACTGCAAAAAATTAAATACTAACGCAAAAATTTGAAAATTTCTCAAAGTACACTGAAATTTCATCAGGGAGATCTGCTTATTCACCAGCATTGTAATTATAAAAACCATGTCCGCTATAAGCCAGGCTCCATTTTTCCATTTAGCAAGCTGCCAGTACAGAATCCAGGGAGGTCAAACTGTAGATAAACTTGGCTCTGGTTATCACGCCTCAGGATTTACACCCAAAACTGACAAAGAGATCTGTTAAAAAGAATTGATACCCACACTCATCTGATCCTCAGATCCTCCACCTTCCTAAACGACACCCGCTTTAACAGTTACTCTGGCCCTCTGGCTACCAGACTCAGACCTCTTTCTGATTACTCTTGGGAATAGGCTTCTGACTCGATGCAGAACATGTGAAACTGCTGGTGCCCTGCAATTGACCTTCGAGTGGCGCTTTGGAAGCAGCTAAAGGAACAATTGCCCTTTGCAAACGGACACCTTTTTCGTTCATTTAGTCATTTGTTCATTCTATGGAATTATATAGCGCGACTTTAGGAAACTGCTTTTTGACATAGATCTGCTATTTGATTTGTAACAAATTTCTAAGGAAACTATTCATCTTAAACATTATGCACAAAATGAAACTGAGAAATTTGCATAAGAAACCTCTTTGAAAAATACCCGTATTACTAATTTCCATGCAACATTGCATTTTCAAGCTCTTGCTACTACAAAATTTAATCGTGACTATCGTAACAATTTTGCCCCCCCCTGCAAAAATTTCTGCGGGCGCCCATGGACACAGATAGACATTTACAGACAGAAACCTACAATCAGAGATAGACAGACCGAGACAAACAGACAAGCAGATAAAGACAGACAAAGCAAACAGAGACAGAATCACTGATACAAACACCCAGGGACAGACAGACACACATATACATTATTTATGCTATTGTATATATATACACAATAACATATAAATAATATATATAACTAAATATATAAATATACATATCTCTATCTATATTCATGTACCAGAATACATGTGCAGCACCTGTTACAAGCCAGTTATGTATATAAATATATATATATATATTATATGTGTGTATATATAATATATATACATAATCTATATATATATACTAGAAATAGTTCATATTGTCACAACAGTTGGCAATCACCTTGCCATAGCCGCCCTTGCCAAGAAGCTTCAGCAGTTCAAAGTCCTGCGGTCCAGTTTTCGGCTGACCAGGATTGACCGTGTGCTCCGACAACTCCAGCTTCTCCAGGTTCTCATCTCTACAAACAGCAGGCAAAGTATTTACGGCCCGTTCAGATCTTCACCCGGCTCAGTCTACGTGATAATGACACCCACTGCAGAAGCCGTTAAAACAGATTTATTAGATTGATGATTGTGAGTTCTGAAGGCGAAGAAGCACTCATGATCTTAAGTGCTTACAAAATAACAACCAAAACAAAAGCATGGCGGCAGCTGATATGACTTCATCGAGTATAGAATTTCTGAACTGAGGCCTACATATAACAAATGGCGAACCAGAGTAAATTGATCTTAATTAAAAACAACATTGTTTTCTACCATCAGGTAAGAAATCGATGATAGAAAATGTGTCGAGCCCCAGATAGGTCAAAATGTTAACCAGCTAAAAGAAAACTGTACACAATGGGCAGTATGTCTTTTAAAACTTCTTACCCTCTGTCTAGTGTCATCGTAAAAATGTTTTTAAGAGAGAAATGACTTACTGCAAGTCGATTCGTGGCCCAGATTCGTGAAAAGCCTGTTTGCATAAAACAAAACAATAGAATTAATATGCACAGCTGCTATGTTTATGCAAATGTCTAGATACTTAAAATACACAATGACTCATATAACCTCATAAAATTGCTGCCAATGCTAGCCGAAAATATGCTGAGGCCGTCAAGAACAAGAGTTGATCCACATAAAAAAGAACAGTGCTCGGGATAAGTAGAAAAGTAGCCACTGGTAGTCTCCCACACACACGTAGAACCCAGATGATTGACGTTCAGAGTTTGGTCCATTTTGGTATGATGACACAAAGTGTCATAACAGACACCCTCCTCCTTTCTCCAGGCTTGGGACTGGCACAACTGGCTCAATTTAGTTGTTCAGGGTAATGGTAACACTCATGAAGAGCAGATCAACACGAGCATGACATCGCTTCCCATTGCCTTTCCAAGGACAAATCAGTCTTTCATAGATCTGTCATATGGTGTGGCAAAAAAGTTAACAGTATGGTTCTACGAGAGCCCTGTATGGCTGCCAAACAGTTACATTCGACTACCAATGTAAGAACCTTATTATTATTGTTGAAGTTTATTGAAGCTGTATGCTTACTGAATCATGTACACAAAAAGTATTTGGTTAGGAGGAGTTCTAAGAGAGACTGCCCGACGGAATTCTAGAGCGGACAGAAGGAGAAAGCGTGTTCCAAAGAGAAGGACCAATTGAAGCAAATGATGGAGATTGAACCAGAGCAGCTCTAGAGCGAGGAACCAAGAGCCTGTAATATCTAGCCAATGAGAATTCATCAACAAGATGAACTGAAATGCAGCACAAGATGATAGTCAGACATAACAGCAGAACAAAATGTCCAATGGATGACAGTGACAGAAGATGTATGATCAATACTGGTCAATCAAAAGCACATTGTCGGCCCACTTATACACGAGTTTAACAAGAGCAGTTCGCGTGTGTACGAATCAATAGTCAATAGAATTCCAACGTTGCGTGCGTTTTACTCTAAAAGAGAAATATCGAACATAAGTCCTACTGACTTTAGGTCGATAATTCTATTTATATCTAGTATTACGCTCACATGGCTGGGAAGGGGAACTTATGTAAATAAGTAAGCAACTAAGCATATCCTTCATTCAACCAACAACTAACTTAACTTTGGTGCACACAAAAGCTAAAGAAATTGCGAATGAATCAGACCTTTTGTATAATAGAGCTACGAGAATCATTTACAATAATAAATCATTCTTATTTTAATAAATCACCCCAATTAATTTAATTGTATTATGTTTGTGCATGAAAAAACTGAATTGAATAAATGTTTAATGTGCCAAGGTGACTGCTGCTGAGATAATTCTGAGATAATTCTATCGGGTCGCATGGCATAGCCCATCAGTTTTAAGTAGATGTGACAGTTCGTGCAGTTCGTGGCTAACAGATGGGATTATGACGCACTGACAAAGCTGCCCATCACTGGTTCGAATGATTCCTCATTGAGACGGCGCTCTCCATTCTTTCTGTTTCGGATGGTTAGTCTTAACTTTACCCCAATCTACAATCACACCCTTGTATGAAGGACAATGATATAGGACATATGAACGCGCTGCAGCAACCTGCAAAGCAGGATCGAGCATCACCATAGTTCACTTTTCAGCATATGTATGCAAAGTCCAGGAGCAGGCTTTTTAGAAGGATTTTTAGAACTGTACAAGTACAACCCCTTTTTCCCTTCCCATCCTCCATGGTAACTTACTCCCAATCGGATGACAATCTGACCTATTTTACTATTTTTTAACTGCCCATAAGTGCTTCTACGACTGTAGAAATTCATTTAGAACTACACATTTTATTGTGAAGTGCACGCTAAAATGCCATGCCCAGCAGTAATTCCACACTGTGAAAGAGTGATGTGTTACGAACAGCCAAAAATAAAATAAAATAAATATATTCTAACAGATTATGGCAATTAATACGTCTCCATATTGTGGGGCGCAGTGGAGTAGTGGGTATGTTCGGCAGCCGGAGAGTTGCAGGTTCGAATCCAACTCAAGTCGCCGAGTAGGGACATTGGCAAGTCCTTCAATCACAATTGCTCAGCGCTTTGGCGTGAAACTCTGATGTAGTGTCCGCTCTGTAGTCGGGAGCGTCTCAGAGTAGGGAGCTTAAAGGGACGCTAACAAATGCACATGCAAATAAACAAACATGTATATAATTGCACTTGGACAAAAAAATTACAAAGTTGCTCACCACTCGACAAGTACAAGATGGAGATAACAGCACTGTGCAACTTGATAACTTAGTATCTTACTTGTGTGCGATATCAACGCAATGTATATTATGATGCTAAATGTTAGTATTTCTCAGTTAGCAAGCTTATAATGTATTATGCATTTATTTTATCTAAATGACTCTGCATCAGCCGATGGCATTTAGCAATTTTGAGAGTTAAGGACTCGCAAAGGCTGGTATCTAGTTGAGGGAAGACTGAAACTCATACTTTCCTTGCAACAAGGAGAGCGTTTAACCAATTATAGCTAAGTATTGTATTCCACAAATATAGTATATCCACATTTTATTGAGAACATAACAGAACCATCCATCATCATAACCTGAGACTATTATTACTGACGAGACATGAAGCCGTCAGCAAAATTTTTTGGGTCATTGACCTAGATTATGTCTATTCACATCCGGGACTTTGCATGTCAATTAATTTTTCATCTCGTTTTGCTTTACTGAGGATTGCCAAAATTAAAACGATTTAATTGAACAAAGGGAACGTGCAATATAAGTTAAATGGAAATCCTTAAAACGACGTTAGGAACGACGCAGTCAGATTCATTTACTTTTGCGCTATTCAAAATTTTATCCTGCTAAGTACCCAGTTGGCAGTGTATTTTTTATCCTACCGAGTACCCATATGCAGTTGCATACATTGCCTGCAATGCATCAGAAAAGATGATATCTGATTGTCTGATGCATTGCAGCTTCATATCTTGTCAGTAATAATAGCCCTAGTCATAATGCAACATCTAGCAAATATAAAAAAAGCTTCCCAAACCTAAACACACCATTCTTAACAAACAAGGTATTTCTTACATTGTGAAAGGCAGAGTAAAAAATGCACAGATGGAGATATTAGTTTCTGTTTACATTGCACCGCTGTAGAACAATATTATACAGAAACTCCAGGATAGCGTGCAAAGGATCAGCTTAAGTCGATAACTATCTTAGACATCATTCACACCAACATTAGTCACAATAAAAGCGAGCATTCAAATGCGTGCATATAAGGAATGGTAAGGTACAATCACATGACTGGCATGGTTATCATCAAAAACAGCATACGCAACTGCACATTTGAAAGTCAGTATTGCAAATATTGACAATTACAGTAGTAATTATACATAGAACAAATGTCCACACAACTTGATAAAATCAATAAAATTAATTAAAATAATGATGGGCTTGGCACAATAGAAATAGAAATGCACTGATTGTAAAAAATCAATCAAATCCATTAAACTAATAATAGATTTTGCAAAAGAGATGCAGAAACATCAATAAAAAATGTAGGTTATTAAGAAGTTGACTTTTTAAAGTTTGACCTCATATTTTAAAAAAGACTAGGCTATCTCTATATTTCTACCTCTGTAAGTTCATCTCTAGACTTCCAGCAAACAAAAGTGAATTTCACATCTTGATGATCACGTTGGGAATATTATCAAGAAACTCCGTCGCAAATTTAAGAAAATTATAAAATGGCCAAGTGACTAATTGGAGGACAAATTTCACGACACTAGACTGAAAAGGCGAAAATTTTGATTAGCAATTAACCATTTTTGATTAGCGACAGTGAACTCGTGACTGTTCGTATGACTTTGAGCTTTAGTACGAATGGCCGGACAAAAGTATTTTCTCGCTAAGAAAAATGCGGGGGATCCATCTTGAACACCGGGTACTCGGTGACACGCCTCGTGGCCAGCCTATTCGCCTCATCCTCATATTGGAACATTTCAGAAATTGACTGCGTATCACGATCTACATGAGATTAGATGAGGCAACCACAGAGACCGACTAACCTGAACTTGATCCACGGGTATGTTGATCGGTTCTTCGTCCGATATGTCGCTCGACCCATCCTGTTCACAGGCGGTCTCGTTCAGCTCTAAATCGAATACTCCGGCAACCGCCATTCGAGTTCCGGAAAGGCAGAAGAAGTTTTTTTAAACTTATTAACGTACGTACATAACAGTACCAGTACCGCAAGTACCTCGCTAACAACCATTAACTATATCGACAATCTGGAAAGCCGAATACAGGTCTCTCCGACAGCCATTGAATGTCCCTGATAGTTATGCATGACCACGCCCACGTGATTTCCCATTGGTCAGCTGTGTCGGTTACCTTAAACTACTCGCGAATAATTCTAGTTGCAAGTAGTCGTTGCTATAATTAGAGAAGTTATTAAAATTTAGAACTTGAAATTTAATCAAAAACAGCATTTTCAGATTGTTCTCGCGGATATTCACGGACCTCTGTTGGTTCGCGGTCATCAGTTTGGAGATCTCTGCTTAACAATAGACCTACGCCGCCTACGGAATCTGTATATAGGCCTATAGGCTTACATGCAGTCTATCGAGTTCTTAACGTCTATCTTGCTGATTAGTAGGCCTAGGCTAACTTGGTCTAGGCGGCTAAGCCTGAAGACGCATATGCGCAGCGGGATTTAACTTGAGAAAAAGCGGTCAGTCGCACTTGATCAAGGTAAAAAATGTAAAACTCTGAAAATTTCCTGGTATAGGCTATAATATAGCGACATGATACACTGCAGAAGGCAGCGTCGGATATATATATTTAAGTAATTATAGTTATAAGAGTTGTTTTTCTCTTGTAGGCCTACTCTATATGTCAATTGCTTAGGCCTAATAATTGTTTTTCTCTTCCTCATAATCTTTATATTCTTACAATTGAATCTTCTGTCATGTTTTTCTTTTATATTTTACATTAATTATTGGTGGCCCTATAGCTATTAGCGGGATTTACCATCCCTTCTGGGTCTCCCCTTCTTCACCAAATTATGTTGTAGTATTATTCAATGCCATAATTGTATCATGTTTGTTGTTTTGGTTGAGGAAAAAATAAATAAATAAATAATAAATCTATAATGGACTTGAGCTTCAGCACTGTCAAAATAGGTCTAAAGACGTTATTTTACACAATGTCATAGGCCTATCAGGCTATAATATTAGTAGCCTATGTAAAAAGAGTATAGGCAGGGCCGGATTTAGGGTGGTGGGGACCCATGGGCGCCCGTTATGGTGGGGCCCTTTGCTGCAACTGATATGTTGTTTTTGATGCACAGTATCGGACAGGAACAAACCCCCCACACTCGTATACGGTCATAACATGTTATAGACAAACAATGCTAAAAGCAATGTTTAAATTGTTGACTTATGGTCAATAATTTTTTAAACACATAAATGAAGATCGACATATTGAAAATATCATTTGCTGAGAAATAAAGTTTCTAAATCATTTCTCAAATGAAAAGTTAAAGGACAAACGCTATATAAGCAGCTTCTTGTCCAATTTTTAATAAGCATGCACTGAAACAAAGGAAGAAAGCAAAAATTGTGACATAGGCCTACATTGTATATGCGACCTCAATAATACAGCAGATAGGCCAGGCCTGGCTTTATGCAGTTAAATAACTCGGTTAGGCCTACTGTTGAGTCTAAATTTCAGTAGGGTCATTAAGGTATTTGCACTCTTTTCTATAGGCAAAGTCATCAATTAACTGATTAAAATAGAGCTGGCATGGAATATGACTCTATGGTCAACACTGCAATGTCGCTGTATGTCTCACATGTGTCTCATTATCTTCATCTTGGAAAACGAGCATTCAGCACTGCAGTTTGTCATCATGAACACCAAATACATTCTTAGCATAATATGCACATTTGAAAATGAATTTTCAACTCATTTGTTGAGTAGCCTACTTGGTAGGGCCTATATGAACTGCTACTAACTTATGCCAAGGCCGGTGTCACGAAATAGAGTATCCCCCATATTAATTGTATCCCCCCAAAATTAAAAAAGTCGAAAAAACCGCTTCTGCGTGTAGTCCTTTTGCAAATTAATTTTCATCTGCTTTGTTTTGAACAATGACACTAACAAGTATGTCTATTCCTACTATAGATAATTTGTTTGCCCTGTTTTTAGAGCACTTAAAACATTTAAAACACTTAAGAACACTCAGGGTCACTAAATAAATTCGAGTTGCCTTTATCTGAGCATTGCCTAGGACACTTAAAACCATTAGAGTCACTTTAAATTTTGATTACAGCACAAATATTTTTATTATGCGCATTTTTCAAAAAAGGGGATAGAATGGTTTATCCCCCGGATAGTATAGACCGGTTAATTCCATCCGGGGGATAGATTAATTCATCCCCGGGACCCCCCCCCCGGATAGCTTTCAGGGGGGATACTCCGTTTCATGACACCGGTTCTTCCAATCTCGTCTTAAAGCATTTTTACAAAATAAGAGAACTGCTCGTTGCTCGTTGCCAATGCTTTCACGAGGTCGTCACCATAACTTCTACAAGCTTTTTCGCAGAGTTGAGGAGTTCTCCATCACTATAGGGGCCTAGTGGCCTACATGATTCAAGATTAGATAATTTAAAAAAATAACCAAACCTTGAGCAGAGCAACAGCTTCTCGTCGGCTAGGTCTAATGTGCCTATTATAGGCCTATAGTGCCCTTATGCCAATTTACAATGCGGTTCATGCATGTCGGTTGAAATCCTTTAGACTCTTCAATTGAGCTATATTAAATAATAGTTTACTGATTTGCAAACTCCATCTGAGACCATGCATAACCTATGCATATTTTGAAGGTATACAGTCTATAGGACTGGGGTCTAAAAGACATTGACAGCTAGCGCAGTAATGACAGTAAACATGTCGCTGTCCACTGCTATACAGATGTGGGCATTGGGTCACTGATCAGGGTTAAAATACCAGCCAAGCACTGGAGTGCTACAGTGTAAGACAGGATCTTCCACTCGGAAACCTGATACACGTGGGGAGGTGGTGGAGCTCAGGACGCTGCAGACTGTCTCGTTCTGTTCGTTGTCTGCTGCGTATACCGACTAGTCCAGGGAACGCCTCTGGCATGCACTAACAGTGTCAGTATCTGTCTACACAAACGGGCTATCATAGCTTGAGTTAAACGAAATATAATCTGTCAACAGCAGGTGTTGAGGATGTCATGCTTAAAGCCTTGCTGGTGAGCAATATCAACGAGTAAGCTTACAGATAGACTGTGGTCAGTTCAAAACCACTGACTGATTAGGCCTAAGATCCCTTTGCAATACACGTATCATTCATTCCTTAATAAAAAAAACCAAAATAAAACTTCAACTGGTGGGGGCCCCTAAGTGGTGGGGCCCATGGGCTGGAGCCCGTGTAGCCCATGCCTAAATCCGGCCCTGAGTATAGGTCGCGACTTAATGGGCCTACTGTAATCGTACACCTAATTCACCGTTGACTAAACAAGTTTACAAGTTATGCCTAATTAAAGTACATAGTGGAAGAAGGGGCGAGACGGACCCGTAACGCATTTCTGGCTTTAAGACACCATGGACGAACGTGCATCACTAGCATAAATTTGTTCTCCTCGTAGCTAATAAAGTAACATAGCATATAACTAAAATGGCAACACAAATTTAATTGGATCCCTTTTGATAAGATTTTTTTAATTAAAAAATTTACTTGTAATGGCCCGTCTATATATAGCCATCTTGCCCCACACTTGGGCAATCTAATAAATCATGCCACTCGCATTAGGCTTTCATCATAGCATGTTCTGAGCACATTGGACTTATAGTATATTTTCATGCAAAAATATGATCGTCTATAAAGTAAAATAGTGAGAATAGCGCAGAATTTGCATTCGACTACATTTAAAATTTGTTTAGGTGATTTTAGTGGTCCATCTTGCCCCGATGGTGGGACCAGTGGCGGCGCTAGGATTTCAGTCGGGGGTGGGAGGGGAGGCTTAAGCCTCGAGGAGGAAATTAATTTATATTTATTAATTTATATTTGCATCCGTCGAAATTTCTGACCTTTTTTTGTAATCCGGTCGAAAATCGTGAATATTTCAATGTGAAAAAACCGGAGGACCTTTTTAAGGGTGGCTTAGCCTCTTATGGGGGGGAGCTTAGCCCCCTAGCGCCGCCAATGGGCGGGACAAGATATACCACTGCAATCACGTCTTTCGCGTTAATTATTATTATTTGTGTATCCAACAATAATTGTTATATAAATAATAACATAATAATTAATTAACACGTGAAATCGGATGAAAAAGTCGAACCACACGAAAAATGCACACAAACGGTGCAAGATGGATCACAAGGTCCGTCTTGCCCGGCCCGTCGGTGACTGATCCAACTCGCCCCCATTCATAAGGTATACACTTTTCACCAATAAAATATTAAATCTACTGAGCATCCTGCCAATATTGAATTCGTTACTACAGCAGAAAAGGGTGTTTAACCAAATCTACTTCCATCAAAAGCCGTCAGAGTGTGCAATTGAATATTTAGCAAATAACTGCAATACTTAGCAAATAACTGTTTCCTGAAAATAGGATCGGACAGGTCGAAAATCAACTTTTATCATAAAAAACGATAAAATGTCATTTCGGTCGTTTAGTTTGGACAAGTCACCAAAGCGCCTACAGTATCACAGCAATTAAAGTTCATTCGGAAGGTGGCGACATCATGGACACCTTAAATTGACGGGATCCATCATGCCCTAAGGGTCCATTTCGTCCCTAGTTCCCCTAGTACTTAAGCGATAAATTGGGTAGGCCTAATATATGAACTGGCTCGCTTGGCTACACCGGTAAGGCCGCGCGTCTGCACGCAATTCACTCTGTGAAAGAGCGTGCGGGTCGCGGTTCGATTCCCGAAGGTGGCTATTTCAGAGATTCAAATCTCGGGCTAGCACGGTCCGTCCACGGGGACCTAAATGGCGTGGCGACACTAATCATCTTCGATATGGCAGTGTCGTTAAACATGTAACAAACAAACAAGGCCTAATATAATAGAAAAACTTTAGACTCAATGAACAAGCAGCATGCGCACGCAGTAGCTTAAATAGAAGTGGGATTTCTGAAAGTATTAGCCTATTGCTGAGGTTGGAACTGGATTGATGAAACATAATTGTTATTCAAATAGACGTTGGATTGATAAAAAGTTATTGTTGAAATAGCCTAGAAGCTGAATGTATTAAACGAATTGTTGTCTGAACAGAATCCTGATTAATGAGAATGATTCACGCCAAAGTAGAAGCCGCATTGATGAAAAAAATATGCTGCGACCGTCCAAAAATTTAGTATAATTTTATTCGTTAAAACGGTAAATTACCAAACTACTAAAATAAACCTAACGTGTGTTTTAGCGCAGTAAATTTTTCCGTTGTAGCTTTATTACCGATATTCAATCCCAATTCTACTTGTCAAGAACTTTTTTCATCAATCCAGCATTTAAACTCCTGCATGTTTAATCAAGAATTTGTTTATTTATCTCAGGTTTTATTGAAGCAACAAATATTTTGTCACCAATGCAACGTCTGTGTAATTAAAAATCATAAATCCAGCTTCTATTTAAGTAGGTCTAATATTGTTTCAATAAATCAAACTTCTGTTTAAGTTAAATTTATTTTCATAAATCCAGCTTCTACTTGGCGAGAATTCGTTCGACAATCCAACTTGTATTCGGCCAATGCCGAAATCCAAACAATGGCAAATAATTTACATGTTTGTCCTAGAATATGATGTAATCATTGAAAATTATTGTGACAAGAGTTGAAGAATGTCAGACGAATTAGAGAAAAGAAAGCCTGAGATAAATAAACAAATTCTGACAGATGACGTTAGAAATGGAACAGTAGGCTTACAGGAATTAAACGGAACCGGATAAGCATTCACGGAATAACAGAAGCTCTCAGACTGGCCCTGGGTAGATTATTACCCCGTTTGAGCACATTAGCCTATACGTACTGGCAGACTGTACCAGCAGCTTTGCAAATAAATGGAAAGTGAAACCATTCAAGAGCACCCGAGTTCCATACCTATTTTAGCTTACTTATGAGCTGACACGCATATATTTGTTTTGGCGGCCATATTGGCCGCCATCTTTGAATGTGGCATTACTATATTACTGCCACTATGATAAATAGATTTCTAAATTTGACACTTTTCTATTTTAGCTTAGTCTACTTATGAACTGACATGTTCATGTGTTATGGCGGCAATATTGCATGACCGCCATCTTGGATAGCAACATTACTATACTATTGTACAACGATAAGTCAATTCTCTGGCCTTGAAATTGTTGAATTTGACACTGTATTTGTTATTTTAGTTTACTTATGAGCTGCTATATGAATACAAATTTTGTTGCACTTTTGACGGTCATATTGGCCTCCATTTTGGATTGTACCAATGCCACACTTTGCCACTGTGAGAAATCGATTCATTGGCCTTGAGAATATTGAAATCGGCACTTCATTTGTTATTTAGATTACCTAAGAGCGATAATTATATACACATTTTTTGTTTTGGAGGCCATATTGGCCGCCATCTTGAAAGTGCATTAACTTTTGGTTCCACCCAATAATGCTTACAGACATGCTTGATTCTTGTTTGGGGATGTCTGTACTACATGGAAAACCTCGTCTGCGTTCCCCCTTCCAAATAGACCCCTCTATGCGCCTTAGTGAGATTCTTGTCAAGGCGCTATATAAATGGTCATATAGATGCATACATTGATTTTGTCGGGCGCGGTGTATTGGTGAATTCGGTTCCAGGTTCCAACCTCAAGCCGCCGCGTAGGGATCTTGAGCAAGTCCTTCACTCGCAATCGCTCGTGCGCTTCGACGTGAAACTCCGATTCAGTGTCCGTGCTGCAGTTGGGAGCACCTCTGAGGAGATAGTTTGGAGGGGCGCTATAACAAATGCAAGAAATGAATAAGAAATAAATACATACATAGGCTAGGTGAGATACTGGTTTATTAGTCATTAAAGTGTTAAATAGTGTAACAAATTTGTTTCCAACCGAAGTGGAAATATTTTAATCATAACAAAGTTTATTTCTGGATAATTAACCCAACAAAACTACATGTATGCAGTGTGACACATATATTGAGAATATAATAATCTCTCCAATAAAAATTTACATAGACATTTTTTGCTGCATGTAAACAAAACTATAACGTGGTTTGCTGTAATTTTGAATGTCAAAAGCAAAGATGGAATGTAAAAACCTCTTATACTAAATACTGCTGCACAGGCAAATTGAATTCAACTTAAATTTACATTAATAATGAGAATGCACAATATTAACATTACAAAAATGATAACATGTCCTTAAAATCACTATGAAGTTACATAATGACACTCTTTCATGCCAAGATATGCATCGAACTTATAAAACTACAATCATCATCATCATCATCATCATTGTCGTCGTCGTCATCATCTTCATCCGATTCAACTTGCAGCCTGCATTTTTAGGTGAGCTTTTAACTAATCAGTCCAAGATACTAAACCTTGCGAAAAAAAATATAGAAGCGAAAAGATGTCAGGAAACAAAACCTATGATCAAACTCCATACACAGGATCCCAAGAAAAACAAAGTGTAGTGCAGATTCTAAGCAAACTAGTATATCTGAAAAACAACCTTAATTTTGAATTCAAAAGCAAATGCACAAGCAAATGCGTAGAAGTGCGGACATCCAATAAAGCAAACAAATTGCACAAAAGGCAGATCATTATAAATATAACGCAGTAAAATACATTTCACGGGCAATCAGCAAATAATTATGTTAACAAGGTCAACACAGCAATAGGTTCAGAAACAAGTTAACAGGACAACAAGTCATAAAGAAAACAAGAAAATCCGATCACTTGTAGATCAGAACAGAACATCCTTGCGTCAATAGTGCTTTAAGATCTAAATTATACATTGCATATATATATATATATATATATATATATTCGTTTAATCAGAAATCAGGTTGACAAGCCACAACACAGTTACAAGATGAACAGAAAAATAGTCATTTAAAAAATGTTGTACATTGTTCAAAGATAGCTATTGTTTCTTAATTCTAAACTATTCGTTTATTTCTATCGTTTGTTTTAAGCTATTGTAAAGTACTCTAGGTATAAAGTTCTTATCATCTTTATAGTTGGCAATTCAAAGTTATGAGATCTCAGGCGCAGACAAAATATGACAGGTCATGCATAATAAATGTTATGTACAGTGGCGTAGCCAGGATATTTTTATGGGGTGAGGGGTCTGATTGCCTGGCCGGATGCCCTTTCTGGCACCAACCCAACAGTATTAAGCAAATAAAAAGGGAATAAAGTAACAGAGGGTATAAACTAAGAAAAACAATTGTTAGTACAAGCAATTGTTTTGTTTTTTCTTATTTAACTGGATAAAAAACCTTTAAAAAAACTTTTTTCCTAGGCCAATGGGAGGTTTAACCCCCGAAACCCCCTTGTATACGCCACTGGTTATGTACGCCACTGGTTATGTACCAAGTCGATTTTATAGACAGGAAATGGCATCAATAGAAAATAGACTACCCTAAACGTCGTCATTTAAGTACTAAAAACCCACGTGGACTGCGTTAAAAGCTTTAAAACCCGAGCAAAGACCTTTTGAAGGGTTTACTAACTGAGTCCTCTGCATGTCGCGACAATAGAAAGGAATTGGCTCTACGAACGAAAGCCACAGCCAACGAGGCAAAAATTCTACTCAACAACGTTTGCTGTAAATATGAACTCGTCAATGCTTTCCGTACAGGAAATATACAATCAAATTGGAAAATATGTTTAAAAAAATTTGGAGAAGAACTATTGCACTTTAAGAAAACGTGACATATTGTAAAGGCTTTTCGTGTCATCCAATCATATCACAAAAATAGGACAGTAGAATATTTATTACAGAAGTATATAATTTACACTGAATTGGTGCTCAGAAATAAACACATGAAAAGAAATTTGCTCATGAAAGCAAATTCCTCACAGCACCAAAACAGACTAAACTCTAAGAAGGAATATTGATTTGAATATCAAGCATTCTTCCACAATTCCTTCCAAAAACTGGCATAAAAACATTAAGTGGCATGAAACTGTTTCCAGAAATCAATGTCACATCAACTCAAGTTGATGTGAAGAATCCAGGATTCTTGGATGCCTTGCTTCCCTCTACCCAGCATTCCCTTTCCATAAACCTTTTATTTTCTAGTCCTAAATCGACCCTTTATGCGGCAGAGTATATAAATCTACTATAATGAATTTTTAAAATTTACTCATTTTACATATTTTGCTCTATGCATGTTAGGATTTTATGCAGGGCTGCATCGAGTATTATACGCGGACATACAGCGTGTGCTGACGTACCAAATTGTCTGTTTAGGCCTATAGTAGTCTATACAGGGAAAATGACCTGCAGGCGGACCTGGACAACTGTAGCATGTACTCACCCCAATTTTTGTCAGAATACCCCTAATCCTATGTAATATTTATTTATATACGTGCATGTATTTACACCATATTTAATTTATGTAGCCTACATGGTGCACCAGTCTTGCGATTAGCATGCTGGACTACGAATGGTCAGGAATTAAAATCTATGCCAGAGTAGACATTCGAGTTGAGATTTCTGCTCTACGTGCGTCCTCTAGTCTACTCGCTACATGACGACTATACTGATCATTAACTGTCGGTGCGAAGATAAGACGGCAAGGGAAAGAACTGCCGATGCTAAGAAAATGAAGTCGCTAAAACTTTCTAACATGTGCCTGCTTAAGGACTAGCTTAAAAGAGAGAAATAGAGACAGAAACAGAGAGAGATGGGAATAGGATTATGGTCGTACATAAGCTGAACTGCCTCCGTTAAATGGATTCACGACAGACATTTCCACCGAATTTAGTGCTGAAGAAAAAACTGGCTGAATTGCCTGTGCAACCAGTGCGCCCAGAGTTGCCCCAGCTGATCCTGCCTCAACAGGCCCATGCACACAATAGACCACTGCAATATAATAATAATCTCTATTCTCTAAGTCCCAGGGGGGGGAAATGAAGTACCTCAGGGCAACAAAAATAATCACATCAACTTACTTAATTTAAGGTTGTCAGTCAAGATGGTCTCTTACTTTCTATCCTTTCTATTGGCTGGTCTAGAACAGTTTTCATTCATACTTCATCTCCTAGAGTCTTCTTCATCGCCGTCTCTTCCGCCTCTGATCCTGGCTTCGGATTCCGCTGACAGTCACTTCCAGACTTCAGTATCTGAATTCATTCCCATCTTGTCATGAGGATGCACGGCCCAGCTGGGTTTCTCACTTCTGGGCTATCTGTCATGACTGAATTCATCACTTCTCTTTCTCTGCTGTCCTACATTTCTACAACACCGTTTCTACAATGTGATATATAATTATTATATATTTGTAAAATTTAACTATGTATTCATGCATGTTTTCAATGTGTTGTCTTAACAGTGTTGGTTACGAGGGATACCTAATATTGCGAACCAGTGCTGATGTGGGTGAGTGCATATTCTACCGTACCGAAAGATCCCTCAAAATGTCACAGAACACAGTGGATGTTCAGGATGTCATCACAAGGGTATGCATATAGTATTCAGTATACTTTTGTCCTTTAACAGAACAGTTCACAATGCACAATGCATTTTAACATTACAGATATTGAGAGGGAATAAGACAACCACATAGGGAAGACAAAAACAGAGAGAGACAGAGCCAGAGAAGAGCAGTACAGAAAGATATATAGAACGTGGTTCGTAAAGTTACCTCGGATCGATGTGTTAAGCCTGACAGGCTGTTATCGAAATCATAATCGTAATCTACATATTTCTAAAGCACCACTCAAAAGCCAAGCGTAGGGCACCAGCTTATTCACGAGCACTGTTATCGTGTTACATGAACGAAACTGTTTAGAACTCACACTTCTGGGCTATCTGTCATGACTGAATTCACTGTTGTGTCATCTGTTTCATCAATGATGCATGTCCATAGATATGTGTGATTGAGCCTTTAAATACTGCAATTTATTTGTGTCGTTTCAGCAAGTGGAGAAAACGAGTATTGTGATGACAGAAGAGTTACAGATGGCGACGCAGACGAACACTGTCCTCGCAATGAACCTGATTTGTCGGCTCTCGGGTCTGGAGCTCGTAATAGCCACCCGTCTGTCTGATAACCACAATCGACAGGACCTGCAGAGTGTTGAGGTTGGCATAAAATTAATTATACTTGAAGGATCGCGATTAATTTTGTGTTTGTCTATTGCGTGTCTCTGTACCAAGATACGCATGTATGTTAGACAATTGTATGTAATGATGGATGGATGGACGAATCGTGGATGGAAGGATGGATGAGTGGGTGGGCTTGCGTGGGTGAATCGATGGGTTGATGGATCATGGGTGAATGGAGCTTTTAATCTATTGGTCAACATTTCTTGAAAATTTATAATTTACGCTCTGGATATCTTCGGAGCCCTCGCATACAAATGCATGCACATGCTGGAGTTTCGTCTGTATAGAGGCGCTAGATACTCGAGTCTTTATGTAATACTACTTTAATTCTTTAATTGCGTATACAAAAAATATAATTTGTTTAGATTTGTTCGATCCTCAAGTTGAAGGTGGTTGAAAAATCAGAGTTGCCCTTCATTCTGGCTGCCCAGCTGAACTTCACATCGAAAGACGCACCGTACCAGATCTTATCAGAAGGACGTCCAAACAACGAGTCTATCAGTGTTTTCAACAGGCAGTTCCCCAATGTTGTCACCGGCCTCAATGTAAGATAGTAATTTTTTAAATCATTAGCGTCATCATCATAGTCATGAATTACATATTGATGAGAAATCAATTATACTAAATGCACAATGTAGCTACTCTTGCTCGAAAGGTGGGGAGAGCCAATCCCATCGAGAGTTTCAGAGGGTAAATGACCGAGGACCAGTGTATTCTACAGGCCCGGCGTCTTTGTAGTTATACAAAGTTGGTGATTTATGTTTTTTAAATATTAATATTTAAAAAATTAACTGTCTGAAATATCACAGTGGTATATAACCATATAATGTAATGTATATAATATCATGCAATGCATACCTCGACTTTTATTTAAATTTGTCTTCAAATTTTTGATTATCACATGATGCCTAAAAATTCCTCAGAGGCAGGGAATCACTGCTGTGCCTAGAGACCTGGAACTTCTGTTTGTGGCCTTGGCGAGAGTTGCTTTGGTTATTATTGCATAATTCTAATCTTCGTAAAATATGCACATAATTTTATTTTCTGTGTGCATATAAAGATTTTATGTAATATGCATTTATATGTGTACATGCATTTATGTCCCTATTTTTTATATATAGATTTATATCGGGTGCACCATGGTCTAGTACTTAGGGTGCTGAACTATCAGCCGAGTGGTCAGGAATTAAAATCCCTGCCAGGGTAGACATTTTAGTAAGAAAATGAAGCATTTGAGTAAGAAAATGAAGTCGCTAAAACTTTCTCACATGTGGCTGCCTAAGGACTAGCTTAAGGGAGATAAATAAAGAGATAGAGACAGAAACAGAGAGAGATTGGAACAGGATAATGGCGGTGAAAAAAACCACAATAAATATGACAATGATTGGAAAAATTGAAGTAGCAGTATTGATAATAATATTATTAATATTAATAGCGCTTCAACACTGTGGCTTTCACCGTCTCATTCATTAATCCCTTAATTGACATGGATGAATGAGGAGTAACGGTTCCACCCATTTTATTATTTATAAGTCACTGGAGTAATGAAGTACCTCAGGGCAAACTAATAATGATGATAATAATAATCTTCTTTTTTTATTTTAGCCGGTTTCTTTTAGGGGCCTAGCATCTGTGTAATTATACGAAGTTCGTGATTTATGCTTTTTAAACATGACAATTTAAACAAATTAAGAACTTAACAAAATCTTATAGTGGTGCATATGTACTGTATATATAAATATATTATTATATAACTTGTACCACCCCTTTTATTATATAAATTTGTCTTAGAAATTTTCTTCTCATGATGCTCAAAATATTTGTAGAGACCCGTAACTGCTGTGTCTAGGGGCCTGTGATTTTTGTATTTGGACTTAGCAAGTTGCCTCAGACATCAGTATTTTTTTAAACAGCCGCTGCTTTCTGCATACGAAGAGGGCTTTAGCCACCCTGTTGAGCAGTTGGCTTCATCTTACAACATTCTGGTATGCTAACATCCGAAATATATATATATATATATATATAAATGTCCGAATGCATATACATATATAAATGTCCGAATGAATGAAAGAATGAATATAATTATGCACTAATTCTACACTTATACTCATATATACAAATCTGTATGTCTTTGTTTATCTATTTGACTGTCTATATTCTTAGATCCACAATTGTTTTAGCTTTCTATCTCCTCGTTTTACTGTATGTCCTTATCAGTTTCTGTCTGGGTCCGTCTACCTCTGTCTGCCTTTGTTTCATATTACTGCCTCTGTGTGAATCTGTGTTGCTGGGTGGATGAAACCTCTTGCCTATCAGGTCTGTGCCATCAAGAAAGGTCCGTCTGACTTCTTGTCTGTGTGTCACTATATATATATATATATATATATATATATATATATATATATATATATATATATATATAACCTGAATGCATGTGGACATCGATTTAATTCTGTCTGTATATGTCGGTTTATCTATTTATTTGTGTATTTTGCCGATGATAGGGTGCTGAACCTAAAACATATTACGACAATGAAAAGAAGTGTATGCAGGAAGGATAAAACATATTACATGACATGGTCCAGACAGTTGCAGTTCGCGTCCTGGAGATGCCTTCGAAAGAATGGATGGGTAATGCCTTGCCAAACAATAGAATGCCTTCGTGCCATGTGGGAATCAAATCTTGGCTCTCGTTTAAGGTGAGTTGAATCACGAGGACGCCGAGGAGACGTTGGTTTGACTGTCGTTAGTTATAATTATGATTGCAAATTATGATGATGATGATGGATATTATTATTATTGTTAACATTTTTATAGTTTCAACATTATTATTATTACCGTTATTAATTTTAAACCCGTGGAAGTCGTGATCCGTCAGGTGAGGCAAAAACTGTGCGGAGACAGACAAAATGGCATTCTGATTATTATTTTTTAAATTTTTACTGTTAGTTTTTTTTGTGGTTATCTGATGTTTTTGTTTTATTATTGCTATTAAAAGTTGTCTTTCCTCCTCCTGCCCCCCCCCCCCAAGAGGAGGGAGAGTAGATTAAACACTGCCCACGTACAAGCTCCATCTGTCTGGAATAGTCCCCCATTAGAGATACGCTTGTAACATTGGGTTGATTCATCAGTGTTTTACAGGCTCCTGAAGACCCACTTGTTTCACTGTGGTTTAACTGGGAGCGCATAGGAGCAGGCTTCTTGAAATTTATTTTAAATTTATTTATTTATTTACAAATTTTAAACGTCTTTAAATGCGTCATCGTTAATAAATCGCCAACTTTGATTTCAATTTCGTCTTATTTTATCTATTTGGACAGTACATTCATTCGAAAATACGCAACGGGAGTAGTTTCGAAATATTACATAACAGCAACATTCGCTCGGTAAGATGGATTCGGACGAAACACGGAAAAGGGCACCGAACGCCAATGAGACGAACGAGTCTTCGCAACGACCAAAGAAAAATCCTCAAGATGACCCGAACGCTCAGCAGCAACAGGAACCGCAGCAGCAAGCGTATGCTCTCACTATTACTACAAAATCACACTTAGATAATTTTAATTGAACACAATGTTTATATACCGAACATATCTGGCACCGATCCATTTATTTTGACATTAATTGATCGTGTAAAATCGTTCACCGCTGCCCACATTATAGCCTACTCGCTACATGACGAGCATACTGATCATACGCCGTCGGTGGGAAGCTAAGGCGCCAAGGGAGAGTACTGCCGATGTAAGAAAATGAAGTCGCTAAAACTTTCTCACATGTGGCTGCCTAATGACTAGCTGAAAAGAGAAATAGAGAGATAGAGACAGCAATAGAGATTGGAACAGGATAATGGCGGTGAAAAAACACACAATAAATATGACGATTGGAAAAATTGAAGTAGTATAGGAGTATTGATAATAATAATAATAATAATAATAATAATAATAATAATAATAATAATGACGATGATGATAAATCACCCTCCCAGTGACATCATGTGGATTACGACTAGACGACGAGACGTTCAGAATTGCGGTATAGGACTCCGCCTGGGAACATGCATTTGTGAGCCTCACGCTTGCCCATGCGGAGCTCGAGTGACAGCGAATGGAGCACACGGACTTTCCTGTGTTCTTGGACCAGGACGGTACGCCATGCAGACACGCCACATTAAACGACCTAATCAGTCGGAGTCACACATGCACGAGCGGGATTCCCAAATGTCAAGGAACCACATGCAGTCTCTCTAGATATGGTGACAGACGTCCTGATGGTCTTACGCTGATACCTTAGTACAAAGACCGACACCTCGTCTGGGACGCCACGGTGATCGACACCGTAGCTCCATCATATATCCAGGCGACATCCGTGTCTGCGGGTTCGGCAGCGGAATTGGCGGATACCAGGAAGTCGATAAATACAATAATCTTACTGTCACCTATCTCTTTGTTCCCCTGGCTTTCGAGACAATGGGCCCAATCAACTTCGACGGAAAGAAACTTCTGAAAAATTTGGGGCGTCTCCTGCATGGCACAAATCACTGGAGACCCTAAAGAGACAAGTTGCCTGTTCAAACGGTTTTCTGTCTGCATCCAGCGATTCAACACTGTTGCCTGCAGAGGCACATTCGAAAAGCAGCCATAGCTATCTGACTGATCGATTCCTGATTCTATAGTTTCTATATAAGTTATCTTAATTGCCTTTGCGAATTCAACTACTTCGGAAAATTATAATAATAATAATGATATTAATAGCGCTTCAACGCTTTCACAGGCTCTTTCATTAAACCCTTTCAAATTGACATGGATGAATGAGGGGTAACGGTTCCAGATGAACCACTTTTATCATAGATTTAAAAAACGATAAAAATAAAATAAAAATTTACTGGGAAATTTAATACTGATTTCATACTTTTATATTTTGGCGGGACGCGGTGTAGTGGTGGAGTCGTTGCCTTGAAGCCGGAAGGTTCGAATCCACCTCAAGTCGCCGCGTAGCGATCTCGGGCAAGTCCTTCACTCGAAATTGCTCAGCGCTTCGGCGTGAAACTCCGATGCAGCGTCGGCGCTGTAGTCGGGAGCGCCTCTGAGTAGCGGCTGAGGGGTGGAAAAGGAGTTATAACAAGTGCGCATACAAACAAACTTTGCTTTACTTGATGATTGTACACCAAAGGTAAGTCTTCTGCAACCGGTCCAACAAAGAATATTCATGTACTAACTTTGCTATACTTCTTACGAACTACCCTTTGGACAGGGACGTCATTTGGGGGGGGCAGGGGGGGGCATTTGCCCCCCCTGAATTTGAGAAAAAAACTATTTTTTATGTGTATATCTGTGCATTTTGTCATTTATGTCAGAACTTTGCACACAGTGGTTTCCTAGAGTGATAGAAACTCCCAAGAGATTGAGTGGATCTCGTGTGCTAAATTTGAAAATAGCTAAAATTGCAGAACACCCCTAGAGAGGTCAACAATGTACAAGTCAGGGCCGTAAATCCTGATGATGAAAGGGAGGGAGCTTCCTCCCTATCTATACCGAGGTCCATACTGTACATCTTAATCCGGTGAAAGGCTGACTTTGACCCTAAATGGAGGGTCAACAAGCTAGGTGACTTCTAAGTCTCGCACATGGAACCCTGTATAAGCGCTTATACAGGGGTCTATGGTCTCGCAGTATGATATATAGCGAGCATTGTGGACACCGATACTGGAAACCTTAGCCTACTCTGGGCCCGATTCCACTGAAAACAGATGTCGTTGACAGATATGCCGGAGTAGACGTGGTCTGAGGAGGAATGTGACGACTAATTTATCAGACTGGACGCATTAAGTGTTAGGGTATAGGAAAATTAAAGCAGCTGGATATATAACGTGTTGGACATTATATATATACATAATTATATATATATATATATATATATATATATATGCGTCAGTATAGGCTACATAGTATTCTGCGTGAGCTTTGGGAGTGGGAGTAGACACCTAAGAATAGTTATATAGTATGTTAGTCACAGAACCAAGATCAGTTCATTTCGAGACCTGATATTGAAGTGTCTATAGAGGATTATTAGTGAATGTCAAATAAGTTAAATTGATAAATCATAGCCTACAGAGAGTGCTCTACTTTGCCTTTTAAGTTCTTTTCTGCTTGTTTCCAAGTCACAGTAGGCGTAGTCGCTAGCAGCTGTATAAAGGTGTGATGGTAAGTACATTCAGTCACTCTTTTTGTTTTTCTCGCATGGCCTGAATCGGGACCGCCTCTGAGTATGAATCTTGAAGGGCGCTATGTAAATAGACCTATTGATTGATTGAATCATTGAACGAGATAAACAGTGCAAGTGCAAACGACTACAACTGCCTTTAACAGAGAGAGAGAGAGAGAGAGAGAGAGAGAGAGAGAGAGAGAGAGAGAGAGAGAGAGAGAGAGAGAGAGAGAGAGAGAGAGAGAGAGAGAGAGAGAGAGAGAGAGAGAGAGAGAGAGAGAGAGAGAGAGAGAGAGAGAGAGAGAGAGAGAGAGAGAGAGAGAGAGAGAGAGAGGGAGAGAGAGAGGGAGAGAGGGAGAGAGAGAGAGAGAGAGATTTATGTCATTGCATAACTGTAGGCTATAATGTAACGGATGCGTTCTGTCAGACTGTCAACTCGATAAATTTTTGTTGAGTAAAGAATATTATTATAATTACGCAGACAATCCAGACATCGTGCAACACCGGCTCGCGATAGCTTGCAGTTTATATATATATATTATATATATATATATATATATATAATATTATATAGGCCTAGGCTAAATACGAAGCATAAGCTAGCTAAGTTTTGCCCCCCCCCCTGAAAAAAACTGAAATGACGTCCCTGCCTTTGGACAACCCCTCCAACTTGACACAGGGGTGGTGCCTTGCGCTTATTTCCGAGTGGTGCTTTAGAAGTTTGGAGACTTTGATTATGCAACTGGTCCATGGTTCACATTAGGCGTAGAGGTTATTATGAGCGTTACATGCATTCATGTTCTTTCATAAGCCTGCAATACGACAGGCTTCAGTTTCAGTTCCAATCAATATAATATAATTATGGTACGTCGATGGTCTCCGTACGCGAACTGGATCTGACAGGGTTTAAAGTGGGTAGGAACGCGTAGGAACGGCGTTCTCACTGCTCTGAAATTTTTGACTCGCGTTTCTACTGCTCACAATGAATGGTACTATGGAAAAACACATGCATTCCAATAAATCTCTTACTTAGTATTCCACTGCTCACATTCAAAGTTTCCACTGCTCAAGCGAACCACTTTAAACCCTGGATCTGCCCGATACATGACTCTGACTTTTGGTTCAGTCATCGTGGTTAGCGTTCAATCGGAACTTTGGTGGAATCATCTGTTGCAATGTCTTTTGACAATTACATGTACATCCAGTTGCTTGACTTTTTCATGTTGTTACCTTTCATATATATCAGAACACTCGGAATACGCCTCATCAACGGGCAATCTAGATGCGACATCAGCTACATTGCCAAGCAGTCCACAGGCAACGACGGGGGTAGACGCTGCATGCTGTCAGTCTTGCGGTAGAATCCGTTGTTGCAGCTGTGGTGCACAGATTCGTTGGGCCTGTTAATCCTAACTCACCTGCATCAGTGTTGGGGTCCATTGTTGGAGAAGCGGTAAAGCCACTTATAACAATGGCTCTGAAATCGGTGGCAGCGTCTGTTTCCAAAGCTTTCAGCTCATCTGATGACGCGACTGAGAATCGTGAACAGATCGCGTCCAATTCTGCAGATATGTCAATATGTTGCATCTGTTTGTGTAAATTATGGGTGTTATAGAGCTGGCACGCCAACGATTTTTTTCTGGCCCGCGGACCCTTCCCTAAAGATTAAAAAATTAGAGGATAAAAGTTCAAATTTTTTTATTTTACAGTCAGCGCCAAATACATGGAGTTTTGTTCTTACTGACGTCACTTTTGCTCAGACGCAAACAAATTTTTGTGTGATCCTTAATAGCAAAAATTCATCGTGATAATCAATTGATCGATCAATCAATCAACCGAGTCTCTTTTTATTGCAGCCAATTGTAACAGTGAATCACTTAATCATCTAATATAGGATTTCATGAATAGATTAGTCTTCAGAATTTTCTAAAAGTTCCAGGCGCCTATACAGTGATATAATATTATCGTCAAAATATTTTCTGTAGGAAACCGGAATCCACAGAGTACAGGTTCTCTATCTTGGAGTGATTCATCGCTTCCACAGAACTTCATGGAGCTCCTTCTGAGAGGGCCTGTGGTTTGGAAATCTGATGTTATGCTTACCGGTCAAGAATTTACAGTGGCATCATACGACTTGGACACTGGAGGCTCTACTCCCTCGATAGGCCTATAGCTGGCTGCCTTGGAAAGGGAATAATAAGGCACAGGGTGTGTATGATGTGCGGTTGGGTGGGGCCCGTGGGGGGGGGCAAATGAACACAATGACTGGTCGGCATCCTGTACCACTGTCATTTTTTCCAGAAAGGGTGATTATCAATATTTTGTCATGATTTCCAGGGCGATAACGCGACCCCCTTGACCTATGCTGCGGGAGCCCATGCTTTCGGCCCAATTAGGCCTAACAGCAGTGGCCTATTTTTCATCACAGTTGGGGCGCTGTCTAGCTCGTAAAACCGGCGACACGAGAAAAACCAGCTATCTTTTCCAGCGCATCGTCATTGTAGGTTAAAATCCAACGTTTCAACGCCATTGCCTTCCAAGGCACTTAATTTTGCTTCGTCTGATCTGGGACTAGGCCTAATATCGATATTAATCCCAGGTCTGATCTTGACGAGTTCTAGCAGTTCCAGAATGCAATTTTTATGTCTCCGGATACTTTTTTTAAAATCCCGAGGGATCTGAAATACATCGGGTAAAAATAATAATAAATTATTTGTTAAATGTGAAAAATGCTTATACATCAAATCGTCAATGCCTTGACTAAATTTTCAGGGTGACGTCTTTAAATGCGTCATCGTTAATAAAACGCCATCTTTGATTTTAAGTCTGTCTAATTTGACCGATTTGGACAGTCTGCAGATTCATTCTAAAATAACTGGTGTAGTGTCGAATTAGTAGATAAAAGCCACAATCGCTCGATTGCCCCAGGTGAAATGGATCAGGACCAAGAAAGGAAGAGCACCAGATGCCAGTGAATGCACCGCCATCTCAGCGGCCAAAGAACGACACTCCAGTCGACCCCAACGCTCAGCAGCAGCAGCCGCAGCAACAGCAAACGTATGCTCTCACTATTACTACAAAATCACACGTAGATAATTTTAATTGCACACGAAGTTTGTATACCGAACATATCTGGCCTTGATCCATCCATTTTGACATGAATTGATCGCGTGACATCGTTCACCGCTGCCCATATTAACAGGTATACATACCGTTTATGCCATCTCAGTCACTCGCCCCGTTCTTTGCCGTGATGTGGTCTACACAGACAAGTATGGGATGCATCTTATAATTTTATGCGCTCTAATCCTATATGACTCCAGTGGTGAGGACAATGAGCCGGATGCCCAGCGACAGAAGACAGAGTCATCAGTTGTTGACCCCAACAACGCGCAACAGCAGCAGCAGCAGCAAACGTATGCTCTCACTATTACTACAAAATCACACGTAGATAATTTTAATTGCACACGAAGTTTGTATACCGAACATATCTGGCCTTGATCCATCCATTTTGACATGAATTGATCGCGTGACATCGTTCACCGCTGCCCATATTAACAGGTATACATACCGTTTATGCCATCTCAGTCACGCGTACCCCCCAAAATTGCAGTATCGGGGACTGAAGCAACATACACAATATCTTAGTATAGCAGTATTATAGTATCTAATGACGACACTAACACTAACCCTAACCGACCCCCACGACGCCTGAACTGACCCTAACCGACACACACGGTCCCCGATGCTGCAATTTTGCCAAGTTCTTTGCCGTGATGTATACTCTACACAGACAAGTATGGGATTCATATTATAATTTTATGCGCTCTAATCCTATAGCCAGTTGGTTGTAGGTGCGTAGGGAGCTCTATTGCTGTGACACGAAGTTGTACACTGTTACACTGAGTTTGCCTTGAGAATGAGTTCAGATAAATCAGGTCAGAGAGAGGGTGGTCCCAGTGACACGAGTATACCGCCTTCCCAGCGACCGAAACCGTGTGATAATCAAGCGTCGGTCTCGAATGCTCCGCAACAGCAACAGCACCAACAAAAGTAAGCGTATGCTCTCACTATTACTACAAACGCACACGTAGATTAAATTATAAATGTACACGATGTTTATATACCGAACACATCTGGCCTTGATCCATCTAATTTTGACATGAATTGATCGTGTAAAATCGTTCACCGCTGCCCATATTAACAGGTATATACTGGTTATACCATCTCAGTCACACGTCCCATTCTTTGCCGTGATGTAGCCTATACACAGACAAGTATGAGATCATTGAGATGCATCTTTTAATTTTATGCGCTCTAATCCTATAGCCAGTTGGCTGTACATGTATATAGGTGCGTAGAGAGCTCTATTGCTGTGACACGAAGTTGTACACCGTTATGACTGTAGTTACGCATTGCAATGTCAAACGTAGCCTACATGTAAAGTCTATTAGCCTATGTATTGCCTATCATCTCATTCAACTTATCGAAAATGCCCAGTTAAATCTGGGCATGTTGATATGAACTCGGTCAGAAGTGTCTCAAGTAAAGTGAACTGATTAAAATTAACTTTTGGATTTTTCAGGTAAATTTGGACATCTTGTTTTGGTAAACTTAGACAATAATGTGGCAGCATGTAGCTACTGTGTTAAGAGTTGAACAACCAGAATTTGTTTAACTGGAAAAGTTTCAAATTCAGCACGGTTAAAAAGGACAGTTTTGAGATGTACATAGAAAGATTCAGAGAGGATGGACCCTGGGGAACAAGCACAAGTGATAAATGGAGCATGTTCTAAAGTGAGGAGCCAACCACCATATGTTGGCCCAATCCTATTAAAAAGGCCCGATTCTGTTGATCCAAAATGTCGTTGTCTTGAGTCCGTTGACCCTTTAGAGCCTATGTGTCGTATGTTGGCCCAATGTGTCATTCTGTTGGTCAAACCCGAGCCTGCCAGCCTATATAAATGATAAGAGCCAGCAGTTTAGGTTGATCAGTCAAAGTCAGTGTGTTGGTCAGTGTGTCTGTGCAACGAACAGAACCACGGGTGTCTGCAGATGATCTCTGCAGGAGGGGCAGCTCGTAAAATCGGCGACACGAGAAAAACCAGCTATCTTTTCAAGCGCATCGTCATTGTAGGCTAATCCGACGTTTAAACGCCATTGCCTGGGACTAGGCCTAATATCGATATTAGTCCCAGGTCTGATTTTGACGAGTTCTAGCAGTTCCAGAATGCAATTTTTATGTCTCCGGATAATTTTTTAAAATCCCTAGGGTTCTGAAATACATCGGGTAAAAATAATAAATTAAATGCGAAAAATGCTTATACATCAAATGGTCAATGCCTTGACTAAATTTTCAGGGTGACGTCTTTAAATGCGTCATCGTTAATAAATCACAATCTTTGATTTTTAAGTCTGTATAATTTTATCGATTTGGACAGTGCAGAGTCATTCTAAAAGAGTCAACTTAAGTGTCGAAAACTACAATCGCTCGATTGCCACCAAACAGGCAAAAGGCCATCAGATCCCAGTGATGCGACAAATGCGCCGCCATCTCAGCGACCAAAGAACGACACTCCAGTCGACCCCAACGCTCAGCAGCAACAGCAGCCGCAGCAACAGGAACCGCAGCAGCAAACGTATGCTCTCACTATTACTACACAATCACACGTAGATAATTTTAATTGAACACGATGTTTATATACCGAACATATCTGGCATTGATCCATCCATTTTGACATTAATTGGTCGTGGAAAATCGCTCATCGCTGCCCATATTAACAGGTGTATACCGTTTATGCCATCTCAGTCACGCGTCCCGTTCTTTGCCGTGATGTAGCCTACACGGCACCGTCACAAAAGCGCGCAGACAAATGCGCGCAGACATATGCGCGCAACAGGAGACCCCAAAAAACACCACCGACAAAAGCGCGCAGACGAAAGCTCGCAACTAATGTTTTTATGAATGTATGTATGTAGGTAGGCCTATGTATGTATGCATCTGTATATATGCATGCATATGTATCTATGTAAGTATGTATGTATGCATATGTATGTTTGTAAGTATGCATGTATATATGCGCATGTATGTATGTATGTACATACATATACATACATACATACATATATACATAATACATACATACATATTACATACACATACATATGAATACATGCATACATACATACATACATGCACACATACATACATATGAATACATGCATACATACATACATGCACACATACATACATGCATACATACATACTTACAGATATACTTAAGCTTTTTTCCTGTCTGCGCGCATTTGTCGTGCGCGCATTTGTCCTGCGCACTTTTGACCGTGCACCAAAGTATGGGATGCATCTTTTAATTTTATGCGCTCTAATCATTTATCCGTCTCAGCATGGTTTTCAACCGGGTCTCCCCCTACATGGCCTTATTGAGTATGCAGGACATGATTTCAAAGGCTACGGTATTGAAAATAACGAATACTCAGTGGGAGTCTTCTTCGACCTCGCTAAAGCGTTTGATACTGTAGACCATAATATTTTGCTTAAAAAATTAGATTACTATGGAATTAGGGGAACACAGCTCAGATGGTTCGCCAGCTATTTTGAGAGCCGTACACAAAGAGTTCTCTGTAATGGTGTCCTATCTGAGCTAGGGATGATCAAATATGGAGTTCCCCAAGGTTCCAACCTCGGACCAATTCTCTTCCTTCTTTATATTAATGACTTGGCCAATGTCTCTCCTACAATGTTTTTCATCGAAAAATTGAAAAAAAATGCTTTTCGACCGTACTTCAAGAAGGTGCGCAATTGTTGGCTTTAAACAGACATTTTTGCAAAAATGTGTCTATTAAATCAGTCTATTAAGCTATTAAGCTAATTGTAGAATCAATGACAGTCTTATAAAAATTGAAATATGAAATATAACATGAAAACTTGTAGATGTTCTTAATCATTTTCAAATTTCGGATTTAAGCTCGATAGGCAGTCGTTTGGCTGCCGTATTTCTTTATTCCGAGTAGGAAGAAAGTCAAACAGTTTTAAAGGGATCTCCTTATGATATGCACCTCCATTAGATTGTGATGCATGGTCGAAGAATTTCCTGTCCAGGCATTTCATGATAGCCCCTAACTAGGCCTATGTCGCAACACATACTTTCTAGATTTGGCAAACATGTGATAAAGCTACATTTTTTCCCATGTTTAGATTTTGATGAAATTATCAATAATTATTATTTTTAAATGTTAATGACATTAAAATAATAATTTGTAAGCGATTTTATTTTCACCAATTTTTGATAATTATTTAGTGGCTAATGGCTATTGTATTAATAAATCAACGACTTTCCTAAATTTTGCCATTTTCCCGCCATCAATAGCCAGACTTAGCATAAGGTAAGCATAGCAAAGAGGTATGATTTAAACAAAACAGACTTCCATCTTGCCTATTATGCAGCCTGTTTATCTTTTTCAAATTTTACTAAATTCTGAACAGGGTTAGTAAGGATTTTGCATTCCAATTATCATGCAATCCTTAGATGTATTTTTTTCACAGAATCTAAATTTGATTGGCTGAATCATGTTTTGACTCAACCTATAGAGAGGAAAATGATAGTGCAATAAAGTTTGTCATTTTAAAGCTGAGAATTGACTCCTTTAAAACTGTGTATGACAGTAAAATTTGTAATTTTTTTACAAAGGTAGCAAAAATCATTACTTTGCGACCTCACCAACTGTCCATTTCCTTAATGAAATATGAAATTCTTCAGAATTTCCCATTTGTGACTGTCTATAGACCCAAGAAGGTTCTTGACAGACATCCCTGAGAGTCAACTGTTGGGAGCTTCTGGATGATGCCATGATAGCTGCGGTTTTCGTCACATGATATAAGCCATTATTACACTTTGGTGAAATCATTTGTTGCATATGTCTTTGATGTTTACACCTGGTTGATTGAATTTAATCATGTTGATACATTTCAGTGTCCAGGCACAGGCATCAGCCAACCCATCAACTGCACCTAAAAATCCAACGGTTGAAGCTGCCGTCAGCCTGGCCGTTGATGGGATGGTTGGTGCGGTGTTGACTAGAGTTGTTGGCACTGTTGTGCCAGGTTCCCCATCGACAATCCTGGGTGAACTGATTGCAGAGGCGGCTAAGCCTTACGTTGTTAGTGCACTGACATCATTAGCTTCATCTGTCTCAAGAATGATAAGCACAACAGACGTCGCTAATCCATCGTCATCATCTCAGCAGAATATGTCCAACTCAGCGGTTAGGGCAATATGCTACTGCTTTGTTGCATCTGTTTGAGTAAATGGTTCTGTTTCAAGTGTACTTCTGATTTTCCGACGGGATTTTAATGAATATTCTCCAATGATTTCTGAGTTGAGCGCTTGACTTGATTTGACTATCATCTGATGCCATTATTATTGATTTATTATTATTATTATTATTTTCATATCACTGTTATTATTTGTAGCGGTAGAATGCTTCTTATCAAACAAACCTATTAAATGATGCATTGTATAAGTATTAAATAGGTAAGAATTAAGCTAGACAATATGTGGCGTATTGTAGATTATAATTAATATTACTTGTGGCATTAAGTTAGATAATAATAATAGCGCTACAACAATTCTTGAACACGCGCTACAACAATTCTCGATATACAACGGAGGGCAGAAAGCAGCGTCAGCCTGAGCAGACGGCAACAACGGCAGACGATAAAAGTTAGTCAGCGAAGAGCGAGTGGTGGAGGAAGACGGAGATTTCTGAGCAAGGGCGGCCATTGACAAATGTGGCGTCCTTGTCGGTAATTCAGAAGATCTGACGGTGGAATTGGGTGTGGAAGGCGACACGCTGTCGGCCTGTCCCACTAGAGACTATAAGACCTTGGGAATTGAGATACCAGGGCTTGTTGAACGAAACTTTGCGAAGTTTGATGTGACACTTGCGAGTGAACTGCGATTCGACATCGGGAGAAGGTCGAATTCGGAACTACAATTGCGATTGGAGTTTGACGGCAGAAGAAAGGGGTGAAACGACAACAAGACGAGACCGAAAGGACGTGCAAGCGACGAGAAGCTACCGTTGCTTGTGAAGAATCAACGAGGCGGACGAAACTACAGAGTGCTGTGCCCAACTACAGCATTCTCCGTCTACGCAACTACAGAAGAGAATTGGGAACGACGGCAAACAAGAAGAAGGTGACCTTCCTTCCTCTTCGAACCTTCATTCCAATCCATACGAACTGAAGAACTTCTACATCTACGCTGGAGAAGTCCAACGTGGAAGTTAAGAAACAAGTTATAATATTCTTAGATAATACGCCACAAATAAGTAGATAGGATTATTGATTGTATTTTACTGTTTGATATTTTTTTCTTATAATATATCTTTAAACGAATCTCAGCTACATTTGTTTTAGGTCCTAGCTCATTCTAATATTGATCACCCGAAAGCCTCTGAGCATAAAGTTCCCTATTAAAACTAGATTTAAAACCCTAGATTTGATAGTCTGTGACATTATTATTATTATTATTATTATTATTTTAGCGTCCCACGTTAGAGTAATTAATACTCAGTAATCTACCAGGATCTCAGAAGCTATCAGCATAGACGTTAACATAATCACATTTCATCGTTGTCCTTGTTGTCTTCATCATCATTGTTCTACAGTCATCATCATATTCACCAAAATCAAATTCTTCTGCATTTTCTTTACTCTCATTATTGCTGTTATTCTATTGTGATCCTTATTCATAGCAAAATTATGCTGAGAGCTTCTCTGAACACATATTCAGTCAATCGATCGAGCAATCAATCAATCAATCAGTCAAGTTTCTTTTATTGCAGCCAATTGTAACAGTGAATCATCTAATATAGGATTGCGCGAATAGATTATATCGTCTTCAATTTTCTGAAAGTTCCAGTCACCTACACTGTACAAAAATATCGTCAAAATGGTTTCTGTAGGGTCCTCTTCAGTCATTCAGCGAAAGCCATCTTTCACGGATATTAACCTAATGCGTACAACCATCTCTGCGCCGAACTTACACTCACCAATCCATGACTTCTCAGTGGCTTCATATGACTCTGACTTTGGCAACAGGGTGCCTCCCCTGAACAGAAGCAGTAATCTCGGCCGGAGCCTGCTCCAATTGGATGCGGATCTTTTAGCGCTGCAGTCGGTTACGAATTTCAAAGTTTTCAGACGGACTTCGCAGCGTAAGTCTAACGAAGTCTTGCTCAGTCAGACTAAGTCTTGCTGTAAGTTCATATCTCCCAATCTGTTTGATTAGATTATGCATTCTTCCACAAATTGTTCCAAAGACTGGCATAAAAACGGTTAATTAAGTGTCCTCAGACTGTTTCCAGAAACTGACGTTCCATGGAGACCCGAGGTAGTTCCTGGTGGAGCTTCCAGGAAGCTTGGATGCCTCCTTCCCCTTACCGACAATTCTATTTACATGAACAGGTCTTTCGATTTTTTAAAATCTTGTATGACGACCCCTTCGATGGCAGAGTGCATAACTCTAATGTTTGTTAAAATTTTAAATAATTTTATTTCCAATATGCATACAGCCAAGGCCGTAGCTAGGGGTGTTTTGGGTGTTTGAACACCCCTGAAATGAAATAATGCTATAATGCATTTACTGACACAATCATGATGAAAGGACGAAGGGGATTTCATTTTGAAGCTCTAATTTCTATGTGACAATTTACATTAGATTTAATAATTTTCTAAAGACTTTAGTCAGTTGATTTGGCTGCATATCGGCTATCTCAAGGTCGAGTAAACACTCCCCGAAATAAAATCGTGGCTACAGCCTTGCATGTAGGAATTTATGTAATATTAATTTGTAAGTGTGTATGTATTCAGGCCATATTTTTGTATTCCTACATCTATTTATGATATATACGGTGCATAACAGTCTTGTATGACAAATGATCAGAATAACGGTAGTAGTAGCAGTATTAATAATAATGATAATAATAATAACACTAACGCTTCAGTTATGTTTTTGTTTGCTCTTTCATTAAGACCTTAAGTCACATGAATGAATGAGGGGCAGCGATTCCAGATGCACCACTTTATTATTTCTAAGTCCCTGGGTTAATGAAGTACCTCACGGGAAAAATACTAATGATAATAATTATAATTACAATGAGTTTCTTAACTTGAGATTGTCAGCTAAGATGGTCTCCTATTTTATATTCCTTCCAATCGCTGGAATCATCTTCCATTCATCCTTCGCCTCCTATAGTCGTCTTTTTACTGGCTTCTTCTCTGTGTCAACTGTACCTCACTTCCAGAACATTTTATCTTAAATTCATTCCTATCTTAATATCACAAGGCTCAGAATATAAGTGTATGTATTCATGCGTGTTTTTATTGGTTTTAATCTGTTTTCTGAATAGGATGGGTGATGAACGTCAAAATTATTTTGAGAGAGGCGACACTGGGCTGTCATCTGTAGAAGCCATTTATGTTCGTGTTGACTGTTCGTGTTGACAAGTCCATCATTAAGAAATTGGGCAGCAGTCTTACGGAACTGATCCGCATAAGTTTATTCTTTAACACAACGATGCATTTCAACGTTAAAGAAATTGAGAGGGTAGGGAACATGACAGACACAGGGAGAGAGACAGGGAGAACAGAATAGAAAGAGCTAAAGAATCTTTTCATATAGTTATTTCGGATCGATCTGTTAAGTCTGACAAGCTGATATCGTAACCGTTATTGTAATCTCCGTTTACTATAGTGTGAACAGATTTGAGCTTATAATTATATGAACACATATTCATGGTGACAATTAATCTATCTATCTATCAATCAATCAGTTTTTTTTTATTGCAGCCAATTGTAACAGTGAATCATCTAATTTAGGATTGCATGAATAGATTAGTCTTCAAAATTTTCTGAAAGTTCCAGGCACGCACAGTGATATATTGTCAAAATTATTTCTGTAGGTATTTTAAGTGCGGCGTCCTTCACTGTTCCTGATCCGCTACTTCCACAATCTTCATCATTCACGTCGATATTCTTGAAAAGGAAAGTCATCTGTGGATCGAATGCTGTAAGCACCCTACCCAAGTTCTCGGTCGCAAGCTACGACTGCGAAACAGGGCAAGTTGCTTTGAACTTCCGACTTATTAACTACATATTGGAGTTGGATGCTCCTCGTTGCAGCTATTCTTGTTCGAGAGGTGGTGGTGGGTGCTGAGATGGGGAGAGGCCACTGCCCAGATGCTTGGTGTCTTTTAAGCAGTCTAGCATCTTTGTAATTATACAAAGTCCACGATTTATGCTTTTTAAATAGGATTGTCACAAAAAATTAACGACTGAACAAAATCTTATAGTGGTCAGTGATGGGAAGTATTTAAAATAATAGTATTGAAAAATATAGTATTTTAAATACAATCTAAGTATTTTGTACTTGTATTTTAAATACTTTTGTGATCAAGTATTTATACTTTTACCTAAAATACTTTTTGGATAGTATTTTGGAATCCTTGATCAGGAGGTTTAAGTCCACAACATGTTAAACAGGCTGACATCGATTAGTTATTGTTACAGGTGGCTGGGCACCGCTGACCACAGAGCAAGGAATGTAAAGGTGTATTTGATGTATGGTGTATGGGAAGAGTATGCCAATCACAATCATACACCAATTGTACTTGTCTATATATAGGCCAAGGTTCGTGTGGATTGATTTTGATACATACCTAGGAGGCATCAATGACACACATAATATTATTATAGGCCTAATTATGTTTGAAATCAGTTTGATGTTTGACACCACAATGGACTTGTCTATGCTGACAGAATAGGACATAGGCTAGATGTTAACTATCTAGATGTTTATGAATAGAACAGATGAGGGTGGCATTAGACGTGTCTACTGGCTTAGTGGCAATTGGAACTTCTTTGACCTTGGAACGGGCGCAGAGTTTCATCACATCGATTTCCACAGACTATACACACTGGACGAATTACAGCATACAGGAAGACACCTATAACACTTAGTTGACATGTGCTGGTGTATTATATTATTATCACAAGGGGCAGGCCATTCACATAGTACAGATTTCGAACATTTACTTTGAAAAAGTAGCATATAGGCTTATTAGCAAAATTGTGACAGGACGTCTCAACATAGATTTTATCAGATATGTACGCTGAACCTTCTTTTACCCATTTCATTGCGTCAGATTATTGAATTTAAACAAATCTAAATTTGTGTTTCTAGTTCTATTTGGATAAATTACACTGACCATTCTTTCTGCATAGATAGTACTGTATATATATAGGCTACCGATATTTGTTATATGCCATTAAATTGAGTGCTTCCGTGGATCTTGATGAATATTCACCTTACCGTAACATAGGCATATTTTTGCATTATTTTTAGGTATTTTTAGGTGATGGTATCATAGACCGGAAGGGATAATGTCCTGCCCGAGGGATAACGTCCGGGGGCTTTTGTCCGGGGGAGATAATGCTCGGGGGATAATGTCCGTTTCCCCACTGATGGTATGGGCTAATTAATTCCATGAGACACATTAGACATGGACACAAAGAATGCTGAAGTGAAGAAAATCTTTGTTTGTGTTCAAAATTCTATGTGAAGTATTTTTTGTCGTAATTTAATGACTTCCTTATTAGTTATATAGTTTGACAGTGGGTATAGTATTTAAAATACTTTTCCAAGCCAAGTATTTTATACTTGTATTTTAAATACTTTTGTGACCAAGTATTTTTACTTATATTTTAAGTACTTTTGTGACCAAGTATTTTTACTTATACTCAAAATACTTTTAAAAAAGTTTTTCCCCATTACTGATAGTGGTGTATATATAAATATAATATTATATGACGTGTAGCACCACTTTTAATGTTAAATTATTATTATTGTTATTAAAATGTGTCTTTAAATTTTCAATTATCTTATGACGCTCAAAATATTTTTAGAGACCGGTGACTGTTGTGTCTAAGGACCTGGGATTTCTGTATTTGGCCTTTGCGAGAGTTGCCTCAGATTGATCAGTATTTTTTTAAACAGCCAATCGTGGATGTGTACATCGACGTATTTACCCATCCAGTGAAGCAACTTAATTCAACGTACGCAAGCTGCATTCAGGTATGTTAACATCCAAATGCACTAATTTTACACTTCTACCGATATCTTCGTTTATCTATTTGGCTTGATTTGACTAAATTCTTAGGAATACAATAGCTCTAGCTCTCTCTCTCTCTCTCTCTCTCTCTCTCTCTCTCTCTCTCTCTCTCTCTCTCTCTCTCTCTCCTCGTTTTACTGTGCGTCTTTTTTTATCAGTTTCTCTCTGGCTCTGTCTACCTCTCTGTCTGCCTTTGTTTCATATTGCTGCATGCTTGCGTTTGAATCCGTGCCTCTTGCTTATCAGGTCTGTGCCATCAAGAAATGCGCTGTAGTTATATGTACTATGTCTGCCTGACTTTTTGCCTGACATTCAGTATATAATTTGTTTATGTAATTTGTTGATTACAGGGCGCCGAGCCTGAGACCTACTTCAACGAGGAGACAAAGTCAATGGAGAGCAGCTATGTTCTGTATGATAGGCGTCAGCTAACTTCAGTTGGTGTGGTTGAAATGTCCTCCAAAGATGTATTCGGGATCGTCCTGCCAAATCTGAAGATGCCCTCCTGCCATATGACTATCAAGGCGTGGCTCTCATTCAAAGTGAGTTGAGCCAGAGGATACTTTGGTTTGACTGTCATTAGTTAGCGTTCTTGTTATTATAATTAATATTAATTATGATTTCTAATTATGATGATGATGAATATTACTATTGTTAATATTTTTGGATAGTTTCAACATTATTTTTTACTGTTATTATAAAAATTTTACCCAAGGTGGTCATGATCCCTCAGGCGAAAAAAAATGTCCGTAGACAGACAAAATGATATTCTGTGTATTATTACTACATTAACTAGCTGGGGGAGCCGGCGTTGCCCGGGAAATTTAGGACTCGACCCGCACCCAGCCACAACCTCACCACACCCCACCCCACCCCACACTCCGACCTCCACCGGTACGCCACCCGTGAAATTAGGGTTTTCGGAAAAATTCCTGCCACCCCACTTCCCCATACCCCTCCCCACCACCAACCCACCCGTCCCTCACCACCCCCACCCCACTTATCGACTGTGGATGCTATCGTGATGGTTAATTTGGTTTTCCCCGGTGTTATTAGCGTCGTTTAATCGGTTCTTCTACACACATTCACTCGCAAGTGATCAATGCGTGACACTCGTCAACTGTAATTATCGTTCCTCTGCAATGGTTCTGTGTTGGATTGTGCACTGCATCCTCGCGTGAACGATGCCAATGAGTCGGATTCCGGCCTGTTGACCTTGACTTTGACCTCCAGACTTACTGGTCACCAAACTATATTGTCAGCAACACACGACTAACTGCTGAGAATCGCCAAGACCTTCAGGCGATCCAGTTGGACATAAATTATGCTTGAAGGATTACTATTAATATATGTGTATCTTTTGCGTTTCTGTGTGTACCAAGGCAGCCCTACACAGACTGGAGCTTCGCTTTCGGCTGCTGCGGGTGCCGAGTTCTGTCTGGTATTTTTTAGTTGTTTATTTCCGGTTCTGCTCTTGCTGCTGAGACGGACGGCACTGTGTATGGTGGATTATATTGCGTTTAAAGGCTTCTTATAAAACGAACTAATAAACTAGTTAATATATCAATATAGGTTGGAGTTAAGCTAGACAATTAGTTAAATAATGACTCATGCGGCTAAGTACATATAATATGAGAAACATGACATTATACACGAGCTACAAAAGCAAAGTGACGGCACGTTGCCAAGCAACATAGCAACAAGTAATTGGACGAAGTGGTCAGTGGACGCCAAATGACGTTATAAAAATGACGTATGAGAGGACAGTTGATAGAGGCGTAAAGAACTCGAGTTGGGCCAGAAAAGTTGATTAAGATAGGACATGTCAGGGAAGTTGATGTTGTTGATGGTGAGCCATGAAGGAAAGATTAGCAAATATAAAACTTATCTATATAAATACGCCACAATTAGGTAATTAGGATTATCTGTTGTAATTTCAACTTGTTTACTTGAAAATCATTATTATACAAACCAAAATGAATCACAGTAGTGCACGTGCTCTAGAACAGATCTATTAGTCTAGTAATGCATTCAAGCTGAGACCTCTGTGCTGTATTTCTCTCGCCTAATAAGCGTGACACCAGGATCGCTACAAAGTGACTAGAGGTGGATTCGAACCTGCATCCCTCCTGTCACAAGGCACCGAACATACCACCGTGTCCCATGCGGTGGTTAGTCTGTAATTATTACTGATATTAATTTGGTTTCAGGATGCAATTGCGACCGTTGTTGCAATGATGCCGGTTTTAAATGATGCTGTCACGTCAAATGCTGGCGTGATGGTTTTAACACTCATCTGCACGGGATCAGGGAAAAAACTGAGAAAAGCAAACACCCGACTGGCACCATTCACACAGAATCGCCAGGATCTGCAGGTGGGCATAAATCATGCTTGAAGAATCACTAATAATAATTAAAATATTAATATTTGTGTATCTTTTCCGTGTCTGTGTGTACCAAGGTACACAGACTGCAGCGCCGCTTTCGGCTGGTGCTGATTCTGTCTGGTTTTTAGTTGTTTATTTCCTCTTAATTAGTTCATCTTTTTCGCTGATGACACTAATGTCTTTTATTCTCACTGCTCCCTTACCACTCTCTATAAAATAGTCAATTGCCAACTTTCTCAGACTGCAAATTTAATTGTTTCGTGCCAATAAATTATCACTAAACCTTGATTAAACTGGGTCTGGAGCGCTTCTGAGTAAATGCTCTTGAAGAGGCGCTATATAAGTATTTGAAATGAATTAAAATGAATCATTATTATCCTCATTATCATTATTATCCTCATCATCATTATTATCCTCATTATTATAATCAATATTATCATCATCATTATTATTATCATCATTATCATCATGATGATTATTATCATCATTACTATTATTATCATCATTATTGTTATTATCAATGCTACTTCTTCCGTTATTCTGATAATATGTCATACTAGAACTTTGGTGCACCGTGGGTGACATAAATAGATGTACAAATAAAAAAATATGGTTCAAAAACATGTACACTTATAAATGAATACTACATAAAATCAATACATATTAAGGCCGTAGCCAGGATTTTTCGGAGAGTGTTTACTTAACCTTGCTATTAAGGTGCTTGGAGAATGATTTAAACTATTGTAAAATGCCACATAGAAATAAGAGTTTCAAAATGAAACCACTTTAGTCCTTACATCATGATTGTGTTAGTAAAATGCATTATTTCATTATAGCATTATTTCATTTGGGGGGGTGTTCACTAGAGTTATGCACTCTGTATATAGTAATAGTCACATAGGCACATGCAGATGTGATAACATAGTATTTCCATTATGGGGCTTGTGCTAAATGTCCTTTGTCCAAGTAGGCCTATATTCGCTTGGCCCCTAGATAATAGCACAAGGAAAAACATTTACTGGGAAATTGAATACTGACACTTTGTTTTACCTGATGATTGTACACCAAAGGCAAGTCTTCTGCAACCGGTCCAACAAAGAATATACATGAACTTACTTTGCTATACTTCTCCGGACTACCCTTTGGACAACCCCTCCAACTTGACACAGGGTTGGTGCCTTGCACTTATTTTTGGGTGGTGCTTTAGAAGTTTGGCGACTATAATTATGCAACTGGCCCGTGGTTCACATTAGGCGTAGAGGTTGTTATGAGCATTACATGCATTCATGTTCTTTCATAAGCCTGCAACACGACAGTTCCAACCAAAATATAATGGTACGTCAATGGTCTCCGTATGCGAACTGGATCTACCAGGGTTTAAGGTGGGTTGGAACGCGTAGGACGGCGTTCCCACTGCTCTGAAATTTTTGACTTGCGTTCCCACTGCTCGCAATGAATGGAACCCTGGAAAAAAACATGCATTCCAATATATCTCTTACTCAGTATTTCCACTGCTCATATTCAGCATTCCCACTGCTCAAGCGAATCACTTTAACCACTGGATCTACTGTGGCTTCCGGTTAAGTCATTGTGGTTAACGTTCGACCCAGCGGCAGTCGGAACTTTGGTGAAATCGTCTATTGCAATGTCTTTTGACCATTACACCTACCGGTAGTTGCTTGACTTTTTCATGTTGTTACCTTTCAGTGTGTTAGGCACTTCGGCAGCTACATCCACTCCAGTTGTACACCCATCATTAGAAGCGGCTGTGAGTTTGGCAGTCGATGGAATGGTTGGGGCGGTTCTGCTGCATATTGTTGGGCCCACCCAACCTGAGTCACCATCGGCTCTGTTTGGATCAATGGTGGGAAGTGCCATCAAGCCTGTTATTTCAAAGATGTTAACGTCACTTGCGTCATCAGTCACGAATGCTCTTGCTGGTTCAGACAATGTCGAGTCAAATGATGACGCCGAACAAAACACAAATGCAAATTCCGGCGGTAGGTCAATATGTTGCGTGTGTTTGTGTAAATGGTACCTTTTTGTGTGTGCTTCTGATTTTCTGACAGGATTTTAATGGATATTCTCCCATGATTTCTGATTTCTTAATAGAGTGCTTGACTTGAAGTGGTGATCAGTTGAAGCCCTTATTATCAGGGCTGAAAGTGGTTTGAAAAAATTGCCGGGTCTCTTTGGGCCAAAGGGTGCGAAATGCCAGTGTTTATTCAAGCGTCAACAAATGAATTCCGGGTCTGAAACCCGGCTCACTTTCAGCCCTGCTTATTATTAATTTATTATAATTATTTATAGCTATTATTATGTTTTCCTGTTACTTTTATTATTATTAATATTAAACTATTATTATTTCTATTACTATTGTTTTAGCATCTTAGGGTAGAGTGTTCTAAGAAACTATAACTATAGACATCGGACTCTTCGCTCTGCTATAGGCTAAAGGGGCAACTCCCAGTTCCGTTGGCTCGCTTAGCTGCTAGACGCCACCTAGTTTTCTTGTCCATCTGGAATGACCTCCCTTCAAAGCTGCATTTATGGCATCTGACCAGCTAAGATTCTTCGGGCATGTAATGCGATCTGATGGTTTGGAGAAGGGAAATGATGCTGGCTTGTGATGAGGGAAGGAGAAGACTCGGCAGACCAGGGATGAAATGGATGGACGAGATACACGACGTAACTGGCATGAATTTGGAAGAACTGAGGGACTTGTCTGCGAATAGAGAAAAATGGAGAATGTGTGTCAAGATGATCGCTAGAACTCTACGAGTTGACAGCACAAGGTGACCAGTCAAACTTTGTTTCATAAATCTTTGAAGTCCTTTTTCTTTTGCCGTGGCTGGGCTGGGAGCGCTTCTGAGGGCATTTTTTAAGGAGTCACTATATAAATCCATACAATGAATGAATGAATCATCATAATCATATTTACTATTGTCTTGAATGTTTTTGTTGCCTATATAATCATTGCAACAGTCATCATCATATTTATGAAAATCAGATTATGCTGCATAATGTCTGCTCTCTTTTGCTATTCTATTGTGATCCAGTGAGCAAAAAATTATGCAGGTGGCTGCTACATACATCATCATTGTGATCATCTAATTAATATAGGATTGCATGAATAGATTAATCTTAAAACTATTCTAAAATTTCTTGGCTCGTTAAGTGATATATCATCAAATGGTTTCTGTAGTGCAGCGGTTCTCAACCTTTTAACGCAGCGACCCCTTGATAATTGAAAGTTGTGACGACCCCTAACAACAAAATTGATCGAGTTACCCCCCCCCACACACACTTTACCGCATTTTGTCACCATTGCCCAGAGATGGGCAAATTGCGCAGTAACATGTAATTGAATTAAAAATTACCAATTACTAGAGTAAATGCAATTGAATTACAAATTACTTTGATGCAGAGCAGAAAATTACAAATTACGTAATCTAACGAATGAATCATAATAAAGGCAGGCATATAAGTAAACATTCTTGTTAAGTTGCTATAGAATAGCACTGATATTGCTTGCTATTCCATGTACTTGTGTACATCTTTCGAAAATTTCTGAAGGCCTAAGGCGACCCCTGGCCAATCGTCAGACGACCCCCGTGGGGGTCGCGACCCAGAGGTTGATAACCGCTGCTGTAGTGAAAGACGGTGCTAATGAATCTTTCTTGAGTCGGCACCTGCCTGCATTCTTTGGTGGCAAACCAAAAGTAGCTGAGGAGACGAAACAGAATGTTCTACTTGTAGCATCGACAGCGAAGGCACTCAGAGCAGCGGCAAGTCAAATGGAACCGGGCGTGACACATAAAGCATCGTTCTTGTTTGTCAATCAGACGAGGGCACTTTTACTTCGGACGGGTACTGTGCGGACTCCTCAAGACTTCTCAGTAGCGTCCTACGATATTGACTCTGGAGACGAAGAGATATCCGATAACCAAACACACAGACTGTACAATGAAGTAGGCTATAGTCAGTCTGAATTCGGACATTTTGGCGTTGCAGACAGTGACTCGAAAGCGCTTCAAAGGATTGCAGATTGAGCTGGCGGAAAACCGCTGCTGTAGTGAAAGACGGTGCTATTGAATCCTTCTTGAGTCGGCACCTGCCTGCATTCTTTGGTCGCAAACCAAAAGCAGCTGAGATGACGAAACACAATTTCTACTTGTAGCAGCTCCTCCTCAGTTCTTCACATCAGGCCAGATTAATCCCATCTGTAACCAGAGAAATTCCTTCCTTTCAGTCAATAAGATGAGATCGTGGTTACTTTAGAAGGATGTAGAGCAGTTTGGCAAATTTTCAGTTGTCTCATACAGCATTGACCTGGAAGTTGGTGTTGACATTCCTGATAACCACAATCTGTGACAATCACCGACTGTACGAAGAAATCAAAGACATGGATGCTGACGTTATTGCCCTCCAGTCTGTCAGCCACAGCGAGTTCCAAGGACTACAGATCAAACTAGCTGAGTGAGTCTAACCAATTTTCTATCTTGCTCTGACTTCATATACCCCTACCTGTTTGATAGTTCATGCATTCGTCCATAAATCCTTCCAGAGATTGGCATAAAAAGAGGTAGCCTGAGACTGTTCCCAGAAATGGATGTCCTGCGGAGACCCGTGGATTTGCTGGTGGAGCATCCGGGAATCTTTTACCCCAATCATCCCATCCCTTCCGTAAACCTTTCGTTTTTCCAGTCCTATAATGATAACCCCCTCCGCGGCAGATGGCATAAATCTAATGTTCGTAAAACTTGCATATAATTTTATTTACTGTATGGATTATAGAGATTTTATGTAATATGCATTTATATGTGTACATGCATTTATGCCCCTATTTTTTAATATATAGATTTATATCGGGTGCACCACGTGACCACGGTCTAGTACTTAGCGTGCTGGACTATCAGCCGAGTGGGAATTAAGATCTCTGCCAGGGTAGACATTTAAGTTGAGATTTCTGCTCCATGTGCGTCCCCTAGCCTACTCGCTACATGGCGAGCATACTGATCATACGCCGTCGGTGGGAAGATAAGACGGCAAGGGAGAGGACTACCGATGTAAGAAAATGAAGTCGCTAAAACTTTCTCACATGTGGCTGTCGAAGGACTAGCTTTAAAAAGAGAAATAGGGAGATAGAGACAGAAACAGAGAGATTGGAACAGGATAATGGCAGTGAAAAAAACACAAAAAATATTACAATGATTGGAAAAATTGAAGGAGCAGTATTGATAATAATATTATTAATAGCGCTTCAACACTGGCTTTCATTAATCCCTTAATTGACATGGATGAATGAGGAGTAACGGTTCCAGATCCACCCATTTTATTATTTATAAGTCACTGGGGTATTTGTAGCGTATTAAATCGCTATTATCTATCAATCTAACTTGTCTAGTATTAAGTGTTAATTGTAGGTAGAAGTTAAGTCAGACAATGTAGTGGCGTTGATTTAATTAGTTAATTAATTGGCGTTGTTAGAAGAATTAATATTTAGTAATACGATCAGCGGCGTTGGTCGCTATTGGAGACTATAGCAACAAAAACAACGTAACGACGCGTAAGCCAATTAAAACGCAGTCTAACTGATTAAACACACGTCATCGACAGAAACGGTTGAAAGATCGATTTCTGCAGTTGGAGCTAATGGCGAAGGGTCATTTTGTTGCGGCAAATGAACTCTTAAGTGAAATTAGCGGCAGAATGATTGGTATGTGGCACCTTCGACGTTGAGAAGGGTGGTCAACGGACGTTAAGTTTTCGAGACAGTTTTTGCGATCGAGGTAAATTCTGGAGATTGGAGAACTATCGTCATTCGTGGGGTGAAGAGTTTGCTCGAGGATTTTGAATTCTACGAACATTGGAGAGAGTTGCTGGAGATAATCACACGGTTGATTCAAACATTTATGATCACACGGTTGATCTGGACGTAGATGTGCACGCTGGAATTGTGACATATCTCATCCATTCGAGTAAGAATACTGGCATTTGTGAATACAAAATATACTCCTTGGAATTCCGTTGTTCGGCCTGGACTGCGAAATATCTTCGGTATATATTATTCCACTGCATATTCGAGGACACTTGGTTGTCGAAATACAAGGATCGGAACTACGACGATTTACAGAATTGGCGGACGATGAACTAGAAAGAATTCTACACTCAAGTGAAGCTAAGAAACATAATAAATCTAGTAATCAATCAACGCCAATAAGTAAATAGGGACACTGCATAATTGTATTGTTTCTTTAATAATAATCAATATATTTTACATTTAAAAGAATTGGTTTCTCTTTGAACTGGCTATTTAAATGCAGTACATGTTTGATACCTGCTAAAATGAGCATATGCTAATAATAGGTGGCTACAGTAATGAAGTACTCGGGGCAAACTAATAATGATGATAATAATAATCTTTTTTTAAATGTTAGCCGGTTTCTTTTATGAATAGCATCTGTGTAATTATACGAAGTTCGTGATTTATGTTTTTTAAACATGACAGTTTAAAATAATTAACTCAACAAAATCTTATAGCGGTGCATATGTACTGTATAGATATATATATATATATATATATATATATATATAAATCTATTATTATACGACTTGTACCACCCCTTTTATTATTTAAATTTGTCTTTGACATTTTTTCTCATGATGCTCAAAATATTTGTAGAGACCCGTAACTGCTGTGTCTAGGGGCCTGGGATTTTTGTATTTGGACTTTGCAAGAGTTGCCTCAGACAACAGTATTTTTTTAAACAGCCGCTGCTTTCTGCATACGAAGAAGGCTTCAGCCACCCTGTTGAGCAGTTGGCTTCATCTTACAACAACATTCTGGTATGTTAACATCCGATATATATATAAATATATATAAATGTCCGAATGAATATATATATATATATATATAAATGTCCGAATGAAAGAAAGAATGAATATATGCACTAATTCTACACTTCTACTGATATCTACAAATCTGTATGTCTTTGTTTATCTCTTTGACTGTCTATATTCTTAGGTCCACAATTGTTTTAGCTTTCTATCTCCTCGTTTTACTGTATGTCTTTATCAGTTTCTGTCTGGATCTGTTTACCTCTGTCTGCCTTTGTTTCATAATACTGCCTCTGTTTGAATATGTGCTGCTGGGTGGATGAAACCTCTTGCCTATCAGGTCTGTGCCATCAAGAAAGGTCCGTCTGACTTCTTGTCTGTGTGTCACTATATATATATATATATATATATATATATATATATATAACCTGAATGCATGTGGACATCGATTTAAAATTATGTCTGTATATGTCGGTTTATCTATTTATTTATGTATTTTGCCGATGATAAGGTGCTGAACCTAAAACATATTACGACAATGAAAAGAAGTGTATGCAGGAAGGATAATACATATTACATGACATGGTCCAGACAGTTGCAGTTCGCGTCCTGGAGATGCCTTCAAAAGAATGGCTGGGTAATGCCTTACCAAACAATAGAATGCCTTCCTGTCATGTGGGAATCAAATCTTGGCTCTCGTTTAAGGTGAGTTGAATCACGAGGACGCCGAGGAGACGTTGGTTTGACTGTCGTTAGTTATAATTATAATTGCAAATTATGATGATGATGGATATTATTATTATTGTTAACATTTTTATAGTTTCAACATTATTATTATTACCGTTATTAATTTTATACCCGTGGAAGTCGTGATCCGTCAGGTGAGGCAAAAACTGTCCGGAGGCAGGCAAAATGGCATTCTGATTTGTTATTTTTAAAATTTTTACTGTTAGTTTTTTTTATTGTTATCTGATGTTTTTGTTTTATTATTGCTATTAAAAGTTGTCTTTCCTCCTCCTGTCCCCCCCCCAAGAGGAGGGAGAGTAGATTAAACACTGCCCACGTACAAGCTCCATCTGTCTGGAATAGTCCCCCATTAGAGATAACGTAGGGTTGATTCATCAGTGTTTTATACATCAGTGTTTTACAGGCTCCTGAAGACCCACTTGTTTCACTGTGGTTTAACTGTGAGCGCATCGGAGCAGGCTTCTTGAAATATATTTTAAATTTATTTATTTATTTACAAATTTTAAACGTCTTTAAATGCGTCATCGTTAATAAATCGCCATCTTTGATTTCAATTTCGTCTTATTTTATCTATTTGGACAGTACATTCATTCGAAAATACGCAACGGGAGTAGTTTCGAAATATTACATAACAGCAACATTCGCTCGGTAAGATAGATTCGGACGAAACAGGCTGCCCACATTATAGCCTACTCGCTACATGACGAGCATACTGATCATACGCCGTCGGTGGGAAGCTAAGGCGCCAAGGGAGAGTACTGCCGATGTAAGAAAATGAAGTCGCTAAAACTTTCTCACATGTGGCTGCCTAAGGACTAGCTGAAAAGAGAAATAGAGAGATAGAGACAGCAATAGAGATTGGAACAGGATAATGGCGGTGAAAAAACACAATAAATATGACGATTGGAAAAATTGAAGTAGTATAGGAGTATTGATAATAATAATAATAATAATAATAATAATAATAATAATAATAATAATAATGACGATGATGATAAATCACCCTCCCCGTGACATCATGTGGATTACGACTAGACGACGAGACGGTCAGAATTGCGGTATAGGACACCGCCTGGGAACATGCATTTGTGAGCCTCACGCTTGCCCATGCGGAGCTCGAGTGACAGCGAATGGAGCACACGGACTTTCCTGTGTTCTTGGACCAGGACGGTACGCCATGCAGACACGCCACATTAAACGACCTAATCAGTCGGAGTCACACATGCACGAGCGGGATTCCCAAATGTCAAGGAACCACATGCAGTCTCTCTAGATATGGTGACAGACGTCCTGATTGGTCTTACGCTGATACCTTAGTACAAAGACCGACACCTCGTCTGGGACGCCACGGTGATCGACACCGTAGCTCCATCATATATCCAGGCGACATCCGTGTCTGCGGGTTCGGCAGCGGAATTGGCGGATACCAGGAAGTCGATAAATACAATCATCTTACTGCCACCTATCTCTTTGTTCCCCTGGCTTTCGAGACAATGGGCCCAATCAACTTCGACTGAAAGAAACTTCTGAAGGATTTGGGGCGTCTCCTGCATGGCACAAATCACTGGAGACCCTAAAGAGACAAGTTGCCTGTTCAAACGGTTTTCTGTCTGCATCCAGCGATTCAACACTGTTGCCTGCAGAGGCACATTCGAAAAGCAGCCATAGCTATCTGACTGATCGATTCCTGATTCTATAGTTTCTATATAGGCCTAAGTTATCTTAATTGCCTTTGCGAATTCAACTACTTCGGAAAATTATAATAATAATGATATTAATAGCGCTTCAACGCTTTCACAGGCTCTTTCATTAAACCCTTTCAAATTGACATGGATGAATGAGGGGTAACGGTTCCAGATGAACCACTTTTATCATAGATTTAAAAAACGATAAAAATAAAATAAAAATTTACTGGGAAATTTAATACTGATTTCATACTTTTATATTTTGGCGGGACGCGGTGGTGTAGTGGTGGAGTCGTTGCCTTGAAGCCGGAAGGTTCGAATCCACCTCAAGTCGCCGCGTAGCGATCTCGGGCAAGTCCTTCACTCGAAATTGCTCAGCGCTTCGGCGTGAAACTCCGATGCAGCGTCGGCGCTGTAGTCGGGAGCGCCTCTGAGTAGCGGTTGAGGGGTGGAAAAGGAGTTATAACAAGTGCGCATACAAACAAACTTTGCTTTACTTGATGATTGTACACCAAAGGTAAGTCTTCTGCAACCGGTCCATCAAAGAATATACATGTACTAACTTTGCTATACTTCTTACGAACTACCCTTTGGACAACCCCTCCAACTTGACACAGGGGTGGTGCCTTGCGCTTATTTCTGAGTGGTGCTTTAGATGTTTGGAGACTTTGATTATGCAACTGGTCCATGGTTCACATTAGGCGTAGAGGTTATTATGAGCGTTACATGCATTCATGTTCTTTCATATAGCCTGCAATACGACAGGCTTCAGTTTGAGTTCCAACCTATATAATATAATTATGGTAAGTCGACGGTCTCCGTATGCGAACTGGATCTGCCAGGGTTTAAAGTGGGTTGGAACGCGTAGGAACGGCGTTCTCACTGCTCTAAAATTTTTGACTCACGTTTCTACTGCTCACAATGAATGGAACTCTGGAAAAACACATGTATTCCAATAAATCTCTTACTCAGTATTCCACTGCTCACATTCAAAGTTTCCACTGTTCAAGCGAACCACTTTAAACCCTGGATCTGCCCGATACATCACTCTTGACTTTTGGTTCACTCATCGAGGTTAGCGTTCAACCCAGTAGCAGTCGGAACTTTGGTGGAATCATCTGTTGCAATGTCTTTTGACAATTACATGTATATCCAGTTGCTTGACTTTTTCATGAACATGTTACCTTTCAGCTTAACGGAACAATCGTCAACAGGCCATCAAGATGCAACAACAGCCGCTTTGCCAACGACGGGATTAGACGCGGTGGTTAGCGTGGCAGTGGACAGCGTTGTGACGGCCGTTGTCCATAGATTTGCCGGACCAGTTGATGCAAATTCAGCTCCATCTGTGTTAGGGAACATTGTGGGAGAGGCGGTTAAGCCGCTTAGGGGTCATTGCATAATTACGTAACCATAGGCGGAGACCTGGTCCGAACTTTGGGGGGGACGGACGAGCGGCCGAATGACGATCGCCGAGGTACGAAGCGCCCCGCAGGGGAGGGTTTGGGCAGGGACATATGCCCCCAAACTTCGAAAAAGTTTGATTTTCAGCACTACAATGGTAGCATTTCAGGTAGTCATAAATTATTAACAAATTTCCTCGTCATTTTAGTGCTTATAGTTTTTGTTTAAGACTTCAAAAGTGTCCCGCCAATGTCGAAATGCTTTGAATTGATAATTGTTTAGTATAGTTAAAAGAGGTGTGTAAGAGACATCTCCAATAGAAATTCTCTGTTTAAAAAAATAGTAAACTTAGTTTGATGATAATAGTTTAGTAAAGTTAAAAGAGGTGTGTAGCTAACTTGTTTGATGATAAAAGTTTAGAAAAGTTAAAAGAGGTGTGCAAGAGACATCTCCAATTGGAATTCTCTGTTAAAAAATAATAGTTAATTTGTTTGATGATAATAGTTCAGTAAAGTTAAAAGAGGTGTGTAAGAAACATCTCCAATTGGAATTCTCTGTTTAAAAAAAATAGTTAACTTGTCTGATGATAAAAATATTATAAGTTTAGCAAAATTAAAAGATGTGTGCAAGAGACATCTCCAATTATAATTCTCTGTTTAAAAATAATAGTTAACTTGTCTGATGATATAAGTTTAGTAAAATTAAAAGATGTGTGTAAGAGACATCTCCAATTGGAATTCTCAGTTTAAAACAATAATAATAGCTAACTTGTTTGATGATATCAGATTAGTAAAATTAAAAGATCTGTGCACGTGACATCTCCAAATGGAATTTTCTGTTTAAAAAAATAATAGTTAATTTGTTTGATGGTCTAAGTTTTGCAAAGTTAAAAGAGGTGTGTAGCTAACTTGTTTGATGATAAAAGTTTAGAAAAGTTAAAAGAGGTGTGCAAGAGACATCTCCAATTGGAATTTTCTGTTCAGAAATAATAGTTAATTTGTTTGATGATAATAGTTTAGTAAAGTTAAAAGAGGTGTGTAAGAGACATCTCCAATTGGAATCCTCTGTTTAAAAATAATAGTTTTCTTGTCTGATTATATAAGTTTAGTAAAATTAAAAGATGTGTGTAAGAGACATCTCCAATTGGAATTCTCTCTTTAAAAAAATAGTTAACTTGTTTGATGATAAAAGTTTAGCAAGTTAAAAGAGGTGTGTAAGAGACATCTCCAATTGGAATTCTCTGTTAAAAAATTGATGGATACGATTTGACTAGGGTCCATGACAACAGAGGCCGTTAACCCGGACAGAAATTTGCTCGGCATATTACAGCACTTTAGAGCAAGGCACTTGAGTCACTTGACCAATTGTAAAAAATAATAATAGTTAACATGTTTGATGATAATAGTTTAGTAAGTTAAAAGAGGTGTGTAAGAGACATCCAATTGGAATTCTCTGTTAAAAAATAATAGTTAATTTGTTTGATGATAATAGTTTAGTAAAGTTAAAAGAGGTGTGTAAGAGACATCTCCATTTGGAATTCTCTGTTTAAAAAATAATAGTTAACTTGTTTGATGATAATAGTTTAGTAATTATATTATATTTAACTTGGGATTTTAAATTGCACGTTTTTATTACCTATTGCTAATCCGATGTATAATAACGATGTTCTATGTCCCATTGTTCGTTTTCAAGAGGAGTAATGAACAAAATACTTACATACTAACTTACTGACTTTCCATATTATTCCCAATGTCCAACTGGGGGTTGATTCGAGCCGGAAGGAAACCTGAGGGGAATGTAGCAGAAGCCCGATTATGACGTTGTAGCGTTATTTATTATTATTAATCAGAAGTTTAACGACTTCTTATAGCTACAAAGGCTGTTAACGTCTTTAAAGATTTTTAACTGTGCATTCCACTTTTTTCTCCTCGCATTTTTTAAGTAGTAAGATTGATATATCATTCGTTATGCACGCAAGCAGCGTATGCTCAGTTGTTTCAGGCAATTGGCATTTAGAACACAGGTCTGTTGTGCTTTTACCCAACACTTTCAGCCAAGTGTTATTAAGGACATGCCACATCCTAAATCGGGTAATTTGAACTTCTCTTTTCCTGATGGAGTCCATAAATTTTATATCAGTTGTGACGTTGGGTGTTGGCAAGGTTTTTATAATAACCGGTAATATGTTAAAAGAGGTATCTTATACACACAGTATAATGTTCGCAAACTATTCAACGTGGGACTAAATAACTATTGGTTAGAACCCGGATTGCCCGGGAATTCATATCATTAGAAATATGAATTTCATCTGCTAAAGTTTTCTTTCTCTAGAACTCTATTGACGTGTTTGTGTAAATGCCCTAACGCTTAAACATTGGGGGGGGACAAATGCATGGGCCGTCCCCCCCAACGCCTCCATTGGGGGGGACCGTCCCCCCTGTCCCCCCCTAGGTCTCCGCCACTGTACGTAACGCTGAAAATGACCGTTTTTGACCCACCCACCCACCCTGTAACGCTTCGTAACGTTTCCCTTGACCCACCGACCCACCCTCCCCAGCGTTACGTAACGATTGCTACGAAAAATCAGCTGAGATTTAGGTCTATTTTTGACTTATGTGCGCATAATTATAATTCATATTTTCATAGCGAATTCAATATAGTATAAGCGTAGGTCTACATGTGAATTATAATCATATTTGACTGTAGACTAGGCTTAAAATATACACAAAGTTTCATATGATATAATTATGATAGTCATGCGTGAACTGCAATTTTCTTAAATTTCCCCGCAAGGATAAAATTTTAGGCCTACACTGCTGAAAAGTTCCATAGACTAGCCTAAATGGCCCATTAACAATTAATCAAAATTAAGATGAGCTATTTATTTCCATAGTCTGGACTCTGGACACTTCGATAATTATTAATAGAAATATTGCTGCGTTTTGTTGAGCATTAATTTTAAATGTTTGAGATCGTGCCCACTAAGCAAAACATGCTTTAAATGGTTAGACAATAGACATAGACATAGACATAGTTTTATTGATCCCAACAATTGTACATGTATGTTTAACAATGTATAGATATAATTCACAATAAGAAAATACTCAAAGTGAATAGGTATTATAAGAGTGAGGGAGCAAATAGGCACACCAAAAGGGACAAGTCCCGCTAAGCAGGGGCCTAATTAACAAAGTGAAGTGAGAAAGTGAAAGCTGAAGGGAGTATTTGAATGCAGAGATATTACTTAACTAGGGAAAGAAAAAAATTATTATAAAAAAACTAATGTAATAAACACTACATGAAAAGTTCAGAGAAGGAACAAAATAAAAGCAAAAGCAATCAAACAATCAAATAAATCAGCATTAGCATGGGTAACCCCTCATGCTATTAACAGAAAACATTACATAATGTATAGGCCTATACACGTAACAGGTGTTTAAAGTGAGTTAAGTTAGTAGCCTTACGAATGTGAATCGGAATTTTATTCCATATGACAGGGCCTTGGAATTTAATGGAAAATTTCCGAACATTTGTTTTGCAAAAATAATACTGAAGTCTCTATTACCTCTAGTGAGTCCAGGATGCAATGCAGGAGAGAAGTAGGAAGCAAAGGAAGAAGGGAGGAGGTTATTGATGTATTGATACATAAATTGAGATGTCTGTTCAAATCTAATCTGCTTAATATTTAGGAGTTTATGCTCAGCAAATAGGGGACCAGTATGACAGTTAACAGTGGATTTAGTGATAACTCGTATGGCTTTTTTTGCAAGGTCCTTAAAACATGGAGATGGGTATCATAGGTAGAAGTCCAAATTAAATTAGAGTAACTAAGGTATGGATAGACTAGGGTGAAATATAGATTGATAAGCACATGAGAGGGAAGCAAGTAAGAGACTCTCTTAATAATGCCTATGCTTTTGGATTTTTTTTTTACTTATTTCATCTATATGGACTTTCCATTTTAGGTGTTGATCAACATCTTCGATGTCAGGAATTCATTGGCAATTAGGCCTATACCACGTTGTTCCGTTGGTAAAACTATCAAAACAATTCGAAGGGCAGTTTCCGGTTTGCACAAACGGGAGAACAGAACTGGCCTGGCATGTAACTGGTGTCTACAGTAGGCCTACTGCCGGATCTTATTCAGATAAATGGACCTATATGCCTACTTCGGTTATGTTTTAAAATCAATGTCACGAAGTTTTAAACTTCACTCACTCTGAAGTGTCATTCGATGGAAGTTTAATATTCATTAATAATTTTTTCCAAAGCGTTACGTAACGTTCAGTTACCCCACCCACCCACCTACGTAACGTTTCGTAACGTTTTCAATGAACCCACCCACCCATCCTCGAGCGTTACGTAATTATGCAATGAACCCTTATAACATTGGCATTAAAGTCGGTAGCTGCATCTGTTTCCAGAGCCTTCAGCTCCTCGGATGACTCGACTGAACAAAACGCATCGAATTCGGCCGGTATGTCAATATGTTGCATGTGTTTGTGAAAAAATCGGGGGTGTTATAGAGCTGGCCCGCCGACGATTTTTTTCTATTACTGCTATTATCATTATTATTATTATTATTATTATTATTATTATTATTATTATTATTATTATTATTATTATTATTATCATCATTGTTCTTGATATTAAATAGGGCCCCCAGAAATTTGCGATCTTGCGCCGCGCAACTTTCGCGCAATTTTTTTATAAACCCGCAAGTGCGCAAATTTTAGCAATGTCCGCGATTTTCGCGCAAATTTTAACAATGTCCGCGATTTGCGCGCAATTTTGGGCTTTCAATGGCTAAATCGTCATTGTGATGCGCGGCAAATTCAACATCGCAACGACAGCATTAGTCTACGTTGCGTTAGACAACAACTGAAAAAATGGCGACCACGGAGTGGGACGATAGCATCGAAGTTATCGAGACTATCGAGGAATCTGTAGTTAAAGAAGATAATTCTGTAAATATTGCGCGTACTCAAACGGTAAATTCTTCTAGAACCGCGATGCGACAAAATACGTTAGACAATGCGTTCACAAAGGAGCCACGAAACCACGTGCGTGACCCGTCGCATAGCTCCAGTGTTTCTGCTCGTGATCGAGCGAAAGAATTTATAAACGTTAGGCCTACTCATGAAGATGGAGGTCTGCTGTTCTGCAGTATGTGCAATCTGGTAATTGATCACACAAGAAAATCGTCGGTTATCAGCCACCTTGAGACAGCTAAACACAGGAAACGATCGCAGACTGCAGTTCCATCGGGGGTGGTTGAGGAGAAGCAGAAAACTAGTTATTAATATGCGAAAATTTGTTGTTTTTTGGTGCGCGTTTTTTGCAATTTCTTGGCGCAATTTTTCACTTTTTCTGGCGCAAATTTTCCGCAAATTTTCACTTTTTCTGGCGCAAATTTCTGGGGGGCCTAATTAAACCATTACTATTAGGCCATCATTTTAGCGTCCCAGGTTAGAGTAACCCATCAGGATCTAAGAAACTATCGTTAAATATAGATGTCACCATAATCACATTTCTTCATTGCCCTTGTTATCTTCATCATCATATTTCCCCTTATCAACCAACAGTCATCATTGTATTCACCAAAATCAGATTCTGCTGTACAATCTGCTGTCATTATTGCTATTGTGGGGCGCGGTGGTGTAGTGGTGGCGTCGTTGCCTTGAAGCCGGAAGGTTCGAGGTTCGAATCCACCTCATGTCGCCGCGTAGGGACTTTGAGCAAGTCCTTCACTCGCAATTGCTCAGCGCTTCGGCATGAAACTCCGATGCAATGTCCGCGCTGTAGTCGGGAGCGCCTCTGAGTAGCAGTTGAGAGCTGGAAGAGGCGCTATAACAAGTGCCCATACAAACAAAAAATTTTGTGATCCTTAAGAACAACAATTCATCGTGATAATCAATCAATTGATCGATCAATCAATCAACCGAGTCTCTTTTTATTGCAGCTAATTGTAACAGTGAATCACTTAATCATCTAATATAGGATTTCATGAATAGATTAGCCTTCAGAATTTTCTAAAAGTTCCAGGCGCCTATACAGTGATATAATATTATCGTCAAAATATTTTCTGTAGGAAAAACAGAAACCCACAAAGTACGGGATCGTTATCTTGGACTGATCCATCCATTCCGCAGACGTTTTTGGAAATTCTTCTGGTGGCCAATGATTTGGAAACCTGATGTTATGCTTACCGGTCAAGAATTTACAGTCGCATCATACGACTTGGACACTGGAGGCTCTACTCTATCGATAGGTGGCTACCTTGGAAAGAGAATAATAAGGCACAGGGTGTGTATGATGTGCGGTTGAGTGGGGCCCGTGGGGGGCTAAATGAGCACAATGACTGGTCGGCATCCTGTACCACTGTCATTTTTTCCAGAAAGGGTGATTATCAATATTTTGTCATGATTTCCAGGGCGGTAACGCGACCCCCTTGACCTATGCTGCGGGAGCCCATGCTCTCGGCCCAATTAGGCCTAACAGCAGTGGCCTATTTTTCATCACAGAGTTGGGGCGCTGTCTAGCTCGTAAAACCGGCGACACGAGAGAAACCAGCTATCTTTTCCAGCGCATCGTCATTGTAGGCTAATCCAACGTTTCAACGCCATTGCCTTCCAAGGCACTTAATTTTGCTTCGTCTGATCTGGGACTAGGCCTAATATCGATATTAGTCCCAGGTCTGATTTTGCAGTGATGTAGTCGAGTCCACCTGAGCCGAGACCGAGTCCAGCTAAGCCGAGTCCGAGTCGAGTCCGAGTCCAAAGGGGTTCGAGTCCGAGTCACTAAGGATCGAGACCAAGTCCGAGTCCGAGTCCAGTAACACCAAGATCCACTTAAACACTCAATAGGCCTATTATGGTATAGAAAAATATTGATACTATACCTATAATATGGAAAAATTTAATGCAGGCTAATTTATACAAATTGAACTTCAAAAAACTGAATTGGATAAAGTTTTCTTCGATAATCTGGCGAAATGGAATTGGTGCAAATTCTTGCACTGTCAAACATAATTAAGTTATGTTCAACAGGCGCATCTTGTGGAGTCTCTTATGGTGAGGTTTGCGGTCAAACTGCCACCTATAAGAAATGCCTCTACTCTTAAAGCAACTGTTCGGAGTCTTTGGTATTGGCAAATGGGGTCCATCCACTGTGTCAATATCATCTGCCCTCCAATACCCAAGCACAGACCAACTAAGTGCTACGACATTGCCTACATGTTGCAATCGACCAATTATGTAGTAGGCCTATTATAGATCTGATCTATTAATGGAGATGTAAATAAACATCTGCGCCTGGTTTAAAGATCAGAGAAGTTCTAATAGACACCAGCCACAAATATCCTACCACAATTCTGATTTGTCTTATCCATATACAAATTATACATCTAGATAAATTAGAAGTCTCAGCATATCAGGCCCTAATGCCAAGTTTATTGAGGTGTCGAAATATCAAATTCGATTTCGACCGTATGCATGCCACGGATGCTTGGTTATGTACTTCGGGCTTATGTTTGTGTAGGACTATTATGTAGCCTATCCATAAGCTCAAGTTCAAATATTTTCAATCGCCCCTCCCGTATATTATAACCCCCCACCGACCATACATCAAATACACCTGTAGGCTAATTAACTTCGCTCGCCATGTGGTCAGCAGTGCCCAGCCATCCGTCACATTACTTGAAGGTCAGGTTGTTAGCGGACGTTCCTGTGGCTACAATGGCTCCTTTGTTTGAGTTGAGTGATCAAGAAAGCAGACGAAACGTCTGAATTGGTTTTGGTAATACAGGTTGTGGACTGTTCCACGGAAAATTTGTGACTCGGAAGCCGAGTCACCGAGTCAAATTTCGAGTCCAGGGCTTCGAGTCCGAGTCCAAGTCCGAGTCCTGACAGTCCGAGTCCAAGTCCGAGTCCGCAGAAAATCGGTCTCGAGTCGGACTCGAGTCTTTTGCCGGACTCGAGTACTACATCACTGTGATTTTGACGAGTTCTAGCAGTTTCAGAATGCAATTTTTATGTCTCCGGATAATTTTTTTTAATCTCGAGGGATCTGAAATACATAGGGTAAAAATAATAATAAATGAATTGTTAAATGCGAAAAATGCTTAGGCCTATATATCAAATCGTCAATTTAAATTTTCAGGGTGACGTCTTTAAATGCGTCATCGTTAATAAATCGCCATCTTTGATCTTAAATCTGGGTAATCATATCGATTTGGACAGTGCAAAGACAGAGTCATTCCAATATTCACTTTAGAAAAATTATTACAATCGGTTGATTAATACATTACAATGGAGGAGGATTTAACAAAGAAAAGGCCCGCAGACCAGACAAATACGCCCAATTCTCAGCGACCAAAGAACGACCACACGCCAGTCGACTCCAATTCCCAGCAGCCACAGCCGCAGGACCCGCAGCAACAAGCGTATGCTCCCACTATTACTACAAAATCACACGTAGATAATTATAAATGTACACGATGTTTATACACCGAACTTAGCTGGCCTTGATCCATCCAATTTTGACATTAATTGATCGTGTAAAATCGTTCACCGCTGCCAATATTAACAGTTATATACCGTTTATGCCATCTCAGTCACTCGCCCCGTTCTTGGCCGTGATGTGGTCTACACAGACAAGTATGGGATGTATCTTATAATTTTATGCGCTCTAATCCTATAGCTAGTTGGCTGTAGATGCTTAGGGAGCTCTATTGCTGTGATACGAAGTTGTACACTAATTATGACTATATAGTTACGCATTGCAATGTCAGACGTACATGTAAAGTCTATTATGTATTGCCTAGCATCTCATTCAACTTATGGAAAATGCCCAGCTAAACCTGGGCATGTTGATATGAACTCGGCCATAAGTGTCTCAATTAAGTAAAGTGGGCTTAAGTATTAAAATTAACTTTTGGATTTGTCAGGTAAATGTGCACATCTTGTTTTGGTAAACTTAGATAATGTGACAGCATGTTCTTATTGTGTTAAGAGTTGAACAGCCAGAATTTGTTTAACTGGAGAAGTTTCATCAAGTTCTGAATGAAATGTAATTGAAAAACAACAAGTAACAATGTAAAAAAAACTTAACCCACTGAAAAATCAGTAGACCTGCTTCAAATATTGCACATAGAGGTCTAATGTGTAATTGCAGCCTAATCTCTAATTTCTGAAGCGCCGCTCAAAATCAAGTGCTGGTCTGGGCACCAGCTTCTTTATGAGCATTGCGTCTAGTCAGAAGAGTTGTCCAAATGTTGTCTTTCTGTTGAGTCTGTTGACTCAAGTCTGTTATGTCTGTTGGCCCCATGCTGTCGTTCTATTGGTTCAATGTGTCTGATGTTTGTTGACCTAGTGTGTTGGCCTAGTCTGTTGGCCCCAGTGTGCTGGCCTAATATATCATCTTGACTCATTGCTGTTGGTCACAATCTGTTAGCCTAAGTCTGTTGGCACACTCTGTCATTTGTTGACCCAGTGCTGTTTGGCCATAATTCATTCATTCATTTGTTACCAGGATTTATATAGCGCCCTTAAGGTGACTACTTAGATGCGCTCCCGACACCAGCACAGTTAGAAAGGACAGTTTTGAGATGTGCATAGAAAGATTCAGATTGGATGGACCCGGGGAACAAGCACAGTGACAAATGGAGCATGTTCTAAAGTGAGGGCCATCCATCATCTGTTGGCCCAATGCTATTAGAAAATGGCTCAATTCTGTTGATCCAAAAGGCTGTTGTCTTGAGTCCGTTGACCTTGTATAGCCTATGTGTCGTATGTTGGCCCAATGTGTAATTCTGTTGGCCCAACCCGGCCCGGCCAGCCTATGTAAATGAAGAGAGCCAGCAGTTTAGGTTGATCAGTCAAAGTCAGTGTGTTGGTCAGTGTGTCTGTGCAACGAACAGAACCATGCGTGTCTGCAGCTGCAGGAGGGGCAAAACAAAATGGTCACGGTTAAAATTAGCATCTTGAGCTTGAAAATGCAAAGCAGGAAATTGAGAGCACGGGTGTTTTTCATAGAACTTTTTAAATGCTAAATTTGAAAATGTAAAGCAATGTTGTAAAGTCATAAAAGAGACGCCACTAATATATAACGCGTGTATCAGCATAGCGAGAAAAAGACACGGGTTCTTTGTAAATAAAATTGTAGATTTTTCTTTCTTTCTTACGTGTAAGGTTAAATTGCTCAGTCTAAATTTCTGCATTTTTAATGCTTTGGTGTGAAGAAATTTGTTAAAAGTCAAATCAGTAGTACCAGTACCTAAATAAAGTTGGTCTCAATTTCCAGAGAGCAAGTGCCCCTTCTTGCCCCTATGTGTAGGTACCCATGAACAGAATGAAGGGATTTATTTGGTCAATTAATTCACCATGTCATTTCGAACTCTGTGGAGACCCGGGCGGGCAGGGTCGGTGGCACATTGGTTAACACACTGGCATGGAGATCATCTGCTCAGCAAACTCGTGTTCGATTCCCGAAGCCTGTGCAGGATGGATGTGCTTTGCAGGCTGCTATAAGAACCCTTATATTGAGCACTGTTCTGTCAGTAGTTAAGATTTGTGATTTATGTTCTAGTGAATTGTTTCAAGTGCATAACTGTACACAGTATGAGAATTGTGAAAAAATAACGGGTGGGGGGAGGGGAGTGGTCTATCATCCACATGGAGTTGGGACGTGAAAAGCAGGCTTTACTATGGGTCCCATGAAAGACTGGGGTTGAACCCCTCAGCCCCCAACAATTCTCACTCTGACTGTAGGGCTACACTGTATACAGTTGCTTTCTGTCAACTGATTTGCATTACATTACATTCTACAACTTTATTGTTCAATGAAGGAAATTATTATTGAAGTACAGAAGTGCCCCTCACCTATACAGTATAGAGGTTGTGCTGGCCTGATAAGTGGCAGATTTGAAAATAAGGGTCTGAACCCCACCCCTGACCAGTGACTCCAGTTACACTTGAAGCCCTGGTGGCAGTGGTGGAAACGGTCCGAACTCCAAGAGTTTGCCTAAGGCCATTGTTGTGTTAAAACTTTGGACATGGAACTAGGGAATTGGTTTAGTTTAAACCGGTCGATATGAAGTCTTTTGATTTTGCTACAATGCCTGTAAATTGAAGCTGCACTGTGAACTGCATATACGGTAATATGCTAATTATATATCTGACGTCATGCAGAAGCTTAGTCGCAGCCAGGGATGCCACTCATAGCTTTTCACCTAGATCTTTGTTTTTCGCTCTCGTCTAGGTTTCTAGGTGCTTTTTATTAGATATAGTTTTTTCCACGGAGGCTTTTCTCGTTAAAGACGTGCATTATGAGCAATTCATGAGAACATTTCTTAATTTGTTTTTAGGCATTTATACAAAATAGACACTCCACTTTTGGGAAATATAGCGTAATCCAGGTTAAAAGTTCTTAGTTTTAGCATCTACGCGTTATCGTTAAGCTGTACACAGCACAGTTCAAAGTTTGCTTGTGTTTTAAACTCTTACTTCATTAGGACTTAATCGTAAAACCATTCTAGCTTTTTCTAGCCTTTTTGAGGGTAGGATCTGACGCTTTAAAAAAAATTGAGTGGCATCCCTGGTTGCAGCTGCTGCTGGCTGTCCATTTGTGTGCTGGCACCTGGTTGTTGTTGTCGTGTTCGCTTCCGAATAAATTTCGGAATTTGTTGATAAAAGTATATACTTAGCGCGAAACGGAAGAATGCAGACATTTTGGATCGCCTTATGTGTTTTGGGGCAATTTTATAGCTACCGTTGTTCATGCGGGTTGTTGTTAATGCCGTGTCCAGTTTACCGTGTCGAGCTAAACACCGCATGGACCTAATCTTAATTACACAAAGCTCTCGGAATGAGGTCACCTGGATTGGTTTGTACATTGGTCACCTTTCACACTCAGGGTCATGCATTGCAGGCATATAAGTAGTCTCAGCAGCTCTCTACCTCTTCATGTTCACAACTGTCTTGGTGAGATTGTCTTTCACTCTAAACTATAGGCATGAACTTGCTTTTCCAGGTATGCTTGCCTACATACCAGGTACCAGGTTAATTGTTATCCGACTTCAATATGCACTTCTGAGCTTTGTATTAAAGGAGGGCATTATCAAATCACAGGTGTATTATATATATTCGTTTAATTCATGGAAAGATACAGGCTGACACACCGCAACCTGACCAGTACATAGTAGCCTAAGGCAGTGTATTGTATTATTGTATAGCAACTGAACTTTGTATGTCTTTGTATGTATGTTTTTCCATGTCGTTTTATTTGACAATGTAGGTCTATCTGTCTACGTCTGTTCAAGATTGTCCATCCATCTGTGTCTGGCTGTGTATGACTGTCTGTTGCTGTCTGTGTCTTGTGTATGCTTATGTCTGTTTGTGTGTCTGTGTATCTATCTGTCTGTCCATGGCTCTGCCTATCTATATCTGCCTATGTGTGCCTATTTGTCTGTATTTGTCTGTCTGCATTTGTCTATGTCTGTCTGTATGTCCACGTTTCTGTCTATATGTCTTTGCATGTTTGTGTTTCTATATCTGACTGTGTCTGTCTGTTTCTGTCTTTGAACATCCTGATCTGTCTGTCTATGTCAGTCTATCTATGGCTGTCTGTTTATGTGACTGTCTATCTGTCTGTATATATACTATATAGCAATAGTGACACACATGAATGTTTTAATAGTATTCACTCTATGTGACCTAGTATATTATAGCATGAGGGATATTTTGTACTGGGAAAATGAATATACTGATTTTGCATAAATTTGCATTACTTGATGATCGTACACCGGAGTGCGAGTCTTCCTGCACCGGGTTCAACAAAGAATATACATGTACTTACTAGGGTATACCTCCCCCTTGGATTACCCTTTGGATAACCTCTGACTCGACGCAGAGATGATGCCCTGCACTTGGTTTTCAAGTGACGCCTTAGAACTTTGGAGATTATCATTATACGGTTGGTCCATATTCACATTTGGTGCATGAGGTTTTTATGAGTGTTACATGCATTCCTGCTTAAGTATTAAAATTAATTTTTTGATTTTTCAGGTAAATTTGCACATCTTGTTTTGCTAAACTTAGATAATGTGGAATCATGTTCTTATTGTGTTAAGAGTTGAATAGCCAGAATTTGTTTAACTGGAGAAGTTTCATCAAGTTCTGAATGAAATGTAATTGGAAAACAACATGTAACAATGTAAAAAAAAACTTACATAGACCCAATCAAAAATCAGTAGGCCTGCTTCAAAGATTGCACAGAGGTCTAATGTGTAATTGCAGCCTAATATCTAATTTCTAAAGCGCCACTCGAAATCAAGTGCGGGGCACCTGCTTCTTTATGAGCACTGCGTCTACCCAGAAGAGTTGTCCAAATGTTGTCTTTCTGTTGATCTAATGTGTCGTCTGTTGGCTCAAGTCTGTTATGTCTGTTGGCCCAATGCTGTCGTTCTATTGACTCAATGTGTCTGATGTTTGTTGGGCTAGTCTGTTGGCTTAGTCTGTTCACCCGAGTCTGTTGGTTTAATATATCATCCTTGACTCAATGCTGTTGGTCACAATCTGTTAGCCTAAGTCTGACATTAATGTGCCTGCATATTCTTATTATGTTAGAGTTGAACATCTATTCTGTATTTAACTGGTAAAGTTTCATCAAGTTCTGCATGAAATGTAATTGAAAAACATATAACAATGTCAAAAAACTTACATAGACCCACTCAAAAATCAGTAGGCCTGCTTCAAAGATTGCACCTAGAGGTCTACTGTGTAAATGCAGCCTAGTCTCTAATTTCTAAAGCGCCTCTTGAAATAAAATACAGGGCACCAGCCTTTTTATGAGCACTGCATGCGTCTATAGATAGAAGAAGTGTCCAAATGCTGTCTTTCTGTTGATCTAATGTGTCGTCTGTTGGCTCAAGTCTGTTATGTCCGTTGGCCCAATGCTGTCGTTCTATTGGCTCAATGTGTCTGATGTTTGTTGACCTAGTCTATTGGCCCAGTGCTGTTTGGCCAAATTCATTCATTTATTCATTACCCGGATTTATATAGCGCCCTTCAAGGCGACTACTTAGATGCGCTAATATTTTTGCATAGCTTCCGAAGATATGTTGGTTTACAAACTGACCAAATAGCCTATCATCGAATTCTGAGATGGTGTGGTGGGAACCATTGGTTGATTTGACATGGAATGACCCATATAGGAGATTCCACTCACCCCTCAAACACGATCTACCGGCGGAATAGCCAGATCATTTCAATAGGAGCTCATGTGCTAGGACTTCAGTCTGTTACCGAAACCCATGCAGTACGCTGACCTTCAGCTGGACATGGCCCGCGTAAGTCTAACCAAGGCTTGCTAAATCAGACTAAGCCTTGCTCTAAGTTCATATCTGCCATGTCTATTTTTGGATAGATAATGCATTCATAGACAAATATTTCCAATGATTGGCATAATAACAGTTAAGTGCAAAACACAATGAATTTGACAAATGATCAGAATAATGGTAGTTGCAGCATCTATAATATAAAGCTCAAAGTTTGTCCTTCTGTGTGTGTGGCAATGAATTTTGTCCGGAGGCCTACTCGGAAATTACAGCGATTCGTTTAAAAAAAAAATTGCAATCGATTCTTACCCACATTTGGAGTTAAACGCCACTTTTTTCAGCTGCCAATTAATTTAATAGCCCGTGCTGTCAACATTTTAACTTCACACGCGATTCGAAAGCTATGCACGTTGATCGCCTGTCTTTATTAACATGCCATTTGCTTACACTGAAACCACCGATGATATATTGATGATTCAAACCAATACATTAATGACGTCATGGCCGGGCTTATTCTTATAGAGCTTTATGCCGTTAATTAATATTAATCTTAATTAATCTTAACCATGTCGTATGTAGGCATTTAAGACGCAATAATTTTCGCCGATCGATTTTCAACGAACCAATAGATTCATAACCTCATTTTCGCCGAGGTCAGATCTTTTCGCACGCGGTTTCGCACAAATGCGGACGGGTTGTAACTGGGTTGGACTGAAAAACTAAATTTCACGGGCAACGCCGGGCTCCCCAGGGTCGGAACGGGGTGGGACCGATGGAAGGCGAAGTGAGAAGGGTGGCGTGGGAGCGGGGTCAGGCGTGGCGGGAGCGGGGTCAGGCGTGGCTGGGAACTAAAAACCGAAATTTCCCGGGCAACGCCGGGTGATTCAGCTAGTTGATAATAATGATGACGACGACCGTCGACGACGTCGTCGAGGATGATAATAATAACAATAATAATAATAATAACCTAATAATACAATATGCCGGATTTGGATAAGGGGTGGCCTTTCAATGACATGAATAATAACATAGTAATAGCCCTAATAATAATAATAATAATAATAATTGCCTTCAGGGGAACTTTTACCCAGCAAAATCTTGACGAAGATGAGGCCGTTCCAGAGTAACACCATTCCCATCTCCGGATATTGTTTTGAGCACCTGAGGGATCATAAATACCTCGGGTAAAAAATAATAAATAATAATAACAATAGCCTGCTAACGCTTCAATGATGCTGTTCTTGCTGGCTCTTTCAATTAGCCCTTAATTGATATGGATGATTTGATTTGATGACTGAGGAGTAGGCCTAACGGTTCCAGATGCACCACTTTTGTTGTTTGCAAGTCACTGGGGTAATGAAGTAACTCCGGGCAAAAATATGATAATAATAATTACAGTGAATTCTCTCGGTTGCAGGTCCCAGTTATTGGAAGTCTTCCACCGGACATCAGATTGGCCGCCTCAGTGGACTCTTTCAAATCAAAGCTTGATTCTTATCTAATTTCTAAGGCTTTTCTTGCAGTTGGCCATTTGTGAGGCACCCTTGTTTCGGCATAGTAAGGTTACAGCACCATATAAATTATTATTACTATTATTATTATTATTATTATTATTATTAAGGTGTATGTATGCACGCATGTCTGTATCTAGGACAATTGTACGGACGGACGAATGGATGGTGCAAATATGTTTTTTTTAGGTTTCCGCTCACCTGAAACTCAGGGAGACGAACTCCATAATACCATTCGTTTTTGCTGGAAACCTGGGTTTCTCATCATAGCAGACTGCAAGTCAGATTTTGTGGAACGGATACCTAGACGAGTACTCGAAGGCGGTCTTTAACAATTAAGGAGCTCTCGTGCCCGCTCAGTGGCTGCAATGTAAGTTAGTTATTATTTTAAATTATTAGCGCCATCATTTTGACTATAATCACAATTACATGAATTACAATGCACAATAATCGATGATCTCCCCAATGTAGCTATTCTTGTTCGAGAGCAGTGGCGTAACAACCATATAACGAAGGTGGACAAAATCCACGGGCCCCCGAGACCCAAAGGGCCCCTAAGCTAAGCTTATTAAGTAGGCCTAAAAACGTGTCATGTACTTTGTAGCGATATCCTTTATCCCACCCATACGTTCTTACCCTGCTATATATATTGTTGAATGTTAATTACACATGTTAAGTTAGGCAGAGGCCCTAGTTAATGATTAGTTAATAATTTGATTGAGAACTTTCACATTGCTCTGTTTAATTAATTGACCAGTACTAGAACCAGTACTTAGGGGCAAAAATATATATTAAACAGGGGCAAACATTTCGAGATATAGCAACATTCGGTCAGTCAGCCAATGGGAGGCGAACAAAAGGATCGTCTGCTACGCCTGCGCAAAGAGCATCTAGGGAGGCTGGAGAAGAAGGACGTAATGGCGGAGGTTTGAGCGATCGCAAGAAGTTGGTAATTGTTGTCGAACATTATCGTGTGATTTCGTGACATTCGGGACGATTGGAAGCCGAATAACGAACGCTTAGTGTCCTAAGGTGTGGACTATAATGAAGGTCAACGAGCGTAACGTACGATCGATATAGCGCTGTACTTACCGGTAAGAGCGTGTATGCGTTGCAGTTTACAGCGTATACCTTAGATCAACGAAGTTACATCTCGTGACATTGCGAAACGATAAATAATCTACAGAGACTACTTCGAACTGTAAATGAAAGTCGCAGTAGTTGGTAAATACGATAAGGAACAGGAACTGTTCAAACAGTAAGCAGCGACCGCAAAGAAATTCAACATTCGAGAAGAAAAGTCCGACAATTATCCACAAAGGAGAAAAGATGCCAACAGCCTGGAGATCAGCCATTGATGAGAGTAAGATGAAGACTGGCCGGTGGTGAATAACTACAAGACCTAAAGAATTCTACGTGGGAGGGTAGATATTAAAATTATATCCCTCAAATTACTGTAATCAGTACTGGTTTTAGGTAAGGCTATTTAATAGAAGATTGTGTTAAATCAAACATTATCCCAAACCCTTAGAGAAAGGTTTTGTGTGCTGTACATGTTGACATATATTAATATTCATATGCTAATATTATTTTTATATAAAACATTCGACTTGTTGATTGGTGACATATAGGTCAATAACCTACATTACAGCGAATAGGAATATAGCATGCAAATGAGTAACTTGAACTCAGTTCTGGGTTCTGGAATATAATTCCACTCAAACTATTGAGCCGTAGTGTGGTCTTAGCATTCCGTTACAAAACTGGGGGCTTCGTCCGAGGGATCTAGAACAATTTTAGACTGTAAATCTAAGGCATCTAAGAAGTATTAGATTGCATAGTTTAATTACGATAGAAATTAGTTTGACTCACGTGTGTATAAGCTTCAAGCGCCGTTTGAATATTAATTAGGTGTGACGTAGCTGGTAGTTCAATTATACTGACTGTTATTGGTTGACAAAGAGGTCAGGTCTAAGGTTAAACTGATTGACCGCGAAAATTTAAATAGCGATTTTGAAAATTTTCTAGCGCAGAATTATCTAGAAGATAATTAATCTTTGACAAATGGCGACGGAATTCGCAAAGTGGATTAAGGTTGGATCGGACCTTGGTTATTCGGATCAAGGGCTTAGGGATTTTGTCAGAGAGAGACAAGAAGAGATCCAAGCTGAAAAGAGACGTCAAGAAGAGATAGCTGACAAAATACGCGAAGAAGAAATAGCTGACAAGAGACGTCAAGAAGAGATAGCTGACAAGAGACGCCAAGAAGAGATAGCTGACAAAATACGCGAAGAAGAGAAACGAGAAGCTGACAAGAGACGTCAAGAAGAGATAGCTGAAGCTGACAAACGACGTAATGAGGAATTAGAGTTACGAAAGCTAGAGATGGAAGAAAAGAGGAGTTCTGAAGAGAGAGAAGCCAATCTGAAGAGGATTGAATTAGACAACCAGAAAACGATTAGACTTAAAGAACTGGAACAAGAAAGACGACAAGGCGATAGAGATGATTGGATTGGAAATGGTTATAGTAGGGAAACCAGTGGACAGAATAATAATGCCAAGAATGTGAAGATGCCAGTATTTAGGGAAGACAGAGATTGTCTTGATGCATATCTATTAAGGTTCGAGAGGACCTGCATGGCATACGAAGTTCCAGAAAGAATGTGGGCATTAACACTAGTGAAATCCTTAGACGGAAAAGCATTGCAAGTTTTCGAGAGGTTGGAAGTAGATGAAGCACAAGATTACAAGAAATTAAAAGAGGAACTGTTGAAACGATTCCAGCTCACGGAAAATGGGTATAGAAAGAAGTTTCGCTCTTCTAAACGTGACACAGATGAAACTGTAACTCAGTATGTTGAGAGATTGAAACGATATTTGAGGCAATGGCTGTCAATGGCTGGATTCAAGAATGATTATAAAGGACTAGAGACACTGGTATTGCGTGATCAGTTCTTAGTGACATGCGATGATGAGATGAGATGCTTTCTCAAAGAAAAGGGAAAGGTGAATCTGGAAACATTGCTAGAACAAGCACAGAATTATGTGGAGGCTAGAGAAATTAGGGAGAGGAAGTGGACACCTATTTACAAAGAAAGAGACACTGAACCTGAAGGTCGTTCAAGAGAATTTGCAAGGAGTAATAGTGAGAATAGAAGTAGTAGTCTTGGACGGAATAGGAACAGAGAACAGGACAGGTACGAAGATAGAGGTCGGTTCAAAAATGAATGGGATTTCAGGAATAGTAAACGGAGGGAAGTTGGTAGAGAAGATTCAAGAGGAGGCTGCTTCCATTGTGGATCTACGTTACATTATGCATCAAAATGCGATAAGATGGGACCAGGCGCAAGGGCACATACGGTCGCCACTATGCAGTGTTTTGAAGATAGAGAAGAGGAAGATGTGGAACATGAGGTTACCATATCGTGCTATGAAGCTGAAGGAGCAGAAACGATGGGGGCTTATACGAGCATTGCGTTGGTGAATGGGAAACAGGTGAAGGCACTAAATGATTCGGGTGCAACATGTGTTGCCATTAGAAAGGGTTTAGAGAAACCTTACCAGTATACTGGACGTAAAATGGTTTGCAGATTTGCTAATGGAACCAAAGTAAAATACCCAACAGCTCTGATTGACATCAAGAGTAAAGAATTTGAAGGGAAAGCAGAGGCATTAGTGATAAAGAACTTGGTCAAAGAGCTGATAGTAAATCCCGGTTTATACGAGAAGAAACCAAAAAGAATTGGGTGTACAAATGAAATCAGGGTCAACGACATTGGAGTGAATACCCATGAAGATGATGTCACAAGGGGCGATGCTAGTAAGGAGGTAGTCGCTGGTGATGTTGAGGAGACAGTGCGTAAACGAGTGACGTTCGAAGAAGATAATCTGCTAAGAGGTGAACGTGACACACTTGAAGAAAAGTCGGATACTGGTCTGGACACAGCATGTAGGTTCAATACCATAGAGCAGTCGAAGGTAGAGGGGCCTGTGAAAGGGATATTAGCCGGGTACGGTACACGTACACATGACAAAGATAGAAAAGAGCGAAAAGGTGAAACAGTAAAGAAGACCTTTAGAAATAAACCACTGAGATTGGTAGAAACACATGATAGATACTTAATCACGGGCAGAGGCAGTGAGTTAAGTGACAGTCGTGGAAATCAGAGTAAATGTTGGAAAGAAAGAGTAGACTGGAGAAAGGAAGAGAACAGAAATAAGCGAAATGTGAACCAGTCTAGGAGATCGAATGAATGGAGATACGGAGAATGCGAAGAGAGTCCAAATGTGGATAGTAGAGATATAAGGTGGAATAGGAAGAACGCATACAGATATAATTGGAGAAATAATAGACCGTGGTACAGAGAAGAACCAGCTGATCAGTCTGGAGGAATACAAAATAAGAGTTATGGAGGTTGCAATGATATGAATAGGTGGAGAAGTATGTCATGGAATGACAGAGAAAGGTCATGTCCTAAAGGTAGTGTTAGGTATAGGACTAACGGAGATGTGAGTGTAGGGAGTTTTGAGGAAAAGTAATATGAAGGACGAGCTGTCCAAAGAAGAGCAGAAGTCCTGCGAACAGAAGTTAATAGTAGTAAGTATAGAATAGTTAAGTAAGTAGATATGTAAATATAATACATTATGAGATTAAGTTGAGTTATTGTTGAAGGTAAGTTAGCGAGTTATGTTGAGTAGAAGGAAGATAAATAAGATAGGATCAGAGCAAAGGAAGAGACTGTCGACAAGATAAAGGAGATGCCTAAACCGAGAAATAAGAAACAGACAAGGAAGAATGCCAAGATAACAGTCGAATGGAATGATGATCTAGAGAGGTCATTTCAGAGTTTAAAGAATGCTTTATCAGAAGCACCGATATTGAAATTACCTGAGATTGGTGTGGAATTCACTTTGAGAACGGATGCGTCCAATACGGCGATGGAATGTGTACTGATGCAGAGTCATGATGGGGTTATGCATCCAGTGGCTTATGCAAGCAAGAAATTTAGTGAAAGTGAAAGGAACTATTCTGTGGAGGAGAGAGAGAGTGCCTGGCGATGGTTTGGGGGATTAGAAAGTTCAACCGCTACCTGTATGGCCAGGAATTTGTGGTAGAGACTGACCACTTAGGACTGCAATACTTAAAGACTGGTAACATAAGAAATGCTAGAGTAATGCGCTGGCACCTAATGCTTCAGAACTACAGCTTTAGAGTTAGAAACCTCAAAGGTAGTGACAATGTAGTGGCTGATTATTTAAGCCGAGGATTAGAGTAAGTAGAATTAGACATGTAGATAAGAGAATCAGTGTAAATGCAATGTAAATTACAAGTATAGGTACGGTAAAGGTGATACAAGTTGAATTATCACAATAGATGTTAAATGTTAATGTTGAGTAGGTTGTTGCATAGTTACATAGCTATAGCTAGTGTAAGTGCTAGTGTAGATGACTGAGTAGTAGGAGTATTATAAGAAGTATGGGTAGTTTTAATAAGGATATTGAAAAGAAAATTTGTAGCAAATTTTAATTTGTGGGGGATTGTTGTAGCGATATCCTTTATCCCACCCATACGTTCTTACCCTGCTATATATATTGTTGAATGTTAATTACACATGTTAAGTTAGGCAGAGGCCCTAGTTAATGATTAGTTAATAATTTGATTGAGAACTTTCACATTGCTCTGTTTAATTAATTGACCAGTACTAGAACCAGTACTTAGGGGCAAAAATATATATTAAACAGGGGCAAACATTTCGAGATATAGCAACATTCGGTCAGTCAGCCAATGGGAGGCGAACAAAAGGATCGTCTGCTACGCCTGCGCAAAGAGCATCTAGGGAGGCTGGAGAAGAAGGACGTAATGGCGGAGGTTTGAGCGATCGCAAGAAGTTGGTAATTGTTGTCGAACATTATCGTGTGATTTCGTGACATTCGGGACGATTGGAAGCCGAATAACGAACGCTTAGTGTCCTAAGGTGTGGACTATAATGAAGGTCAACGAGCGTAACGTACGATCGATATAGCGCTGTACTTACCGGTAAGAGCGTGTATGCGTTGCAGTTTACAGCGTATACCTTAGATCAACGAAGTTACATCTCGTGACATTGCGAAACGATAAATAATCTACAGAGACTACTTCGAACTGTAAATGAAAGTCGCAGTAGTTGGTAAATACGATAAGGAACAGGAACTGTTCAAACAGTAAGCAGCGACCGCAAAGAAATTCAACATTCGAGAAGAAAAGTCCGACAATTATCCACAAAGGAGAAAAGATGCCAACAGCCTGGAGATCAGCCATTGATGAGAGTAAGATGAAGACTGGCCGGTGGTGAATAACTACAAGACCTAAAGAAATCTACGTGGGAGGGTAGATATTAAAATTATATCCCTCAAATTACTGTAATCAGTACTGGTTTTAGGTAAGGCTATTTAATAGAAGATTGTGTTAAATCAAACATTATCCCAAACCCTTAGAGAAAGGTTTTGTGTGCTGTACATGTTGACATATATTAATATTCATATGCTAATATTATTTTTATATAAAACATTCGACTTGTTGATTGGTGACATATAGGTCAATAACCTACATTACAGCGAATAGGAATATAGCATGCAAATGAGTAACTTGAACTCAGTTCTGGGTTCTGGAATATAATTCCACTCAAACTATTGAGCCGTAGTGTGGTCTTAGCATTCCGTTACATACTTTTTCGGAGTTTTTCCCGTTTTATAGTTATTTTCAGTTTGTAGAGTCTAGGCCTAGCCTGGATACGACCGACGGATATGATAAATGATACGCATGTGTCGTGTCTGTCGGGACTGTATGGGTCATTGGATGTGAGAGCATCTGACCCGTAGTAGACATCAACACTTAGTTGTATGTTAGGGGCGGGTCGACGGTTAAGGCGAGGGGTCCTCGGTTAGGGTATACATTCATTCATGGAGGTCATCCAAGTGCCCGACACAGCGTTAAGGAATGATGCTTGAAATAGTATCTGCTTTCTTTTTCCGCTCCCTCTAATTCGAGCTGGCTGTGTGTGTGTGTCTCTCTGTCTGTCAGACAGAGAGAGAGAAAGGTCTGTCTCTGTCTGTCTATCTGTCTCTCACTCTCTCTGTCACTCTCTGTGTGTGCATTGTGTGTACCTGTTTTTGTCTCTGTCTCTGTCAGTGTGTCTATACGAGCCAAGTGTTCAAGTGACTGATTCACACTGCACATTGCAGTGTTCATTCCTTCTCGCTCATAATAACAGTCACTGCATTCATTCATTTATTTTTATCTGGATTATCACTATTACGGTGCCTAAACGAAAATAATCATCATATAAGATGAATGCCATATGAAACGCACGTACAGTTCTGAACTTCTGGCAGTCAGAAGCGAGCTGAGGAAATCGAAAAATTCAGGCTGCTGTGTTTGCGAACAGTAAGGCCAGAATAGCCAAATTCACGAAGTAATTCTACGAAGAACTACTGTAACAGACCACAGTGAGTATACATGTACATTACAGGCACGTACGTGTATGTACATAGGCTATGGACCTTTGTATGGGTGTCACGACAACAGACTGGTCTAACAGACAACTCGTCTAACGACAACTGGTCTAAAGACAACTGGTCTAACAACTGGTCTAGGCTACAGACTGGTTCAGCGCTTGAGAAGTGGAAGCTGGATGAAAGTTTTGTACAGCTGAAATAAAGGCTGGATTGATCAAAAAAACGCAAGAGAAACGGAAGCTGGATGAAGGTTCTTTTACAGGTGAAATATAAGCTGGATTGACGAAAATAACGCATGAAAAATAGAAGCTGGATGAAGGTATCAATTTTAGATCTAGGACTAAAATAGAAGGTGGATTGATGAAAAACGCTTAAGAGATGGAAACTGGATGAAGGTATTTTTATATCTTAAATCGAAGTTGAATTGACGAAAATAACGAACGAGAAATGGAAGCTGGATGAAGGTATTTTAAGATCTGAAATAGAAGCTGGATAGCCTACACGTTGAAATACATGAGTGAAAGTCATCAATCCAGCTTCCATTTAAGCTAGAAACCATTTAACGTCTTTTCGTAAATCCAGTTTCTATTTCATCAATAGTACGAGTTGTCTGTAGACCTGTTGTCGTTAGACCAGTTGTCTGTAGACCAGTAACTGTTGTCGTTAGACGAGTTGTCTGTAGACCAGTTGTCGTGGAACCGTTTTCTTGTTTTGCATTGAACCATTATTGTGTCTTAACAATGGATTACTGATGACAGCGTTGAATACTGACATTCATAAAGCGAAACTTTATGAAAACTCACCAGTAGGCCTATACTATTGCGCTACCAAAATTACGTCAGATTATAATAGGCGCTCTTGTTTTAAAAAAGCCATCTAATTGTTTTTCACTGTTTAGTCTCGTTAATGGATAGGGGCCCCCCAAGCTGAGAATGTCCACGGGCCCCAGCTCAGTTGTTACGCCACTGTTCGAGAGGTGGCGAGTGGGTGCTGAGAGGGGCAGAGGCCACTGCCCAGATGCTTGGAGTCTTTTAAGGGGTCTAGCATCTTTGTAATTATACAAAGTTCATGATTTATGCCTTTTAAATATGATTGTTACAAAAAATTAACGACTGAACAAAATCTTATAGTAGTGTATACTGTATATATAAATATAATATTATACGACATGTAGCACCACTTTATTGTTAAATTGTTATTATTGTTATTATTAAAATTTGTCTTTAAATTTTCAATTATCTCATGACACTCAAAATATTTGTAGAGACCGGTGACTGTTGTGTCTAAGGACCAGAGATTTCTGTATTTGGCCTTTGCAAGGACCTGAGATTTCTGTATTTGGCTTTTGCGAGAGTTGCCTCAGATTGATCAGTATTTTTTTTAAACAGCCAATTGTTGATGTGTACCTGGACGGATTCTCTCATAATAATAATAAATCAATAAAAAAAAATGGCATCAGATGACCTTGGAGCAAAGAAGACAGTTATTATGAGTGAGCAGCTTGTCCAAGGTCGCCATAGTAGACGCAGTGGCTAGAGGTGGATTCGAACCTGCATACCTCTTGTCACAAGGCACCAAACATAATACCTTGGCATGTGTCCCATGCGGTGGTTAGTCCGTAATTACTGCTGCTATTAATTTGGTTTCAGAATGTCAGTTTGAGCGATGTATCATGTTGGAATGACACCGTCTTTCTATGATGCCGTGAAGTGAAATGCCGGACTGATGGTTTCCACTGCTCAAGCAAACTACTTTAGACCCTGGATTTACCCGATACATGACTGTGGCTTCCAGTTCCGTCATCGTGGTAAACGTTTGACCCGGCAGCAGTCGGAACTTTGGTGATATATCATCTGTTGCAATGTCTTTTCACCATCACACCTAGTTGCTTGACTTTTTCATGTTGCTACCTTTCAGCGCTTATGATCAGTCAGCATCTGCCTCCGCTCCTGCAGTGAACCCGACGGTCGAGGCTGCGGTCAGTCTGGCAGTTGACGGCATCATAAGTGCCGTAATTTTGAATATTGCGGGACCCATCAAACCCGGTTCACCTATACGGCGATTCTGGGTACATTAGTGGGTGATGTGGTAAAGCCTGTGATTTCTTCAGTTCTGACTACTCTGGCGTCATCAATCAGAGGAGACAATTATGGGTGAGCAACTTGTTCAAGGTCGCTACACGGTGGCTAGAGGTGGATTCGAACCTGCAACCCTCCTGTCACGACTCAGAAGGCACCGAACATACCACCACGTTCCATGCAGTGATTAGTCTATAATTACTGTAGCGAATTATATACGCTATTATCTATTGAACTAATTTATTACAATGTTCAATCCTTAATTATAAGTAAGAGTTAAGCTAGTCAATTTAGTACTGGCGTTGATTTAATTTGATATGTAATAATTTGGCGAAATAAATAATAATACATAGCTTAGGGGCGGTTAGCAAGGAACTAGTGTGTCAACAGCGCGTAAAGTTACGCAACGAAAAGGTTGTCATGGGATATTAAGTCAACAAACCAATGGTAGCGCTCGGAAGCGAATTTAACGATTTTAATGCAACGTCATGAAACGGTTGAAGAAAAATGTTTGATTCCGTTGCTGAACGCCAAAAGAAGAAGGACGTTTCGCTGAGGTGAACGTTTCTTAAGTTAAAATTAGCGGCAAGGATGATCGGTAGTTGAATGCGCTTTCGTTACAAAGAAGGCATTGCAACTAGGACGTTAAATAGCGGAGTTGAGTTTGTCTGAAGAAACTCGGAACTCTCGTATTGTATTTTTCGTCGGACGTGTGATGTGGTGAACATTTGACGGTTGGCGGAGAAGCTGATATTCGTTTGGACGATATCACGTTGGTTGAATTTGTTGTGTTCGAGTGCGTTCGTCTATTAAGCGACGTATCTCACGTCATCGAGTAAGAAGATTGGTGGTGGCGATATTCATAATCAACGACGTTGTCTTTCTTCATCCTGGAGCAAGGTCTTCGTGGTTGCATTATTATCCACACTATATTCAAGAGCACTTGGTTGCATTCTTCAAACAGTCTACAAGTTGCTGAACTACACTCATAAGAAGAACTTCATCTGTCGAGGAAAGATAAGCGATCAATAATAATATAAATAATCAACGCCAAATTAAGTAGATAGGTTATTTGATTGTTTGTATATAACGACATTGATTGAATACAATTTTCATAGAAGTTATTGGTTTCTTTTTAACCAGGATAGTAAAGGTTTAGTGATTTATTCAATACCCGTTAAACCCGGCAAAAACAGCTTTTAAATGGAAGGCTACATTGACAGCTATTAATTTCTATGGTTTTCAGCAAGCGAGAGATGATGGCACTCAAATGACTGCACCACTCCTCAAGTCAGAGTGTGTAATGATGGCTGCTAGATTTGTTTGCCGTATATCTGACAGGCAAAAAAGTGCCACTCGAAAGCCAAGCGTAGTGCAACATCTTATTCAAAAAGTGCTGCTATCGTTTCACACGAGTTCTTGCCCTTCACTGTTGTTTCATTGATGATGCATGTCATGCATGTGACTGAGTCTGTAATTAATAATAATAATAATTTGCCGCCTATACTCCACATGGGAGCGTCGCACGATGAGTTTATCAGACTTCAATGTCTGTCTAATCTCACCACTCATCTTTTATCAGGCTAAGATGTCACAACCTGGTCGTGAATCCTGCGTGATAAGCTCCTTGACCTGCATGGAGCAAAGGAGACAATTCACAGTGGCTGGAGATGGATTTGAACCTGCAGCCCTCCTGTCACAAAGCACTGAACATACCAACGTGTCCCATGCGGTGGTCAGTCTGTAATTACTGAGCACACTATTAAATATTTTGTCTGGTTTCTGCAAATGAATTTGGCCAATGTCCAAACGACTCCATCTCTTGCAACTTCCCTCAGATCAACCTCCGTGGTTTTGATAGTAAAGTTCATGGCACCCCGTCAAAACGGCGCCCGACAAAAGGGCGCCCGACATAAGGGCGGCGCTCTTAAAAGAAATAGCATCGATGAAGAGTCGGCCTATAAGTGATAATATTATGAGCAAATAAGCCGGTCAACGACGACCTGACAAAAAGCATTTACTACTAAACTATTTCACACATGATGTTTGTTGAAACCCAATATGCTCCGAGGACCTGGAAGAGGTGCTAAAATAAACAAATCAGGTGCAGAAAGCGGTAGGCCTAACATGAGAGGTTGGAAAGTTCGTTACCACGTGATATGAGCTTCATATAAAAGCAAAGGAAGCAGCTACATGTAGGGTAGGTCCACCGTTTGGAAATCGTTAACATGGAGGAGATCGCTTCGCAGAAGAGAAAGGCCATTTTACTTGTTGGCGGATACAGATATCGAAAGGACAAAGAACGCAAAGACGGAAGCATATGTCATGGAGGTATGTAATGGTTAAAATTATTTCAAATTGTAACGTAGCCCAATGAATTACGTTGCTGGTTTTCTGTCAGTTAGCGACTCTGCGAAAGGTTATTTTTAAAATGTTCGGCTTTGGCACACTTGTAATTAAAAGGTTCAAAAGATTTTCTTTTAGCGAAATAAATTAGCAAATGATCGGTTTCTGCAGTCTTCTAATTATTTTCCGTAGACTACAGTAGTTTTAACTCTTCATCAGATTCCTAGTTTTAACAACTTTTCAACTTCTCAATAAATTGCTTGTTTGTATTTCTCAAATAATTTCTTGCCTTCTAAATCTCGTTAAAACTTAGTCATAATATTTATATGTAGTGGTGGCTCACTTGTCGTTTTCAAATCATTTATTTCATCCGCGATATCTTTCACGATGCTATTTCTTTTAAGAGCGCCGCCCTTATGTCGGGCGCCCTTTTGTCGGGCGCCCTTTTGACGAGTCACCAAAGTTCATATGTTGTTGGTCCCACTATCTGGAATGGCCTCCCACTAACCTTGGAAATTATGCCTAGGCTAAATTCCCTTGCAGTTTTGAAGTCTCTCAAATCCTACTTTTTTAGCTGTGGGCTGGGCTGGGAGCGACTTTGAGTAGGTTTTTAAGAGGCGCTATATAAATTTTCGAAATGAACGAATGAATGCTCATGATGTATGGAACCATAGAAAAACACATACATTCCAATAAATATCTTACTCAGCACTCCCACTGCTCACATTAAAAGTTTCCACTGCTCAACCAAACCACTTTAAACCCTGGATCTGCCCGATACATGACTCTGGCTTTTGGTTCAGTCATAGCGTTCGACCCACGGCAGTCGGAACTTTTGCAGAAATCATCTGTTGCATATGTCTTTGATGTTTACACCTGGTTGATTGAATTTAATCATGTTGATACATTTCAGTGTCCAGGCACAGGCATCATCAGCCAACCCATCAACTGCACCTGAAAATCCAACGGTTGAAGCTGCCGTCAGCCTGGCCGTTGATGGGATGGTTGGTGCGGTGTTGACTAGAGTTGTTGGCACTGTTGTGCCAGGTTCCCCATCGGCAATCCTGGGTGAACTGATTGCAGAGGCGGCTAAGCCTTACGTTGTTAGTGCACTAACATCATTAGCTTCATCTGTCTCAAGAATGATAAGCACAACAGACGTCGCTAATCCATCGTCATCATCTCAGCAGAATATGTCCAACTCAGCGGGTAGGGCAATATGCTACTGCTTTGTTGCATCTGTTTGAGTAAATGGTTCTGTTTCAAGTGTACTTCTGATTTTCCGACGGGATTTTAATGAATATTCTCCAATGATTTCTGAGTTGAGCGCTTGACTTGATTTGACTATCATCTGATGCCATTATTATTGATTTATTATTATTATTATTATTATTATTATTATTATTATTATTATTATTATTTTCCTATCACTGTTATTATTATTGATATTAAACTATCATTATTATTTTTATTATTATTATTTTAGCGTCCCACGTTAGAGTAAAAATCAGTAATCTATCAGGATCTCAGAAGCTATCAGCATAGACGTTAACATAATCACATTTCATCGTTGTCCTTGTTGTCTTCATCATCATTGTTCTACAGTCATCATCATATTCACCAAAATCAAATTCTGCTGCATTTTCTTTACTCTCATTTTTGCTGTTATTCTATTGTGATCCTTATTCATAGCAAAATTATGCTGAGAGCTTCTCTGAACACATATTCAGTCAATCGATCGAGCAATCAATCAATCAATCAGTCAAGTTTCTTTTATTGCAGCCAATTGTAACAGTGAATCATCTAATATAGGATTGCGCAAATAGATTATATCGTCTTCAATTTTCTGAAAGTTCCAGTCACCTACACTGTACAAAAATATCGTCAAAATGGTTTCTGTAGGGTCCTCTTCAGTCATTCAGCGAAAGCTATATTTCACGGATATTAACCTAATGCGTACAACCATCTCTGCGCCGAACTTACACTCACCAATCCATGACTTCTCAGTGGCTTCATATGACTCTGACTTTGGCAACAGGGTGCCTCCCCTGAACAGAAGCAAAGTGGCAAATGATTCATGGTACTGTGCCCGTTGTAATGTCGATAATTTTCCTTATAACCATATTGCTGATAAGATACTTTTTTGCAATGTGTAAATGACCAGATTGATACGATATGTAATGTTCATGCTGATCTTGAATTGAACCTTTTCCCAGGTGCAAATGAAAGCCGTTGTTTACTTAATAACGATGACATTGATCCTGATAGTAATTATTTTGACACAAAGCCATATAGTAGTAGCTACCAGACTCCTTCATCCACTCAACTTAAATTCTCCTCTTCTTCGCCTCAATTCTCAATCCTGCATATAAACTGTCGAAGCATTTTGCCTAAACTAACGGAAATACACGATCTATTGCATAAGCTCCCAGTTTCCGTTCTCGCAGTAACCGAGACGTGGTTAACAGATGAAAGTACTGATCTGATTAGTGTACCGGGGTATAACTTTATTCACCAGCCCAGGGCTAGTGGCCGTGGTGGAGGAGGTGTGGGTGTATTCATTAAGGAGGGAATTTCTTTCTTTAGGTGCGAAGCCACTGAACGTAAACTGGCTCATAAATCCTACGAAGGACTGTTTATACAAGTCGCTTTGAGTGGAGAAACAGCCATCATAGGCACCATCTATCGCCCTCCTGGCGAAAGCTTGGAGAACTTTTCTGATGAATTTGAACAATTATTATCTGAGATTGTAAACAAAACAAAAAAGGTGATGCTAGTGGGTGATTACAATATTGATTTACTCAAGTCTTGTGAACATCAGGCAACAAGCTCATTTTATAGTTGTATAACGTCTTATCATCTTTTGCCAGCCATTACTAGGCCTACTCGAATAACTCCTCACTGGGCCACGTTAATAGATAACCTATTCACCAATGCCTGGATGAACATAGTTGAATCCACTATCCTTGCCTCTGATATATCTGACCATTTGCCAATCTTAGTTAAGTTTGACCTCCAACGCTCCTTGCTTAGTAATTCTTCGTTTGGGGAATCTAGGAACTTCAATGAAGAAAATAAGAAAAACTTTCGTGAACTACTTTCTGGACAGGATTGGACTACCGTCACTGAGCAATGTAATAGCGGCGATGTTAATATGGCGTATAAAGTTTTCTTTACACGGTATAAAAGTGCTTATGACAAATCCTTTCCAGTAAGTTCCAACAAGACTCGAAGTAAACAAACTTTTAAAAATCCCTGGATGACGCGGGGCCTACTTAAATCTAGTAAAAAGAAGGAGCAATTATATCTGAAATTTATAAAAAAAAATCCCAATGAAGTTAATAGAAATAAATTTGTGATGTACCGGAATAAATTTAAAACAGTTAGAATAAAAGCTGAAAAATACTTTTATGCCACCGAATTTGACAAGTATAAAAACGATCTTAAAAAAACTTGGAGCCTAATTAGGTCGATAACTAATATGGGACCACGCGATGCGACCATAGAATCGCTAAATGTCAACGGTGCTAAAATTGAAGATCCTGAAGACATAGCTAATAAACTAAACAATTTTTTTGTAAGCATTGCCCAAGTTTTAGACGACAAAATACCCGACTCTTCAGATTCATTTATGAAGTATATGAAGCCCCCTCCATTAAGGTCATTTGGTTTAATATCAACTTCCTCTAGTGAGGTCTTGAACCTAAGTCATTCCATACGTACTACACATAGCAAGGGTATAGATGACATTGACCCCTGTATCGCGGGACCTAATATTGACTGCATTGCCCAACCTCTAGCAGATTTGATTAATTGCTCTTTCACTACAGGCGTCTTCCCGCAGCCTCTAAAAATTGCAAAGGTAATCCCCATCTATAAAAAGGGCGAAAGAGACAAGTTGACCAATTATCGTCCGATTTCTATCCTTCCTTACTTCTCTAAAATATTTGAGAAAACAATGTATAGCAGACTATATGAATTTGTTACGAAAACTGACATACTTTTCCCGTCACAGCACGGCTTTCAATCGGGTCACTCCCCATATATGTCCCTGCTATCCATGCAAGATAGAATCTCTAATGCAATAGAAAATAATGAATTCTCCTTGGGTATTTTTTTCGATTTGGCAAAAGCCTTTGACACTGTAAATCATAACATACTTTTACATAAATTAGAAACCTATGGTATACGTGGTCTGCAACTCAGTTGGTTTGCCAGTTATTTGGAGGGACGTCAGCAATGTGTTGAAAATAACGGCAAGCGTTCCACTTTGAAAAGGATCCTATATCCCCAGGGATCCAATCTAGGACCCCTGTTGTTCCTCCTGTATATCAACGATCTCCCGAACGTCTCCAGCCGCTTGTTCTTCATCCTCTTTGCAGATGATACGAACGTTTTTTATTCACATTCTTGCTTGCATACGCTTTTTCAAATCATAAACGTGGAGCTTGAACTTGTCGCCGATTGGTTTAAAGCAAACAGATTGTCTTTAAACTTGGAAAAAACTAACTACATCCTGTTTAAATCACATAGGAAAAAAATCCCACTGGGAGAATTTAAATTAAAAATTAACGGCATCTCTCTCACTTCTGTAAAATCTACTAAATTTTTAGGAGTCTATGTTGATAGCCATTTAACATGGAATGAACATATTTCTCATGTCGCTTCAAAAATAGCAAAAAATATCGGAGTAATGGCTCGAACTGCTTACATTTTACCATCTAGCATTAGAATCAAACTATACTTTTCTTTAGTCCATCCATATCTCTCTTATTGTAACATGGTGTGGGCCTCTACTTATGCTTCAAGATTATATAGAGTAAATATTTTGCAAAAAAGAGCTGTTCGTTTAGTGGTGGGAGCTCCATATGGCTCTCATACAGCCCGCATATTCATCAACCTAAAAATTCTGAAACTAGATCAGATTAGGACTTTCCAAATAGGAGAATTTATGTACCGGTTTGAACGAAGCCTCCTGCCACCTATTTTCAACAATTATTTTCAGCTCTCATCCCAGGTTCATTCTCATTTTACTAGATACTCTTTTTCGTACCGCCGAACCTATGCTCGCACTAACACACGCCTGTTTTCTATTAAATCTGCTGGGATCAGAACTTGGGAAAAAATCCCAAGGGAAATACGATTAAGCCCCAGTATTTGGGTTTTTAAGAAGAAACTCAGCACCTTTCTTATAGAAGGCACACAATAAGAGTGAAGCACTGTTCGTTCGATGTATGTACTGCAGAAGGTCTCTGTTCGGTAGTTAAGTTTTTTGTTCTTTTTTCATGATTGCTTGTGACTCAGCAGCGCTGAGCTTTTCAGTTTCAATTTATTTTGTTGTGTTTTTTCTTCCGTTTTTTTTCTAGCATAGATAGCTTGATTATTTTGTCACTTTTTTCATTCACTATGTTGATTTTGCAAAGATTTCGTCATGGCCACCTCACATCGTCAACTCAATACATTAATTGGTGTCCCTAGGTAGCGGGGTAATTTTATCCCTTTAGGGCCTCCCCTTTTTGTAACCAATGAACAAGATGTGTAAACCTGTTATGCATACTTTGGTTGCAAAATAAAAATATTTGATTAATTGATTGATTGAGTAATCTCGGCCGGAGCCTGCTCCAATTAGATGCCGATCTTTTAGCGCTGCAGACGGTTACGAATGACGAATTTCAAAGTTTTCAGACGGACTTCGCAGCGTAAGTCTAACGAAGTCTTGCTCAGTCAGACTAAGTCTTGCTCTAAGTTCATATCTGCCAATCTGTTTGATTAGATTATGCATTCTTCCACAAATTGTTCTGGACAAAGACTGGCATAAAAACGGTTAATTAAGTGTCCTCAGACTGTTTCCAGAAACTGACGTTCCATGGAGACCCGAGGTAGTTCCTGGTGGAGCTTCCAGGAAGCTTGGATGCCTCCTTCCCCTTACCGACAATTCTATTTACATGAACAGGTCTTTCGATTTTTTAAAATCTTGTATGACGACCCCTTCGATGGCAGAGTGCGTAACTCTTATGTTTGTAAAAAATTTATATAATTTTATTTCCAATATGCATACAGCCAAGGCCGTAGCTAGGGGTGTTTTGGGTGTTTGAACACCCCTGAAATGAAATAATGCTATAATGAAATAATGCATTTACTGACACAATCATGATGAAAGGACAAAGGGGATTTCATTTTGAAGCTCTAATTTCTATGTGACAATTTACAATAGATTTAATCATTTTCTAAAGACTTTAGTCAGTTGATTTGGCTGCATATCGGCTATCTCAAGGTCGAGTAGTAAACACTCCCCGAAATAAAATCGTGGCTACAGCCTTGCATGTAGGAATTTATGCAATATTAATTTGTAAGTGTGTATGCATTCAGGCCATATTTTTTATTCCTACATCTATTTATGATATATACGGTGCATCACAGTCTTGTATGACAAATGATCAGAATAACGGAAGTAGTAGCAGTATTAATAATAATGACGACAACAATAATGATGATAATAATAATAACACTAACGCTTCAGTTATGTTTTTGTTTGCTCTTTCATTAAGACCTTAAGTCACATGAATGAATGAGGGGCAGCGATTCCAGATGCACCACTTTATTATTTATAAGGCCCAGGGTTAATGAAGTACCTCACGGGAAAAATACTAATGATAATAATTATAATTACAATGAGTTTCTTAACTTGAGATTGTCAGCTAAGATGGTCTCCTATTTTATATTCCTTCTAATCGCTGGAATCATCTTCCATTCATCCTTCGCCTCCTATAGTCGTGTTTTTACTGGCTTCTTCTCTGTGTCAACTGTACCTCACTTCCAGAACATTTTATCTTAAATTCATTCCTATCTTAATATCACAAGGCTCAGAATATAAGTGTATGTATTCGTGCGTGTTTTTATTGGTTTTAATCTGTTTTCTGAATAGGATGGGTGATGAACGTCAAAATTATTTTGAGAGAGGCGACACTGGGCTGTCATCTGTAGAAGCCATTTATGTTCGTGTTGACAAGTCCATCATTAAGAAATTGGGCAGCAGTCTTACGGAACTGATCCGCATAAGTTTATTCTTTAACACAACGATGCATTTCAACGTTACAGAAATTAAGAGGGTAGGGAACATGACAGACACAGGGAGAGAGACAGGGAGAACAGAATAGAAAGAGCTAAAGAATCTTTTCATATAGTTATTTCGGATCGATCTGTTGAGTCTGACAAGCTGATATCGTAACCGTTATTGCAATCTCCGTTTACTATAGTGTGGACAGATTTGAGCTTATAATTATATGAACACATATTCATGGTGACAATCTATCTATCTATCAATCAATCAGTTTTTTTTATTGCAGCCAATTGTAACAGTGAATCATCTAATTTAGGATTGCATGAATAGATTAGTCTTCAAAATTTTCTGAAAGTTCCAGGCACGCACAGTGATTTATTGTCAAAATTATTTCTGTAGAAATTATTTCAATGGATTTGTCTATAGATGCTGACAGAATAGGACATAGGCTAGATGTTAACTATCTAGATGTTTATGAATAGAACAGATGAGGGTGGAATTAGACGTGTCTACTGGCTTAGTGGCAATTGGAACTTCTTTGACCTTGGAACGGGCGCAGAGTTTCATCACATCGATTTCCACAGACTATACAGTATACACACTGGACGAATTACAGCATACAGGAAGACACCTATAACACTTAGTTGACCTGTGCTGGTGTATTATATTATTATCACAAGGGGCAGGCCATTCACATAGTACAGATTTCGAACATTTACTTTGAAAAAGTAGCATATAGGCCTATAGAGGGTTTTGCTGATTAGCAAAATTGTGACAGGACGTCTCAACATAGATTTTATCAGATATGTACGCTGAACCTTCTTTTACCCATTTCATTGCGTCAGATTATTGAATTTAAACAAATCTAAATTTGTGTTTTAAGTTCTATTTGGATAAATTACACTGACCATTCTTTCTGCATAGATAGTACTGTATATATAGGCTACCGATATTTGTTATATGCCATTAAATTGAGTGCTTCTGTGGATCTTGATGAATATTCACCTTAACATAGGCATATTTTTGCATTATTTTTAGGTATTTTTAGGTGATGGTATCATAGACCGGAAGGGATAATGTCCTGCCCGAGGGATAACGTCCGGGGGCTTTTGTCCGGGGGAGATAATGCTAGGGGGGATAATGTCCGTTTCCCCACTGATGGTATGGGCTAATTAATTCCATGAGACACATTAGACATGGACACATAGAATGCTGAAGTGAAGAAAATCTTTGTTTGTGTTCAAAATTCTATGTGAAGTATTTTTTGTCGTAATTTAATGACTTCCTTATTAGTTATATAGTTTGACAGTGAGTATTTGTACTTAGTATTTAAAATACTTTTCCAAGCCAAGTATTTTATACTTGTATTTTAAATACTTTTGTAAAAAAGTATTTTTACTTATATTTTAAATACTTTTGTGACCAAGTATTTTTACTTATACTCAAAATACTTTTAAAAAAAGTATTTTCCCATCACTGAGAGTGGTGTATATATAAATATAATATTATATGACGTGTAGCACCACTTTTATTGCTAAATTATTATTGTTATTAAAATGTGTCTTTAAATTTTCAATTATCTTATGACGCTCAAAATATTTTTGAGACCGGTGACTGTTGTGTATAAGGACCTGGGATTTCTGTATTTGGCCTTTGCGAGAGTTGCCTCAGATTGATCAGTATTTTTTTAAACAGCCAATCGTGGATGTGTACGTGAACGTATCTACCCATCCAGTGAAGCAACTTGATTCAACGTACGCAAGCTGCATTCAGGTATGTTAACATCCAAATGCACTAATTTTACATTTCTACCGATATCTTCGTTTATCTATTTGACTTGATTTTACTAAATTCTTAGGAATACAATAGTTCTAGCTTTCTCTCTCTCTCTCTCCTCGTTTTACTGTGTCTTTTTTTTATCAGTTTCTCTCTGGCTCCGTCTACCTCTCTGTCTGCCTTTGTTTCATATTGCTGCTTGTGTTTGAATCCGTGCCTCTGGGTGGATGGAGCCTCTTGCTTATCAGGTCTGCATGTGCCATCAAGGAATACGCTGTAGTTATATGTACTATGTCTGCCTGACTTCTTGTCTGACATTCAGTATATAATTTGTTTATGTCATTTGTTGATAACAGGGCGCCGAGCCTCAGATCTACTTCAACGAGGAGACAAAGTCAATGGAGGAGAGCAGCTATGTTCTGTATGATAGGCGTCAGCTAACTTCAGTTGGCGTGGTTGAAATGCCCTCCAAAGATGTAGTCAGGATCGTCCTGACAAATTTGAAGATGCCCTCCTGCCATATGGCTATCAAGGCGTGGCTCTCATTCAAAGTGAGTTGAGCCAAGAGGATACTTTGGTTTGACTGTCATTAGTTAGCGTTCTTGTTATTATAATTATGGTTTCTAATTATGATGATGATGAATATTATTATTATTGTTAATATTTTTGGATACTTTCAACATTATTTTTTACTGTTATTATAAAAAAAATTACCCAAGGTGGTCATGATCCCTCAGGCGAAAAAAATTGTCCGGAGACAAACAAAATTATATTCTGTGTATTATTACTAACTACCTGGGAGAAATATAGGATTCGACCCGCTCCCAACCACAACCTCACCACACCCCACCCCATCGCACACCACACTCCGACCTCCACCGGCACGCCACCCGTGAAATTATGGGTTTCGGAAAAATTCCTGCCACCCCACTTCCCCATACCCCTCCCCACCACCCCAGTCCCTCATCACCCCACCACACCCCTAACACCCCACCCCACTTATCGACTGTGGATGCTTTCGTGATGGTTAATTTGGTTTCCCCGGTGTTATTAGCGTCGTTTAATTGGTTCTTCTACACACATTCACTCGCAAGTGATCAATGCGTGACACTCGTCAACTGTAATTATCGTTCCTCTGCAATGGTTCTGTGTTGGATTGTGCACTGCGTCCTCGCGTGAACGATGCTCATGAATCGGATGCCGGCCTGTTGACCTTGACTTTGACCTCCAGACTTACTGGTCACCAAACTATATTGTCAGCAACACACGACTAACTGCTGAGAATCGCCAAGACCTTCAGGCGATCCAGTACGTTGGACATAAATTATGCTTGAAGGATCACTATTAATATAATTATGTGTATATTTTGCGTCTCTGTGTATACCAAGGTAGCCCTACACAGACTGGAGCGCCGCTTTCGGCTGCTGAGTTCTGTCTCGTATTTTTTAGTTGTTTATTTCCTGTTCCTCCCTTGCTACTTAGACGGACGGCACTGTGCATGATGAATTATATAGCGTTTAAAGGCTTCTAATCAAACGAACTAATAAACGGATTAATAATTATATCAATATAGCTTGTAGTTACGCTAGACATTAAACTGGCGCATTTTAGTTTTTAAATAATGATTCAATGTGGCTCAGTAGGCCCACATATTTATGAGAAACATGACATTATGCAGGAGCTACAAAAGCAAAGAAACATATAAGCAACGTAATTGGCCGAAGTGGTCAGTGGACGCCAAATGACGTTATAAAAATGGCGTATGAGAGGACAGTTGATAGAGGCGCAAAGAATTTGAGTTGGGCCAGAAAAGTTGATGAAGATCGGACATGTCCATTGTTGATGGTGATACATGAAGGAAAGATAAGCAAATATAAAATTATCTATATTATACATACGCGACATTTAGGTAATTAAGATTATCTGTTATAATTTCAACTTGTTTACTTGAAACTCTTCATTATACAAACCAAAATGAATCGCAGTCGTGCACGTGCTTTAGAGCAATTCTATTAGTCTAGTAATGCATTCAAGCAGAGACCTCTGCGTTGTATATCTCTCGCCTAATAAGCGTGACACCAGGATCCCTACACAGTGGCTAGAGGTGGATTCGAACTTGCATCCATCCCTTCACAAGGCACCGAACATACCACCGTGTCGTATGCGGTGGTTAGTCTGTAATTATTACTGCTATTAATTTGGTTTCAGAATGCGATTGAAGTTCGTGTTGCAATGACACCGGCTCTCAATGATGCAGTGGTATCAAATGCTCACACCGTTAGACTTATCTGTAAACAGACTGGACACCAGATTATTGTGGTAATTACTCGACTAGCGCAATCTTCGCTGAATCGGCAGGACCTCCAAGCAGCAAATGGAGCAAATGAGACAATTCACAGTGGCTAGAGATGGATTTGAACCTGCAATCCTCCTGTCAAAAAGCACCGAACATGCCAACGTGTCCCATGCGGTGGTCAGTCTGTAATCATTAATGCCATGAATTTGTATGGCTTCAGCAAGTGAATTTGGCCAGTGTGCAGATGACGCCATCTCTGGCAACTTTGTTTAGATCAACTTCCGTGGTTTTGATTATGATGCATGGAACTCTAGATAAACCCATGCGTTCCAATAAATCTCTTCCTCAGCATTCCCACTTTACTTCTCACGTACATCCAGTTGCTTGACTTTTTCATGTTGTTACCTTTCAGCTTACCAGAACAGTCGGAATACACCTCGTCAGCGGGCCATCTAGATGCGACATCAGCTGCATTGCCAAGCAGTCAACGACGGGGGTAGACGCTGTGGTCAGTCTTGCAGTAGACTCCGTTGTTGCAGCTGTGGTTCATAGATTTGCTGGGCCTGTTGATCCTAATGTTTCAGAATAGGATGGGTTATGAAGGCTTCAAGTTCGAGAGTTCATCATTCCCACTTCTCACGTTCCAACTGCTTTAATCATGTTGATACCTTTCAGTGTTGAAGTGCAGGTGTCACAAAATAGAGTATCCCCCGTATTAGTTGCATCCCACAAATTAAAAAGTCGAAAAAGCCGCTCTCGTTTGCATTTGTTTGGCAAATTAATTTTCATCTGCTTTGTTTTGAACAATGACACTAACAGGTATGTTTATTCCTACTAGATAATTTGTTTTGCCCTGTTTTTAGAGCACTTTAAACATTTAAAACACTTAAGAACACTCAGAGTCACTAAATAAACTTCAAGTAGCCTTTATCTGAGCATTGCTTAGGACATTTAAAACAATTAGTCACTTTAAATTTTGATTAAAGCATAAAAAATTATTATGCGCATTTTTCAAAAAAGATAGAATGGTTTATCCACCCGGATAGTATATATATATATATATATATATATATATATATAGACCGGTTAATTCCATCCGGGGGATAGATTAATTCATCCTTCCGGATAGCTTTCAGAGGGGATACTCCGTTTCGTGTCACAGGCAGCATCCACTGAAGCACAAGCTGCAACATCGAATGGGAACCCAACTGTCGAAGCCGCAGTTGGACTCGCTGTTGATGGGATGGGGGCTGCTGTTCTGTCTCATGTCGGATCTGTTCGAGGATCGCCTTCTGCGATAATAAGTGGACTGATTTGTGACGCTGTCAAGCCTTTTGTGACCAGTGCTATCACGTCCTTGGCTTCATCTGTTTCTAGAGTCTTCAGCACAACAACAGTCAATGATTCATCGTGATAATCAATCCAGTCTGTATGTAACAACACGGAAAGTGCCGGATCTCATTCTTCGCCTGATCCTACCGACGCTACCGTTCAGCAGAAGACCTCGTTTATGGAAGTTCTGCTGAAGCGAACAGTGCTATGGAGAACCGATGTTTTACGCTCTGGACACGAATTTTCTCTCGCCTTATGATCTGGATATAGGAGATTCTACTTCACCCAAACGGAATCTACCGGTTGTAGAGTAGTATCATTTCAGTAAATGCTGATGTTCTCGGACTTCAGTCCATCATTGAAACCAGTTCAATGGTCTTGAATTTGACATGGTCGGGCAAGTCTAACAAAGTCTTACCAAGTCAGACTAAGCCCTGCTCTAAGTTCGTATCTGCCAATCTATCTTTGGATTTGGATAGATAATGCATTCATGGACAAATCTGTCCAATGATTGGCATAATAACAGTTAAGTGTAAAATACAATGAATTTGACAAATGATCAGAATAATGGAAGAAGTTGCAGCATTCATAATAATGATGGCGATGATGATAACACCCTAATAATACCATATGCCGGATTTGGATAAGGGGTAGCCTTTCAATGGCATGAACAATAACACGATAATAGGCCTAATAATAATAATAGTAATAATAATAATAATAGGCCGACGTTTGACAATTGTAACTGGAAACCCACTCGAAACCACGCATCTTTTCTAGCGCCTCTCAATTTGCACGTAAAGATACAACGGAGTAGCATTTCGAGGCGCATTCACTCAGTTGTTAGGTGATGAGGACCACTAATTCCCGAACAATGCAACTTTTCATGCAGTTTCTTGTAACAAAATGATGCGCTTAATAAACGATTGTTAATATATAAAATAATAATAATAATAATTGCCTTCGGGGGAACTTTTACCCAGCAAAATCTTCACGAAGATGAGGCCATTCCAGAGTAACACCATTCCCATCTCCGGATATTGTTTTGAGCACCTGAGGGTATCATAAATACCTCGGATAAAAATAATAACAATTAATAATAATAATAACTACAGCCTTCTAACGCTTCAATGATGCTGTTTTGGTGGTTCTTTCAATTAGCCCTTATAATTGATATAGATGATTTGATTTGACGACTGAGGAGTAGGCATAACGGTTCCAGATGCACCACTTTTATTGTTTTGTAAGTCACTGGGGGTAATGAAGTACTTCAGGGCAAAAAAATTACAACGAGTTTCTTAACTTAAGATTGTCTGTCAAGATGGTCTCTTATTTTCTATTCCTTCTACTGGCTGGAACCATCTTCCATTTCCCATAGTCTTCCTTCTTTATCGCCGTCTCTTACGCCTCTGATCCTGGCTGCTAGCCTGCTACTCGGCGTCAACAGACCCTCACTTTCAATTTTTTGGTCTTAAATTCACGCCTATCTCATCACAAGACTAAGAATATAACTGTATGTATTCATGCATGTTTTCATTGTTTTGATATGTGGTCTGAATAGGGCGGAGTACGAAGGGTACCGATATGCGCACGCAGAGGAGGAGCTCGGCGAAGCTGTTTACTAACAGAATGACCGCTAATAAAGAAGACATTATAAATACTTTGTTATGCTACTTTCTATATATCTTTACATACCCATGAGCGGTGTCACTTGGTTTTTGTCATTAAACGAATATATAAAAATACTACAGCAGTGGCGTAGCCACGAATTTTTAATGGGGGGGTTATGGCCGGATACCCTGTTTTTTGCTATTTTTCTTACTTAAATGGATAAATAGCCTTAAAAACCTTTTCCCGGAGCCAATGAGGGGTTTTAACCCCCGAAACCCCCTTGCCTACACCACTGTACTACAGAGTGGACAGATTTGTTGCTATAAAGAAAATCACAACCTGCCAGAGGGAACTTATTCGCAGAGTATGCATCATTCAGCATAAATTTATTCTTTAACACAACAACGATGCATTTCAACGTTACAGATAGAGAGAGGAAACAAGACAGCCAGATAGGCCAAGTCAGACACAGAGAGAGAGACAGAGAGAGAAGAACAGAAAGTGCTAAAGAAAGTCTTTTTATCTATAGTAACTTCGGATCGATCTGTTAAGTCTGACATCGTAATATTATCGTGATATCGTAATTGCTATCTCCAAATTTCTAAAGCGTCACTCGAACGCCAAGTGCAGGGCACCAGTTTATTCACGAGTGCTGTTATCGTTTCACATGAACTGTTTAGAACTCTTGTCCATTTTCCATATATAGATATATTGTAGAATATGAGTGTATGCATTCATGCATGTTTTTGGTATATATGCTATGAATAGAGTTGGATATCAGAGCATAAAGTTCAATAGAACGAACGACATCTGTGAGTATGTTCATTAAAGTCGCATGTTTTATTCTGATCGGTGACAAAATATGTCACTCCCATATTATGGGAGTCCATGTCAGATCTTAAACGAAGAGTATGTATAACATTGAGTATATTTTTGTTCTTTTACACAACATCGACGCAGATAGAGAGAAAGAGCGAGGCAGCCAGATAGGGCGACAGGAACAGGGATAGAGACAAAGAGAGCAGAACAGAAAGAGCTAAAGAAAGCTTTTCGTCTATATATATATATATAATTACTTCGGATCAATCTGTTAAGTCTGACTATAGCAGCTGATATCGTAACCCTTTAATACTGTAATCTCCAAATTTCTAAAGCGCCTCTCAAAAACGATGCGTAGGGCACCAGCTTATTTATGAGTGCCATTACTGTTTCATATGAACAAACTGTAACCTTAGAACTCTTGCCCTTCGCTGGTGTTTCATTGGTGATGCATGTCCGTATGTGACTGAGTCTGTAATTAATAATAATAATTTGTCGCTTATATATCCACATGGGAACGTTGCACAATGAGTTGATCAGACTTAAATGCCTGTCTAATCTCACTACTCATCTTTTATCAGGCTAGATTAAAATAAGAAACTGAAATTAGTAGTTAAATGCAGTAAATTATCAACTTACAGGCAGCTCATAAATCAATGTAATTTTCATACCTATATAGGGATTATAGGCCCATGGTTTTTATGCCCGCTACTCAGGTGTTAGATTATTCTTAGTTTGGACAGTAATACATTTTGGGTGATGGAGATGGGTAGGTTAGGAAAATCTGACCTAAAAGTGGAAGTCCCAGAACGAATTTCGGCTGCAAAGAATTGTTCGGTCCGAATTAGAATTGTCTCTCGACAAATTGCCAGTCGACGAATTGTCCGGACACCAGCTTTATAGACAAATGTTCGTCCATGCCTGTGATTTTCATTCCTATTCCAGAAGAATTTCTAATTCGTATAGACCACCATTTGCTCACACAAATACTCGGCTATTTTCAATCAGATATACAGGTGCTAAAGTTTGGAACAGTATCCCATCAGCCGTCTGTCAATCACGAAGTCTGCACATCTTCAAGAAATGCCTAGGCCTATGTTCTCATGTAATGAATCAAACTGATTGAATGTCTGTTATGTTATATTGGGTGTGATAGTTAAGTTTAGTTAAATATTGATCAAGCATTAGTTGATTTTTATAAATTCCTTCCCTGATTATTTGTGTTTCTGAAATGATTCAATTGGCTGTAAATTAATGTATATTTTGTGCTTTGTACTTCTGCGATTACTGGATGGCCCTAATAGTGGGATTATCCATCCCTTCTGGGTCTCCACTTCATGACCACTAATTTACTTAATTCTTTGTTTTAATGTCATAATTGTTTGCGTGGTATATTCAGTAAACTAAGAAATTGAATTGAATTGATTTAGCCAGAACAGCAGCTGGTGCTTTGACAATGTCCTTGGTCCTTGCCCGCAAATTATGTACTTCTTGTTATATATCAGGGCTTTTTAGCATGCAGTTGTACACAAAATGTGTAGTTCTAAATGGATTTGTGCGATTGTAGAAGCACTTCTGTGCCATTAAAACTAGTTTTAAAAGGTAATTTTCCTCCGTTTTTAGTAATTTACCATGGATGATGGGAAAAGAAAGAAAAGGTTACAAGTGCAGTTCTAAAATTTTCCCTAAAACAGCCCTGCTATATAATATAGACTGATGGATAGGCAATATGCCTACTGATGTTAAGTTAGGGAAGGACTCAACAATTATCACGAATACATGTGACTCTCAACAATTTTCACGAATACATGTATATTACTTAAGTAATGGATTAGTACTTCGGACTAGTACTCGGGTATGATTATTAGACTAAGTTGTGGAAAGCTTAACTATGTGTGAGATGCTAGGTCGGCTCCTGGTCGGACGTTTTATGGTTTTTCCGAATTGAAAAAATTAATCAGTTGGACAATCAGTTTTGCATAGGAAGGTCTTTGTCGTCGAGTAATCAGATAAGCAAAGTCGTAAAGTGAAGTATTTAGAGTTGTCATCAAACCTAAGAAGAGATGGTGCTGCCATGGAGTTTTGTTAAACGTTAGAAAATTCTGAAGGATCACACGTTGGTTCTAAATTCCGATAACTTCGGGACTGTTACTTCGAACGATCACTGGACGGTGTGAAGGTGTGTTGGGAATGACAAGTAAAATAAATTTGTTCAATTGATACTTTGATAAACAGATGCATGTTTTTGGAGCGAAATGCACGACAAGTGGTATGGAAATAGAATAATCTATATACAGAAGCTACGATTCACAATGTAACGGCTGTATGAAAGTCGCCCTGCTGTGGCTGAGATCCAACCTCAATTAATGGCAATTAATCGAGGAAGGTTAAAATATATTCAATATAAACGAAAACAGATTAAGAAGTGGTCCATGTAGGTAGGGCCGAAGTATCTCATCTTCCCAAATTTTACCATGTTGTTGTTGTTCTTATTATTATTATTGTTGTTGTTGTTTTTTTGCCACAAGGTATTCATTCTCCAGGGTCTTCGAAATTATTATTATTCTGATTTTCCAAAGATTGTGATCATCCCTATCAGCAGCGTAGCAATCATGTGCACAAGGCTGTACTTGCAATAATCAGAGGCGAGTACATGCTACAGTTGTATATAGGGCTGCAGGTCATTTTCCCCAAATGATTAAAATGGAGTTGTACCAAAAAGAGGGAATGGGGTTATGCAGCTGTGCCCACCTTCCCATAAACTGAACATGCAAGTGCAACTGGCAATAATCAACGATTACGGTATAACAATGATTATCACATATTGAAACACAGTAGGCCTAATGCCTAAACTTCCCAAACAGACGCATTTCAGTTTGGTCAATTAGTCTAAGTCTATTTTTAAAATTAGTTTTAGGCTGATAGGTCACATAGCGAAAGCGCACTACAAAGTGAATTTATGTTCACGTAAATAGAAGTTGGATTGAAAAAAATAGATCTTTGCATAAAATTAATTAAAGTTGAATTAATAAAAATAATTCATGGTATAAATTGGTTGGATTGATAACATTTATAAATAGAACAAAGGACTAATTTCCGATGTTTTCTAACATGCACAAAATTTGGTTTACCATCCTAAACAATGTCTATTTCTACTGCCTTACCCTTTCCGGTCTGCTGCACACAAAAAAATAAAGTAGGCCTACATGGTTTCACTTTTAAACACAGAAGGAGGAGGAGAGGTATAGCAATATATATATATAGAGTTCGGGAAGTAGGCCTAATAAAATTATTTATGCTGAATTATCATCTTGATAATTTGGTGGCTTCTACACTTTCGAAATTCTGTGTTGTATTCAATCAGAATCCAAAAGTAGAATGCATGAAATATGAAGCCAACATGGGTGCATTCGTGCTGCAAACAGGCAGCCTACATAGCTTTTTCTACAGAGCAATGTGAATTCAAGGTTGCAAAACCAACCCAGATTTTATGAAAAAGTGCAGCAATTAAGTTTAAATTGTGCCATTTGACAATAATTTGTAACTTGACATTTTACATATCCAAAATTATCTGTTCACAGATTGGTAACTGAACAGTACATGTAGCTATGAACATAGAGAAAGACAGAAAATTGGTTGGACTTACGACAGCAGCTCGTTTGAATCAAGCCAGCTGATCATCCGTCACAGACTGAAGCGCAATTACTTCAGTATCGAAGCTGATGACTTCATTGTACAGCTTGAGGTCATAATTCAGAAACACCTTGGGATTTTCTTGATCAATATTCGATGACGCGATGGAGAATACGTTGCTGGTTCGTGGAGTATCATTTCTGAAGATCGGGGAGCATTGGATTCCTGTCGACAGGTGTGATACCTTTTGTTCCAGCATCACATCGACTGATTTCCTTTCAGTTGGTTGATGATTCGTTCCTCCAGCCATTATCCTCTTTTCACCGCCAAGACAACACTGAAGTGCACAAGTCATGTGCCTTGAAAGCCATGACCCTTCTGGACACTTTCTTTCCTACAGAAACCATTTTTGACAATATTGTCATGGGACTAAATTATATAACTACCAGGTACTATAATAGACAAATTTGAATAAATAATATTAATCCCTTTAGCGGCTGCCGCGATTATAATCGTCGATTTTTAGTACGACTATGAGCCGGTCGGCCGCTAAAGGGGTTAATGCTAAGCAATAATCAATAGTATGTATTAAATGACATGGATATGCGTATTTATGTTACTAAACTGAGGCTTCATTGGTTTGTGCACTGGCGGAGACCTAGGGGGGGACAGGGGGGGACGGTCCCCCCCAATGGAGGCGTTGGGAGGGACGGCCCATGCATTTGTCCCCCCCAATGTTTAAGCGTTAGGGCATGTAAACAAACACGTCAGTAGAGTCATAGAGAAAGAAAACTTTAGCAGATGAAGTTCATATTTCTAATGATATGAATTCCCGGGAAATCCAGGCTCTAACCAATAGTTATTTGGTCCCACGTTGAGTAGTTTGCGAACATTATATTGTGTGGATAAGATACCTCTTTTACCGTATTACCGGTTATTATAAAAACCTTGCCAACACCCAACGTCACAACTGATATAAAATTTATGAACTCCATCAGGAAAAGAGTTCAAATTACCCGACTTAGGATGTGGCAAGTCCTTAAACCTCGGGCTACCAAGGGGGGGGTGGTTGCCACCCCCCCCCCTAGGTTTTTCGCAAATCAAACGCGTTCCGTCTGGAAAAAAAATTGAAAAAATTAGTAGCTGTAGAGGGTTCATTGGGACACATTTTGAGCTAAAAATTTTGATGATGCCCTCTACCGTTCAAAAGTTACACCGGATATACCACAGGTACTGGGGGGGGTGGATACCACCCCCCTAGAATATCGTTTGTAACTTTTCCGCCCTTTAATATTAAGAGACACAAATTATACCATTCTATAGAGGGAATGTGGGGCTACATTTCCATGCTCGCTGAGTTGTCTTTTGACAACCGGAAGTGCTCAAAATAAATTAAAATATATATAAAGGTGTTTTATTTTCATAAAATTGTCATGTTTTTTCTATTATAACTTATCCATAGTTTATTTTTTAATAGAAATAAATTATGCCATTCTGTAGAGGGAATTTAGGGCTATTTTCTCATACTAAATAATTTGTCTTTTGATGACCGGAAGTGCTCAAAAAAAATTAAAATGTATGAAAATGGGTTTTTTTTACAACGCAAGCCGATATGACTTTGTACGTAAACGTTTTTCAGCGGTTAAAACATGTTTCTATGTTTTGATTGAACATAAAACAGACTAATTACTAGTTTTTATAGTTGAATATTGGACTTTATTATATGTAAACTACTTTTTATATACAAATTATGTATAAAACACACAGAATCTAATATATTCCTTATGCGTAAGCATACATTTTGTGGAATCGATGAGTACCCATGGTAAAAAATTCATAATTTCGAGGTGCCTTCATATTTTCTAAACCTAAATATACCATTTTGTGCAGAAATGAATGCTGAATCAAATTGTTTTTTTGGTAGTCAGTGTTACAAAAAAAGCTTGGTAGCCTGAGGGTTATTAACACTTGGCTGAAAGTGTTAGGTAAAAGCACAACAGACCAGTGTTCTAATATTATTGCTAATTGCCTGAAACAAATGAGCATATGCTGCTTGCGTGTATAAAGAATGATATATCAATCTTACTACTTAAAAAATGCGAGGAGAAAAAAAAATAGAATGCACTGTTAAAAATCTTTAAAGACGTCAACAGCCTTTGTAGCTATAAGATGTCGTTAAACTTCTGATTAATAGTAATAAATAACGCCACAACGTCATAATCGGGCTTCTGCTACATTCCCTACAGGCTTCCTTCAGTCTCGAATCAACCTCCAGTTGGACATTGGGAATAATATGGAAAGTAAGTATGTTAGTATGTAAGTATTTTGTTTATTACTCCTCTTGAAAACGAACAATGGGACATAGAACATCGTTATTATACATCGAATTAACAATAGGTAATAAAAACCTACGATTTAAAATCCCAAGTTAAATAAAATATAATTACTAAACTATTATCATCAAACAAGTTAACTATTATCTTTTTAAACACATAATTCCAATTGGAGATGTCTCTTACACACCCCTTTTAACTTTACTAAACTATTATCATCAAACAAATTAACTAGTATTTTTTAACGGAGAATTCCAATTGGATGTCACTTATACACCTCTTTTAACTTAACTATACTATAATCATCAAACAAGTTAATTAATTAATTAATAGAATTCCAATTGGATGTCTCTTACACACCTCTTTTGACTTAACCAAACTATTATCATCAAACAAGTTAACTATAATTTTTAACAGAAAATTCCAATTGGAGATGTCTCTTATACACCTTTTTTTAACTTTACTAAACTATTATCATCAAACAAGTTAACTATTATTATTGTTTTAAACTGAGAATTCCAATTGGAGATGTCTCTTACACACATCTTTTAATTTTACTAAACTTTTATCATCAGACAAATTAACTATTATTTTTAAACAGAGGATTCCAATTGGAGATGTTTCTTACACACCTCTTTTAACTTTACTAAAATTCAAACAAATTTACTATTTTATAAGAGAGAATTCCAATTGGAGATGTCTCTTACACATCTCTTTTAACTTTTCTAAACTATTTTCATCAGACAAGTTAACTATTATTTTTAAACAGAGAATTCCAATTGGAGATGTTTCTTACACACCTCTTTTAGCTTTACTAAACTATTATCATCAAACATATTAACTTTTTTTTAACCGAAAATTCCAATTGGAGATGTCTCTTACACACCTGTTTTAACTTTTCTAAACTATTATCATCAAACAAGTTAGCTATTATTGTTGTTTTAAACTGAGAAATTCAATTGGAGATGTCTCTTACACACATCTTTTGATTTTGCTAAACGTATATCATCAGACAAGTAAACTATTATTTTTAAACAGAGAGTTCCAATTGGAGATGTTTCTTACACACCTCATTTAACTCTACTAAACTATTATCATGAAACAAATTAACAATAATTTTTTACAGAGAATTCCAATTGGATGTCTCTTACACACCTCTTTTAACTTTACTAGACTATTATCATCAAACAAGTCAACTATTATTTTTTTAACCGATAATTCCTAATGAAGATGTCTTACACACACCTCTTTTAACTTTCCCAAACAATTATAAATTCAAAGCATGTTGACATTGGGGGGGGGCACTTTTGAAGTCTTAAACAAAGACTATAAACATTAAAATGACGAGGAAATTTGCAAATATGACTACCGGAAATGCTACCATTGTAGTGCTGAAAATCGAAATTTTTCGAAGTTTGGGGGAATATCTCCCTGCCCAAACCCTCCCCTGCTAGGCGCTTCGTGCCTCGGCGATCGTCATTTGGCCGCTCGTCCGTCCCCCCCAAAGTTCGGACCAGGTCTCCGCCTATGGGTTTGTGCAACTATGTGGTGAAAGGGTTCCATGCTGCTCCAGGCAAACTGGCAGCTGGAATCGTAATCGTAATCTCGAAACTTCTACAGCGCCCACAAAAGCCAAGTCGCGGGAACCAGCTTATTCACAGGCGCTCAATCAAAACAAAATCGATAGGCAGCGGGTCAAGGCCGGAAAGTCAGGCAGGCAGATAGATGGACGGCTAAGGTGGGTGATGTTTAGAATTGAAATGACGAGGGATGTGATGAGAAGAGGAGGAATCAGGATAGGATTTGTGAAAGAGCAATGTTTTCAGTTTTGAGTGAAAGACCTGTGGGGAGATAGCGAGAGGTGGAGTTTTGGTGAGTTCGTATGATGGGTCGGAAGTTTCGTATCGTAATCGTAATCGTAAACTCGAAATTTCTAAAGCGCCACTCGAAAGCCAAGCGCGGGGCACCAGCTTATTCACGAGCGCTGCGTTGCGTTAGAAGGGTTGTCCGTGAGAATAGTCCGTGGTGGTCCGGGTCGAGTTACCATAGGATCAGGATCAAATGCGTTGTGTTAGAAGGGTTGTCCGTGAGAGTAGTCCGTGGTGGTCCGGGTCGAGTTACCATAGGATCAGAGGGGCGAAACAGCTACTAAGGTGGGTGTCGTCTGGGCCGGGAATTTGAGGGCGGAGGATCAGTTGAGATAGGGTAAGAGATCGTGAAAAGGAGTGTCTTAAGTTTCGAATGAAAAGCCCGAGTTGTGATGGATAGAGGAGCCTGAGGAAGGTTGTGGTGTGTGATTAGAAATGATGATGAAGGGACTGAAAAGGATCGGAATTCAGGAGGCAGATCATTCCAAAGGCGTGGTGCTGAGATGGATATGGCTCGGTTGGAGAACTTGAGATGACTTGTGACCGGGGGTCGAGAAAGTGTAAGGCAGGCGGATGATCGGGTAGAACGGGTAGGCTGGATGGTGAACAGTTCGCGAAGATAACTGGGCTGAGAACATTGTAAAGAGTTGTACGTTAAGGAGAGAACTTTGAAGTGGATTCGCTCTGGAATTTTCAGCCAGTGAAGAGACTTGAGGACAGGGGTGATGTGATGATGTCTGGGTGTTCTGGTGACGGCTCTAGCTAGAGAATTTTGAATGAGTTGGAGGCGCTTAAGTTGTGTGGAATCAAGGTTTAAGAACAGGGAGTTGCAGTAGTCAAGCTTTGAGTGGACGATGGACGTAGCAATTGTGGAAGCAGTTTTGAAATCAAGCATGGGTCGGATGCGTCGGAGGTCCCGGATGTGCATGAAACAGGAGCGCGATAGGCTAGAGATGTGGTTAGAGAAGGAGAGATGCGAGTCTGCCGAGTTTGCCGAAGTGCTGGCGGAAGTTTGTTCCAGAGAGGTGGAACCGCAATGGCTATGGAGCGGTTTGCAAATTTCAGTGATGAAGTGATGGGAGGGCGAAGCAGTGTAATGGATGATGAGGAGCGTGTTGAACGAGGTGGCTGGATGGTGAACAACTGACGAAGGTAGAACGGCTGGGATGATTGAAGTGTATTGTAAGTGAGTGAGAGGACTTTGTATTCGATGCGTTCAGGTATTTTGAGCCAGTGAAGTGATTTCAGGACAGGAGTGATGTGGTGACGTTTGGGGTTTTTCGTCACTGCACGGGCGAGGGCATTCTGGATAGCTTGGAGGCGGTTAATTTGGGTTATATCTATGTTTAGGAAGAGAGAGTTGCAGTAATCAAGTTTCGCATGAACTATGGATGTGGCTATTGTGGATGCAGTTTTAAAGTCGAGCATAGGTCGGATTCTGCGGAGATCTCGAATGTGCATGAAACAAGTGCGGGAAAGTTGGGTTATGTGGTCGGAGAAGCTAAGATGCTGGTCAAAGATTACACCTAGGTTTCGGACAGGAGAATTTGTGGAGAAAGTGTGGTTGGAAGAAGAGTCATTGTTGAAGGAAATAGAGGGATCAGGAATTTTCTTGAGTTGTTCTCTGAGGCCAATTAGTATAAATTCTGTCTTGGAGGGGTTAAGGCAGAGGAGATTTGAGGTCATCCAAGAGGTGATTTGGGTGACCACGGAAAGAAGATTATCTATGGAGTCACAGAAGCTGCTTGGAGAGAAAGAGATGAATAATTGGGTGTCGTCAGCATATAGATGATGGTCGACTGTGGATGCTTTTATGAGTGAACTGAGTGGAGTGGTGTAGAGGATGAACAAGAGGGGTCCGAGGACAGAACCTTGCGGAACACCACAGGTGAGAAGGCATGATTGAGATGACGATGGAAAGTTATACCAGGCAGCCACTCATTGGATGCGCTTTGTATATTGCCTTATCAGAGGTGTATTAAATAGCTGTGTTCGAAGAACAGAGGTGGCTTATTCAGTTTTTATGATCTTGGAGCTTTGACTAAATTTGGGTACTAAAAGGGTGAGGTCGTTTTGGGGTAAGTCTATATTCTGGTGAAGTATTTAGCATCTAAGGAAACGTTTAGTATTTAATATTCATTGTTCATTTAATTAATTAAGTATTTAACTATATACTGTAGAGTGTATACTGATTGTTGAGGACAAAATGATTCACCAATGTTATTGAATTAGTTTGTGTGCTTGGCTTATATCTTTGAGACAATCTGCCTGGTCAATCTAGTTGAGCCTAGGTTACTTCTAATAAGTATATACATTGTCCTGTGAGCTAGTAATTAATCCACTAGGTAGTTGAGATTCCCCACTTAACCAATTCTGCATTAAGAGTTGGACCTATAGCTATGCCTGTCCAGTTAAGGACAAACTGTTAACACCGTAGGGGCAGGTTGACAATTATTGTCACTGTACGGGCCTAGAACTTATAAAAACTTCTTGAGACTATTCTATTGTGTAATTCTATATTAGATGATGATCAGTGGCGGCGCTACGCCAGGGCATGGCAGGGCAAATGCCCTGGTAAAAAAGCCTTTGCCCTGGCTGTTGCCCTAGTCGTTGCCCTGCCAGAAAATTTGCATTGCCAGAATTTGTTCGGGCATATTGTTTCTTGCTGTTCACGTGAATCACGTCCGTCCGTCCGCTCTCTGACATGGCAAAAATATTGGTATGGCAAAAATATTGGCAGTGCAAAAGTTCTGGCAGGGCAAAATTCTGGCAGGGCAACTGTTCTGACAGGGAGGGTTCTGGCAGGGAAACATTTTGGCAGGGCAGAAATTGTTGTAGGCAAACATTTTGGCAAAAATTCTGATAGGGAAAAATTTTGGCAGAGAAAAATTTCTGTCAAGGCAAAATTCTGGTGTGACAAAAGTTATAGCAGCCTTTGCAGGGCAAAGGTTCTGGTAGGCCTAGGGCAAAAATTCTGTGACTGTTTGTCCACATTACCGTTTATAACTAACAGCAAAAGCCCAACTGCCGCTTTATCGTTTTTCAAATGAAGCGTAAGCATTTGCGTAAGCAATTGACCTAGCCTAGGCCTATATGCCTAACTCAGTAACTTTGCTGAACTTTTTGCTTTCGAAATGCTACTCGAAAGAAAATTTGCAATGCTTCACTAAGTCAGTGAGATTAGTCTATAAGATTTATAAGATTTGCTTTCCAAAAATGCCAAAAAGTCATCGGTTTTATGACTTCGCCCATCTGATTCTCTGACCAGCATGGGCGGAGTTTGGTTTCCGTTCTTGGAGGGGCTAAAGCCTTCTTGGGGGGCTAAACCATGGAAAGATACCATTTACATGGTAAAAAATGAATCTGGGTCTTCTTAGGGGCTTAGCCCCATAGCCCCTGATAAACTCCGCCCATGCTGACCAGCCAACCCTAATAGTGTAGGGTGGTGGTTTCACTGGTTTATAGTGTTGCCACTGAGGTATCAGAAATAAACTCAGATTTCGTTATGAAAACCCAGAAAAGTCCGGACTATTTATATCAGCGATTTTAGACCCCCTTTATTCAAATTATGTTGGATTTAAGATATTTTGGAAGAGAGTTAATAAAATGTTCGTCAAATGAGTCGTGGAAAACATTATGTAGTACAACCAGTTTACATTGAAATTCACTATGAATACATGCAATGCGTATTGCTCAGTGCACAGAATATTCATGCGTTGTAAATAAAAATGGTCAAGTAGGCTAATTCAAAATTTGAAATAAGACCAGATTTGGTCTCAAAACAAACCAGACAAACCCAGACGAAGGCAAAAAAACCCAGATCAAGTGAAAAAACCAGCTGTAACTTCAATGGTGATTTATGGCGAGCACGGTAGCGCCAAATTATAGACCTATGTAGGCTAAGCACGTACTACCAGTGGCGTAGCCGCGTAGACAATTGGGTTTCGGGGGTTAAACACCCATTGGCCTAGGAAACAAGTTTTTTAATGGTTATTTATCAACTTAAATAAGAAAAACAAAACAATTGCTTGTAGCAAAAATTATTTTCTTACTTTATTCCCTTTGTTACTTTATTCTCTTTTTATTTACTGTAATACTGTTGGGTTGCTTTCAGAAAGGTCATCCGGCCAGGCAAAAAAAACATAATAAATTCCTGGCTACGCCACTGCGTACTACCGAGCACGCGAATGGACCTCTGCCCTGGTCACTTGTATGACTGCCCTGGCTATGCCCTGGCTACAAAAAGTGTCTGGCGCCGCCACTGATGATGATCACACAAAAGATCATAATTACAGCTCCTAGCGTATATGCTCCTTGGGATCACAATATAATAGTAGCAATGAGAGGAGACATTGCATAGTATAATCTGATTTTGATGAATACGATGATGACTGATGACGACAATGAGAACAATGATGATGATGATTATGATGATAAGCTCTAATCTTATGATTCTGTATAGTGATACTTTCTTAGATCCTGATGGATTTTAAAACCTAACCTCAGAAGCTAAAATAATAGTATTAATAACAGTTTCATATTGACAATAACAACAACAATAGGAAAAAGGCTAATAGCTGCAACAGTAAAAATCATAATAATGATATTAATAATATTTTGATCATTTTGCCGATATTATCACTGTACGGATCTAGAACTTATATAATTTTTCTGGAGATTAATCTATATGTGTAATTCTATATTAGATGATGATCACAAACAAGATCATGACTAAGGTTCAGGCGTAATTTTACCTTTCATTTAAAAACATAACAACAATAATAATAATGATGATGATAATATTTGCTTTCCTGGCATGACTTTTTCTACCACTGTGCGTGATTTGGGTGTGACCTTGGACCAGGAATTGTCCCTTTCTGATCACGTGAGAAATGTATGTCGCACTTGCTTTTACCATCTTCGTCAGATTCGCTCGGTGCGTCGCTTGCTTACAACCAAAAGCCGCCACCACTCTGATGCATGCAATTATATGCACGAGAGTTGACTATGGTAGTGCCATCTATGCAGGCTTAATCCTTTCACGCATTAATAAGTTACAATCTGTCCTTAATGCTGCAGCTTGCCTGATTGGCGGCATACCAAAGTTTGGGCACATATCAAGTTTTATACGGGAAGAACTGCACTGGTTGCCTATGCAAAAACGTATTGAGTTTCAGATTCTAATGTTCATGCGTGATTCTTGATCTTCCACAGTGCTGCACAGAAGCTTTGCTATGGTCAGTCCATCTTTCTCGAATAAGTTACCTATTAGTCTCCGTAATGAACTTCTTTGTCTTCTTTACCCTTTTTCCGCAAGCGTTTGAAAACCATTCTCTTTGATTGTGGTTTGGTGTCAGGTCGGGAGCGCCTCTGAGGCGTTCTCTTGAAGGGGTGCTATATAAATGTACGATTACAATTACAATATTTAATAATAATAATAACAATAATAATAACAATAAAGGGCATCAGTTGATGGCCATTTCAAGTCAAGTGCTGTATTCAGAAATCATTCTAAGAATATAATTTCCATCAAAATCCCGTCATCTCGTGACCTGAGAATTATCTTCGCGTATGTCCATTTTTTTCAAAATCGAGTTTAGACTTGATTTTTAGGAAAAAATTATTTATCTTTCTTCACTGTTAACCGTTAGGAGATACGACAAGTCGTTTTAAAGATATTCAACGAAAACAACCTGTCGTATGTAACAATTCCAGTGTTGTTTTTGTCGTATCTCCAGAGAAAGCTCGTTGCTGATTGGACGATAAGGAGATATGACATCATTACACTGCCCACTTCTTTGTATCATAGTGTCGTATGTCCAGGGAATAAAAACGTTCTTTTATTAAAAAAGGTATTAAACTTGCGAAAATTGAAACGAACAAAGTCGCAAATGATTGTGTATTGCTTTCTTTTATTATTTGAATTTTTTCAAATTTTTTTCTCGTCAGGATTACTTGCAATTGATTTAAATCTATATGAAACAACATTTTCCAAAATTTCACAAAACCGTTCTAAATTTCAGTTTAATTTTAATGCAACATCCTTTAATTAATGTCGATGCTTTAATATGACGTGTTTGCCAGAAGTTCTATTGCACTGAATATCTTTTTTTGGCGTCCAAAATTGCGAAACTTCTACCTCGTTTTTCTCGGAATTCACAAAAGTGGACATACGCGAAGATAATTCTCAGGTCACGATCTGAAGAAATATCAGAAACAGACTGCAGAAAAGGTATCAATTACACAAACAGATGCGTCATATTTACCTACCTGCAATAGCTTTTCGGATGATCTCTGAGCCATGATCGGTGCTGCATCCCGTGACCCGTCCAGTAACTGCATTTGCAGCAGATGCTTCGACCGAATTTATGATTGACGTCACTTCCGGTTCCATGGTTTCAGCGACTAAAACACTGACTGCACCAGTCAGCAATCCCACCGAAACCGAACCCAGGATCTGGTACATCGCAGCCTCCACTACAGCAGTTACAGCCGCATTGACAACAGCTTCCAAACCGGATGTTGCTGGTGGTGCTGTTGTTGGTGGCCCTGCTATTGATGGCCCTGTTGCTGTTGATGGCAGTGCTGTTGAGTTTTGGCACTGTTGCTGTTGGTGGCACTGCCTGCTGTTTATGACCCTGTTGCCGTTGGCACTGTTGATGGTAGGCCTATACTGTTGCAGGGCTGAAAGGTAACAAAATAATACGCAAACTGTAAAGCAATCTTGTGTAAATGTGAAAGACATTGCAACAGATGATTTCACCAAAGTTGTGCAAAAGAATGTAACAGTCCGACTACCAGCTCGAACACTTTCAAGATGACCGAACAGGCAGTGACAATAATGTATGTCATGTAATGCAGTGTCGAGAATTTCTCAGAGTAACACAAAGTCACGTCCGGGAGACTAGCTTATTTACCGGCACTAATTCAAGACTGCAATAGCCAAACTGCCCTGTTCATTCTGGTGCCAGGTCAAAATCTGAGGCCAAACCGAGGAGACAGCATGGTACAACAGTGATGGTAATTGGTCATGGTTGTCATACAGGGTTTAAAGTGTGGGAACACGTGGGAACGGCGTTCCCACTGCTATCGAAATTCATGGCTTGCGTTCCCACTGCTCTTCATGGCAGAACGCCAAAACACATGCATTTCAATGCAATTCTTCATCAGCGTTCCCACTGCTCACATTCAGCGTTGCTCACCCAAACCACTTTAACTACTGTTGTCATATGGTGTTGGTATTTAGGGGTTTTCGACTTTTCTGGTTCAAACCTTCAAAATGAATAATCAAAAGAATTTTTGCAACAAATACTGCCGCCATTTTTCACCAGAAACCCCCAAATGGAACCCCTGAAAATGTTTTCAGACTACTCTACTGTGTATTGGATAGATTCGGTTCTTGTTAGTCTGGAAGGAGACCACTGAAACAGTTTACGCTCTCAATCCTTGTGTCAAATTCAACTCGCAACTGAGTTTTTCGTCAGTTTTGCACTCATAGTAGTGAAAAACTAATAATTCCAGTTTTGAATGATTTACAGAATCATAAAGTCCACCAAAAGTTGTATAAAATACGAAAATTGTGCAATCCTATGTACATCCGTTCCTGAGATAATGACCTCTGAACTAGCCACCACATGCATACATGTCGCGAGTGCTCTGCACCCCCTCTATGTCCGTCAGCCATAAAATACAGGAACATCGTGCTGGGCTTCTAAAAATTTGCATATGATGTACAAACATATCAAACTTCAAAATAGCAAAATTACAGCCAAATCTGAGATAGGTCAGCAACAAGCCCTTGGTGATTTCACATGGACTGACCCACTATCATGTTTTGCCTCCTGCAAAAATGCCTGCAGGGGCCTTGGTTCTGTTCGTTCCACAGACACTGACCAACTCACTCACTGACCTAAATTGCTGGCTTGCATCACTTACTTATCTATTCTATAGGCTGTTGGGGCCCGGGTTGGGCCAACAGAATGACACTTTGGGCCAACATATGACACATTGGGCTAACAGATTCGGGCCAACAGCATTGGGCCAAGAGACAACAGATACATTGAGTCAACAGAACGACAGCATTGGGCCAACAGACACATTGAGTAAACAGAATGACAGCATTGGCCCAATAGCATCGATCGTGCCTTCACAGTGGTTGGTCCCTCACTCAATGAGGTATGGGCTTACTTTGTAGCTGCGCTTGTTCTCCAGGGTGCACTCTGATTCTTTCTATGCACAGCTCAAAAAGTCCTTTTAAGCCACGCTGGGGTTGGGAGCGCTTATGAGTAGTCACCTTGAAGCGGCGCTACATGAATCCTTGTACTGAATGAATGAATTTGGCCAAACAGCACTGGGCGGTGAGCCAAAAGCACTGGGTCAACCAATGACACAGTGGGCCAACAAACTCTGGTCAACAGCATTGAATCAACAAATGATATATTGGGCCAACAGCACTGGCCAACAGACATGTTGAGCCAATAGAATGACAGATTTAGGCCAACAGACTTCAAAGGCCAACAAGAGACACACTGGACCAACAGAAAGACAGCATTCAGATTACTCTTTTCGATAGCCCTTCTGACTAGACACAACGTTCATGAAGAGGCGCTTTATAAATGTAGATTTCTTGAAAGTGTGCTATCCATTGAATGAATGAATGAGAATGAATGGTGAATTATAAGTGAATGAATGAATGCATGAATAAAATACACGGTAATCTATCATTTTAGCGTCGGTAATTATTTGCCATTGCATGGGTTTTAGCGTTGGCCGAACACAAGTCGAGTTGAGGAAAATAATTAGGCATACCTGGGAACGGCGGTCCCAAATTCTGAAACATGTATTTTCGTCAGAGGAAGAGCCAACTACAGTTAAGGCTGCATTTATTCACTTATTTTCTTCATTCTTTACTTATTCACTTACGAGCTTCTCGTTTTTTTTTACGTCATTGTTTACGTTGTTTTGACGGCATTCCGTTGGGAAATAAATAAACCTGACGTGTCGTAATAGTACGGTGCATAGGATGGGCGCATAGAAACCACGCTTGAGAAATAGAAGCTGGATGAAGACCTTTTACAGGTGAAATGGAGGCTGGATTGATGAAACACGCAATTGAAATAGAGCTGGATGAAGGTTCTTCTGCAGGTGAAATAGAAGCTGGATTGACGAAAATAACGCATGAGAAATAGAAGCTGGATGAAGGTATTTCTAGATCGAAATAGAAGCTGGATTGATGAAGAAACGCTTAAGAAATGGAGGCTGGATGAAAAACCCACACTTTTTGCCCATCCAATACTTCGCACTATCGATTTATGGAATTTTATAATTTGGGACCGCCGTTCCCAGGTATGCCAATAATTATTGATAAATAGAAGTCGGGATTGATGAAAATAATTTGTATGAAATAGAAGCGAGATTAATAAAAACAATCCTGCTGAAATTGAAGCTGGATTGATGAACAATAATTTTGAATTAAATAAAAGTTATATTGATGAAAAGTATTTGCTGACGAAATAGAAGCAGGATTGATCAGACTAATTCTTGCCTAAACAGTAAGCTGGATCGATGAAAAGGATTTTCGCCAAACTAGAAGTTGGATTGATTAAAAATAACAATGCTGCAACTAGCGAATAATTACCGACGCTAAAACGATATATTACCCAATACACTTATTGTCCAAGTTGAACAGTTCTACCAGGTGTGCAAATTTAACTGTAAAATCCAAGTATGGTTAAATTCTAGAATGGCTCGGCAAACAATTTATGGTGGTCACAGATCGACGCAGAATAGAGCGCAGTCACGTGCGGCGATCAATAGCCCAATAAATAGACAAATGTTTCCGCGAAAGTAAGCACGTAAATTTAGCAAGTGAATAATTAAAATGAAGGTATTTATGAATAAGAAATAAAAGGTATTTAGAAATGGAATACCTGCTGGATGCAGGTATTTTTAGACCTGAAATCAAAGCTGGATTAACGAACATACATACATGTTGAAATACATGACTTAAAATCATCAATCTAATAATACAACAAAGCCCTTATAAGGTTTTTGCATATAATTTGTAACACGTGTTGGTAATCCCGAAGACTGCATGCCCGTACTCTAAACCATAATGGTTGCCAACAAATGCAATAAAATAGAGGGCAGCCACCTATCGACTGCATTCCAAAATGCATCCTAACATGCACACTTGATGTAACCCGATCAATTCATTGCAAAATGAAGTGGGTCAAGGCCACATTATGTTCGCCATTATAACATCATGGATATTTATTTAACTACGTGTGCTTTGTCACCTTCGGCTGTTTTTGATCCGGGGAGTTGCACGAGAAACTGCTGCCTGTCCATCGTTCGCCATTCTCTGACGCTGGGCTGGCGGCTGATTTGGACTGCCTCCTCGTCCTGCTTCTTGTCGTTTTGTTAGCAATATTTTACACTAAATAGCAACTCGAAAATAATGTCCTATTGCCCTTTCGATTGACAACAGGACGCGGTTTTTCACGAAGAAAGAATAACTGTGATTCCGCGCTAAAACTAGCTTGGTCACGTGTCCCCCGCATTGACGTAAAGATCAAAGCTAAGGTTGCCAGATTTCGGCAAAACTTTGTCGCGAGATTTCGAAAAAAAGTCGCGAAAATCGCGAGACCGTCGAACTTTTCTATTTTCGGCCGCGAAAATTTCTGACGACTAAAAAAAAGGTCGTCAGAAATTTTTTGCTGTTTGTCTGCTTCGCGAAAATACCATTTTTACGTGAATTTTCCCGTTTTTCCCCATTTTTCACTCGCCGAAATCGCAGATGACTAAAAAAAGTCGTCCAAAAAAGTCGCCGTGGCGTCCGCGAGAAAATTAAAACGTCGCCCAAAAAGCGCGAGGTCGCGATGACGAAATTTTCAGTCGCGAGCGCTTTCAAAAGTCGCCCAATTCGCGTTGCAACCCTGCTAAGCCTATCGGGTAAGTAAGTAAGAATGTTCTTTATTGGACCACCAGCTAACTAGGTCCTTGGTTTACAGAAGAAATAAATAATAGAAGCATCGATGCAGCTTCATACGACAAAATAGATAATGAATTTTCGAGAGACGTATGCTTGCAAACATGCATGACATAGCCTACAAACGGAATCGATGCCTAGAGATTAAATTGTCAACTGTCGAAATTTCTTGGCTTATTGAATTCCCAATACATTATAGACCTTCATACAATACATGTATACGAACGCACGCACAGTCCTGTGTATCAAGTTATAAACGGCTCTTGCGGCCGATGCTCAGGGCTTTTTTTAACGTGCAGTTGTACACAAAATGTGCAGTTCCAAATGGATTTGTGCAGCTGTAAAAACACTTCTGTTACAAGTTCTGTGCAGTTAAAACTAGCAAAAAGGTCATTGTCATCCGATTGGAAGTAATTTACCATGGATAATGGGAAAGGAAAGAAGGAACTGTGCAGTTCTAAAAATTCCTTAAAAACAGCCCTGCCGATGCTAGTAAAGCGGGAAGTGCCAGCGATGACGCACGTCGAATGCCCAGTCCGCCTAAACCGGTGGGTAAGCCTGTAAGGTATACCCTGTTAATTGCCATTGCCTGTCAATGAAGTCTATGTTCAGGATTCATTCATTCATTTATTCATTTCAAGAATTTATATAGCGCCTCTTCAAGAAATCCACTCAGGATGCATTGTAGACCCTTCCTTAGGGTTTTATCATACGCTTCTAAAACCGGATGATTTAATTGCACATGGAGCACATCTCAGCGTGCAGATTAATTTAGGAGTGCCAAGTTAGTGTCTGAGAATAAGCAGAGCATCCTGACGGGCCATTAGGCTATGTATTGTTAGACTAGAAAGAGTTTTTTCTAGCTCCTCCGCTCGTAATTCTAGAACTTTAATTATTATTATTATTATTATTATTATTTATTTATTTTTTTTACCCGAGGTATTTATGATCCCTCAGGTGCTCAAAAAATTATCCGGAGATGGTATTGGTGTTACTCTGGAACGGCCTCATCTTCGTTATTATTATTATTATTATTATTATTATTATTATTATTATTATTATTATTATTATTATTATTTAAAAAACTCTCATTTATAATGCGCCTGAGAAACGAGAAAATTGAACGAAAGAGCTGAACAGAAAAACCACACATAACAAATCTTAAACAAATAGGCTAGGCTACACGGGGGCGAAAACGGGCGTGTCACCCGCTCAAAAGGGCAGCGGTGCAGATAAAGAATCTGATTTGATAAATAATCGTTGAAATATGAATAATTATGGTCGAGACCTTTAGTAGGCTATATCTAGGCCTACGATCTGCTGAATGCTTCGACATACGTTACATAATTTATTACGGGCCTGTAAACAACTCAACAGGATGGCATGCTTATGAGCCTACTCTACAGATAGGCATGTATACCATTAGGCCTATACGTATACACTTTGCTAGAGCACAGATCAAAATAATGAGCGTGACAGCTGTCAGCAGCCTATATTTTAATTTGGAGGGTTAAAACCTGCTTGGCGATACGGGCAAGATTATATATCTTTTCCTTGCTTATCTCACGTTGGCATCATGTGACAAATTAGCTCGTTCTCAGATAAATCTGTCATGCCCATCAGTATCAGGTGGATGTAGCCAATAGGCATCGGCCTATGCTTCTTCTAAGATCTGTTCAACCGACCTAACGGCACCACAAAGAGGCGACCCTTCACCCTGACGCCGTCACTCAATACCGTCGATCATGTCTTGTTTAGCGATTAGGGTCGGCATGGATTCGTGTGCTCCTACCCCCCTCCCCAAATTCCCCAATTATCCTGCGCACGCGTGTTACTGCGAAGCCCTGCTGAATTAATTGTGCATGCTTCAGTTTACTCGTTGCTAAGAACCGTTGCTAAGGTCTAGGTAGCCGCCGGCGTGAAAAATAGTCCCATCGCTTTGTCCCATTTTTGCAGTCTTCATGAAGCATAATCTAATAAATCATTATCTGTATTACTTGTATAACGAATGAGTTTTAATATTAAAGTTAGATGATACAAAAAGAATTCCATAAAATGTGAGGCTCTTAGATGGATAACCGCGCGCAGGAAATCGCGCGTCCTGCGCAATAGGTGATTCGGCTCAGCCCGCGCGGCGCACATGTCAGGCGCTGTAGTATTGTTATATTGATGGTTGTATTCGATCGTGGCGAACATTCTTGGCAACAATTAGCTGCGTGTTTGTCGTGTAAATATTGCGTCGGCGACTCTTTTTTTTATCTTGTCGGCCGTTGGGCATGCGGTAGATCTATAGATCAAAGAGAGGGAGGCAGAGCGAGAGAGAGCAGCCTTGGACGGCGTCGGCGAGTGGTTACATTGTATAGGTTTCAGGTGACGGTTGTGGAATACGATACCGTTGTTAGGATTGCTCACCTGCGACATTTTTTATTGAACATCTGGTCGCGGTAATTATCGGCGGAATTCCAAATTGGACGTCGCAAATGTGTCTTTAAAAATCGGACAGGTTTAATTACTCACTCGATTTTTTCAGTAGAAGAATATACCTCCTCCAGTTTGTCTCGTCGCGATCTTTAAGGAGTGGAATTTATAGAGTTTGCGTGGTGTCAATGGGAAGGCGGATGCGCTCGTGAGAAGGCTACCCTTCGTGGGTTATGGTGGAAGAAGGAAGGGCATGGATAAGTATGAGAGACATGGAACGATCGGGGAAGGCGCTTATGGTGTCGTCTACAAATGCAGGAATAGGGAGACGGGGGCTCGGGTGGCCATAAAGAAGTTCGTGGAGTCGGAGGACGATCCAGTTATCAAGAAAATTGCCATCAGGGAGATTCGAATGCTCAAAGTAAGTGCGAAGATTTACACGTTCGTCATGCATGATTTGCTTTAATCTGATCTGGCGTATAAGCCTCCTTATTAACTATAGGGCCATGCAGGCGTACTACAAGTCTCTCAAGTCTTTTTTTCTTTGTTCGTGGTTGGGCTGGGAGCGCCTCTGAGTAGTTTCTTGAAGGGGCGCTATATAAATGCTCTGAATGAATGAATGCACTTTCAAGTGCCTCTTCGTTATCTCAAGATCACTTTGATTGGTGTGCAGTGTGCGAGGCATTATATAAATTTACAGATACAATACATATGTAGGCCAATAATTGAATGATGTATAGGGCCAGGCGATATATATATATATATATCGATAATATATATATATATATATATATATATATATATATATATATCGATAATATATATATGATTTCATGATTTTAATATGATCGAATTTTGCATCCTTGTATCGTTTATGTACATCACTTCAATGATGTAATGTAGCCTAATCACATTGACGTAAATTTAAGTTTGCATGGTGTAATGTAATTACATTGACTTAATCTGTTGGTTTTATCTGATCCAATTCCAGATCTAGTGCAATAATGCCAGTAATGCTAATTTTATAGAAATCTTTTAAATTCATGGCTCTGACTTCACCTGCCAAGTTTTAATTTTCATCAGAATATCTGCAACATTCACAGCAGCACGAGACCTAGTAAATAATAGTTGTAAAGCAAAACAGTTTTATGGCAAGATATAACAGATTATAAGGCTGCAAAATAGGTGTTATTTATTCTTGAAATCGACAGCGTTGACCTGGCACTTCAAACTCACTCTAATTTGAAGAGGTCTTGTTCTCACATAAGGATCAAAGTTTGGTCATTAGCTTTTGGAAGCTAAAAATTCACAAGTAGGCCTAATCATGAACTGCATGCTTGTAGAAACATTTGGTTTGGCAGTTAAAAATAAAATGTTAATGAAACTAATCACACTATGCCGTTAGTATACTAGTTCCACTACCCTTCCCTAAAATCATTCCTCTGCTTCAAACTACCCTTCTTTAAACATTCTTCAAAAACATATTGGGTTTAAGACTTCCATTGCAGTTTCTGAACTTATGAACTGTAGAAGAAGAATAAGTGATAGTATTTTTAAGTTGAAAAAGTAGTTTAAATAAGGGCTGTAAGTCAATGACTAAAAAAAGATCATCAGTTTATTTCGGCACCGACTTTGGATATTTGTGGGAAAACTTTGATAAAAAATTTAATCCAATTGATTAAAAAAAGCTCATCAGATTTTTCGAGATTTTCTGAGATGACCAGAAATTTTTGCCAAACAAATCCGCACTAGAAAAACTTCCTGGTTGTGCAGTTCTATAAATTTCTTTAAAAGCCCTGGGCCGTATGGTTTGAACTGCAGAGGAATGTTTTTAAGGAAGGATAGTTTTAAGTAGAAGAATGTTTTTTAAGGAAGGGTTGTTTTAAGCAGATGAATGTTTTTAAGGAAGGGTAGTTTTTAAGTAGAAGAATGTTTTAAGGAAGGGTACTTTTAAGTTGGCCCTAGAAGAATGCTTGTAAAGAAGGGTAGTTTGAAGCAGAGGAATGATTTTTAGGGAAGAGTAGTTTCAAGTAGAAGAATTTTTTAAGGAAAGGTGCTTTTAAGTTGACCCTAGAAGAATGTTTTTAAAGAAGGGTAGTTTGAAGCAGATGAATGATTTTAGGGAAGGGTAGTTTTAAGTCTAAGAATGCTTTAGGGAAGAGTACTTTCAAGTATAAGAATGTTTTTAAGGAAGGGTAGTTTGAAGCAGAGGAATGATTTTAGGAAGGGGCAGAACTTTTTAAGTCTAAGAATGCTTTAAGAAAGAGTACTTTTAAGTAGAAGAACGTTTTTAAGGAAGGTTTACAGTTTGAAGCAGAGGCATGATTTTTCAGCTAGGGTTTTTAAGCAGAAGAATGTTCTTAAGAAATGGTAGTTTTTAAGTAAAACGGGGTCAGTTAAAAAACTTAAGGGAAGACAACGCACCCTACCACTGTGGGGGGAGGGCATTACAAATGTAATTAATTAAATGAAATTGTCTTTCCAGCAACTGAAACATCCCAACCTCGTCAGTCTAATCGAATTCTTCCGTGAGAAGAAGCGCATTCATCTCGTCTTCGAGTATGTCGATCACACTGTTCTGGACGAAATGCGCAAATACAGTATAGGACCTCAGCAAGGGTAAAAACAACGTTCTTCAACCTCTCTAATTAACTTTCTGATAATGACGCTATAAATATCGTCAATTGCCACATGCGCCTGTCTCCAAGAAACTCCTCTCAAGACTGGAAGTGTAAAAAAATTGGCAGGTTATGCAGGTGCAAGTGGCAGGGCTGTTTTTAAGGAATTTTTGGAACTGCACAACAGCTTCTTTTCCTTCCCATCCTCCATGGTAAATTTTTACTTCCAAGCGGAGAACAATAACCTTTTTGCTAGATTTAACTGTACAGAAGTGCTTCTACAACTGCACAAATCCATTTAGAACTGCACATTTTGTGTACAACTGCACGTTAAAAAAAGCCCTGACAAGTGGGCACAAAATAGGTCAAAATCGGTTCTGTACCTATCTGTATTCCTTGTTCTGTTACTTATTTATTTATGTATGTTTGCATGCATGCATGTAATTATGTACATATTTATGTTTGTATGCATGTATGCATTTACGCATCTATGTATCTGTTTATGTCTATATGTATGCATGCAAAAATTATGCATGTATTGTATATATGCCTGCAAGTTTGCATGTATGTACAATTGTACATACGTATGTATGTATGTATGTCCGTATGTATGAATGTATGCAGGTATGCAGTGTCCGCGCTGTAGTTGGGAGCGCCTCAGAGTAGCGAAAGCTTGAAGGGGCGCTATAGCAAATGCGAGAAATAAAAAAATAATAATAACAAACTATGTGTGTGTGTGTATGAGGACAGTTAATAAATCAGATTTTAAAGCATCTGACTAAGGCTTGTGTAGAGTGTCACTCTCGAAGTATTCATTTTCGGCATTATCTTATCTTACGAATATAAGGACATGTTCATGTATGTATAAATCATATACATGCTCTTGTGTGTGTATGTGTCTGTATATGCGTGTGTGTATAGGCCTATATGTCCGGAGATAATTTATTTGTATTCCTATCTCTGAACTCTTATGTTTGTGCCACTCATGGTGCTACTACCATGCCATGAGTTAGTGTAATAATTAATGTTCATTGCACTGTGACTAACTGTGACTAATTGTGCAATGGTAGTACCATGATCGAACAACATTCCTGATTCTGTTCACAGTATTTCTTTTATCTCCTTAAATTGCAAATTTGTCAGATAACCATATTGATCCATAAGCTGTCAATTAGCAACGAATTCTATGTCTATGTATATTCTATGTATATTCTATGTTGGAGATTACGATTATGTCTTATGTCGGTCCAGCGGTTTGTTTGAAACTGTTTGTAATACCTTCTTGAATCTGTATTTTGGTTGGTCTGTCTATCTGTCTCTCTCTTTGTCTCTGTGTGTGTCTGTCTCTTTGTCTGTCTATCTCTCTCTCTGTCTCTGTGTCTGTCTGTATGTCTTTTTCTGTGTCTCTCTGTCTGTCTGTCTCTCTGTCTGTCTGTCTGTCGGTGTCTGTGTCTTTCTGTATTTTTTGTCCGTCTGTCTGTCTCTCTCTCTGTCTGTTTCTCTTTCGCTCTACCCCAGTGTCTTTCTGTCTATCACTCATTCTCTGTCTCATTCATGCTGTCTCTGTTATCTAGAAGTTCCTTCACGACCATCATAACATCTTGACATTTCTGTTGTGATATGAAATTAATGTGGTTGGATAATTTAGGATTTTTTATCTGTGAAGATTGGTTGAGGTTGGTAGTAATTAATGGCATCACTATACTACTTCCTTAACAACGAGCTTATCTTCAGCTCTGTGTTTCCCTAGTCTTATCAAGAACACTGCTGTTCTATGGTTTGCTCTATACAAGGCCGTAGCCTGGATTTGATTTCGGGGGGTGTTTCTTCAGTTTCCCGTCCGAAAAAACTGATGATTTTTTAGTCATCCGGCCGAAATCTTCAAAAAAGTCACCAATTCATTCAATTTTTTACACTTTTCATTTCGGGAGGTGTTTTCATGGTTTTATTTCATGGTTTTTACATAATGTGCTAGTAAATGCATTATTTTATTTTTTCCATTTTCCATTTCGGGGGGTGTTCAAACACCCAAAACACCCCTCTAGCTACGGCCTTGGCTCTATAAATAGCACTGTATAGTGCATATTTATGTATGTAGTGTATATGCTTATGTGCGTATGCATGCTTGTATGTATGTATGTATGTATGTATGTATGTATGTATGTATGTATGTATGTATGTATGTATGTATGTATTTATTTAATTATTTATTGATTTATTTACGTATGTGCGTATGTGTGCATATGTGTGTATGTATGTGTGTACGGTATGTATAACTATGTATGCATAGATCGAGTATTTGAATATTAAGAATATTAAGATTTGCAAATATTCACGAATATTAAAACTGCCAACAAATATTATGTTCGTAAAATATTATGCTCATTGAGGAAATTCTTTTATTCTTAATGCTCACTTTGGCTCTAAGTTTGCAGTTCCAGTTGTCCCACTTTTACAATTTCTAAGACCCAGGTCAAAAATAATAATAGTAGCAATAATAATATAAAGTGTTGGCCAATATGCTCGATTTGGAAACTGGTTGCTAAGAACCATTGAGATAATAACGATAATAATAATTATAAAAATAATAATAAATATTTATTGAAAATAATATTAATAATAATAAATATTTATTGAAAATAATAACAATAATGATAATAATAATAATAAATATTTATTGAAAATAATAATAATAATAAACGCCTGCACACATCAATTATGTAGACTGCCTACACATTATTATGCATTCAATATTTTACGATGGTCTCTGAACGCTAGTGGGAAATTGTTGCTAGTGATTTGTATTTACCAAATCTATAGTCAGTCTGTTTGTGTTTGTTGCAACAGAGTGCCGGATGGAGTGACGAAAAAGATCATCATGCAAACAATCAGTGCCGTTGGTTTTTGTCATCAACACATGGTAAGAAAAAATGATGGTGCCTATGAATTTAATAGTACATCGAAAGGTTTTATGAAATGTAATCATATTGCGCCATTTAAATTGCCATTATTATTATTATTTTTATTATTATTTTTGTTGTTATTATTATTATTATATTAGTGTTATTATTATAATTTTTATTAAAGTATTAATGAAACCAATAATGACAACAGTTTTGTATAGTTTAAAGCAACTCTGCAATAATTATATTCCAAATGCTCTGTGAAGCTAATTCAGTATAACTTATTCTTAATTTTTCACCCACAGTAGTCTTAGATTTTTTTAGTCAGGCTGCAGAAATTTCAGTCAAAATGATCCTACTAGGAAAAATTCTTGATTTTTTTCCAGGCAATTATTATTGGAGAAAGTACTAGCGGTAGTTTGAGTTTGACAGCAGTGTGTTTACAAAGATCATTAGCGTCCCCCTCCTCGTTCATCCATGCTTGGGACTGGCACCCGTAGAGCATGAGCAGTGGTGGAGTTTTATTGAAGGAAATTCTATCTCTGATTATATGCAGGGTGGGCAAAAAAAACATACGGTTTTTTGCCAATATCCTGACCAAAAGCCATAATTTTGAAATGAAATTTTACAGGCTTATAGGTAATTCATATTTACACATGCTGGCCAGGTTTCATCAAAATATTTCAAACAGAACAAAAGCTATATCACTTTTAGTGAGGTCATACGATGAGCCCTACCAGCAAACAGACTCTGGCCTAAACTCTGGCCTCCATTAGGCCACTCCAAAGGACAACTCATCTGACTTCAACGCAGCGCTCGTGAACAAGCTGGTGCCCTCCGTTTCGCTTGGCTATCAAGCGGCGCTTCGGAAATTTGGAGATCATCCCGCGAGGTGTTGTCATGGCAACGTCGACGGCGCGATGAATAATTGCCGACGCAGCCGTTAAGTTTTCCGTGACCACCGGAGGAGGAGCACGGCCGCGGTCTTTGATTGATTCCAGCGCACGAAGGCTAGACGGCTTTGCAAGTCTTCTGCCTGCGTAATTATTGATGCGAAACCCGATTGGTTGCGTGATGAACTTATGTTGCGCTCCGTTGCAAACACTTGTGTTGTGTGTTTGCGAACAACGGTGTTTTCATTGCGCTGGGAAACCGTCGATGGTTCGTGCAACCGTGCGTGACGGCGTGCGTTGAACCTTGACCCGTGGGGTTGCATGATTTGCTGCACCCAGTCTTGTGTGTGTGTGTGTGTGTGTGCGCGCGTGTGTGTGTTTGTGTGGCGCATCTGTTTATTGGACCTTGGCGCCTAATCCGATTTTGATTAGTTTTCTTTTATTATGCATATTTCTCTAATCTGGTGTGTCCGATCTGAGACTGATTTAACACCTTGGTGAAGAGTTTGCTGGTGTCCTACTAGTTGTATGCGTGCAAAACCGTGTAGGCTAATTTCCAAACTTGCAGAGCACCAGGTTACATGTAGTACACATAGAGATAGACTTACGAATAATCCTTTTCCTAGTGATTTTAAATGTGCTATGTAAGTTTCCATAGAAAGATACTCATATATTGATACTCGTTAATGATATATTTAATATTCGATGTAACTTAAATCTTCTCTGAGCATTTACTTTATGCACTGTATAGTTAAAACCCTTGCCCCATTCATAGACACCAGCAGTAGCTTATGCTTGGAAACTTCTTGTGTCCTGCACTCTGTCTCTGTTGGCCTCTTAAGGTTTATGGGTTACTGCTCCAGAGTTTCCTAGGTAGATACGCAAACATGTACTAGCCTATATAATATAACTTTCCATAGATAGACGTACAAATTATTATCTTGTCCTACTGGTTTTAAATGTACTATTTACCTTTTCATATATATACTTATCCTTCTGGTTTTAACTTTATATATAGTTTTCTCATATATACTTTTCCTACTGCATGATTTTAACTTTTAACTTTTTCATATATTCTTTAACCCTTTACCCGTTCATTTTTAAATTTTAAGCCCGTTTTCAGCGGATATTCTTGGGGCAAACGGGTAAAAGATTAAACTGCTGGTTTTAAATGTACTATATAACTTTTTATTATATACATATCCTACTGGTTTTAACTCTGCTATGTAACTTTTCTATTATGCTTATCCTACTTGTTTTAACTCTGCTATATAACTAATTTCCATTATACTTATCCTACTGGTTTTAACTCTGCTATATAACTAATTTCCATTATACTTATCCCACTGGTTTTAGGTTTGCTATGTAACTTTCCATTATACTTATCTCACTGGATGTAAATGTCTGTAATAGCTTTCTCTAGATAGATGCTCAAAAAAAGCCTCAAATATATACACTTATCCAATTACTTTTTAATGTTCTATACAACATTCCATGAATAGATACTCAGATGTACTCATCCAACTAGTTGTATATGTGCCATACAGATTTCCATTGATACACAAACATACTTATTTAACTGCCTGTTTGTGTACTTTGTATTTATAGTGTATACACAGAGACGTGAAGCCTGAAAATATTCTGATCACGAAGTCAGGGGTCGTCAAACTCTGCGACTTTGGATTCGCGAGACAGCTGAGTAAGAGCCAGAGGTTTTTTTTCTGTTTCGATTGCGCCTAAGTGCACTTCAGTTTGTTTTCACATGATATCTCACGACGTTGACGTTAAGAAGTATGCGCTACTTGTGTGAAGTATCACATGGATGGCAACTTGAACTCTGTGTGTCCAGCCTGTTTGCTTGAAACAGGGCAACCATTATTGCATGCAATACATTTATCAAGTCATTGCAATGTATTGCTGAAATTTATATTGCATCTATGTGAGAGCACTCAGGTACTGATACTGAAATAAGATGATGATGATGATGACGACAATGATGATGATGACGTCAGCGATTATGACTGTTTTCCTAAAATAACCTAATTTTAGGGGATCATGGTATTGTATGAATCCTCATTAAAAAGCTAGTAATAAATGATTTTCTGAGCATTTTCTCTACTCTTGATATTTTTAATTCTTCAGATGATTTTACATTGGCTTAGTGCTCATACGTATCATAATGTCAGTTATAGTATTTAGCAACAACAACAACAATAATAATAATAATAATAATAATAATAATAATAATAATAAGTAATGATAATCAGAGTAATGATAATAAGCATGGTAGCAACTATATTATCAATTTGTTATGTTTTCATTTTTATTGTTTATTCTCACTGTATATTATGAATGTTACAAAGCTCTGAGATTCTATTACTCCAAAAAGCACTGTTGCAATTACATGTATTCTTACACAGTGTTTACAATGTTGCAATGTTTACAGTAACTATGGCACCATTTGTACCGACCAATGTTAGTAATAATATTTAATTGCTCACTGTTTCTGGAGAATAATAGATAATTACTATATCGTACTGACTGATATTGATGATTACATTTTTTTGTCGTTGAAGCTGCCCCTTGCGGTGAGTTCACGGACTACGTGGCAACGCGTTGGTACCGTGCCCCTGAGCTGCTCGTTGGCGACACCCAGTATGGGCCCCCGGTGGACGTCTGGGCAATCGGGTGCGTCTTTGCCGAACTCATCACCTGCAAACCACTCTGGCCAGGAGAGTCGGATGTCGACCAGCTTTACTTGATTCGTCAGACACTTGGTCAGTATACGTGGATGGGTGGGTTAGTGGTTGGGTGGAGGGAGGGTAGGGTGGTGGGTGGGTGGGTGGCTTAACTGGGTGGTTGGATTAGTGGGTGGGTGGATGAATGAGGGTTGGTGAGTGGATGGATAGGTGGGTGGAGGAGGGGGTGTTTGAGTGAGTTAATTGGTGGGTGGATGGACGGAGGGAGGATAGGTGAATGGGTGGGTCGGTAGATTTAGCTGGGTGGTTAGGTGAGTGGGTGGATGGATGGGTCAGGGTGGGTGAGTGAGTTGATGGATGGATGTATGGTTGGATGGATGGATGTATGGTTGGATGGATATAGGGTTGGTGGGGTGGGTTGAGTGAGTGAATAAGTTGATGGGTGGGTGGGTGGATGTGTGAGTGAGTAGGTGGGTGAATGGATCCATGGATGGATGGATGGATGGACGGAATGAGGGAGTGAGGGAAGGTTTGAGTTTGGCTGGGTGGTTGGAGGGTGAATGGGTGGATGGATGGATGAGAGTACTTGGGTGGGTGGGTAGGTGGATGGTTGAGTAAGTGAGTGAGTGAATTAATGGTTTTGGTTGGGTGAATGGTTGAGTTAATATGTTGGTGAATGGATTGGTGTTGGTGGGTGGGTTGAGTAATGTAATAGCAGACCCTGTTTGGATGAGTGGTTGGATTGGGATCCACCAGCGCTAATAATAATTAATTACGGTAACTGAATTGGTGGGTTTGGATGGTGGGCTTGGGTGTGTGGTTGAATGTATGGATGGCTGGCTGAAAAGGATGCATTTAATCCATGGACATCTATATCTATAAGAAAGGACATATCTTTGTCAGTTATGCACGCTCACACTTTTGCAGCTACTGACCTGAAACATTGTACATAAATAGACTTTCACTCAACTTACTCAGGCGCGCTATTTTCACCTCCTTATTCACTTTAGAACTCGAGATATTAGACATTTTAATTTTCGCCGTGTTATTTACGCGATCGCTGCAATTGCGACTCCATTAACCTATTTGAATCGGTGTGCAATAACAAATGATGTCATTTTTCGCCAAAGCTTACGCAGCGCAACCGCCCTGGGAAAGATAAATGCCTTAGGCCAATGAGTATATACACTAAGAGGAGCCCCATGCAACATGAGTATAAACAGCAGAATTGGGGAAGACCTTCCAAAGCAGAGGGGCATAAATAACCATTTATAAAGCTCGCCGCTCCACAGGGGTGGGTGGAGCTGGGTCTGGGGACGAAAAATCGAAATTTCCCGTGCAACGCCGGGTACCCCAGCTAGTAATGAGATAAAGTCAAGATGGTATACAAGCAAATTCTGTTTTATTAAAAAAATTCTAGAAAACTTCTTATTTATCCGATTTAATTTGTTATTTTAATCGATTGACTGATTGATTGATTGACTGATTAATTGATTGATCAACATTTTGATCAATTTCTTGATTGGTTGATTGACTGATTGATTGGCGGATTAATTGATTGATTGATCAACATTTTGATCATTTCTTCAGGTGAACTCTTGCCACGTCACGTTGAGATCTTCTTCAACAATCCGTTCTTCAAGGGAGCGACGATCCCAGATCCTGATCTAATAGTGAGTTTAATGCCGACCAATCAGATCAGATGTTGTTTGGTTTAGGAGCGCCATCAGTCAATACCTCTTGCATTAGACACTGACACAATGAAAGCACTTTGCTAATTACAAGTTACTAATTACAAGTTACTAATTATAGGTTACTAATTACGTCTTACTCATTATAGGTTGCTAAATTTTAGAAGCTACTAATCACGAGTCAGATAGGCTATTGCACGTTGCTAATAACAAATTGCTTATTACAAGTTACCTATGCAAGTTACTATCTACAAGTTGCTAACTATAAGTTACTAACTGATTGTTACTAATTGCGAGTTGCTAATTACAAGTTCCTGATTACAGGTTACTAATTACATGTTACCAATTAAACGTAGTATAGACCTATTATTATTACACATTTCACTAATTTAACAAAAACTTAAACGAATCAAAGCTAATTTTCTTTACTACTAGTTTGCAATTCAAATTTAATACTTGATTTATTAACTAATCTGTTTTACAGGAAACATTGGAAACGAAATTTCCAACTATTGGCCGAGAAGCGTTGGATTTCATGAAGGTGAGAAGAAGATTTAGATTTTGTTTGTGAATAAGTATGGCTTGCGCCATTTCACGTGTGAAATGGTTAAACATGTTCTGTGTACTGCAGTAGCTGCTGCACTACTATGGTAGTTATAGTATCATGGTAATTATAAGTACCATTTGAATTACAGTATCATGGAAGTTAAAGTACCATAGTAATTATAATGCTGTGGTAAAGTTCTGTGGCAGCTATTATAATACCATGGTAGTTAAAGTATTCTGATAGTTTTAATACTATTGTAGTTAGAGTACCATGGTGATTAAAGTGTCATAGTAGTTGTGATGTCATTGTAGTCAAAGTACCATGGTCCAGTAGTTTAGTGCCATTGTAGTTACAGTGCCAACATAGTACCGTGGGAGTAAAAGATTAAAAAGAGTTGTAGTAATTATAGCACTGTGGTAGTTAAAGTACCATGCTTGTTATAGCACCACAATAGTAGCATAATATTACCATGGTATTTAACGTGTGGTTATTATGATACAAGGATAGGTATAGCAGTGGACCAGGTGGACAAGAATTTTTTAACGAAAACTTGAGACTATGAATACAGTCTGGAATTTATCCTATGGAAGTAAGCCTAAGAAAGTTAAATTTAAAGTTGGCATTAGAAAGTTGTCATGAGGAAGTTAGCATAACAACATTCGTACAAAGAAGTTGCCATCTGGAGGAAATTGGCATAACGAAGCTAGCATGAGAAAATCAGCGTAGGGAAGTTAGCCTAAGAAAGTTAGAATAAAGAAGTTAGCATAATGAAGTTAGCTTAACGAAGGTAGCATAAGGAAGTTAGGATCAGGAAGTTAGCATAATGAAGTTAGCATTGGGAAGTTAGCGCAAAAAAGTTAGCATAAGGGAGTTGGCATGAGAAATTAGCACAAGGAAGTTATTAAAAAAGTTAGCATGTGGAAGTTTGCATAAGGAAGTCAGCATAAAAGTAAGCATATTAAGTTGTGTTAACACAAGGAGATTAGCATAAGGATTTAGCTTAATTAAATTACCATAAGTTAGCATGAGGAAGTTAACATGCATAAGTAAGTTGGCATAATGAAGCTAAAATGAGGATGTGAGTATAAGGAAGTTAGCACAAGGAATTCATCATAAAAATGAGCACAAGGAAGTTTAGACTAAGGAAGCTATCACAAGGAATCCTTCATAACAAAATTAGCATAGGGAAGTTAGCATAAGCTCTTCATCTACTGCTTTAGAATTGTTTTCTAGAACTGCTTCACAATGGATCCAAGCGAGCGGCTGACCTGCGAGCAGTTGCTCCAGCATCCGTATTTCGATAGGAATCGATATGGTGACACGTCGGAACGTCAGAACGACGAGAACAGACGGAAAGCGCGGAAGGAGAGGCGAGAGGCAAGAGAACGGGAGAAGAACGTGTCACGCACAACACAGGTAATTGTCAGAAACGTGTCATGCACGGCTGTCACGTGTCAGCTTTCAATCAACTAACCATTCAATCAATCATTTCAATCTATCAATCGATCAGAATTTATATGGCGCCCCTTCAAGATCCCTACTCAGAGGCACTCCCAGCACAGGTCAAGCGAAAAAAGCAGTCTTTAACAGTTGGTGAAACTGAGAACAGTTTTGGAGGTGTGGTATACACTATACAGTCGACAGAAGCCCATTGTATGTTTGTTGAACTCGTCCAGTGGCGTTTCAGGCTTTAAAAAACCCCATTGGCTTAGGGAAAAAGTTTTTTTAGAGGTTATTTATCCACTTAAATAAGAAAAAACAAAACAATTGCTTGTAGTAACAATTGTTTTTCTTACTTTATTCCCTTTGTTACTTTATTCCCTTTTTATATACTGTAATATTGTTGGGTTGGTTTCAGGAAGGACATCCGGCCAGGCCATAAACCCCCCACCCCATAATAAATTCCTGGCTAAGCCACTGAACTCATCATCATCATCATCACTGCTGTTATTGTTATTACCAAGATAGATATTATGATCTCTCAAGTTTTAAGAAATTGTGAATTATTTTCCATGTCAATATTAATCTAAACATTTGTCATATAACGCCATTCTATAAACATTTATATTTGGTTTTTTGCACATTGTTTTGCTACAAACCATACCGTTTGTTTTTCCAGATCAACCCGTACACGACGCTGCCTACGCTGATGGGAAATGCGATTCTAATGACGACCCACTCTCCGGTTCCACAACGCAACACAAAATTTATCGGTCTCAAGAAACCGCTTGATAATACCTTTCCCATGCACTTCCCAAACATCCAGTGATGTCGTTGATCCAAGTTATGTCTGCAGGAAATAGATATTTGTGACTCTGGGGCTCAAAACCCGTCGCTTGTCACTTCCTAGATATTGTGCTATAGAAGCTGAAATAGACATGAGTGGCAAGAATTTGGAATGTTCTTCGATTCGGAAGATCGCTATGAATTTGCCATAATTTACGTAGTAGTAAACCGTGTTTGATGCTGTTTGCATTATTCGTTTCAGAGGACAACTTTATACTTTATTTCCCAGAAAAATTGCAGAATAAAAGGTATTTTATAGCAGAGCCTTTGTAGCATGTGACTGAGTAAAAAGGTCAGAAACCGACATGTGACGGGTTTTTGGCTACATGTGTCATGTGTGCCTCTGTGTCACATTTGTGCTTTACCTCTTTGCCTGTTCATAAATTCTGTGCAGCTGTATGATGCTTTCTGCAGTGCATGGTTACCTATCGCCTCATCTCTTCTTTGTTTCATGCAGTTTAGGTGATGCACTATTTGTATTTAGAGAACTTTTAGAGATGTTGTGTAAGAGTCTGTTTGGTGTGTGTGTGTGTGTGGGAAAACCGACCCTTGCCAGCTGTTGTTTCTATGTACGATGTTGTGATGATGTTTTTCTTCTAGAATTTCGTTTTTCTACTCGTGGTGCATATGTTAGTTTATTAATTGTTTATTAATTAATTATTAATTAACATTATTAATTATTATTATAAATGTTAGTTTATTAATTAGCATTGATGGTAATTATTGTCTTCGGTCTTTTCTACTCTCCGCAGCTTTTGTTGTTTTCAGGCTTTTGTATTTTTTTAATGCTTTTTGTATATGTCTGTATGTGTGGGATAATGCGGGGGTTAAATGGATAGAGCATTTAGCCTTACATAAAGGGTTTGGGTTTGAGCTTTCTTCACTCAGGCATTCTCTCTCGGTAAAGTCCTTTGCTTGCAGTTGCTCAAAAACTATCGTTGCTCTTTGTGTGCTATTGTATTTAAGCATTTATAAAGCGCTTTGGTAGGGTGAACGTTCAGTGGCGCTCCCAGCTTAGGTTTTTGAGAGGACAGAAAGACAAAAAGAGACTGCTAGACAGAATTGTAGAGCGAACAGAAGGAGAAAGTACATTCCGCAGATGAGGATCCAAGTTCAGTCATATGCAGGAAATAGATATTTGTGACTCTGGGGCTCAAAACCCATCACTTATCACTTGCCACTTCAATGCAGTTGTAGTGAGATAGAGGTGCAACAAGGCTAGGGTTCGGTTTCCAAAACATTGCGTGTTCCTTGAGGGCCTGTCGCTTTGAAGAAGATCGGAAAGATAATTATGTGTTTATTGTCGCACAGCTGTAGGTGATGATTTTGCAATTTGTGTGTATGTGTGTGTACATTGGTGTGTACATGGGTGTATACATGTGGTATGTACATGTATAGGGACGTGTGCATGAATGTATGTACGTACCTGTGTGTGGATTGGTCTCTGGAAGTTTATATAGGGCCTTTATAAAGAACCTCAGAATGACATGACATAATTTTATGACAATTTTATGATGTGTTTGGTGCTGGTAATAATCAACACCAGGACCAAAACGCTCCGGGGGGGCTCAGAAACCGTACCCCTCTCGAGAAAGCGGTGGCCAGACATAATAAACTGTGGCCCATAGGTTTTCCCTCACGCAAACCATTTTGGTGTGCAATATTTTCAGCTGGGCATCGAGTGTTAGAAGTAAAGAATTGTGACATGTTAACTTAAATACTGTTTTGTATGAAATAAAGTTATAACTATTGTTAAATATAATATTTATGTGTTTAGATATATTTGACACTGTTACATATGTATCGGACACTTTCTCGTTTCTCATGTGTTAATAAGAGGCCAACATAATAAACTGCATAATCAATATTTAATACAGGGTTTCTGAGTTAGGTTCATTGAGAAATAAACTCGTTTCTCATGTGTTAATAAGAGGCCAAGATAATAAACTGCATAATTAATATTTAATACAGGGTTTCTGAGTTAGGTTCATTGAGAAATAAACTTGTTTCTCATGTGCTAATAAGAGGCCAACATTATAAACTGCATAATTCATATATAATACAGGGTTTCTGAGTTAGGTTCATTGAGAAATAAACTCGTTTCTCATGTGCTAATAAGAGGCCAACATAATAAACTGCATAATTAATATTTAATACAGGGTTTCTGAGTTAGGTTCATTAATAAATAAACGTTGAAATTTAAATTGAATGTCACTTATGAACTTCTTTGAAATTGTGCATGATGATGATGATGTGCAGACCAGACCAGATCTGTAAGCTAGACCTGATGCAGCCATGGGTATGAGGTGCTAGCAACTTTATTTTCTTAGCCTCTGCATATGAGGGTGGTTGGTCCGTCTCATCTTTCCACCAACAGTGCATAGGGTCAGTGTATTTATTATAGCCGAGTTGGGCAGTGTTTAAAGTTCTAGTTCTCCCTGCTTTGGAGTTGGGTGGAATTTCACGTTTCAGGGGTGGGGAAAGGGCGGGTGAAACGGCAACCGCTGAGGTAGTCGTAACGACCCCTTTCTCTGGTAGATTTTTCTGACGACCTTTTTTAGTCTTTCTGCTCAAATCAAGACCTGTCCAATTTTTCTGGGAATGGAATGTTACGCAAATAACTTTTCTGGGGGGGGGAATACTACCCATTTACATGTAAACAACAGCTCTAGATTTTTGTATGGGTGAATGTCATTCCTGGGGAAATACCCATTTACATGTAAACAACAGCTCTAGATTTTTGTATGGGTGAATGACATTCCTGGGGAACTCCCCCCCCACACCAGAGATGCCTAGATTAAACACTGCGAGTTTGGTTGAGTGCAAGCAGAGCAGAAATTTTTCGAACCAAATTTCTGCCCCGAGACGGATTCGAACCGTCGTCTTTACAGTGCACAGTCCAGCACACTAACCGCTAAACTTTTGAACACCCCGTTTTATGTAATAAAAAATGAAGCCTCGGGTCAGACGCACTGAAGCGCATCTGAAGGCATGTTGCAGCAGCAGCAGCACGCGATGTTGTTATCTGTTGGCGCATTAAACATGGAAGGCATGCTATGGCAGCAATCGATCTCTCATTAGGAAGGTCGCTGTAGGTCGATGCGTGCTTTCAATTACGTCTTCGGTTGACTGACCATGGACTCCTCTTGGCTCACCCTCGTATGCATAGGCTACTCGGTGCCGTATCAGTTTAAACTTGAAAATAACAGCTGAATAAATCATATTTATTCTGAATAGGCCCATGTAAGCTATGTAGGCTGTGTATATTGGATGGATCCAGATTTCACGAGGGCAACAGAGGCTGTTGCCCTCGAGAGAAATTTGTTAAGCCTATTACAGCACTTTATCATAAATATGTATATATACATATATTATATATAATTTATATATATATATGATCGTAGCTCTTTTAGTACTTCAATTTGTTTCTAAAAAATTGTTCGTATAAAGCCTTTAATGATAGTTTAGAGGCAAGTGACTGCTCTGCAGAGGGAGGCAGCGTTTAATCTAGACGTCTCTGGGAGAGGGGAGGTTCACCTAGCAGAAAATGTTGAGTTGTTACTCACAATGTCATGTGGGTCAATATATGTGTAGGCTACCAATTCCCCGCCCATACCCCGACACAGAAAGTTGCATATAACATCCCACCCCCAAATGTAAGTGTGATGCACTTAAAACGAGTAATCAGAATTTAAAGTAAAGGGACTGGTGTGTTTTAAAGAAAATTTTCCGGTCAAAGGGTGTTGCGGTGTCCAGATTCAGCGATTGATGTTCACCCAAAACGGCATTTTCCTTCCACCCAGAAACCTGATTTCCCCCCCCCCCCAAGCGGTGACACTAGATTAAACATTGCTGCACAGAGAATGGAATTTTTCTCTCGTCATCCTGCTTTCAATGCCTTTGGTCAGGAGGGCCACTGATTGACTTTTTCTTGTATTTTTACCGATTTAGCGTCGGCCACTCTGTCGTTCAATCCATGCATGCGATGATGCGAGTAACGGTCAGGCCCGCCGACAGAAATTCCGGGCCCCTGGGCTGAGCAATCACGGGCCCCAAACTACCTTTAGACTTATTGAGCAAATTTACACAAAAACAAATAAAAATAACAATAGTGTGGGTATGAATGTACGCTAACATTGCTTACATTTATGATATTGATCAGTTCTTAATGTTGAGATTTAATTTTCAAATAATATGGCAATCAACAAGCAACCTTTCTGGATTTAACTACAACAATAGGCCTATCTCTTATAATATCCTGGTAGTTCTCCATCTGTCTGCGAACTTTAAAAAATGCACTTCGGAAATGTTCTTTCTTCATCGCCTGGAAAATTGTCCGAATGTCTTGGAGGACCGTTTCTTATAAGCTTTATAGCAGCCTATCGTCTCAATCGTTTTGTGTAGCCTGTAGGCCTAAATACGGGCCCTGGCGGCAGAGTGCCAACATCAAAACAAAACCTTTTTGCAGTTTCTAGAATTTAAGCATTTTCATAATTCCTATTTATAGGCTAATGTCTTCTTTTCAAATTAAGGTACTAACACCACAAACTTCATTTTTATCCATTCATTTCTATACGATCATCATGGAGGCACATTTAATTCACAAGAATCAACCGATGTACGATGTTGCGAGAGAAATTTATCATTTAGATTTGTTCACTAATGATTGAAATGATGAAATCTGACAACGCATAGGCTAATGTAGCAGAAGAACGTTCTGAGACGGAAGTGAGCGTGTTCTTTGGCAAAACGTTGATAAGTACGGTAGGCTAATGGACAGTTGCCTGAAACTTAAACAGTTGTTGCCTAGTTATGTAACAGTATTCCCATTAAGTTAAGGCCTATTTAAAACAAAATAAATCACAAACAATATATGCTAAGTAATATAAGTGATTATAGGTTGGGCCCAGTGGCGGCGCCAGGATTTCAGTTTGGGGAAGGGGGGGGGCTGAAGCCTGGCGGAGGAAATTTCACATTTTCATTCGACGAAATGTTTGACGACCTTTTTTCAGTCATCGGCCGAAATCTCATGAAAATTTCCCAATTTTTACCCCGCGAAATATTTAGTCGTCGGCCGAATATCGTGGAAAAATCGTGGAAATTTTAATGTAAAAAATTGGATGGCCCTTTTTTAAGGGGCTTAGCCTCTTATAGGGGGTTCAGCCCCTTAGTTCCCGTAGCGCCGCCACTGGTTGGGCCCGCCGCCCGCAATCAAGATATGAAACATATTATAATAACTGTAGCCCGGGCCCCCTCCGGGCCCCTAAAAGTCGCCGGGCCCCTGGGCATTTGCCCCCCCTGCCCCCCCCTCTCGGCGGGCCTGGTAACGGTAATCATTCGCTAGGTGGCAGAGGTCACGGTGTCGTCACCAATCTGGCATCCCTGTACGTTGTAGGCCTACGCAATCGTATCGTATCTAAAAGATTTCATGGAACTTCTCCAGCAGCATAGACTATTCACAGGCGATCTCAGCACAGGAGAACCGAGGAAATGAAACGTCTTGTATTGAGAGAGCGAAAGAATGTGTGGGGGTGGAGCTCATCAATCCATAATCCGTTTACTCAAAACTGGTTCAGTACCTTAATTGCTCTTAAGTGCTGTAATACGCCGAGCAAATTTCTGTCCAGGGTAACGGCATTTGTTGTCACAGACCCTGGTCAAATCGGATCCATCCAATCCGTTCAATTCGATCCACTGTGAATTGCACGGCGTCAGAGATCAGAAATTTTTCGTGCACTATAGCTTGTTGAACGGTTGAACATCTGAGAACTTGTGAGATTCTTCAGCACAAGTTCGCAGATGTTTAACTGTTCAACAAGCTAGTGCACGACAAAATTCAGAATTTCTGAGTCAAGAACAAAATCTATAAGACAAAAATTGAAGTCAGCAAATAAAATTACTTGTCAAATTGAATAAACCTAGCTGTACGTGGGCATAGAAGACCAGGTTTCCTTCTGGAACGACAAAAAGAACATAAGTAAGAACGAAAACAGGAAAAAATGACTATAAGAACGAAAACGAAAAACAATTTATAACAAAGAACTAGAACGAAAAGAAGGAACATAAATAACAGCAAAACGACTACGAGCACAACTAAGAACGAAAAAGTAAAGAAATAGCGTAGACAGGCCCGCCGAGAGGGGGGGGCAGGGGGGGCAAATGCCCAGGGGCCCGGCGACTTTTAGGGGCCCGGAGGGGGCCCGGGCTACAGTTATTATAATATGTTTCATATCTTGATTGCGGGCGGCGGGCCCAACCAGTGGCGGCGCTACGGGAACTAAGGGGCTGAACCCCCTATAAGAGGCTAAGCCCCTTAAAAAAGGGCCATCCAATTTTTTACATTAAAATTTCCACGATTTTTCCACGATATTCGGCCGACGACTAAATATTTCGCGGGGTAAAAATTGGGAAATTTTCATGAGATTTCGGCCGATGACTGAAAAAAGGTCGTCAAACATTTCGTCGAATGAAAATGTGAAATTTCCTCCGCCAGGCTTCAGCCCCCCCCCTTCCCCAAACTGAAATCCTGGCGCCGCCACTGGGCCCAACCTATAATCACTTATATTACTTAGCATATATTGTTTGTGATTTATTTTGTTTTAAATAGGCCTTAACTTAATGGGAATACTGTTACATAACTAGGCAACAACTGTTTAAGTTTCAGGCAACTGTCCATTAGCCTACCGTACTTATCAACGTTTTGCCAAAGAACACGCTCACTTCCGTCTCAGAACGTTCTTCTGCTACATTAGCCTATGCGTTGTCAGATTTCATCATTTCAATCATTAGTGAACAAATCTAAATGATAAATTTCTCTCGCAACATCGTACATCGGTTGATTCTTGTGAATTAAATGTGCCTCCATGATGATCGTATAGAAATGAATGGATAAAAATGAAGTTTGTGGTGTTAGTACCTTAATTTGAAAAGAAGACATTAGCCTATAAATAGGAATTATGAAAATGCTTAAATTCTAGAAACTGCAAAAAGGTTTTGTTTTGATGTTGGCACTCTGCCGCCAGGGCCCGTATTTAGGCCTACAGGCTACACAAAACGATTGAGACGATAGGCTGCTATAAAGCTTATAAGAAACGGTCCTCCAAGACATTCGGACAATTTTCCAGGCGATGAAGAAAGAACATTTCCGAAGTGCATTTTTTAAAGTTCGCAGACAGATGGAGAACTACCAGGATATTATAAGAGATAGGCCTATTGTTGTAGTTAAATCCAGAAAGGTTGCTTGTTGATTGCCATATTATTTGAAAATTAAATCTCAACATTAAGAACTGATCAATATCATAAATGTAAGCAATGTTAGCGTACATTCATACCCACACTATTGTTATTTTTATTTGTTTTTGTGTAAATTTGCTCAATAAGTCTAAAGGTAGTTTGGGGCCCGTGATTGCTCAGCCCAGGGGCCCGGAATTTCTGTCGGCGGGCCTGAGCGTAGATATACACGAACACGACTAAGAACAAAAAGACTAAATAACAAAAACGAAATAGGAAAAGCGAACTATATATATATATATAAGAACGAAACTAAAAGAAAGATCATAATTAATATATTAAACTATAAACACGACTACGAATTAACCTAATAATTAAAGAACGAAAAAGAAAAGAAAGAACATAACTAAGAAAGAAAACGAAAGAAAAGCACATAAGAATATGAAAACGACTAATAAGAACAAAAAAGGAAAATGAACGAAAACCACCAAAAAACACCTAAGAATGAAACCGAAAAGAATAAACATAACTAAAAGCCAAAAACGACTAAGAACAAGAGCGAAAAGTACTGGAAAAACAGATGTAGCTCAAGTACAAAAGCGAAAAGAAAAAAATTAACTAAGGACGAAAACGAACAGAACATAACGAAAACGAAAGAACACAATTAAGAACAAAATAAACTAAAAATAAAAACCAACCGTGAAAGAACACACCTAGGAACGAAGACGAAAACAAAGAATATAACTGAGAACGATAAAAGAAAATAAAGAACATAATAAAAAATAGTAACGGAAACACAAACATAACAAGGAACGAAAACGAAAAGAAAGAACACAACAAATAACGTAAACGAAAAGAAACAACACGGCTTAGAACAAAAGCGAAAGGGAAACATAACTAGAAAACGAAAAGAAAGCCCATAACTAAAAACGAAAAGGACTAAGAACGAAAATGCACAAGAGAGAACGTAGTAACCAACAAAGCGACAGCGAAAGAACATATTAAAATTAAGCAACAAAAACGATCAGAAAGAACATAACTAACGGCAAAAACGAATATAAAGAACATGACTGACAAACGAAAACAAAGATCATAAAAAATGAAAACAACCAAGAACGAAAACGACAAAGAAAGAACATAATATACAACGAAAACGAAAAGAAAGAACATAACTAAAAAAAGGAAAACGACTAAGAACAAAAACGACTAAGAAAGAACATAACAAAAAACGAAAAGGGGCAAAACCAAGAAACGAGATGAACTAAATGACAACGAAAACGAAAGGAAAGAACATAACGAAAAGTGAAAAAGCATTATTAAAAATGAACTAGAAGACAACATAGTAAACGAAGAAACGAAAGAGGAACAACAAACTAAGAGCCGAAGCGAAAAGAAGGAACATAACTTGAATGAATGAATGAATGAATGAACTTAGAACGAAAACTAAACAAAACAAAGAACTAAAGAGAAAAAATAAAGAACTCAGATAACAATAAATACGACTAAGAAAGAGAATAACAGATATAAGAGTAAAACCGAAAACGACTAGGCCTATGAACAAAACCGACTAAGAAAACCCAAATTAAGAAATAAGAATAGCATAGGCTATTAAACAACGAAAAGGCAAAGAAAGAACAAAACTAGCATCAAAACAAAAAGAAAGAACACAAATAACAACAAAAACGAAAAGAAAGACCATAACTAAAAACCAGGGTGAGAATTGCAGGGGGTTTGGGGGTTTCAGCCCCCAAGTCTTTCTTAGAGCCCCATAGTAAAGTCTGTTTTACCCCCTCCCCCACATACCATGTGGATAATGGTCCAACCCCCAGTTATTTTTCCACAATTCTCACACTGCTAAAAACAAAAACAACTAAGAGCAAAAAAGAAAAGAAAGACCATAGGCTTAACTTGAAACGAGAAAACACAACATAGATTGAAAACGAAAAAAGAACATAACTAAGAAAGAAAACATAAAATAAACAACATTACAAACAGCTGAAACGAAAAATAAAGAACATAGCTAACAACGATACAAGGGCGGATACAGAAATTTTCGAAGGGGGGGCCAAAATCCTACGGAACTACTCTTTGGGGGGGGGGGGGTGCCACGTCTACTTTCCGAGCAAAATAGCTGGTCAAAAATAAAGAAATTTCTGAAATGGGGGGGGCCATGGCCGGATTGCCCCCCCCCCTGGATCCGCCCCTGCAACGATATATTATACTATCAATGAAAACGAGAAAAGGACATAAATAAAAACAGAAACGGGCTAAGGACGAAAACAACTAAGAAGAACATATTAAAAAACCGAAAACAGAAAGAAAGAACAAAACTAACAACGAAAAGGAAAAGGAGCATACCTATACAACGAAAACAAAAAGAATGAACCTAAATAACAACGAAAACAAACAGAAAGACCCCAACTAAAACGCAAACGACCAAGAACGAAAACGAAAGAACTACCATATAGGCTAACTAACAACGAAAATAGCTAAATGAGAACGAAATATGACAACTAAAACTAAAAAAGAAGATGACTTACAACGTCGAGGACCTTATGGATATCGTGACGCCCATTGAAACGGGCAGCATAATTAAGCTGCTGTGCATTCGTATATTCGTTTAATTTAAAATCAGGCAATTCCTGGTGCCTCTACCCGGTATTGAACAGCTGAGCAGTGTCAAGTTGTTAGGAATCATCTTACAAGCTAACCTCTCTTTCTCAAGTCATGTTAACTACATTCTTAGTATAATAAACCAGCGATACTTTCTACTGAACCAGCTGAGACATCAGGGCCTACATATCTCGAAGCTGGACGTAATATTTCAAGCTATCGTTGTCTCTAGAGTCATGTATGCACTACCTTCATTTGCTGGATTTCTTACGGCACATGATATTGCGCGCGTCAACGCTGCCCTAAAAAAGGCTCGTCGATGGCAAATCTCTGAGAAGATTCATACAGTGGAAGAACTGATTGCTCGAGTAGACAAGAAGCTCTTCAAGAGAGCTCAATTCTTTGGCCATTGCATTCACCAGCTCCTGCCACCTCTTCGGGAGGACAAGTATCAACTTCGCAAGAGAGGACATCCTTTCCTGTTGCCTCTCGTTAAAACAAATTTGTTTAAAAACAGTTTCATTAACAGATGCATTTATAATAATATTATATTTAGATACAAGCTAACATGATTTTAATTGCTGTTCTCTATCATAGTTAGATATATGTATGTATTCGTTTTTGTTATACAATGTAATGCATGTGCGCTTGACATATGCAAATAAAGGCTACTTACTTACTTACTTACTTACTTACTTACTTACTTACTTACACGGCACCCGGTTACGTGTCAAAAAATGTAAAATAAAACACAGAAATAATACTAAAGTAGGCCAATAGTAATAATAAAGTTAACAAATAAAGTATAGCGGCAGCCATGCATAAACAGGCGCCAATCTGTCTGGTTGTTGATGTTAAATGTTAGAGGAAAAGGTTTCTTGAGTAACCATTATGTCCTGCTAGAGATGTAGGCTTACTCGGAAGGATAACTGGCGATGTTATACTCCTGTGGTGTTGGGATCTCACCTAATTAATTCCTTTGAAGGACTCAGGGTCGACGACATAATAGGCCTAATTATATTATATAATTATAGGCCTCTATTTTATAATCGAGTAGGCCTACATTTACTTCTTCAGACTACAGTTATTCCCATTGAGGCCTACTTTATCAGCCAACTCTTAAAACAGTACGTTGCCATTGGCGACCGTAACCCAACCTAAACAGCCATCGGCGAAATTTCAAAGACGCTAAGGAAAGACGAGAAAATTTATAATTACTTTGTTTCCTGAATGAGTCGTCTTCAACAAATACGATCTTCGAAGTCACAAACTGTTGATTTCGAAAAAGATGCATAAATCAAACGCTGACGGATGCGGAAACGGCTAAATTTTCGCAATATAAAGTTTTAGACGAATATGTCTTCGATCACTGATATCACCTGATGACGTCTGATGATGACGTCATAATCTTTATTTTCTATTTGTAGCTGCATGGGTTAATGTATATCGTTGTTCATAGCGCGGTTTTAGTGGCATCTCAGGGCGGTTCAGAGAGTGGTGGTAATCGAGAGGCAGATTTATAATAATAACTTAATGAACTATTATCATCAATTTTATGTTGTCGTCGTTTGAGGTGGAAAGATGCATCGGTTCTAAGAGATTAAAACGGAGTTTTTCCAATCTCTCTGAAAGTTATTCCCTCATTCTTTCTCACCCTTCTTTCGCCTATCCTGTCTTTGTCTCAGAAGTCACCATGGGAGCGCTTTTGAAGGGCTTATCTGAGAGAAGCGCTTTATAAATGTTCATAATAATTATTATGTATACAACGCAACACTATTATTAGGCCATATTATCTTTTTATAACCCTTACGCTGCCATTATGACGTCTTAAGACGTCATGTACATAGGACCGCCGGCAGCGAAAGGGTTGCCCCGAGGTAGGCTATTTAGGATCCCTCAGGAACTTTATTAGGCCTACTAACTATGGTACCAGTCGATTTCTTGGCTGCAGAGGAAAGAGCCCCTAAACGCTACTGCGTTAAACCGTTGTATTATAAGCGATCGATAGGCGTTGGAATAAAAAGGTTGTTTCCGGTGGGCCTCCCGTAACGGAGAATAGCCTAGCTTAATTTTGACCCAGATCGGACAGGAACGTCAGGCTTTCGTTGTTGATCGGGTCCAGGGTCTCAAAGGCCAAAGGGGTGAAACGGTATTTGAACGACAGGCCTGCCTCTGAACATTCACACCATCTGAAAGCTGTTGACGGGATTCCGTTGGATGATTCTACGTGTCTGCGAGGGATCGCCACTGATGACTGTTTCCGGCTCACTGTGACTTATTTTTCTAATTGATGAAATTGTCTTCTTGTTATGACAATTAACATCATTTCGGCTAGTTAGCGCAGAGAGCGCCTCTGAGTAGGTTTCTTGAAGAGGCGCTATTTAAATACTTTAAATAAATAAATATTTGTCGATCTTTCGGGTCGATCGATCCCCGCTCTGCAGCGGCACCAGCAGTCTGGGAGGCGTCCGGCAGGTAGGGTGTCTATCACAGTTGCGTCCCATATGGATGGATGGATCCATATATGCGCAACCACCCTATGGGACCCACGGGACGCGTCCCTCCAACTTTTGAGTGGTCCCCTAACTTTATTATTATGGTCCCCAACTTTTAGGACATGATTCATTTGGTCCCCCTCCCAACTTTTAGGACATGATTGCACCTATGGATGGATCCGATTTGACCAGGGTCTATGACAACACAGGCCGTTACCCAGCAGTGTTTAATCTAGTCCCCGTCCGCTGGGGGGGGAATTGAGGTTTCTGGGGGGGGAGACAATTGAGCGTCCGAAGGACGCTCGTGAGGCGCGTAGCGAACTGAGGGGGGGGGGGGGTAATGGGGAGGGGCAAATCCCCCTCCCCATTAAAATTTGTTTGAATGTCCACATTGCAATGGAAGTGTTTTTAAGTGTCATCTTAACAAAATAGCTGTACTTTTTTCAGTGATCCATTAGAAACTTTTTGAGTTTACAAATTGCAATGGCAGCATTTCAAGGTGTCATCTTAACAAAATGGCTATACTTTTTCAGTGACCCATTAGAAATTTTTTGAATTTCCACATTGCAATGGCAGCATTTTAAGGTGTCATCTTAACAAAATAGCTGTACTTTTTTCAGTGATCCATTAGAAACTTTTAGAATTTCCAAATTGCAATGGCAGCAGTTTAAGGTGTCATCTTAACAAAATTGCTGTCCTTTTTCAGTGTTCCATTAGAAACTTTTTGAATTTCCACATTGCAATGGCAGCATTTTAAGGTGTCATCTTAACAAAATAGCTGTACTTTTTTCAGTGATCCATTAGAAACTTTTAGAATTTCCAAATTGCAATGGCAGCAGTTTAAGGTGTCATCTTAACAAAATTGCTGTACTTTTTCAGTGATCCATTAGAAACTTTTTGAATTTCCAAATTGCAATGGCAGCAGTTTAAGGTGTCATCTTAACAAAATTGCTGTACTTTTTCAGTGATCCATTAGAAACTTTTTGAATTTCCACATTGCAATGGCAGCATTTTAAGGTGTCATCTTAACACAATAGCTGTACTTTTTCAGTGACTCATTAGAAACTTCTTGAATTTCCACATGCAATGGTGCCCTTTGAAGATACCATTTTAACAAAATAACTCCTTTATTTCAGTACTGATAAAAAGTGTTTTAGGATTTCAATATATATATATATATTATATAATTACAATAAAAAATCTTTATGTATCGTGTTCAGCAGCTCAGTTCTGCTGTTTCTGGGTTATTCTAATGAATTACTGTTTACATGAGTAAATAAGCTGACTTTTCAGCACTGTAATCAGAAACTGTCAGCTTATTCCAGTTTCACCATATGGCCCTGAGTAGCTGACCAGTACACACTTTCCGAAATCATATTTAATGGTACACAAATCTACCAAGAGCTAATAAACTACCGGTACCAAAATCAAGAAGCCACTAGTCTTGTAGAAATGATGTTGTTTTACTAGGTGTTCAGATAATAGGACCAAAACATTTTGAAATTTGACAGTTTAAAATGTGAAGGATAGCACTTGATACCCATTCAGTTGTACAAAAATAGTATTTGTACAAATATTAACAGTAAATTATACTCATTTTTGCTGGATTTTGTCATATAATAATTATAACAGTAAATAATTACTACAACCATGTAGCAGTAAATAATATTACGGTTATATTATTATAACAGTTCATGTAATGCAATGATGCAAACACTAAACAGCAACTAAATACTATTACCATTTTGACAAATTTTTCTGGAGGAGATGTCATCTCTGATTTTAGTTAGAAAAAAATTGTGTTTATCTAAATATATACAGTAAGTTATATTCATTGCAACATGATAGTATCGTATATTATAGTAGTAAATAATGTCATTATAATCATATCATAGTAAATAATATCACGGTATATTGTAGCGACGTAGAACTACGCTACGGGTCGCTAATATTATTTTATTTAATTTTTGATCGATTATGGGGTTTCAGGGATCTGATATATTTGTTTTATTTCTGTATTTTTGAGCTGCCTTGTGTGACCTATATTTTAATGTTGATTTGCGCTTGACACGGGTCACAGCGACCGCTGACGTAGGCAGCAGTCGTTGCTGTTTCATTAATTGGTATATGTTCACACGCTCTCAGCGATCGTCGGTCGCTGTCTTCAAAGGCCGCGCCGCTTGCAGTCGATGAGGGTAATTAAACTTTCGCACGCTCTCTGAGGTGGTCTGATGATCAGAGTGAGCGAGGAATACAGCCAGCCAGACAAGCACAGGCAGGGACACGGATTGAGAAGGAAACACCGTTGGCGTGTGGGTTTGTGTACGTGCGTTTTCTCAAGGTTGAACTAGTGCATTTAATGCCTACGTGATCAGCGGCAGATGGCGTTTTTTAGAAGGAGAAAGACAGTGCGCTACAGACAGGCGCGGAGATACACAGGAGAGGACGCACGTGGCAGCTGATTCTTGCCGCCTTGAGACAGCTGCACAGCTGCTGGTTCGGCGCGCTCGGCTCTTCAGCTGCGCATGCGTAGTAGAGGGACGCTCTCCTTGTCAGGCAGTAATAAAAGAGCAGCGCAACGCTGAGAGGCTCAGTTGCGCATAGGATCTCAGGGCGGTCGGATGTATAGTGAGTTGCGCATAGGATCTCAGGGCGGTCGGATGTATAGTGAGTTGCGCACAGGATCTCAGGGCGGTCGGATGTATTGCGGCGGTTGGTAGTTTTAGGCTCGATCAAGTTGGTGAAGCATGGCCAGGATAAGCGCCTGCTTGCACTAGTTGCGCATACACGGATTCTGTCGGCGATTCATTCTCTCTCGACATGGAGTCGATTAAATAAAAGAGTTTGTTTGTTGCGAGAAATACATCAGCGTCGCTGCAAGTTTTGTCTTCGCTCTCGCTTCGGATATATTCCTGGATTACTAATTCAAGGCCTCTCTTCGCCCTGTCACACGGAGTGATTTATCGTGGGCTTCGAATCGTCAGCGTTCTGAAATTGTGTTGCGAAGCGTTTGTTCGTATTATTTGCCTAAGGGCGTCTTTCTCAAACGGCTTGGATATATAGCCGAAATTGTTGTTCATTGCGTGAAATCAGCGACGGATTTAACTGATCTTTTCGGGCGTTTCAAACTCGACGCCTTTCTGTGTGTTTCGTCGCATCTCTTGGATATCGTCTTCGTCGCTGTTCTTCGCACACGATCGGCTTTGTCCCTTGTCTTCGGACATAAGGTACGCTTTATTGGGGAATTAATACGATCGGTTATTAAGACATTTTGGGCTGAACTGAAATTGGCTGTGGGACTTGAGAGTCAATCGGGATTTAATTTAGGCATACTCCGGTTGATAGGTGTTTGCATTGAATTGTTGCATTTGATTTTCATTGAATGTCTTTACAAAGGATAGGAACTGATAATTGAACTTACTGACTTTTATGTTTGATTGCTTTGAACATAATTGATGTCAATTGAAGATTCAATTGATTGGGAATAATAAGAAATATTAATTAAACTTCTGACTTTGATTATTGATGGCTTTGAATGTGACGGATGTGGATTGAATGCTTGATTTGTTAATAAGAATAGCTACTTCGTTCACTGCTAGCGATATTGACTGTGAGCTATAAAGATAGTAGTCATTTCTATAGCGCTATGGAGGAGTCTAGGCCAGTCACTCCCGCTCAGCCTTCTAGGCCCCCCTCCTCTATGGAAATTGTCTTAGAAGCAATCCAGACTAATGCTAAGACTACGCAAGATGCGATTGCCTCAGTAGAATTAAATGTCTTGGCGGTGCAGTCCAATGTCGAAGATGCCATTTCATCGGTGCAATCAAATGTAAGAGAGGAAATCTCTTCTGTAAAATCTTATGTCAGAGATACGCAGGATGCAATCACCTCAGAGCAATTAACTGTCAGGGAAGCGCTGACGGAAGTTGTATCACGATTGGAAAGGCTAGAGGCATCGCCGGTACCCAAGCCTGCTGTGGATTTGAACCCTGGTTACCTCACCGCTATTACCACTGCGGACGCGCCATACCACTCGACCATCGGCCTGGAAGAAACTTTGGGTGCTAGGCCCAAAGATTTCACGCAACCTGGTATATTGCGAAGAAGTGATAGATTGGCTAGTAGGCCGCCAATTTCATATAGGGAGTCCGGCAGTCGAAATAACTGGCCGCCTTTCCATCGTTGGGATTCGAACCCGGAAGTCACCTCATCCTGTCCTCCCTCTATCTCTAGAGCTCGTCCACAGCAGCACGCGGCCATATCGAGCGAGGATCCGGAAGTGGCGACTCCGGGGATGCCGATAGGGGCGGGCGTTACATTTGGTCCCAGCCAGTGGGGTCAAATTAGTTCTAGAGATTTTGGCGATGATAGGTTAGAAGAGGAAACTGACTATGCTAGAACAGGCGAAATGGCAATTTCTTTTGAAAGAAGGAAGGAAAGGGAATTTGCTGATATTGTGGATATAATGTCTGATGATGGTAGTGTAGACATTGAAATCAGCAAGATAATGGAATCTAGACCTAAAACTGTTAAAATAATTGATAACAGAATGCATGCAGCACGGCAACCGGAGTTTAGAAATTTGGAAATAAATAAACCGATCGCTAATAAATTGTCACGGGAGGGGGGTGATAAGGTCAATCCAGTTCCTTTTGCCTCTTCGTCGCCTTCCCACGGTGCATATTCTCGACTTGATCCGCAATGGAGGATGCAAGAACCGCCTGCGTTCGTCGATCAACAAAGAGCGGAAACGGCGCAGCACCGGATCGACAGCCGGCAACCAACGTCGGGAATGCCGACCTCAATGCCCGACGGTGCTTTCCACGGTCGTGCAACTTCGACCATGGTTGGTCGAGACTACGCTCGACCCGACCTTCCTCCTGGACCAGCGGCGATGGCAACGGTCGACTGGATGCAACCATACGCTCGTCCCGACCATTCAAACATGCCGTGGAGGTATGCTCCGACCTACGCTCCGAACGCTTTCTACGGTAGCAGCGACAACCGGGTTTGGGTCGACCCGCCTCGCTGTCTCGACCCGCTTCGACCAAGCGACGCCGTCTTTCCTCGGTGGCCAACGGTCGTGGAATCGGCGAGGATGAGTTCATGCCTGGGTGCGCAGAACTTCGGATTTAGCCGTGACGCCGAATTACCGCGATGTCAGACGGTAACGAAGTCGACACCTCTGGAGAAGAATGAAACGACGGGCGATGATAAAGCGACGTCTGCGGTTGGTGAAACGAGAGCACGGACGTCTACCAACGCTTCAGTCGGCCCTATTAAAGTTGTCCCGACGACCACCGTCGCAACGCAAACGACCGGCGACTGGGAGTTACCGTCGTTCGGTTCAAAGGGAACAATCAAGGAAGCAGAACCGACCGCGTCGACGACAGCTAAAGAGGGCGAGGCCAAACAGTCGTCGCCTTCGTCTACCAAGCCAACACAATTCCTGAAACTCGGGTCTTTTAGCGGAAAGACGGACGTTGAAACATTCTTACGAAAATTCTCCGTGTGCGCCAGGAATAACAGATGGACGGACGAGGAGAGATTGAACCAATTAGTAGTCTCATTGGTTGAACCGGCGACTCATTTGCTGAGCGAGTCGAACGCAGATGGCCTGGACACTTGGACGGCTTTGGTCCAGCGACTTCGTGAACGATACGGCAACGCTGAACAACAAGCCCTGTTCCAAACGCAGCTAAGCACCAGGAAACAGAAAGTCGACGAGGATATGGGCGTCCTGGTGGACGACATCCGACGTCTCTCCACGCGCGCTTATCCGGGTTCCTCGACAGCTCACAGCGAAGCTATTGCTGTTCGGGCATTCTTGGATGCCCTGAGAGATAGAACGCTTGCTCTGAAAATCCGAGAGCGAGAACCGAAATCCCTCGACGAAGCCTACAAGGTAGCGATGCGATTGGACGGCTACCAGAAAGCGGAAGCCGGCGGCCATGAACAACAAGACCGACGACATGGACGAATCAACGCGATTACAGAGGAAGAAGATTCGAAAGTAAAGGATCTGGAACGGCAGATGGAGCGAATGAGGAGACAAATGGAGCGACTAGAGAAGGAGCGACAATCCGTTTCGGCGCCACAATACAGAGACAACAATCGCGGGCCGTGGAGAGGTCAGAACGGGTCAACAAGAAATGAATGGTCGAATAACAATGGAAGTTATGGACGGGGAACTCCGCGATGTTTCCTGTGTCATCGGCTCGGTCATTTGAGCTCGGCGTGCAGACTTCGGCCATATGTGGAAACAGAAACGGAAGCAGGACCTTCCGCGCGCCGATGCTTCGAGTGTTCTGCGACGGACCACATAGCGCGCTTCTGTCCTCTTCGACAACAGCAGCAGGCTCCACCTAGCGACAACCTTGGACAACCTGTGGGCGATAACCACGACAACCCCAGCGTTGGTCGTGTGTTCGCTGTTCGGTCCGCTCCAGCGCCGAGCAGGGACCAGCGGAACGGGCAGAACCAGGAGCGTCGGTCGCGGAGGTCGCCATCATCGTCGAGGAGGCGAGACAGTGGTCGGAACTCACCAAGAGAGGAACGACGCTGTTTCTACTGTGACGACAGTTCGCACCTTTTGAGGAGCTGTCCGCTTCGCAATGGACCCCCTGAGGACCGGATCTGGAGGATGCTGGGAGAACCGACCGGACTTCGTCCGCCTGAAAACCTGACGTCGGCTGGGTAACTTTGCTGAATGACCGCTTAATTTGCGGCCATTTTGAATGCAGGAGCATCTGTAACCATGTTTTATTTTGATTGTGATGAATACATTTTTACTTTACATGTGGAAGGCTTTACATGTGTGTGTTACTGTGTAAATAACTGTATTCTTGCATCGTATGTTGTGCATAGTATTAATATTTGTATTGCATTGCCGACTGTCTGATTAATGTTTGCAATGGTGATATAGATTAGTATTGTATTGCATTTACAATGAAGCGATGGACGATTTTATTATTGCCTCTGCTGTAGACAGAAAACTGGACTGTCATTGCCTGCATTGCGCTATATAAATATTGGTTTTACCTGTTGATGTATATATAAGGTTGCCTATTTTAGTTAAGGCCATTGATGACGATTATGTGACCTTGAACTTAGACTTGCAGTGGAATTAGCCATGAGGATGTGATTATGTGATATTATGACCTGCGGTGAAATAGTAGGCCTATATGTTTCTGAGTTAATGCTCGGAGTCGAAATTTGCATTAGGCCTATATTCCGCTTTATCTATAATCTGATTAATTAAAAATAATTTTAAGGGATTTGCACAGCTAAATTTTAAGGCTTCTAAGTTCCGTGTATAGAGTTCTTATATGCGTAACTATTGTCAACGCATATATATATATATAATAATAATTGTATGGATGCTTATTAATTAACTTTAGTGAGGCGCTCTATAAATGTTCTATAATAGTCCCTTATTGTCCTTCAGCGCCTTAATGCATTACCGAGGTTTTGAGTTTAACAGCGGTGAAATTAATATACATAGCTGCTCTTTGATTAATAGTCCTGCATAGGCCTTCATGTTTTGGTTGCAGTACGAATTATTTAGATTGCAGTTGATAGACGCAGGATATAAATATATTTAGGCCTACTTTAATGATTGGCCCATGTACTGTGTGCATCAGCGTTGCTGTTTGAGGCCTAATTTTAATAGTAGCCATGCTCTTGCGATACACAATTTGGTCTTATAATTTTGCAGTGTAGACTATGGTTAAACTGCGGGGCCTAATAAAATTAACTAGGGCCAGGCATATATATAGGAGCTCTATCTGCGCAGGAATAATGTTGGCCGATATAATTTGACATTTGATTTGCAATACGCGTAGATTTGCCATGCCGGGTTTTATTAATATTAATTTAGTAAAGGATTTACTACGATTTATTGATTGACCTAATTTTGGATTCGTAGAAATAGGCCTAACTTTGTGCACGGACAGGGTGACGTCGGTCGTCGTATGATGCACTTTGGCCTACATGATGGTTTGTTGCCTAATTCCCACGGGATTTTAAGAGACGCACGCTGTAGATGCATAGCGTGGGAGAATAGTGAGCGGCGATTAATTAGCAATCGTTGTTTCCCAGGCGCGTGGGTGGTCCCGTTAGTCTCCGCTGCATCACTGATAGAATGAAGGAAAGATAATAGGCCTTGATGCTCTGCAATGATGCCTAAGGATTTATAGTAGACTAAAGTGGCCTAACGTTGATTTGCGCTTTAGACTAAGATCTCATATTAAAATCATGATAATCCTTTTAGGCCTAGGATTTTTACGATTATACAATGTGACTGTTTTGTAACGTTAATTGCAATAATATGTTACGTTAGCCTATGTTTAAATGGCCTATTCTAATTCTATGCCTAATCGGTTGCATTTTTAATAATTAAGTAGGCCTACTGAAAGATGTTGGGAAGGGAGCGGCTTATTAAGCTGAAGTTAGGCTTGGTCTCTTACGGTAAGCTTTGATGGGGAGCCTACGGATAGTTATAATGAGCATTGGCCTTTGGAGACTTAAGCTGTGTGTGTAGTCTCAGGTAATTTGCTATGATAGCACCGTTGTTAATGGGATTAGAGACTTAGGTTTAACTGCTTAGATGAGTCTTTAAATGTAGACGTTTGCCTACAGTGAAATGCCTAAAGAAGTCTCGATGGTAAAGGCCATGGGTGGCCTATTAATCAGATGACCTGTTGTAAAGGTAACGAAGGTCTAGTGGTTTTTGTGGCTGTCCCGTGGGTTCTTAAGTCAATGCTTGCCGTGGAGGACTTTGTGCTTAACTAAACTCAAGGAGACCTATATATAGAATTGCTTTTGAGCTTTACTGAACTATTAGCGATGGAGCTATATAATTATAATAATAATAAATGTTTCTTTCGCTGGAACTGACATTTAACGCTAAAATGTGAACTTTCTGATGCTTACGTTGATGACTGTTCATTGCATATATTTTTTTAATTCTTGCATTTGAATCCTTGATGTAAAAATTGGAGTATGGCCTTACTAACATTTCAGGATCCATTTTTCCAATTAAAAGGATCCTGAAATCAGGGAGGGCCGAGAATAGTGTAGCGACGTAGAACTACGCTACGGGTCGCTAATATTATTTTATTTAATTTTTGATCGATTATGGGGTTTCAGGGATCTGATATATTTGTTTTATTTCTGTATTTTTGAGCTGCCTTGTGTGACCTATATTTTAATGTTGATTTGCGCTTGACACGGGTCACAGCGACCGCTGACGTAGGCAGCAGTCGTTGCTGTTTCATTAATTGGTATATGTTCACACGCTCTCAGCGATCGTCGGTCGCTGTCTTCAAAGGCCGCGCCGCTTGCAGTCGATGAGGGTAATTAAACTTTCGCACGCTCTCTGAGGTGGTCTGATGATCAGAGTGAGCGAGGAATACAGCCAGCCAGACAAGCACAGGCAGGGACACGGATTGAGAAGGAAACACCGTTGGCGTGTGGGTTTGTGTACGTGCGTTTTCTCAAGGTTGAACTAGTGCATTTAATGCCTACGTGATCAGCGGCAGATGGCGTTTTTTAGAAGGAGAAAGACAGTGCGCTACAGACAGGCGCGGAGATACACAGGAGAGGACGCACGTGGCAGCTGATTCTTGCCGCCTTGAGACAGCTGCACAGCTGCTGGTTCGGCGCGCTCGGCTCTTCAGCTGCGCATGCGTAGTAGAGGGACGCTCTCCTTGTCAGGCAGTAATAAAAGAGCAGCGCAACGCTGAGAGGCTCAGTTGCGCATAGGATCTCAGGGCGGTCGGATGTATAGTGAGTTGCGCATAGGATCTCAGGGCGGTCGGATGTATAGTGAGTTGCGCACAGGATCTCAGGGCGGTCGGATGTATTGCGGCGGTTGGTAGTTTTAGGCTCGATCAAGTTGGTGAAGCATGGCCAGGATAAGCGCCTGCTTGCACTAGTTGCGCATACACGGATTCTGTCGGCGATTCATTCTCTCTCGACATGGAGTCGATTAAATAAAAGAGTTTGTTTGTTGCGAGAAATACATCAGCGTCGCTGCAAGTTTTGTCTTCGCTCTCGCTTCGGATATATTCCTGGATTACTAATTCAAGGCCTCTCTTCGCCCTGTCACACGGAGTGATTTATCGTGGGCTTCGAATCGTCAGCGTTCTGAAATTGTGTTGCGAAGCGTTTGTTCGTATTATTTGCCTAAGGGCGTCTTTCTCAAACGGCTTGGATATATAGCCGAAATTGTTGTTCATTGCGTGAAATCAGCGACGGATTTAACTGATCTTTTCGGGCGTTTCAAACTCGACGCCTTTCTGTGTGTTTCGTCGCATCTCTTGGATATCGTCTTCGTCGCTGTTCTTCGCACACGATCGGCTTTGTCCCTTGTCTTCGGACATAAGGTACGCTTTATTGGGGAATTAATACGATCGGTTATTAAGACATTTTGGGCTGAACTGAAATTGGCTGTGGGACTTGAGAGTCAATCGGGATTTAATTTAGGCATACTCCGGTTGATAGGTGTTTGCATTGAATTGTTGCATTTGATTTTCATTGAATGTCTTTACAAAGGATAGGAACTGATAATTGAACTTACTGACTTTTATGTTTGATTGCTTTGAACATAATTGATGTCAATTGAAGATTCAATTGATTGGGAATAATAAGAAATATTAATTAAACTTCTGACTTTGATTATTGATGGCTTTGAATGTGACGGATGTGGATTGAATGCTTGATTTGTTAATAAGAATAGCTACTTCGTTCACTGCTAGCGATATTGACTGTGAGCTATAAAGATAGTAGTCATTTCTATAGCGCTATGGAGGAGTCTAGGCCAGTCACTCCCGCTCAGCCTTCTAGGCCCCCCTCCTCTATGGAAATTGTCTTAGAAGCAATCCAGACTAATGCTAAGACTACGCAAGATGCGATTGCCTCAGTAGAATTAAATGTCTTGGCGGTGCAGTCCAATGTCGAAGATGCCATTTCATCGGTGCAATCAAATGTAAGAGAGGAAATCTCTTCTGTAAAATCTTATGTCAGAGATACGCAGGATGCAATCACCTCAGAGCAATTAACTGTCAGGGAAGCGCTGACGGAAGTTGTATCACGATTGGAAAGGCTAGAGGCATCGCCGGTACCCAAGCCTGCTGTGGATTTGAACCCTGGTTACCTCACCGCTATTACCACTGCGGACGCGCCATACCACTCGACCATCGGCCTGGAAGAAACTTTGGGTGCTAGGCCCAAAGATTTCACGCAACCTGGTATATTGCGAAGAAGTGATAGATTGGCTAGTAGGCCGCCAATTTCATATAGGGAGTCCGGCAGTCGAAATAACTGGCCGCCTTTCCATCGTTGGGATTCGAACCCGGAAGTCACCTCATCCTGTCCTCCCTCTATCTCTAGAGCTCGTCCACAGCAGCACGCGGCCATATCGAGCGAGGATCCGGAAGTGGCGACTCCGGGGATGCCGATAGGGGCGGGCGTTACAATATTATAACACTTCAAGTAAAACAACGATAAAAAATTACTAAAAACCAATAACATTTTGTGAAATTTTTCTGGGGGGGGAAATGTCAATCCTGGGGGGGGGAAAGTTCCCCCCCCAGAGACGTCTAGATTAAACACTGGTTACCCAGGACAGAAATTTGCTCGGCGTATTACGTACGTTATTAGGCCTGCAGCGCTTAAGAGCAAGGTAGGCCTACTTGACCAGTTTTTTTAACGTCCCAGATGAGGCATCGCCCAACAAGCCATGGGATCAGGTTAAGCCCAACGTGAAATGAGATCAGGGAAGGCCGTCAGGTCTTCTGCTGTCCGTTCTCAAGAGGCCCAAGGGCTCATTTGTAGCCGGATAACCGGAACGGATCAAGCTCTGAAAGATGATAAAATCATTGTTCAGAGCTGCGTGTTTCGGCAAGCGACCCCGCCGCCGACCCGGTCCCAGCGCGCAGGAGATCTCGAGTCTGTGATGTCCATCTCCCAACACCGGTACCTGGGCTCCGCATGGGCACCCGTGTGGCTCACAAAGTGGAACCCCCATCCGCAAACACGCCGCCACCCTGATCGATTCGTCGTCAAGACTAGGCCCACAGCTACAGTAATGGGGAGGGCCAGTAGCCAGTCTCCGGCGTGTGGGGCTGATATGGCTTTAAGGTGTGCCTGATTTGTTGGATCGGGGAACTTGGCGTGTAGGCAAGGCAAGAGACTACTCCGTCGATCAGAGGTTTGTCCCATGCTGATTGTTTATGGGTAAGACTCTCGCTCTCCTCTGTTTATTGGTAAGATCAGGGTTTTTTAACGTGCAGTTCTACACGAAATGTGCATGCAGTTGTAAATGAATTTATGCAGTTGTAAAAACAGTAATGTGCAGTGGAAATCATTAGAAAAGGTAATTGCTGACCGGTTTACCACGAAAGAAGAGGGACATGTGCTGTGAAAAATAAGCAGGAAGGTGAAATAAAACAATTTTCAAGTTGCTGACTAAAAAACGGTCATCAGTTTTTCCGTCGCCGACTCCTACACGATTCCACAAGCGATGGTGTTTGCCAAGGGTTTTTAACAGTGGCGGCGCCAGGATTTCAGGTTTGGGGGACTAAAGCCTCGCGGAGGAAATTGCCATTTCGATCTTTTCACCCACCGAAATTTCTGACGACATTTTTTTAGTCGTCACCCAAAAATCGTGAAAATTTCAATGTAAAAAAAATCGGAAGACCATTTTTGGGGGGATGAGCCTCTTTTAGGTGGGGCTTAGCCCCCCTAGCGCAGCCACTGGTCTTTAAAAGCGCTTCTTGAAAAGAAAACAGTGTCAATCTTTTTCTTTTAAAGTATCGCAATCCATCTAATCGAACGTCTATCAAAAGCCACGCGGAATCGTGCCAAACTAGTACTATGATAGGCATACGTGTTTGACCTTTGTTGTCGCAAAACTTTTGGGAACCAACCCGATGTCAATTAATGCTATTCAACACAAGTTTCTCTGCCAGTGTCCCAGCGGATCTCATACCGCATTGCTGCTGTGGTCTCACGCTGTGTCCTTGGCTGTGTTCCGTCATACTTGCGTGATCTCTGCTGTCCAGTCTCTGACGTTGCAGCGCGTCGTGTACTACGCTCTTCGGCTAGGGGTGAACTTCTGGTCCCGCGGGCTCGCTTAGTTATTAAGCAGCGCCGTGCTTTCTCGGTTGTGGGGCCTACTGTCTGGAATGACCTCCCGGTTGCGCTTCGCTCTTTACTTGTGGCCCATCCGGCTGGGTTCTACAAGTCTCTCAAGTCTTTTTTCTTTGCTCGTGGTTGGGCTGGGAGCGCCTCTGAGTAGTTTCTTGAAGGGGCGCTATATAAATGCTATGAATGAATGAATGAATGAAAAACGCAGAAATATTCTGTGTGTATCAGGGAACGATTTGGCTAGCACCAGACCGCGTATTATAATCAGAAATCTGTGCGTCTTATACTCGAATTTCGTTCGTATAGCACGCAAAGCGTAGGCCACTTAACTGTTGCCAATTGGCAACTCTATCTGTTAGGCCTGTATGTTCAAAGGTGAGGCCAATTGAATTGGAGTGCAGACAACCGAGTGTTGTGCAATCCATTAAGCGGCTGTTGTCGTTAACATTCCGAGGCAGACGGATGGACGGACGGACGGACAGACACGTAGGCGGATAAATGGACTGACACATAGATATACAATGTCCCAAGCAGAGTCGCCAGCGTCATTTATATGAATAATTTACAACACTTCTATGGATCGTGTCCAAGTGAACACGTCTATGTCTAAACCAAGCGAAAATATACAGCCCATACATACATAGCCTACACACGCACATAATACGTACGGCGCCTATATTATATATATATATTATACATGTATATAATGCCTATATTTTATATATATATATACATGTATATGTATAACGCCAACAGGTGGCTTTAATCCCGTAGGCCTATATAATTATGTTGGCATAATCATAAGACTAAAGGCCTATTATATAGGTCTCTAGTATTATATTATACACAATATATGCAGTGTATAATTAAATATATATATTGTATAAATAGTGCATAGACATGCTTATACATAGGGTCATATATATTACAGGCCACCTGTAGGAACCTATTAGACTGCATTAGGGAACACAATATCAATGCCAAGTCTATGCTGATGAGCTGTGTAACGGTTGCCTGTTGAGCAGATTAAATACAAAGACTCTGCATGTAAGCTTGTGTTAGTCTGAATAGGATTAGGCCTACTAGTTAGTTGTCAGCCACTCTGTAAAGTATCGTAGGCCTACTGTATAAGTTGAATGGACTGCATCAGCTGCTGTTAAGGTAAACAATGTTTCTTGACGTAGGCTATAATTGATTGAAAAATGAACAGGGTCGAAGCCATATAGGCCTATATATGTTACGTATAGGGCGCTATATAAAATCCCAGTAGGCCTATATTATTTACATTTACATTTATGATCTGCGTGATCTTCATATAGCCCTATAGGCCTACGATGCAATGCATACATAATTGTAACATAATTCCTTTTTGCATTTGCACTGCAAAGGTTGAATGGGTAATTGCTCAAGATTCCGATTTACAAGCTCGAGCAGTGCTTCCCGTAACAGAGGTTTGGGGGAGGGGTTTCGAAATTGTTTAAATTTCCACACTTTAATGATAGAATTCTAGGCTGTCATTTTTTTTATTGAAATCATTTTAGTGCTAACACTTGTGGTTTAAAACTTTTAAAGTGTCCCACTCATTTAAGATTTTCTTTTAAAAATTCCACACTGAAGGCCTAATGGTAGGCTAACATTTTAGGCTGAAATGCAAAATTTTTCTCATAATTTCTTTGCTGAAAGACATGGTTTAAGGCTCAATAAATGTCCCTCCATTGCTTAAATTTGTTAAATTTTCATTCTCTAATGATAGGGTTTTAAGCTGTCATCTTAGCCTAATAAGATTTCTCATTTCTCAGTGCTGATAGCCATAGTTAAAGATTTCAGAGTTTCGCCTCTCAATTGCTTACAATTTTTTGGATTTGCACACTCTAACCATAGCCCTGTGAACTGTCATCTTAACAAAATTGCTCAAGATTTCAGTGCTCAGAGATGCAGTTTATAGGACTTTAATAAATGTCCACTCCCAGGGTTTATTTTTTTATAATTTGCACACTACAATAGTAGGCTAGTATTTTAAGCTGTCATAAAACAAAACTGCTCATTATGGATAAGTTGCGGATAACACTGTAGAAATTTATAATGTGTGAAATAATTTATGAAATATTGAGTAGGATATATGAGCATCCAGCGGCGCCCGCAGGCGTACGCACTTACGCAAGTGCGTACAGCGTGATGACCCAAAAGAAGGTATGTTTTTGGAAAATTCTAGGTTGACGACTAAAAAAAAATTAATAAATAAAAAAAGGTCATAAGTTTTTTCGGCGGATAGAAAAAGGTATGTTTTTGGAAAATTCTAGGTTGACGACTAAAAAAAAAGGTCATCAGTTTTTTTGGCGGATAGAAAAGGTATGTTTTTGGGAAATACTAGGTTGATGACTAAAAAAAAGGTCATCAGTTTTTTTGGCGGATAGAAAAGGTATGTTTTTGGGAAATACTAGGTTGATGAATAAAAAAAAGGTCATCAGTTTTTTTGGCGGATAGAAAAGGTATGTTTTTGGGAAATACTAGGTTGATGACTAAAAAAAGGTCATCAGTTTTTTTGGCGGATAGAAAAGGTATGTTTTTGGGAAATACTAGGTTGATGAATAAAAAAAAGGTCATCAGTTTTTTTGGCGGATAGAAAAGGTATGTTTTTGGGAAATACTAGGTTGATGACTAAAAAAAAGGTCATCAGTTTTTTTGGCGGATAGAAAAGGTATGTTTTTGGGAAATACTAGGTTGATGACTAAAAAAAAGGTCATCAGTTTTTTGGGCGGATAGAAAAGGTATGTTTTTGGGAAATACTAGGTTGATGACTAAAAAAAGGTCATCAGTTTTTTTGGTGGATAGAAAAGGTATGTTTTTGGGAAATACTAGGTTGATGACTAAAAAAAGGTCATCAGTTTTTTTGGCGGATAGAAAAGGTATGTTTTTGGGAAATACTAGGTTGATGACTAAAAAAAAGGTCATCAGTTTTTTTGGCGGATAGAAAAGGTATGTTTTTGGGAAATACTAGGTTGATGAATAAAAAAAGGTCATCAGTTTTTTTGGCGGATAGAAAAGGTATGTTTTTGGGAAATACTAGGTTGATGACTAAAAAAAAGGTCATCAGTTTTTTTGGCGGATAGAAAAGGTATGTTTTTGGGAAATACTAGGTTGATGAATAAAAAAAAGGTCATCAGTTTTTTCGGCAACCTAATGAAAATTTTTCCCTGTTCGCCCCTCCTTCGAAAATTTCTGTGCGTACAAGAAAAAAATCCTGCGGGCGCCGCTGTGAGCATCTACGCCCCCAACCACAACCTTTGGGGAACCGTTCCCCCTATTTTCCCTCAAGTCTCCGCCCATGCTATCATGAATAGCTAGGCCTATAGGTCGTTCCCGTATCAGTTTCAAAGCAAACCTGCCTGCATGGACCCCACGGCCCATACTCATATTATGGTAGACCTACTCTTGAAATGTTCAAAGATAAACGTATATCCAATTCTTTCTTAACCTCAATACATAGCATTTCTTTAACCGTTTACACAGGTAACCACAACCGTCAGCCTGTACGCGAATAAGCTGGCTCCTTGCATTCGGCTTTCCAGCAGTGCAAAAGAAATCTTCATTTAACGATTACCACAGTCTCCCAACGATGAGCTCCAACTTCATGCTCGTCGACAATGCAAACATCGCCGGTCTTCCGACGCTGAGCGGCGGCGAACCTACGAAGACGTACGGCTTCAAGCGAGTGACAAAGACGGAGATGGAGTCAATCCTTGAACGTCTCCAACGCAAGACCTACAACGCCGAGCTGTACTTCGGAGAGCGATACCAGCGCGTTCCCTCTCCACCACGACCCCCCTCGACGGTCTGCAGACGACTCGACGTCCACCGGAAGGAGGTCCTCGGTGTCCCCCGTCACCTAGAGGTGCTGACCAACGCCGAGCTGGAGCGACTCATCCGACGGCTGCGGACGCCGACAGCAAGCATCCTCGCGAACTCCGAGTCGAATGCGAAGCGGGAGCTACCACCGCCTGGAAGTGGAGGGGGAGGGAGGCGGTGCTGGAGCGGAGAGGGAAGCACGGAAAAGGAGAGGGAGGCGATACGTCGTCTGTCTCGTGCAACTACGGCGAGTCGTGACAAGAGGGTGCTTCGATACGCTGAAGATCCAGTCGTTGTGCTGTACAACCAGAAGAGTACGCACGGCACGGACAGAGATCGACCTCTGTCACGACAGGAGCAGTGTGGCCTTGTGCAGAGGATGCAACTAGACACGGTGGCCAGCAGAGGCGGCAAGCTGCCCTTCTGCAGGAAGATGCCAAGCACGTGGAAACAGAGCCTTGCTGCAACAGAAGTGTCTGCCTAGGTCTCGATCACCATCTCAAACGCATCAACTCGTTGCTTTCAATTAGCATCAAACAAAGCAACTCGAGGTCACGTGTACAAATTGTTTAAGAAACCGAAAGGAAAATTGGGACAGAAATTCTTCACTGATCTTCATTGCTAGAGTTGTAGACTTGTGGAACGGTTTGGATGACAACATTGTCTTGGTGAACACAGTCACAGTGCTTAAGAAGAAGCTAGGAAAATTGGGCTATTAAATGCTCCAGGTGATTTCCAGTGGTTCTAACACATAGTAACAGACCCAGTGTTTTCTAACCACTTAACACACCTTATGCTCTGTTACTGGAATCCAATGGTAAAATATCCAACACAGAACTGGCGGACCCTCGAATTTTTGCACATCTAAAGTCTAAGCCTATTACCGCGACACTTGGTCTCCTCTATTCAGATAACACACTAAAATGTATGAAACAAGAATCACACTAATAATTATATATGGTCGACAGTGACGTAGCCAGGAATAAATGATGGGGGGGTGGGGTTGGGGGTTTTATGGCCTGGCCGGATGCCCTTTCTGTCACCAACTCAACAGGATTACAGTAAATAAAAAGGGAATAAAGCAACAAATGGAATAAAGTAAGAAAAACAAGTGTTACTACAAGCAATTGTTTTGTTTTTTCTTATTTTAAGTGGATAGATAACCTATAAGAAAACTTTTTCCCTAGGCCAATGGGGGGGTTTAACCTCTGAAACCCCCTTGTCTACGCCACTGATGGTCGAATAATGTTGACGCTTACAAGATGGGTATCTTCTTTTATGTGGTTGATCTCATAGTTTTTATTAAAACCTGAGTGACAAACCGCATTCAATGACAATTGAGATGAATGAAAAATGAAAGTTGGCCAGAAATTATTGTCTGTAAAGTAACCTAGGAATATATATTTATATATATATAGTATATATATATGTTTGTACATATAGTTAGTGTCATCTTTTCAGGGAGTTTAAAATAGTGCTGCCTGGGGTGCAGGTCATAATGGCACTGAACTATGGGATGGAACAAACTTCACACAGAACATGTAAATCATTGTCAACAAAAGCTTCCAGCAGTCGTCGCCTAACCCCCTCGACCAATGATGGAGTATTTCAAATCCCAGGCTCTGAATCTCAAGATATCCAACTGAATAAAACGACAGCTTGCAACATAAAACGTGATAATTATTCAAGCGCTATTAATTAAGAACGTGCGACATTTTCCTTTAAAGCTGCAACAACAAATCAGTCAGCTTAACTGAAAGTAGTTAACAAACCAAAAAGCAAGCAGTCGGCATTCATTGGCAATAGCAAGACAACTGCAAGTAAGCCACACATTTTAGCTTAAGCAAAAACAGCAAAGGCAAACCTTCAAGCAGTAAGTACACTCTCAAATAAATTAAGCATCTCAAATTAAAAAGCGGTCTTCCACTTGCCTGCAGCACAACAATAAGCAGTTTTCAAGAAATAATAAAAATAATTTTGTGTATTTATATAGCGCTGATATCAAACACAAAGCATGGCACTAACAAGCCAAAGACCTTTGTGACAGCTATAAGATGACACTCCATAAGACCAATGAGTAACTTCCATAAGAGGCCAACAATGCAAAACAGCTGCATTGCCAAACAGAACCATGGGCGCCCACAAATATCTTTAAGGTATGGAAAAGCATGATGGTCACTGCTAATTTTTAGCAGTTGCTTGAAAAATGTAAAGCAGAAAACTGAGAACACGAGTATTTTTTTCATAGAGGCTTCTAAAAAATTTAAATTTCTCAGTTTGACTTTGTGGATCATTAGTGCGAACAAATTTCTTAAGAACCAGAAAGTAGTAGTTAGAAAAAAATTGAGTGTCAACCTTCCAGAAGGGGCAAGTGCCACTATTGCCCCTATACGTGGGCACCCATGCACAGAATGTTGGACAAAGTGCACTCGGGCAGTGGCGGATATATCCCTGTGTCAATAAAATTCATAGATTGTTTTATGGTATCAGCATTGTGTAAGGTACACTGTTACATCCTAACATACTTAAGAAAGGCTTACTTATACATCTGTGTGCCAAATACTTATTAGGGAAGACTCAAACCCTAGATGCTACACCTCACGAGGCAAGTACTTAACATTCATCCACCGTCTCACACTAACTCAGTGGTTGCCAACCTGTGGCCCGCTGTCAAAAAGTGGACCGCCAGGCCTAAAAATGTGGCCATCATCTTTCAAAGAATTAACAAAAATAAATGAAAAATTTACAATTTGGACAGGATAAAACTAAAATACATAATTATTTTCTATTACAAATTATTTTATTTTTACGTCTAAACATAGCATCAAACGTTCTATTTTGAATAATTACACTTTAGCCTTGGCCTCCAAATGTCCTTGAACTAAGAAAAAGTGGCCTTCATGTCCTCCAACTTAGAAAAAGTGGCCCTGATGTAAAAAAAAGGTTGGGAGCCACAGCACAAAATGGATCACCACAATACAAGATTGAATAAATCTGGCGCCTGACGATAATGCAACTGCAATAAGCAACTCCGGACAACCCCTCTAACATGACGCAGCACACGTTGATAAGCTTATGCCCTATGCTTAGCTATATATAAATGTTAAGTTGACAAAAATCATGATGACTATGGTGATGGAAATGTTAAAATGACATGTATGAAGATTCTGAACAAACAAGCCACTACTAGCGCACAAACACCACAAAGCAGTTGAAAGCACTTTGAAAAGCACAGCTTCTGACAGGTCCTTTCTGTGGCTGATACCGTCAGAACATTGTAGCTGGAGCCAAATAAACGCAAAGACCCATCACCACAGAAAGAAAAGCAGTCTTTGGAAACAACCGCAGTCAACTGGCAAAGACAAAGCGAGCAGGAAACCGCATGCAATACACTTGGCAACACAGGTTGCACTAATACTTGGCAACAAAATTGCACAATACTTGGCATCAAATTGCCAAAATACCTGGCCACAAATTGCCACGATACTTTTTACAACAAATCAAAACATAATCATATATATATATAATAATATATGCATAGCACATGTACACACACAGATATATATATATATATATATAAAATTACATATAACATGAAGAACATAATAACATAAAGTAACATAACACATAATATGCATATGAATGCAATGCATACGGTAATGGTCTGAAAGTGTGCTATATGAATGGCAGTATACAATACACGTAGGCCTGCAGATAAAGCAGTCAAGGACAGGGATTGGAAATCTTATTCGTTTCAACATAAATAAATTCAGAAGTCCGACATTGTTACAACACGGTGGTGCTTGGCACAGCCTCAAAGACAGTGCTACGAAAGTCCAATGCACACGTTTCTCTCTCCTCACGCAGCCACATTAATAATGTCTGTTGCCGTTAGATACTGAAGCAAAGCATACAAAAGAAACTATTAAACATTGCCATTAAATGAGATCAAAAACTTCTTCGTGCCAGACTAAGGTTCATTTCAGTGCACACAAAAAAACTATTTCAGTCTTGTTCATTACCAATTTATCGAGTGCCACTATCCATGGGTGCCCGCAGATATTGTAGCAGGTGGGGCAAAACACAATGGCCGCAATAAAATTTTCTTAGCAAGAGCTTGAAAAATGCAGAGCTGAAATTAAGAATTTGGGTATTTTCCTTAGAGCTTTCATATGTAAATTTCCCTGCTGTACTTTAGCACTACTATCATTAGTGTGAACAAATTAGTCAAAATCGAAAATGCAATAGTTAAAAAAGGAGTAAATTTTCAAGTGCTCCCTGTTGCCTCCAAGTGCGGGCGCTCATGCCACTACCTAATGTGTTAAACGAAGGAGCCGAGGAATTGTGAGCAAAACTCTTGCTCACGTTCGCTAGACAGTAATCATCCCTGGGAAATAAGCTCAAACTCACTCTCCAAATTCCAAGGGCCCAATCTCTCTCCCCATTACAAGGACCCAATCTCTCCCCCATTACAAGAACCAAATCTCTCCCCCATTACAAGAACCAAATCTCTCCCCCATTACAAGGACCCAATCTCTCCTATTACAAGGACCCAATCTCTCCCCCATTACAAGGACCTAATCTCTCCCCATTACAAGGACCAAATCTCTCCCCATTACAAGAACCCAATATCTCCCCATTACAAAAACCCAATTTCTCCCCATTCCAAGCCGAGCAGTTCAACCATCAACCTACCATGTCCAACAATCAGCTACCATGTTTCTAAGCAAACTGTTTGACCACACTGACCCATGGAAAAACTAAAAAATCATTTTAGCCACTAGAGCCGATATGATTTGTTCCATAAGTAAACCATCAGGACATTATCAACGCTAACTAAAAAGATCGATCTGCTAATCAAAATTATAATATTGTTAATGTCCGCAAAACTTTGTCCATGTATTCATGCACATCAATTCTGCCATGCGGGAATGCAGTTCTGAACTGCTTTGCAATTTTAAATGCATGCAATTATCTACATGTATCTAATGAATCTAATTTTCTAGATGTAGGCTACATAATTTTATAACGTACGCAACGTCTGTTCATGTATGTAATTTTCAATGCATGCAATTTCTTTAATGTATTTATTCGTCAACCTTAGTTTGTCAAAGTATGTAGGTAATTTTCAAACGTATGTTGTCAACAGAGCCTCATTGTCACAACATGAATTCTGAAGCAACACAAAAAAAACTAAAAAGAAACGAAACGCATTATAACAGCATCTTCACTATAATAGAACACAATTATCGACAAGGTTCACCAAAAGACAGAATATCAAAACGTTTCTGGCATAACTCGTAAGCACTTAATTCTGTTACCGAGCAGAACTACGTCAACGCAAGTAATCATTTACACATTTATTAGGAGCATTCATTCAGCTCAAAACTACTATCATACTACTCAGAAGCGCTCAAAGCAAGTAATCGTAATGAGTAGCTTCTATTGTGCTAGTGTCTAAAGCATAACAGACCAGCAGCTGGCACACCAACATCAAGCCACAATCAGTTCAATATTCAAAAAACATCAGACCATAAGACAAGAGGCAGAAAATGGTGGCTAAGCAATCTGAGAAAAGTTGAATCTTAAGTTGTGAATGAAACGACCAGAGTTGCACCGAAAATTCGCTTCGTATTCAATTCAGGGGGGTCACGTCCCATGCACCGAATAGCTATTCGGTATTTGTCTGAATAGCAGCGGTCAAACTGAATACGAATAGTGGTAACTTGACATCTGTGTTCCCACATTCGGCTGTTGTAGTGACTGTACACAGACTGGCAGAACAATGAAAAATTACGGTGCATGTAGTTAACTGTTTACTGTGTATTAATCTTTTACCCGTTTGCCCCAAGAATATCCGCTGAAAACGGGCTTAAAATTTAAAAATGAACCGGTAAAGGGTTAAATTTACTGAATAGAAACGTCTGCTTACATTTGAAATTTGAATGTTGCAGGCAGACCTATTTTGTACACTATTCTCATTCGTATTCAGCCAAATATTATTCATATATTCAGCTGAATAGTTGATCTGACTATTCGTATTCGGCTGAATAGTGATCTAATCATCTATTCGAAATAGCCCTAGAAACGACAAAAGCGACCAAGTGAAACGCTCGGATATCCGACGAAAAAAGAAGTCTAAAAATCTGAATCCAGTGACTGAAAAAAGCTCGTTCACGAGAAAAACAGTTCCTGCTTTCGATATAGGTAGAGAAAGACGCAGAGAAGACCTCGATGAAAAGTACTTGACTAAAAACCCGTAACTACGGCAACTAGTCGGAGTCTCTGCATACATAGGCCATGACTGCGGCGTCCAGGTCCATGCTGTATTGTTCGATGAACTGGAGACAAAGGTCGTCGTCGTGGCAACACGTGACGTCCTTGAAGTCCAGGACGAGCTTCCGCTTCACCTGCAGCACCGGATCTTCGTCGTCGTCATCGGCAACGAACGGAATCGGATTGGTTCCACCACCTGTGGGTAGAATGCATCATGGTGTGTGATTCAATGAGAGATCTAGACAGAGGTGCAGCTGCACTAACACCTTAATGGTGTATGTGTACCTGTACCTTTTTTGTACATGTTTGTATGAGTATTAGTATGTGTGTTTGTATGCTTGTGTTTGTATACATGTGTGTTTCTACGAGGATTTGAATAAGTTTGTGTGTTTGAATGAGTGTTTGTATATTTGTATATATACATATTTATAGAAACATGTGTTTGTATTATATGTTTGCAAATGTGCACATGTGTTATTATGCATGTTTGCACATGTTTATTTGTATTTATGTGTATTTTTAACCTACATTTATATATGTATTATGTGCACGTGTTATAGCGCCCCTTCAAGTTCCCTACTCAGAGGCGCTCCCGACTGCAGAGCGGACACTGCATCGGAGTTTCACGCCGAAGCGCTGAGCAATTGCGAGTAAAGGACTTGCTCAAGGTCCCTATGCAGTGGCTTGAGAGTGGATTCGAACCTGCAACCATTCGGCTGTAAGGCAACGAACATACTCACTACACCCCCACGCCCCACAATTGTATGCATGTATGTTAGAATGTGCTGAATGGTAAGTCAACCTTATGGATAAGTCAACTGTATGATAAGCCACCCTAATGGGGTTAGTGAGTATCAAACTGGAGTCCTTTGAACCACGAGTAAACATGTTGTCATTTAACCATCTCCCAGTTATTACTGCACTGTCCGAGAGTACAGTTCTACTTACCTGAAGGATTTTCGGGTGGAATGGAGCCGTATGTGGAAGTCCAAGAACTAATCAAGTCATTCAAATCACTCTCTGATATGTTACCTTTCAGATCCAGCTGCAAACAATGAAGAAATTTCAACATTTATTAGCACTTCAGTCACATAATATGTGACCCGTTTTCACGAAACCAATCGCTTGTCGGAATAAAGAAATTTTTCCCTTTTTAGCAATTTCCTATAGATGCCTCATTTTCCTTTGCGGTTTTTCTATATCTTTGATACTTTATTGCACGTTCAACTCAGGTTACATAATCATGAGCGATTTAGTACAGAACAATGCAATTAGGTGCCAGCAAAAGCTAAAAGCTTATACTATTCTGACACCTCTTCCAATTAAAAATCATGAATGTTTTCATAGAATGCGTATAACTTAACTAGGACTTAATTAATAATGCAACAGTGATAAACCAAATAATTCATTATAGTACGAATAATGAAATACTAATACTTATACTACAACACTAAACTATTAATGCCACTAATAATATAGCAACAGTATTAAAATAATAATAGTAATAATAATAATAGTAATAATAAAATGATAATAATGATAATGATAATAATGTCTATAATAATATTATTATTAGAAACAGCAATGGAGTAATAACAGCAGAACTGCACCTCATCACCATAAACATCCACAGCAAGCATAATTAACAACAGAGACAGTCTGGTAAAGAATACTTCGAAAATTCACGTCAATTATAATATGCAAGTGGATCTTCTATTATTCAATAGCAGTTTGCTGTGTAAATGCCAAACAACTATCTAACACATAACCGGAGTTATAGACAGTCACGCTTTTCGATTCGACCTGCAACCCAATTTAATTTAATTTCGCAACAAAAGTAGCTAATTTTGACTGAAATTCTGACTTAGTATCTCGAAGCAGATTTAGGGCTCCTAGTAAAAATTAATTTTCACACATTTAGATACGTCCAAACAAGCATTTTATATGCCATTTCTAATGACTATATATTTTTTAAACTTGTATTTGCATTCATGTCTATTACGACCGGTTTAAGGTTTCCCATCATTTTTGGTTATTTTCTACCTGATGACATTAGCGAAAAGCGGCTGGTTTCGTGAAAACGAGTCAAATATTGTATGTAGAATAACCGTAAGATAACTGCAAACTTAAAAGAAATTTCCTATTCTTTCAAAACATCATAAAAATTACTAGTTATATTTTAATTTTTACCAGCGGTAGTTCTAATCCTTCAGGAAGCAAAAAAATTGTCCGGAGACTGTTAGTTGGTGGGTTCCGGATTGTTATACAATATACATATGTAATATATATTTATCTGTATATGCATAAACGTGTGTATGTATCTAGACAATTAAAGTTATTTAGAAATCATAATTTACACAAACACGCATACGACTGGTGTCTGATTATCACAACACATGCCAACTCTTCATCTCACGCCCGCAAAAGTGCCAGAAACGTTCCTTAAGCGAAACAATGCACACATGCATTATGCATGCAAATCGAGTGGACGACGTGTTTTCAACACGTATGGCATAGTGTCTCTGTGAAGATGCTTACCATCTGCTTAAACGCAAGTCTTTGCTGCTCCTCAGCGCTCCTCGATATTGCCTGCATGAAATGAAAAGCAACCACGTTACCATGCTGCGTCACAGCAGCAACTCTGCAAGCATGCATGAATGTAGGCTTGGCAGGTATGTCTGCATGTGCATGCATGCAGGAGCAGATACAGACATTTTCGAAGGGCGGGTAAAAATGTTTGGTGATAATTGCCAGAAAAAATCTGATGACCTTTTTTAGTCATTTGGACCGAAATGTGTGGAAAATACACAAGTTTCCCTGACAAAATAACTGCCTTTTTAAAGTCATCTGGTCGAAGTAATCTCTAGTATCCTCTGTATTTCTCTTGGCTTGTTGAAACCAAATGGGGGCCATGTTCCATGCACTTTTTAAATGGGGTGCCATGGACGGATTGCCCCCTCCCCTGGATCCGCCCCTGCATGTATGTATGGGTAAAAGTAAAAAAACTTTGTTTATCATTTCAACTGATACAACACAGCATGATTATTACAAGTCACAGTATTAACGGATGATGACTCTATTACATTCGCCTGCCAAATTTAACTTTTGTCAGCTATGCAGGATAGTTATCACATCCTAATGTTCATCATTCATCATACCAAAACTGTCTGGCAAATGGAAGGTCGAGGTGACTTTGGGAGGGGAGTGAACAGTGATACCCATTCCGTTCTGATCTTCTGTTATTTAGTGTCTGAAGTTAAAAAAAATTAAAATAAATTACTCCAGATTCTTCCCCAAACATGCGTGCATGTATAACATGAGAAGGGTCATGCAGAAATACATGCATACAAGCAGGTATAAAATAATGTACTGTAAGTACGCAGGCAGTTATATACGTTACAGGCAAGTTGTAACACCACTGATTTAGTAAAATGCGTGAAATTTTTAGGCAACATCAACAGAAATCACTATTTCTCTTTGGCTTTCAAGCACATGGACCTTTAACTGAATCTTCCTCTGGCGGCTGACAATCCACCGCGCCTCAGATTCACACTTTGGTGTGACCTTGCGTGCATAAGAAATTATGTAATAATAATAATAAAATCATATTTATCAACCACAGTGGATGGTTTAACAGCTCAAAGCAATAAATAAGATGCTGAAAATCACATGAGAAATAACTGACCGTTCTGCCAGTAGATGATGCTGACAGGTCGGATGCAGAGGCTGAAGGAGGAGGACCCTCTGCTCCAGACAGCAGTGGCTGAGAAGATGCTAAACACAACGAGAAATTAAACACTCAGCATAACTGATTGTATCAACTCATGCCACTATCACTACAGTCATCTCATAAGTATCATCTTCGTTGTCATCGTCATCAAATGACCATGATGAACACCACCATCATCATCATCACCATCACCACCACATACATCACCACCACCACCACCACCACCACCACCACCACCACCACCACCACCACCACCACCACCACCACCACCACCACTCTGATTAGCATTAGTTTTATTTAACATTTACTTAACAAGAAGCAGATGACAGTTGGTCATTACTGCGTATGAAGACAATTTAAAAACCGTATCAGATGTTGAACGAACATCCAGCATTGCACACAGATAACCAGCTCACCCAAAAACCAACACCAACCTCCTTCTCCCCTATTACGAGGCTTAACTTGCGGCGCCCTGTCGCCACGTGGAGACCCGGCTGGAGACCCATCACGTGAACCTCCAGCAGATCCCGATTCCGACCCGGAGGAAGATCCGGAGAAGGACGTCGTTCGTTCCGGAGACCCGGAGTATGGCCTTGACTCTGTTGCTCCATCCGGGTCAGACTCCCCCGATTTGGTGCGGCGACGTCGAGAAGATCTGTCGAGACTAGGACTCGAGTAGAAAGCGATGTACTCGAGCAGGATGCGACGCTTGTCGTAGACGACGTACTCGGTGTGATCCGCTGGATGACCCTGAATGGAGCCAACGGAAAATGGAACGATACGTCACACAAACATAAATGTGCATAGGAATAGACCAGTGGTTCCCAACCTTTTTTGACTTTAGGGCCATTTTTCTAAGTTGGAGGACACAAGGACCACTTTTTCTTAGTTGAAGCCTGAAAGACATTGGGAGGCCACAACGCTAAAATTTAATTGACTAAAAGCATATAAAATTTATTATTGATTAAAAATAGACTGTTTTATTTTATTTATAGACGACAAAATAAAACAATTTGTAATAGAAAATAGTTATGTATTCTATCCTGTCCAAATTGCCAATTTTTTCAGATATTTTTTTTAATTCTTTGAGAGATGAGGGTCTTTTTTTAGGTTTGGCGGGCCACTTTTGGCCCGCGGGCCACGGGTTGGGAACCGCTGGAATAGATTCAGTAGAACATATATATAGAAGAAGGGAGTCCTCTTAGTTCCTTTTGCTCGTACTACTACTACTATGAAGAATCTAGCTTTTTCGTGGTTGGCCCAGTGGTCTGGAATGCCCTTCCTTTTGAGCTACGCCTACACCCTGGGACTCTACCATGATCCTTCCTTACTAAACTTGAAACTGTTCTTTTTGGGTGCGCTGGAGTCGGGAGCGCCTCTGAGTAGTTTTTTTTAAAGGAGCGCTATATAAATGTCCGAATGAATGAATGGAAGATCAAGGAGCTGTTGGTGGGACTCACAGCACTAACAAGAGCTCTGTAAAAAGAGGAGCAGATTGACATAATGGCACCCAAGCCTAAGTGATTCAACGAAAAGCAGAGCGAAGAGAAGAATGGCGTCATAGGAAGCTGAAACCTACCGAGGGGCACAGAACTTAAAGAAGAAGTGACACAATGAAAAAATGGACATATGTCACACAGTGGACCAAAACTCGTCACATATTGTTTTCTCGCCTTTTCTATTCAGTCATGTGCCACAATGGCTAAGTTGCCATTCATATACTATTTGCAATACATTACTTTTTACAGAATGAAAAATCTTTTTTACAACCGAAGCTATACTTGTTTGATTCTTTCATTAGTTTAGAGCGAAAAAATCAAATAAAAAGGTTCTGAATGTTCATGTCATCAAATCCTCTGATTAACGACTCAAATGACTGTTATATCTTATGCATTCATTGAATTATCAACTGATTGCCTGTGCATTAGATATTGGTCAACACAATAGAAGTTCATAATCAAAATAAAATTACAAATAATAATATCACAGTCTACTCGCCTTCACAGAATCGTAATAGACTTGTTTGCCATTTGTCACGCACTTCTCCGGCTCTTTCACCAATTTTTCGTTTTGTTCTCCTTGCAGATACTCCTGAAAGAAACACTGAATGACATAACGTATTTTCTCGTATATAACTCGCAAGTTATACAAAGATTTACAAACCACGACCCTATACATACGGTACATCATGAGCATGCCATATAAATGAAATTTTGCACAACTAAATTTTGTACCAGATTATTTTCGGGTCATGTACATGTATAGAAACTGCCATAGTTGTAACGCAAATTAACACAATTGCTATGTCCATTCCACAGTCTCACAGCTCTTATAAAATTAAGTTGTGCAAAATTTCATTTATATGGCGTGTCTATGAACGTACCACATGTATTGTATACATCATTAAAGTCCAAGGAACTGCAGCTCAAGATAGCAATACTGAAAAGCAGTAGTGCATGATTTATACAAGTCTTAATGTGGTTAGAAAGTCCAAGGCTACCTGATGTGAAGGCATTAACAATAATAATAAAATACTACCAGCAACAACAATTGGTGACAGTTTCTATGATGCCATAACACACCCATGCCATTACAAGGGTGCCTCACGTACAACTAGCAGCGGGATAGGCATTACAACATAAATAGCCTTGAGTAATAAATAAGCCTAATAAAAAAGTCATGAGTAATAAAAAAAGTCATCATGAGTAATTCCCAATGTGAACAAGTCACATGTAAATGGGCGTGCACTGCGTAATTCTGCATCTGTAATTCTAATCAAACATTCATAGATGGTCTCCCCAAGAGATATTCATGAGAGGCAATCCTGATTAAATGACCGAAATCCAGGATGAAATAAAATGGCTCACAGAATAAAATGTAATTATATAGTAATATCCTGCATTAGTCCATGTATCTTCCCAGCTACAGTGACCATGACTTTGATCACCGATGACATGCATGCTTGATCAGGCAATTAATTAATATTTAACGACGATTGCTGAAACAGAGTAGTCCGTACTTTGATGTCTCCCAAGATGGCCTGACAACGGAGCAAGTATGGTTCGCGAGACCGTGATCCAGCGTATTTGCAGCATTTGCTTGGATTGTCACTAAAGTCAAGCAAAAAAATCAGAATGTTAAAAAATGCAGGTCAATGCTACACTCATAGTATCACGACTTCATAAAAGTTCAATTATCATGTCCTATGAACCTGTAAAAATTCATTCGTTCATCATCATGAACCCCAAAAATGCATTTTTTTTATCATGAGTTCAGAAAAATGCACTCATGTATCATGACCTCATAAAAGTTCAAATATCAAGTCTTATGAGCCTGTAAAAATTCATTCGTTCAGCATTATGAACCCCAAAAATTCATTCTATTAAAAAGAGTCCATTAAAAAAGGATTCATATAGTATCAATGGCATCCTAAAATTTCACCTTCAACAAGTCTTATGAGCCTGTAAAAATTCATTCATTTAGCATGATGAACCCAAAAATCCATTCTATTATCACGAATCCATTAAAATACATTTATTTATTACAATGAGCTCATAAGAATTCCCTTATATAATCTTATCTTGAGTCCATAAAAATGTACAAACGCAATCCATACCTCAGATAGATTCCGCGGCCAAATCGTCCACGTCGGCTAAGTCTTTCATCAAGTCCTTCATCGCAGATCTGCTCAAGACGAGCGGTAGTACCGTGATAAAGGTTCTGGATATTTAACTGGAAATCTGAAAATCAGCCAAGACATTTTAACCTCATTTCTTTGGCTTTTCAGTAATAATTATAAGATTCTTTTATTCAAATCAAATTGACAAACCACAGTGTGATGACACGAAATAGAAGTAGTACATGATAACAAGTTATTTAAACAAGAGTTAACGTCATAAAATTCTGTATGGCAGATTGTTAAGAACTGATCTACCCTACTGCTGCTCATCACCCCCTAGAGAGTGGAAGGCTGAGCTAAGCAAATGGGGCTAGCGGGTATCGAACTTATGTCCTTCTTTTCTTCATGCATTTATTATCATTCAACTATCACCGCAGTGAAAGAGGAGAAGTCGGATATCATATCACATTTATATAGAATACCATAATCATATACGGTTTTATTTAATCAACTGGCACCATATCACACTTTTTAAAAATTTCTTTCTGAACCCGAAAATATCTTTTTTTTCTTGTCGCAACAAAATATACAATATATGCTAACAGCTTGGACTATAAAGATATATCCTGGAACTAAACCTGTGAGGATAGGTCCTTTGAATTTAACTGAGGAAATATCCTGGGAATAAAGCCTGTGAGGACATGCCCTGAGAATTTAACTCAGGATATATCCTGTGAATAAGCCTGTGAGGACATGACATGAGAATATAACTGAGGATTTATCCTGGTAATAAGTCTACAAGGATATGTCTTTGAGAATACTACAGTAAGGTTTCTACACTGGTATATATACAAAGAAACAAGTCACCATTTCATCATCAAACAATGTATAAGAAATAACATTCAGAATATTAATCGCACAATTTATCCAGCATCACTTCAAGAGAAACTCCTCAGCTCTGCTCTTCCACATTCCGAAAACACAGAACCACGACCGAAAAACAAACATCAACGAACCAACCTTTGTCTTTCTGCTTTAATTTCTTCAGTTGGTCGGACTCGAGCCGAAACTTTTCCAGCAAATCCGTGTTGTCGATCCGTAGCAGTCGGGTCAGTGTGAGTCCGGCGTTTTCCAGGTCAGACTTGACCCGTGCGTAAACCGGATCCGACGAGTTGACTTCCGTCGTGTGCCTTATCTGGCCTGCTGTGTGATTATCACCTGGACCAGAATACTGTGAGACTACGTCTGAAGCACAACACAGAATATGCAATCAAAATCTGTAAATATATATTTGTAAATGTAATGTGTAATTATTGTCGATTGTAATCGTAGATTTATATAGCGCCACTTCAAGAGAAACTCCTCAGAGGCGCTCCTGGCCTGACAGCACCAAAACACATTCAATGAGAATGGCTTTCGAATGCTAGAGGAAAGGGGGTAAAGAAAGACAAAGAAGTTCATTACGGAGACGGCTAGGCAAATTATAATATTCCTGAAATATGGACCAACCACAGCAAAACCTTTATGCAGCACTGTGGAAGTTCAAGCCATAGGGACAACCAAGTCACCTTGCATGGCAGAGTGACAACACCAAAAATCTGGTATGGATAGTGTCCCTGGCACAGAAAACTAAATTGCAATTTGAAATTGGCACTGCAATCATAATCTGTAATTTAATCCGACAATAATAAAGCCATAAAGGAGTCGGTTGCTTCAAAAATTATACACTGAAACCTTCTGAAAAGCTGTAACAAAGCCTGCTAATATATTTAGCAAGTGTGGCAATACGTACTCTTGCCTGCTTCTCCCGTAAGAGTCTGCGAACTGATGTGATCACCAGTAGCCATCATAAACTGATTGTCACAGTCTTCTAAAACAAATCACAACAAATTCTGTTACTCGACAACCCTGCAAATTCTACACATCATGCGATTAATTTGATATAAAAGTACAACTTCAAATACATATGGCATTTGATGATCAGCAAGCGAGTAAGTCAGTAAGTAAGCAAGTGGGTAAGTAATTAACAAGTAAGTAAGTAAATAAATTCAATAAAACCAGCTGCCTGCCAAACAACACTGGTAAGCAAGATCACGTATAAAATTCACATAAGAAATTTTAAAAACTATTAAGACTAAACAGTATGTAAACAACATTCCAGCTATAAAATGTTTTCCTCATTAATCTTGATTGTCTGCTCTTGGCAGCTCACCCGGTCATGGCGTCTGGGGCGTAGGTTAAATAAGCAGACATAGGTTTGTATGTGCACTTGAGCAGTTGATGTTGAATAGACAGACGTCCAACGTAAAAGGACCGAGAGGTTTGACGGGCACTGCAGGTATTAGATAGGCAAAGGGTCTGTCACTAAACAAAGTTGAAAGCCACTGCACTAATAGACCAACACGCAACCCTCAAATAGCAGGCACTTTGAGTCTCTATGTCATTTCAATCGAAGAATAATCATGTCAAAACGTTTTGGACGACTTGCAACACTTACATATACAGTTCAGTCGGCTATTCGGTAATTATCAATGCTCCAATGCGAAACTATTGAAAACGTATTTAAAACGCAGAAAATGAATAATCGGTAAAATTTTAATCCGATGTTTATATTAGACCTCTGCAGCGGTTCACAGCATCGATGATGCTACTCTTACGAACAAGTGTTCCTCGTGCAGCGCCACCTGGTGACTGCCTTTGTTACCAAATCGGTGTGAGATAATAAAATTAATAATATTTAATATTATTATTACAATTGTTAATTAAGGAAAGTTGAAAATAAGTAAATAAGTAAGTATGTACTTTATTGAACCGCCTACAAACGCACTGCGGGAAAAATTAATTGCCCATACTGGTTTCGCAAACGTCGGGTCCGGTACGTGCTGCTCTTTGGTATCAGACCATTAGCCCTTAGGTGGCAAAACCGTGGCATTTCCGTACATCGGTGAGCGGTCACTAATCGGTGGCACATAAATTTTAAGTGACCAGGTTTATGTGATTTTTCCGCCGAGACTAAGCTTACATGTATCTTCGCAGTGGAACTGTAACTCATTTTACTGCTGCCATCTCGGGAGTTGAATGCTGAGTCAACCTTCTGGGGCCATTGGGTTTTGAACCCGCTTCCTCTATGACAAATAAGCCTAGCCTCAATTGTGCATTTTTCAAACTCTTGCTAAGAATTTAACTGTGACTATTTCGTTTTGCCCCTCCTGCAAAATATGCGCACGCAAACATGACCTGCAGCACCACCGCCATCACCACTGCAAGATATATATCCACCAGCGCTGACCCACCACCAGCACTACAATCAGCGCCATCAGTCCATCACTAGGCCTACCAGCAGTGCCTAAAATGTGGGAAAATAAGTGCCTGGACGCCCCTTACCTCTCTAAAAGAAGTGCCTGGACGTCCCTTACCTTTCCAGTCTGTGCTCGCCAATAAGTGGCTGGACGGCGTTCATACTTTAAAACAAGCGCATGGACACCGTCCATGGCCGTCCAGGCACACTTTAAGCCCTGCCTACCAGTAGGCTAGCTACCATTACCCTCATCACGACGACCACAACAACCACCGCCCCACCCCACGCCCACTCCACCCCACCACTATCAACAACAACAATAACAACAACAAAAACAACATAGGGCATTATATTTTAAGGGCATTGTTTAGAAGAATGAATCATCGATATTTGGACGGTTAAATAATTGTTATCAGTCTGAATAAACTATAATTAACGTGAGCAGTTATTTCTACAGGGTCGTCTGGTCATCAGAACGAATAAGTCGACGAAGTATTCGATGAACTCGATGAATGTCAAGAAAGCGAAACCGAACCAGAGACCAACGACGCCACCGATGTCGGAGACGAGGTTTATCGCCTGGAGAAGAAAAACAATAGCACACTGCTGTTTACTATAGTCATCATCATCGTCGTCGTCATCATCATCGTCGTCGTCGTCGTCATCATCATCATCATCACCAGCAACAGCAGCATCATTGTCATCATCATCATCGTCGTCGTCGTCGTCATCATCGTCATCGTCACCGTCATCGTCATCGTCATCGTCGTCGTCGTCGTCATCATCATCATCACCAGCAGCAGCAGCATCATCATTGTCATCATCATCATCATCATCATCATCATCATCATCATCATCATCATCATCATCATCATCATCATCATCATCATCATCATCATCATCATCACCATCACCATCACCATCACCATCACCATCATCATCATCATCATCATCATAATCATCATCATCATCATCATCTTCATCACCATCTCTCCGATTTGGAGAAGCTATATTTAGGAAATTAAATCATTTATAAAATTCCTTTTCATGCGGAGCGAACTCACAGGATACGAAGGCGATTCTGTAATTGCCTCGTAGTGAAAGGTTTCGAAGTAAATCTCAAGGGCCAGCAGGTTGTCGGAGACCTTTTGAGGGTCGAAAATGTCGACACTCTTGCCCACTTTTGCGGCCAGCTTACGAAGACTAATGTCCTACAATAAATAATTGACCTGTTAGTTAGATCTAAACGTAACCTAAAATTATAATTAGATCTAACTACGTTTCTCAACTATGTGGAAAATGGCGTTGCGACGCTGGCCACAACAGGTGGGGAAAACGCATGGAAAGGAAATTAGTTTCACGTCCGTTTCCAGACTCTGGAGTCGCCATGCAGAGACAGTTGAAATGCGACGTAACAGCCTGGAGCGAAATTCTGCAAACACCTAACTTAGGCAATCAACGTAGAGTCGTAGACCAAAAGCACCAGTGTCCCAGACGCAGTGCTTAAAGTGTGTAAAAATAAGTGCCTGGATGCCCCGTATACCTTCACAAAGGAAGTGCCTGGACGCCCCTTACCTTTCCAAAGGAAGTGCCTGGACGCCCCTTACCTTTCCAAAGGAAGTGCCTGGACGCCTCTTATCCTTTCCAAGTTGTGCTGGCCAATAAGTGGTAGGACGTTGTTCAGATTTTAAAATAAGTGCATGGACGCCGTCCATGACCGTCCAGCCACACTTTAAGTCCTGCCCAGCCGCTATACTTAGGTCTAGACTCTAGAGGAAGGTGATTACGGAGGTTGGTGTATGGAAGATGAGCGATAAAAGAACGACAAGGCAGTGTAATTTAGAAATAAGTATTGCAACCATTCTATTTGCTTGTAGTTTCGTGCTGTCAGGTCGGGAGCGCCTCTGAGGAGTTTCTCTTGAAGTGGCACTATATAAATTCATGATTACAAGTACGATTACGACTGGATCCTTGAAGCATTACCTACCTTCTGTTTCTCGTTGGGCCAGCCAGCAAGTGAAACCCTCATTGAAAACCGTTTGTCGCTGCGCAGAAAAACACATTGCAAATAATTATTATAGGTTGGGTCCACCCTAAGTCAATCTACATTTGACGTGAAGTGCGTATAGCCTAGGCATCCTACAACTTCATCAGCTTCGCATGGTTCGCTTTTGAGGCGCCATCGGTCGAGACATCGTGCATTTGACGCGGCGCAATAGAAGCTGTAATTCAATAATGAAATTTATGCAGTTCTAGGCTACTTAGAATAACATTAAGACAATAAATTATACTACCACAATATCGATTGCACTTTTAAACGCTGGGTCTACATGAAGTAGAACTCGATTGACTGAGTCAATTCAGTCGATTAATTCTAATTATCCTCATCAGCTCATTATAAATAACTGCTTCTCGTTGGAATTCTGACATCATTTGCACCCGTAAGTAGGATCTCATGGTGTTTACTACAGCGTATAAGTAGCCTAATATAGTGCTCTGTAGTTTATATATTGGAGCCCAGTGTGCCTAGAAAGATTGAAAGAATTCAGTGTATAGAATGACATGTCTACAATAGGCCTAGCTTACATATTTGTATTCATTCATTCAGGAATTTATAAAGCGCTCCTTAAAGAAAAACTACTCAGCGGCACTCTCGAATCCAGCGAGTCCAAAAGAACAGTTCTATGTTTGGTGAGGAAGGATTCTGGTATAGATTCCTAGTCTAGGGTGCAAATGTTTTTTGGAAGGTCGTTCCAGACCACTGGTCCGCGCACCACAGAGAATCGATCAAGGCTCGATGTTGCATTGTTGAACTACATGCGAAAGGAACCAACAAGAAAACTTCCTCTTCCGCAGAGTGTATAAGGGAACGACACTCGCATAATATTATATATATATATATATATATATATATATATATATATATATATTAGGGTGCCCGTTAAAAAATATTTTCTGAATTTCTTATGTGGTACCCTCTCATTTTGTTGTCTATCATAAGGGAAGTTCCAGGTAATTTTTTAAGAATTTTGGATGCATGTTTAGAGGGAGCTCAACATATGTGAAGTTAGCGAAATATTATCCGACAGCATGCTATTCTGACTTATTTCACAGTTATTTATCATTCAAATATTTTCAATGCAAAATCAATACAGCACTGTCAAATGCTAATCAAAACTGAACTATTCAGAATACTAATAACAATACTGCCACAACAAAGTACATTGCAGCATTTATTTTCGTTTTAAAGCTGTAAGTCACTAGGGTTTAGTTGTCAGTGTATTTTGTTGTTGTATCATCACCGACAAGTAGTGACTTTCTCGCTTTTGGGCACTTGGCTCTGTGGCTTGAGAAATTGTTTCTGTTCATCACTTGTTGTAATGGAGGTGTTGAAGTCATATATCAGCTACACAGCTCACTCTACTCTGCCATTTACCACTGCCAGACTAGACTGTTAACATATTTCTTGTTTAGCTCGAAATCTTCACACCACAAACCCCACTTTGTCTGCCCATATTGGAAGCTGGGGTGTCTAGGCACATGGCCCTGACTAGATTTTCTATTCCCCACTCTCGCATCATTGAAACAGCAGCATTGCTAGTTGCTTCCCCCTACCATCCAGAAGCTTTGTCACGTCAAGAGGCTGCTCCACATGTAAACCTGATACCAAGACTGCGTCAACCTGCTCATTGCCTGCAATATCTGGTAACATCTTGCCATCCCAATGTACAACTAGAGGTACGGACGGTTCGAAAATGGCTTTTCCAGCCTGAGCGGTATGTTGACGAAACTTTAGTCTTGCTGTTCTGATGGATTCAGGATTGACGTTGAAACTAGACATGTCATGTCCAAGGTTCTATGCAGTCTCAGCCAGAATAAGTGTTGCTGTGCTGCTGCTGACATTGGCTCGATGCAGTGCAGCACTTAATTCTGCTGTTACAACAGGCACCGACCCTCGTTTGGTAGCTCTATGTGAGCAGCGTGGTTCTAGATAAGACTCAACTTTAGCAGCCATAGTGGCCAATTCTTCTTCTGAAGTCAATTCATCATCTTTCTGAACTGTGATATTCGCTCTCTTTCTGTCATCTTCTTTACTTCTGAGATAATGCTCACACTTCAATCTCTTTAACTTTCTGCCCTCTGTTCTAGCCAGAGCTGTGTCTACACCACCCATTTAGCCTATGCGTGGACAGTGTTGGTCATCCAAGAAAAACCTGTCTTCAGCAATGGTGGTCATTGACATAGCATCTGTATGTGACATGTCAAAAGTTTTTCCAAATCTCCGATCATAGTACTTTCATTAGCTTAGTTCTGCGATGCATGTTCTTATTCAGTTTCTCCCATCTATAAAACATGTCCTCCAACTTTTCAATGGCATTCCTATCAAGTGTTGTTGGGATACGGGCCATTGACCAAATGTGAAGAACTTCATGTACAACAGACCTTGAACTGTCTCTGACTGTCTTAGCAAGAATCTTGTGCCGATGGAAAAAGACAGACAACACCTGATTGTAAGTTGGAAGCTTGCTTCCACATGTATTTCTTCTGATACCGTATCAATCAACCAAATGTCAGCGGAACTATACGTGTGACTGTTACAAGTCGTGAAGCAGCTACTTCTGACATACTTTCTATTGGTAATTAACTAATCAATCTAAGATTTTAAATCCAAAAAACTGAAAGCACTATCAGTGATTTAGATATACTGCAGCTGCTTTAGTATGACAGCTATAACATTGACACACTAAATACAACAGTTACTGCATCATTGCCCCAATTGCGCAGAACAGTGTGCACACTAAATAAAAAAAGGGTTGCATATTTTTTAACAAAAGGAACATGTTGCAGCTAAATGAAAGTGATGGTGCAGATTTCAGAATGCTAATTGCACAATTAATAGATATAGCAATTTTACTCTGTTTGTGAGTACTGTATGGACATTGACCATAATAAGCTAAAACCTACAAACAGTAACCTTTTGTGAATATTACATTTTTCTGTTCTCTTTAAATGTAATTTCTTTACAACTTAGTGCTTCTTGTGGTTTTGTAGCGGGTCCAGTTATTTTTAAATTAAGATTAAAACCTTAGCTGTTTGTTGTGATTTTGTAATGACAAGGACTCATTTTTTACATGAACTAGCTGAAAGAATCCAAGGATAAACTGTTGACTGAGAGAGCAGCAGTAATATTAAACACATTAATACGTCTAAATAGAATAATAACAACATAGTAGGCCTAAGTAACATGTGCAATGTGAAACAAAATGCTGTAAACAACGAAACTGGAAATGGTAGGAAAGATTGCGATATAGCATAAACTTTAGTCATGTTGAGCTCCCAGTAAATATTAACATAAAATTCTGCAATTTCACTCTGTTATTTCACAGACCAGGTGTAACAACTTCAGAGGGTACCGTGTAGAAAATTACGAATTTAAAATTTTTTCATTGGCTTAACGGGCGCCCTAATATATATATATATATATATATATATATATATATATATATATATATATATATATATATATATATATATATATATATATACCTCGCGCGAGACAGCAGAGCTCTCTGAGGAAAATTGAAATGGAGCGAGGCCATGACGACATCGCCATACCAGAGCAGCTACCATTCATGAACTCAACACACTGGCAGATAGGGAACCACAGAAGAGCTTCCAGTATAGCATAGGCTTAGCTGGAGACGTGACCATATTAAATTTTAGGAATTTGCCCAATGAGACATGCAGCGGTCCGGACATTCTATTCGGCTATAGATGCCACAGTCAGGGATGCCACTCTGGATTTTGAAAAAAGGTCAGATCCGGTCGAAAAAACGGCTAGAAAAGACTAGATTGACGATTCTCCTGTAAAATACATGGATTTTCCCAATTTTCCGGCTTGAAATTTCTGACGACCTTTTTTTAGTCGTCCGATAATTAAAATTTGCTCTCTTTCTCTTCACGAAGAAATTTCTGATGACCTACTTTTTTAGTCTTTCGCTCCAAAATTTCCAATTTTTTGTCCAAATTCACAAAATTTTCGATTTTTTTTCGTCTTTTGTGCATTTTCACTTAAAAAATAATGATTTTGTATGTAAAAAGTCGAGAAAACCGCCGTGAGAAAAAAAGCTAGATCCTGACTTAAAAAACCCTAGAAACCTAGACAAGACCAAAAAAACTAGATCTAGGTGGAAAAAGCTACGAGTGGCATCCCTGGCCACAGTAGAGTTATGATTAGTTGCTGAAATTCCCATGGCCTGCTTTTATGCACCGTCCTAAAAGCTGAAGATGGTGTTTCAATTGGCTGCAAAAGTTACTAATAATTTTAGGCTCTCATGATGATGATGATGAGTTCTCTGCACGAAGGTGCAGGTTCATTGGCTTTATGCCCTTGGGATGAGATGAGTGAGGTGGTTTTCCCTTGCCTTCCTCACAGACAATTGTGGGTGAGGACTTGTCCAAGGCCGCTACGCAGTGGCTTGATGTAGATTCGAACCTGCGACGTGCGTACCCTTCGGTCGCAGGCGCCGACCTTACCGCTACACCACCGCGTCCCACTATATAGGCTCTCGTAGACACCTTTAAATCGCTTGCCGCGACGCTATAGATTAGGCGAGACTAATTTTACGACAAATAAAAGCTGTCGACACTCATTCATCCATTATAAGTGCTGTAATATGCCGAGCAAATTTCTGTCCAGGGTAACGACCTCTGTTGTCATAGACCCTGGTCAAATCGGATCCATCCATCATCCATTCATTAGATGCATTTATGCAGCGCCTCTTTAATGGGGCTACTCAGAGTCGCTCCCAACCTCAGCGAGGTCAAATCAAACTGTCTTAGGATGAGAGTGGAAAGCCTGAGAAGGATTTTTACAAAGAGAGCGGAAAATCAGAGGAAGACCATTCCAGGTTGAGGGTCCTACCACCGCGAAAGCACGGTCCTGCATAGGCTAGTGGAAGTTCGAGACATGGTTTCGACAAATGAACGGATGAAATAATGAATTAATTCATTGATAAATGTTAATTGAGATGAATAATACGCACGTGCGTTTTGAATCGTAGGCCTACTACACATGATCCATTAATGCGACACTATTATCATACTAACCTGCATCGCTCAGGGCACGGACAGTACTGTGTGTAGTCGGAGAACATTTTCTGGACAGAATAGCTGCAGTCATCTGGAAGAGTTTAAACAGACGTCTACATTAAATTAATTAATTAATTCGTTCATTCATTCATTCATTCATTTCAAGAATTTATAAGGTTTCTCTTCAAGAAATTCAGGCAGAGGCGCTCCCAGTCCAACCACCGTGATACAAACAAGTTTTAAGGAGCCTGTAAAACACGAGATTGAAAGACTCCCAGAAAGAAAGGCGCAGCGAATTGATGGTGTAAGTCCATTCCATAGTGAGGGAAATATGCAAGCAAAGCATGACCTTCTGTTTCTCGCTTGAGCCATGGCGGTCGTAGCTAACGCGGGGAACAAAGAGGTCAAGCCTATCAGACAATCTACCAGGACGCAGCGAACTGCAGGTCTAATCAGATTATTGTAGGCCTATCTAGTCCCATAACCTGCCTCTAGTTTCAAAACAAGCATCTAAAGTCTCAGAACCTGCCTCTTTAGTCTCAAAAATACATCTATGTTCTCAGCACTTGCCTTTGCATACTCTTAAAAACTGCATCTAATCCCAAAACGTGCCTTTTCTCTCGGGGTTGCACGCACTGGGAGCGCTTCTGTAAGGCTCTTGCTGCGACAAGTGCTTTATAAATGGTCAGATACAATCCAACACAATACAATACGTAGCAGCAGGGCTTAAAGTGGGTGGGAACGCGTGGGAACGGCGTTCCCCCTGCTCTCGAAATTCTTGGCTTGCGTTCCCACTGCTTATCATGATGGAACGCCAAAACACATGCATTTCAATGCAATTCTTCATCAGCGTTCCCACTGCTCACATTCAGCGTTCCCACTGCTCACCCAAACAATTTTAACCACTGCGTAGCAGTTTTTAAGGTATTTTTAGAACTGCACAACTCAATCCTTCTTTCCTTTCCCATCATCCATGGTTAATTACTTCCAATCGGAAGAAAAAGATCTTTTTTACTAGTTTTAACTGTACAGAAGTGCTTTTACAACTGCACATTTTGTGTACAACTGCACGTTAAAAAGCTGTGATACGTAGATGTAAAGTACTGTAGGCCGATAACAGTGGCGTAGGCAAGGGGGTTTCGGGGGTTAAACCCCCCCATTGGCTCCGGAAAAAGTTTTTTAAAGGTTATTTATCCATTTAAGTAAGAAAACATGGCAAAAAACAGGGTATCCGGCCATAAACCCGCATTAAAAATTCCTGGCTACGCCACTGGCCGATAAGTTAAATTAACCAACATACCCTGTGTGATATTATCTGATGAGCAGACTGGAATGTTGGCATCGCGAGCTGCTTGAAACGATAGAACATATGGATCGGTGCACTGACACATTTCGATCATCTTCCGCTGATAGCACGTCTTCTGACATGCCTGCGTAGAACAAAATTACGGTCTGCAAGTATTAATGTAGTTATTTAGCAACATAATAATCATTACGTCAGTTTTAAAAATCTCTGTCAACTTGAATGCTAACTGTAATCTGGGTTCCGCTGTTAGTTTATGTGAATCGCTCTTCTATTCCTACAGCATCGCTGTGTTAGTCCTACGGTGTCACATAAATTATTTTTGTTATTACTATTATTATTTTTTGTTGCAGTGAGGTATTTAGGATCTATCAGGGACATCATCCAAACTACTGCTATAAATTAAGCCAGTCCGGATCAATGGCCATATTCAATAGCCCTAGCTATTACTATTGTTGTTGTTTTCCCCCGAGGTATAGTAAAGATACCTCAGAAATTGTTCAGAATATTGCGAATGGTGATGCTTGATGCCTAATACACCATTGCTTCTAAAACTTTCGCAATAGGCCTATATCTACAGTCATGTGCATATTAATATGCTTAAAAGCATACAAATTTATATAGCGACTTGTTTGGAGTTAATCTTACAGTCGTGGTGTACTCGACCGGGTATCTTTCGGCGTATACGTTGCGCAGAGTGTCGTTGACAACCTCAGTAGTACAATTGCTGTGTGGAGCCGGTTGTCTGTCCATCGTGTTCTACAAAAGCGCAAGTGGATCTTCGTTATCACACATTGTCGTTAAATTGAACATCCTATAGTTTTAGTCATTGATGTCTGGTTGACCAGAACTTGACCTAAGATCACTGATACTGACCGTGATAGCAGCACAGCGCCGCCGCCGCTGCGGTCTGCATGGTGGTGCCAGTCCCGAACATGAAGAAAGGGGAGGGCCTTAATGATATGAGATGTAGCTAGACTCTTTTAAATACTGCTGATACAAGATAAACAGCGACAGGACTGTCATTATTTATTCGTATTCGACCGTACATTAATTTTGTATTCTGACGTTTTTATGTTACTATTATTACTGCTCTATATACATGTACTATAACTTCTATAAGGGCTTAAAGTGAGCGGGTCTGTTCGGGGTTGCAATTTGCAACCCAATAGGCCTAGGCCCTATTGATTTTCGCGACATGCTGTCAAATTACATAGAATCTATTAAAAATGTCGCCTATGCATGGTTGGTACGAAATTATCTCGGTCACTTAATCATTATTTTAAGCTGGTTTCACTGGCTGACAGTGGCTGTCCGTGGCTAGGTCCAGTATGAGAACTAAAGAAAGATAAATGTGTGTGTGTGCGTGTGTGTGTGTGTGTGTGTGTGTGTGTGTGTGTGTGTGTGTGTGTAGGTGTGTGTGTGTGTGTGTGTGTGTGTGTGTGTGTGTGTGTGTGTGTGTGTGTGTGTGTGTGTGTGTGTGTGTGTGTGTGTGTGTGTGTGTGTGTGTGTGTGTGTGTGTGTGTGTGTGTGTGTGTGTGTGTGTGTGTGTGTGTGTGTGTGTGTGTGTGTGTGTGTGTGTGTGTGTGTGTGTGTGTGTGTGTGTGTGTGTGTGTGTGTGTGTGTGTGTGAAGGGGGGTGATCAGACGTTGATTTATGCGGACTTACGGTGTGAAATGAGGACTTTATTGTGGCGCCCTATATACTAGAGGGGTTTAAACCCACAGCTCCCCAGGTAATTCTCACCTTGGCTATAGGCCCATACCTGTGTTACAGCGATCGAGGTGAGATGTCCTGGGCTGACCATGATGCCCTCGTCCTCTGGGAATGGCATCTCGTTCTGTGACTGGATGAGGACAACAGCACCTGCTGTGTCCCCTGACTGAATAGTGTACTCGTCCTGCAGAATGTTCAGCCACAGCTTCAGACCTGTGCAATGATTAATAATGTACAATGTACATGTTATGTCTAATGTACGTTATTTTGTAACTTGCAAAACCGTGTCAGGTCTGATATAATTATTATAGCAGTATCGTCTGCTTAAGTTGCGTCCGTGTCAGCCTAGTTATTTTAAATAAATCAATTGATTGATTGATTGATTGATTGATTGATTGATTGATCGATTGATTGATAACTAAAGGGTGCGCGGACGGTCGATCACCGGACGATTGATCGTCGCATGATTTAGGCTATATGAAACGATATGACACAGACTCAATCTACCCCATAATGTATTTAATTTGTAATGAAATCATAAGAAGTGAAAATTAATGTGAAAATATACACTGAAGCAGCGCTCAAGCGTTACTAAACAGTAACTAATAAGATAAATCGGCAACTACGCGGCGCAAGCAAGAGCATTTGTATGTCCATAATATTGTGATGTGCTATTTGATGTATGTACAATGTTGTACATAGAGGAATTAAAAGAAGCCGACGGTGTTTATCTTTACTAACGGTTATTACAACATTTCGCTTTCATCCGTAGCCTAGTTCATTGCAGTGACCACTAGACTGGTGAACAAGCGTACGGTGACCAATTATTGTCCTAGAACCAACTATGAGAGCAGTATACCCAGGGCCGTCTTATGGTCATCGTAGGCCCTAGGCACTTTTGCATATTAATCTATTCGTAGGCCCCTATAGGGTCTATCCAACTCAACTCTGTATTAATTCAAATTGTGAAACATTTACATTATTTCTTAAAATTATGCTGAACCATGTTTTGTGAACGCATTCAGTTTTTATTTTAAATCTCAATCTACTTTATGTAATATTTATTTTCAATATCCGCTAAATGTAATATTTCCGATTTTCGACTTTCTGTTAGCGGCGTTTTGGTCTAAGTTCTAATGAAAAATCGCCATCGCTTTTTAAATTTAAATTTGTTAAATTATTAATACAAATTTCTAAATTTCTAAAAAACATGTCTGATGGTTATAAGAGGAAACACGAGTCTGGATTTGAGAAACCAATAAATCTGTAGCTGAAATGATTATATCACAAATGGCTGACAAGCTGGTCTCCAGTTTTCCAAATGTCAATATTTCTTTTCGAATTTATCTTTATATTTTTGGAACAACGTGTGAAGGTGAACGTTCTTTTTCGAAGCTGAAAATTATCAAAAATTACCTTCGGTCAACGATGGGACAGGCACGATTATCCTCCCTTACATTACTTTCAATTGAAAACGACTTAATGCGAGAAATGACATTTGAATACATTAACCTATAGGCTAAGCGATTTCGCGAATGCAAAGAGCCGCAAAGTTAACATATAATTATATCTTAGCCAATGTTACTGTTTCATTAGCTAACTCTAGCCTTAAAAAAGTTAGCTCGTTAAAATGAAATTTGCAAGTTTTCGTTTTCTGTTTGCTTTTTTTGGTCATTGACCAATCACTGCATTTATTTTTTAATATATATATTTTTAAGGATTTCGTAGGCCCCTGGTAAGTTCGTAGGCCCTAGGCACAGTGCCTACTGTGCCTACTGGATAAGACGGCCCTGAGTATACCAATGGCGACTCAATCAAGTTTCAAAGTATCTGTCGCTGACAGGCCTGTGTGTGGAGAGCGCCTCAGAGTAATTTCTTGAAGGGGCGCTATATAAATGCTCTGAATGAATGAATGAATGGATGAATGAATGAATGAATGAATGAATGAGCAAGGAACGGGCATGCACTGTAAGTTGGTTGAGTTTACATAATCGAGTCCACGATCCAAATTCAATCGTTTCTTAGCTGTATTGTATTGTAATGCGATAATAGATGGTCAATTTTATGGCTGGTTCAGCAATCTTAAATGAATGCTAGAATGTTACAATGTCATAATGTTATAATATTGCAATGTTATAATGTTACAATGTTATAATGTCGTAGTGTTATATCGTTACAATGTTATAATGTATAACATTATAATGTTACAATGTTCAATGTTATAATAATGTCATAATGTAATAATGTTATAATGTTATAATCCTGTACTTGCCGTGTCCTCTGCCCGGTTGAAAAGCGATATATTCGTTGGAGTTGTTAGCCCAACCGGAGTTGAACACGTAACAATTGCCATGTATAGGATTGTAGAAGTCGGAAAAATCACTAAAGCACGAAAAAGAGGAAAATTAACCAATAAACAATGGAATTTGAGGTCAGGTTAGGCCATGCCCTTCATTGGTTTCCCACTCCTATACACTTGACTGACCATAACATGACAAACTTCACAGTCATAGAATGCTTTATTCGTATTGAACATTGATCGTTTTATTATATAATTATGTCTGCACCAGGGCCGGATTGAGAAATGCAGGGTCCTGTTCGGAAGATTTTTTGGGATCTTCGGCCAAAGAATCTGTTGACCTTTTTAGTCGTTTGGTCGAAATTTCTATAGAATATACCGATTATTCATTGCCCAAAATAGCTTATGGCCTTTTTTCGTCGCTTGGTCAAAATTTCTTCAGAATATACCAATTTTTTCCCCCAAAATTTTGGTCCACCATTTGTGGGGACCCCATAAAGTGTGTTTCGGCCGAACATGTTGAACATGCCGTAATCCGGCCCTGGTCTGCACGCCAGAATTAGGATTCCAGCAGGTTGTACAATGAGTAAAATGAATGAATGAATGGATGAATGAATGAATTAATTAATTAATTAACGA